>JAEOAD010001893.1:3130000-3810000 GCA_036365145.1 Orientallactaga sibirica | reverse complement strand
AGTATTTCCCCCAGCTCCACTGCAGAAATACCCTCTTTGTCTTTAATTTTATCTTTAAATTTGTTTATTTGAGAGAGAGAAATAGGCAGAGAGAGAGAGAGAAAGAAGAGAGAGAATGAGCACGCCAGGACTCTAGCCTCTGCAAACAAATTCCAGACACGGGCGCCCCCTTCTGCATCTGGCTAACGTGGGTCCTGTGGCTTTGCAGGCAAATGCCTTAACCACTAAGCCATCCCTCTAGCCCAGAAATACCCTCCTTTGAGGCTCCAAAATGACTCCCGTGTGGAATGGAGTGAATCCACACGGAACAGAGAGAGACAAGCTCAGTTAACACTTCAACATTTTCCACCTGGAAATGCTATCTCCAAGAACCATCACCAATGGCTGCACTCAAGGTTGTGCAGCTCTTGAAAGCCTTCAAAATCCAAGACACGATCAGGACTTTTGGTCTAGACCTTTGATCTCCTGCATGGGAGATATTCTTTTATTCACAACTATCATTGCCTCTTTGATTAAAATACTTTATTGAAGAGCCGGGCGTGGTGGCGCACACCTTTAATCCCAGCACTCGGGAGGCAGAGGTAGGAGGACCTACCTTGAAAAAAAAATTACCCAGCACTCTGTGTGTGTTACCTATGAGCTGGAGGCTGTATCTTTATTCTTTTGGTTTTTTTGCACTGAGGCAATCCTCCTGCCTCAGCCTCCTATGCACTGAGCTATTTCACACAAACCATATCTTTATTCTTTGTTTTGTTTTGTTTTATATTCTTGGTTTTTCAAGGCAGGGTCTCACTCTAGCCCAGGCTGACCTGGAATTCACTATGTAGTCTCAAGGTGGCCTTGAACTCTCAGTGATCCTCCTACCTCTACCTCCTGAGTGCTGGGATTAAAGGCGTGCGCCACCACACCTGGTTTCCATATC
Source organism: Orientallactaga sibirica (assembly GCA_036365145.1). Taxonomy (NCBI): domain Eukaryota; kingdom Metazoa; phylum Chordata; class Mammalia; order Rodentia; family Dipodidae; genus Orientallactaga; species Orientallactaga sibirica. Next base: position 3,809,078 of record JAEOAD010001893.1, on the reverse strand, counting down.
TTTATTCTTAACAGTTGTATGAGTGATCAGACTGAGGTTCAGGGGTAGAAATAACATGTTCATCTTCTCACAACCTGCAGAGGGGGAAACACGGGTTAAAGCAAGGTCTGAAAAGCCAGGCCCAGTGCTCTGGGGTCTGGCATGTTGCTCAGCAAGCACTTGCCCTGGGGGATTCTAGAAAGAACTCCTTGTGAGCGGTTCCTGGAACCCATGCTGCATCCCTAACAGTAACAGGGTTGCTTCTTGGGCACAAGAACAATGTAAGTAAAGCCCCTGTGCTGCCCTCCTGGAGCTTCGAAGTTGAAAGTACACCAGCCCCACAGTCAGGCAGCTGGGCACTTGAATAGGATGCAGGGCTGCCCCACTTCAAGGAGTCAGAGCTCTCCGGGACATTCCTGTATGGTATCAAGTCTGATTTGCCATCACTTTTTTTTTATAAATTTATTTTTATTTATTTATTAGAGACAGAGAGAGAGAGAGAATGAGAAAGTGAGAGAGAATGGGCACACCAGGGACTCTAGCCACTACAAACTAACTCCAGATGCATGCACCACCATGTGCATCTGGCTTATGTGGGACCTGGAGAATTGAACCTGAGTCCTTAGGCTTCACAGGCATGTGCCTTAACTGCTAAGCCATCTCTCCAGCCCAGCCATCACTTTTCTTCATGCAGCTGGAACTATGACCTCTGAGCAAAAAAAAAAAAAAAAAAAAAAAAAAAAGTGCAGTTTCGCAAAGCTCTTCGAAGCATGAAATTTAAGTCAGAAGAAATGACTCAGTTCGAGCATTCAAAGAAATATAGAGGGCGGTTTTCTTTCTCTTATCCACAAATTGGCCAGAGGTCTGTGTTAGTTAATATTAAAGTATAACTAAAATTAATTATAGTGAGTATTCAGGTGTTGTTTTTTTAATATATATATTTTATTAACTTATTTGAGAGACAGAGAGAATGGGCACGCCAGGGCCTCCAGCTACTGCAAACGAACTCCAGATGCATGCGCCTCCTTGTACATCTGATTTACATGGGTCCAGGAGAATCAAACCGGGATCCTTTGGCTTTGTAGGAAAACACTTTAACTGCTAAGCCATCTCTCCTGCCTCTCAGGTGTTTTTTTAATCTGTGTGTGTGCGTGTGTGTGCGTGTGTGTGTGTGTGTGTGTGTGTGTGTGTGTGTGTGTGTGTGTGTGTAGGGGCATGTGTTTGCCACAGCATGTATGTGGAGGTCAGTGGTCAGTTCTGGCTCTCAATCCTGTTTTTCCAGCTTGTTTGAGGCAGGGCCTCTTTACTGTTCTCCTGTACACGCCAGGCTTGCTGGCCTGCGAGCTTCGAGAATTCTCTTGTCTAGGTCTCCCGTCTTATCATCGGGTTACGGAGGTGCCCCGCTGCATCTGGGAGTACATGGGTTCTGAGGTTTCATGCTTGCCTGGCAAACACTAAACTCACTGGGCCAACACCCTAGGCCTGTGTTCAGTTTTGAGGAATAAAATATTACTTGTCTGCTTGTGGTGAGAAGCAACAGGCCCCTGCCCCAACAGTCCCCAGAGAAAAACCAATTTGAATAACCCTTATTTGCATTTTTCTCATGATCACTGCCATGCCCCTAGATAACATGTTGTGCCTCAATTTCCTGATTTCTTATTTTAGACATTCTTTCTTGCCTTGTTGTGATAAATGAGAATTCAGTTCACTCACCACCTTCTTCCTCTGACCCTTCCCACAAAATAATTTTATGTCACAATTCCTGGTTCTTGTGCTAGGGATGTAGCTCAGTGCTAGAATACTTGCCTAGCGTGTGTGAAGTTCTGGGCCTGACTTGCAGACACACACACACACACACACACACACACTTCTTTTCAACTGGGGAACAAAAGCTACCTAAAGTCTCGGTGTCTCATTTCATCAATCCTAGACAATACCTCTTAACCTTACTTATCGTAACCCAAGGACATTAATGCTTCCACAAGTCCCCATTCTCATCCTGCCGTCCCCTTTCCTTACATCTCTGTCACTTGTGACGTTACTGTCGGACTGTCAAGGCTGACATCGTAGTAGTTCGGTTCCATACTTCGTGTGGACATTGGTTCTAAAACTGGAAACTAATAGCATTTATATATTGTGGCTTTATAAACTGTAAGGTGTGTGTGTGTGTGCGTGCATGTGCGTACATGTGTGCTTGTGTGCGTGTTCTTATCCATAGTCCCAGGGTGACAATTCACATGGCACTCAATGGACAATCTAGTCATAAATTCAAATGGATTCTTCTTTCGTCTTCTCTAGTAATTGCCTTTCATAATCTTCAGGTTTTCCTAGGGTCCTTTTCTGCAGGATTTACCCGTCTTGAGACTGCCTCTGTGGTCTCCCTCCTTTGCCTAGCTCAACCCTCTCTGCTGCCTGGCCACAGCTCTTCATAGCTCTCCATCCCCTTGCTGGGGGCAGACACTGTTGTGTCCATATGCTTCCTTGTGCTGGGTTATTCCCTTGTTTTTGTTTGTAACATACATTTCTGAGTGAAGTATTGATTAAGAACAGGTAGATGGGCTGGAGAGATGGTTCAGCAGTTAAGGCACTTGCCTGCAAAGCCTAAGGACCCATGTTCAACTCTCCAGATCCCATGTAAGCCAGATGCACAAAGGTGAGGCAAGCGCAAGGTCACACGTGCCCATTAGGTGGCGCAAGCGTCTGGAGTTTGATTGCAGTGGCTGAGGCCCTGGTGCACCAATTCTGTCTCTCTTTCTCTGTCTCTTGCTCTCTCTAAAATTTAAAAAAAAAAATTGAAAAGAATAGATAGCCAGTTTTCTAAAGAACTCTCACGTCTATTCTCACCCATGACTGAATTTGACTAGATACAAAATCATAGATTTTAAAAGTTATCATCACTTTTGGTTAGAGAAGCTTCTCTTTTCAGATGGCGGTGACCACCAGAGTAACTAAAAACATACTATAATGCTGAGATGAAGTGATACGGGAATGAAGGCTCAGGGTCCACTGCAGAAGAGGGGGTAGAAAGAATGTAAGAGCCAAAGGAAGAGTAGGACTCCTTACAATGTGCTCCTCCAGACACAAAATGAGCTGGATATCCATGACCTCACAGTGCCTGACACTATCTACACACGACCCTCATAATAGGAGGAAAAGATCATGACATCAGCTGGGCATGGTGGTGCTCGCCTTTAATCCCAGCACTTGGGAGGCTAAGGTAGAAGGACTGCCTTGAGTTTGAAGCCAGCTTGGGCTACAGAGTGAGTTCCAGGTCAGCCTGGGCTAGACTGAGACTCTATCACAATAAAAAGAAAGAAAGAAAGAAAGAGAGAGAGAGAGAGAGAGAGGGAGGGAGGGAGGGAGGGAGGAATAAAAATAGAAGAGAGACTAATTAGAATGCAGGGTAGGTTTGGGAGGGGGACAATGGCCATGGTGGGAAGGGATTATCATGGTTTATTGTCTGTACTTATGGAAATTGTAAATAAAAAGTGAAAAAATTATAATCTCTCAGAACTTCCTTCGAGCATCAGCAGTGTCTATATCGGACACCCCTGTCAGCCTGACTGTTGTTGAAGACCATGGATCTTCGTTGGCTTGTGTTGGTTTCACTCTCTGGAAGTCTTAGCATCTTTTTTTCCCTCAGTGCTGTGAAATTACACAATGAGATGTCTCAAGGAGTCTCTTTTGATTCACTGTGCTAAAACTGAACTTGTGAGAGACATTCCTACTTATTTTTTATTATTTGGACTCTCATTTTCATTCTTTCTCCACAACACCTATTATTCAGATGTTGGGCCAGTAGAATTGCTCCTCAAGTCTCTTGTCATGTGAAATATATTTTTCTTTTATCTTTTATTTCCATAGTTTAGATTTCCTTGAGTTTCTCTTATAGCCTTTCCACTAAACTTATTATTTCTCATGATATATTGAGTTTCCAGAAGTGTCTATTTTCTTTTTTTTTAAATATTTATTTTTATTTGTATTTGTTCGAGAGAGAGAGAGAGAGAAAGAAGCGGAGAGAAAGAGAGAGAATGGACACATCAGGGCTTCCAGCCACTGCAAGTGAACTCCAGACACATGCATCTGGCTTACATGGGTCCTGGTGAATCGAACCTAGGTCCTTTGGCTTTGTGGGCAAGTGTCTTATCTGATAAGCCATCTCTCCAGCCCATCTTTCTATTTTCCGGTGCTCCTCTTTTCTTCTTCTCTTGGATACACACAACACATTTCTCAGGATATCAGCTCTACCTGTCCTTTGAATTAGAAGGGGGGGGGGCTGGTTCTCCTAACAGGGGCCTGTTGAAAGAAAAAATAGTTTCTTCTGCAAAGAAGCTAATCCCTCACTACTTTTCTTTTCTAGATCTACCCCAAACTCTTGATACCATTTCTTTCACAAAAGATCTTCCTTTTTTTTTTGGTCCTGGGAGTCACACTCTGGCTATAGATCCTTCTGTAGTGACAGGGGAATATACAGACTTACCAGCAGGAACCTGGTTTCAGCTTACACCTCCCCTGGGAGTAAGCAGTCTCCTAGCCTGGAGTGCCCTGCATCCTTTGCCCCAAACAAGGGTTCCTGAGTGGCTCTAGTCAGCCTCATTGGAGGCACCCTGCTGTGTCCCCTCTCCTCTTGTAAGGGCATGAAATAGCATGATGGTGGTCTTTCTGGTCACTTGGTTGTTGAAGGCTCCCCACCATTTTGTCTTTCCTGGTATTTACATGGAAAAGCAAAGAAAAAAGCACATTTGCTTCAAGAAGGCTCTGCGTGGAAATTCCTAAAATATGCCATCCGGAAATGATATCACGCCGTGCTGGTGAAAGTGAGGGGGAAAGAGACGCTCTTACACACTGCTGATGAAATGTAAATGAGCACAAAATTTGTGAAGAGTGCTTTGGCATTATATTATCGGAAAAAAATCCTTTGACCTTGCAATTGTACTTAGGAATTATTTCCATATGCAAAAAGATTTAAGGACAAGGATGATCACCTAGAGTAGGAAATTCGAAATTGTTGAACAGCGAAGTATGTAAAATAAATGGTAGCGTTTTCAAATTATTAGATGCCATTCAATCATGGAGACTCTTTTCAGATTATATTTAGTAACACAGAAAACCGTGACAACGTGACATTGAGTTAAACATTAGATTAGAAAGGAATATGGGTTACATAATCCAATTTTGTAATAGTGAAATGTGTATGGGGAATGTATATATACAATAAAAAAGAAGGCCATCTATAAAGGAGTGGCTATTTACAATGGGCGACTTTTTTGTGTATACCTCCAGTCTTTAAACTTTCTACTCTTTTCCTACTTTCTACTACAACTATTGGGTGAAGATCAAATAAATGTTCTCTTAAGAACATTATGTGAGGCGTGGTGGCGCACGCCTTTAATCCCAGCACTTGGGAGGCAGAGGTAGGAGGATCACCTTGAGTTTGAGGCCACCCTGAGACTACATAGTGAATTCCAGGTCAGCCTGGGCTCAAGTGAGACCCTGCCTCGAAAAAAACAAAACAAATGAACATTATGTGAGCCAATCCCCTCATTTGCTGGTCAGGAAACTGAGGCACAAAGAGGTTAAGCAACCCGTCCAGGTACCAAAGCAAACAGCTCAAAGTTCACAAAAGGCAAAGAGACGTTCTGTCATCCTAATTTTCAGTTAAAGTACGAGTTAAAATGAGCCAAATTATTTAAATTTACATATTTCTACTGAAGTAAAAATGTCAAATGGTACCAGCGCAATTCAATCCTAATCACCAGCTGGGGGCCGAGGGAAAGCACTAGGCATATCCCTTAGTTGGATATAGTTTGAGCATGTTAAGAGAAAGCTTCAAATAAGAAAATTAGGTTAAAATACTTTGGATTTGTTTTTTCATGTGTATGTGTGATGTGTGTGTTGGAAACCAGAGGTTAACATCAGGTATCTTCTTCAATAGCTCTCCACCTTTTTTTTAAAAAAAATTCATTTATCTATTTATTTTATTTGAGAGACAGAAAGAGGCAGAAAGAGAGAGAATGGGCACACCAGGGCCTTTCGTGCATCTGACTTACGTGAGTCCTGGAGAATCGAACTGGGATCCTTTGGCTTTGCGGGTGAACACCTTAACTGCTAAGCCATATCTCCAGCCCACCTTATTAGTTTTTATTTTTTGAGACAGGGTCCTATACTGAACCTAAAACTCACCAATGTGACTAGACTAACTAGCCAGTAAGCCCCAGTGATCCTCCGATCCCCACCTCTCCAGGGTTGGGATTCTAAGTGCACACCACTGCACCCAGCTTATATGCAGCTTCATGTTTGCAGAGCAAGCAGTTTATCCACTGAGCCATCTCCCAACCCAACATGCTTTGTTTTGATCAAATGTCCTTCTCCATATGATGGCATTCTTCTATTTTTGTGGTGTGTTGAAGCCTCTGTTTTTACGCCTTTCATAGGACAAACTTTTAGAGCCACACAGACGTCATTGACCAGATAATAAACGAACACCCCCATGACCATGCGGCCACACAATGCCTGTCACCTGGCAATGAAGGCCACCAACTTTGTTTCCACAGCCACATGTTACAGTGCTTTGTCCCACTTCTCTTGGATGTTCAATAAAACAAGAAGGCTCTAAGAAAAGCAGGCATAAGTCTCCAACTTGTGTCATATAAGGTAACACAGGGGCTGGAGAGATGGCTTAGAGGTTAAGGCGCTTGCCTGCGAAGCCTAAGGACCCATGTTCGACTCTCCAGATCCCATGTAAGGCAGACTCACAAAGGTGAGGCAACCCGCAAGGTCGCACATGCCCACGAGGTGGCGCAAGCGTATGGAGTTCCACTGTAGTGGTTGAGGCCCTGGCATGCCAGTTCTCTATCTCTTCTCCTCTCTCTCTATCTCTTCTCTCTCTCTCTCTCTAAAATTATATACACAAAGTAACATGGAACTTTTGTATCTGTACCAAACCAATGAAAATATAACTAAGAAGTGGCATAGTTTTCCATTGCTGCGCTAGAACCTGCATTTATTCATAATGAGTATGTCTGGATGTTCAACTGGCTCCTTCTCCACAACTAAGTGAGTGCATAAGATTTGGGGTACATGGGCTGGAGAGATGGCTTAGCAGTTAAGGCGCCTGCCTGCTAAGCCTAAGAACCCGGTTCCAATCTCCAGGTCCCACGTTTAGCCAGATGCAAAGTGATGCAAGAGCGCAATGCCGCACTTGACCACAAGGGGGCGCACGCATCTGGATTTCGTTCACAGCAGCTGAGAGGCTGCTGGCGCGCCCATCTCTATCTGTCTTCCGCTCCCTCTCTGTCTGTCTGTCTCTCTCTGTGTCTCTCTCCAAAAAAAATAAAAAATTAAAAAAATTTTTAAAAAAAGATTTAGGGTACAAATTGTACATGAAAGCGGGGATCATGTATTTTCTGAAAGCTAACAAGTCTCATTATCCATCCAGTTCTCTTTCTTTTTCCCTACACTTTTATGAAGTCTAGGCCTTTCCAGATGAAAAGGAAAACGTAGGCACACATTCACTGCAGATCTCTGAAGCTCATATCAACATCTCAGCTCGATGGGGAGATGCTTTCTGGTACACTCAGCAAAGGGGCTCTGGTCTTTGCATGCTCAAACTCTGCACGCCAGAATGCTTCCTCCAGGGGTGGTTTTCTGTCCTGGATATTAGATTTCCGCACGCTATCCAGGCCAGCACAGATAAGCAGGCAATCACATGGGATGCGTTACAGACCACATGAGAGGTTTGGAGGACAAGTTGGAGGCCATTTATAATTATTAATCAATTAAGGGGAACAGAGGCTGAAAGTAAACAAAACCACTCCCCAAGCATAAGGGCAATTCTGTCTTTCAAAGATATCCAAGGAAGATAAAATGTAAAACATTCAAGTCTGTCATTACACTAGCCCTACACAGAGTGGCTGTCACTAGAACCTGCTTTCTTTCAGAGATCTTTTTTTTTTTTTTTTTGCTCTGAACCTGCTTTTGGCTTTCACTTCTACCGGGTTGTGCCTTAATTTGCGACAAGGCATGTTCAAAAGCTTGAGTTTGGACACTGTGTTAATCAGCCCAAGGTCACAAAGGAAAGATGACCTGATTACTGGAAGGACCAGGCTGGGCATATCCAGGGACAGAGAGAAGAAAAACAAGTGTGCAGGTTAACAGATGGGCAAGCACTCGGCCTCTGCCAGGAATAAGAGGGATGGGAAGTGGGAAGACCGGGACAGTGTGGGGTGGGGAGGACTGGCTGAGAGTGAAGTCAGAGACAGAGTATGATAAGGACTTTGGCTCTGAGGAGCAAGAGCTCAGTTTGAGGACAGCAGTGCATGTTGTGACTTGATTCATTCATTCATCCACTCATTCATTTGTGTGTGTGTGTGTTTATTGCGTTAGTCTGGGGGTGCTTATACCATGAAGCAGGTTCTCTTGCTATCTGCCACTTCTTTCTCTAAGCTAGCTGGCCTGAGAACTTCTTGTGGCGTGCTGGAATTCCAGACACCTCCCACAATAGCATCTGTCTTTTCTGTGGGTCCTCACGCTCAGACAGCAAGTGCTTTATTCACAGAACCATCTTCTCAGCCTAGGACTACCATCACACACACAAAAAATAACAACCTGTCTATATACTATTTGGAAACTAAATCTTAGACAAAACTGAGAATACAAAGGAGCATTTAGAAGCTATCACAATAATCCACGCAAGTGGGAATGGTGGCCAGGAAGGGGTGGCATTAATGGAATTGGTAGGAATTGGCCCGAGTGTGCACATTTTTAAAATATTTATTTTATTAATTAATTAATTTATTTATTTAAGAGAGAGAGAAATAGTCAGATATCTATAGAGAGAGAGAGAGAGAATGGGCACACCAGGGCCTCCAGCCGCTGCAAATAAACTCCAGACACACGCGCCACCTTGTACATCTTGCTTTACGTGGGTCCTGGGGAATCAAACCTGGGTCCTTAGGCTTTGCAGGCAAGCATCTTAACATCTCTCCAGCCTTGTTTTTGTTTGTTGGTTTTAAATTTGAGTCAAAATCATTTGGCACAAACTTATCCAAGCCTATTTCTTATCTCTATTTATTCTACTTAAGCCCAACAGTTACACAATTGTTTTCTACACGTTTTAATTTCTTTGATCATAAAGGGATGTCCCATAATCTACCAGAGGTGATAGATAATATATCAACCTTCTAAAGTCCAATAAAATCTGTCTTCTCAACAAATCTGGCTGAGTTTTAGATAAGGGATGCGGACCTGAGGTTTGAGCTAGAGGCATGTGAACTGACCCAGGGGGCCTCCAACACACCGAGACCTGGAGGCAAGGGTGAATTTTACCTCCATTCACAGGCTTGGCCTTTTCTGCCCTGGGCGGAGTTTGTTTTGATTTTCCTACTTCCTCTCTGGAAGAGCCACCCAGAACACACCTCACAGTCAGACATACTGCTTCTAAAAGCCTTGTTTTTTTTTTTCCTCTTGTTTTCAAAACATTCCAACACATACACACACACAGAGAGTTGTCAATTCAGTCATAACACTGACTTCATATGCCATTAAACTCACTCTCTTCCCTTTTTGCAACGTGGGGTTTGTGTGGTGAGAAAAAAAGAAGTGTAGAAAAACGGAACTGAGCTTTGAAGTGAGTACCAAGACATTTCCTGTCGCTGGGGAGCCCGCCTGTCAGAGCGTTATCACTCGAACACAGTTGCGCATCCCATCCCCACCACAAAACACCCAAATTCAACTTCTGCCAGGACGAAGTAGGAGGATGCTTGAAAGAGGTCCACATCCCAAGCCTGCTGTCAGAAAACACTGGGGTACAAAGCCTGTGGCTGGCCTCCCTCCCAGGCACCCCTGAGGCTGCTGGGGTACATCAGTGCCGCCCGATGCAAGGTTTCAGACAAGACACAAGATCACTCACCTGGCTGCGGCTGTGAAACTCACGCTTGGGGGATGAAAGTGGTCTTGAGTCATTACCAGGTTTGCTGAATATGCATGGCCTTTGTGACCATGAAATGAAAAGGGAATGGCACATCCATCCATCCATCCATCCATCCATCCAGGCAGCCCAGGGCCCAACTTTCCCCAGCTATTTCTCCTCCGGCTGCTGCTTCCTAGACCATGGGTGGGCATGCAGACCCAGTGTCCACCCGTTTGACTTTGAAGGAAGAAGAGAATGGAGACCCATTAAACTCCATTGGAAATTCGAGGAACGCTTCACACGGAAATGGATGCAGCACTAAACAAACAAGAAACCCACGCAGAGGGAGGGGACAGCAGTCATTCATCGCTGGTGGGAAAATCAGTCATTTCACGCTCCACTTCTGAGTATGTTTGCAATCTTCTAAAATGTAAAGAAAAGAGCCAGGGGACTGAAGAGATGGCTTATCAGTTAAGGCGCTTGTCTGTGAAGCCTAAGGACCCAGGTTCAATTCTCCAGGTCCCACGTAAGCCAGATACACACGGTGGTGCATGCATCTGGAGTTCGTTTGCAGTGGCTGGAGGCCCTGGCGCGCCCATTCTTTCTCTCTCTCTATCTCTGTCTCTCCCTCTCTTTGTCTCAAATAAATAAATAAATATATCTTAAAAAAGAAAGAAAGAAAGAGAGAAAGAGAAGGAAGGAAGGAAAGAAGGAAGGAAGGAAGGAAGGAAGGAAGGAAGGAAGGAAGGAAGGAAGAAAAGAGCCCAGCGTGTTGGCACATGCCTTTAATCCCAGCGCTCTGGAGGCAGAGGTAGGAAGATCGCCATGAGTTCAAGGCCACTCTGAGACTACAGAGTGAATTCTAGGTCAGCCTGGGCTAGAGTGAGACCCTACCTCAAAAAAACTAACTAACTAACTAACTAACTAACTAACTAACTAACTAAATAAATAAATAAAAGAAGAAAAGGAGAGTGAGAAAAACAAAGGAAATGGTCAACTCTCAGGTTTTCCTGAAGCCCTCCATTAGAGAACGGAGTCCTTCCTACCCATCCAAATGCTCCCTGAGGGACACAGGGACCACTAACCCTCAGCCTTAGCCATCCATTCTGGACATCCTCCTGTCTTCTGAGAAGACCCCTCACTAGGCCCTTTTCCTAGTTCTCTCAGACACAGTAAGCCTGGGTGCTTTAATCCCCTCTCAGGATTCACGATGCTAAGGAGCTTTGGAGAAACGGATTCTCCCTCATCCTTTTCCGTCTTCATAGAAGTGCTTTTCTGACTTCCAAGGCTGGCTGTTTACCTGACATGCCGACGGCTAATTGTGTTAACAAAATCATCTCGCTGACCCCGGAGATGATCCCAGGTCACCTCTGCTGGCCTCAATATCACCTCCCCATCTCCATCTACGGGGCCGTGCCCTGTAGAAAACAGATAATGCAGACTCAGCAGCGCCCAGGACAGAGAGTCGCGGCAGCTGCCCGGATGTGAAGTAAGCCACCTACTGGGACCAGTGCCAGGGAAAGCCGGCGACACGATGAACATATCCTAATGGTCTTCAAGGGCAAAGCCTCTGTGGCTGCCAGGTGCACAGCTGCACGTGACCTCTGAAGTGGAGCTGGGCTCTGGACACCTAGGAGATTAAAGATGGAGCTAACGTGTGTGGCACGTGACCCCTGAACGTCTGTCACAGCCAGGTGGAAAGTGTGCTCCCAAGAATGAAGGTGTCATTTAAGCTACGCAGCTAGAGCTGTCTGTCACTGTGGCCCACCCCTGGCTTCCTTTCTGCTCTCTGTCCTGGACTTTATTGCTGGAGCGATTATCCTAACATAGACACTAGTACCTGTTAGTCAGATATGTGAAAAATCTACCACTCCGACACTTAGAAAGTCTGCTTACTCCCTGATTCTTTCTTTTTCAATCTTTTATTTTTATTTATTGGTTGGTTGATTTGACAGAGAAGGAGGGAAAGAGAGAGAGAATGGGCGCTCCAGGGCCTCCAGCCACTGCAGACAAACTCCAGACGCATCCGCCCCCATGTGCATCTGGCTTACGTGGGTCCTGGGGAATCGAACCTGGGTCCGTTGACTTTGCAGGCAGACGCTTTAACCGCTAAGCCATCTCTCCAGCCTGGTGTGGTGGCACACGCCTTTAATCCCAGCACTTGGGGAGGCAAAGGTAGGAGGATCACCGTGAGTTCAAGGCCACCCTGAGACTCCATAGTGAATTCCAGGTCAGCCTGAGCTAGAGTGAGACCCTACCTCGAAAAACAAAAAAAAAAAAAAAACCCTTAAGAGTCAGAGCTATGGGCATTTACCTCAATATTCCAATAGTTGAGGCCACTTCATTCCTTATTTACTGTCTTGCTCAAAGCCCAGTGCTAGATGGTAAGAAATCAGCTCAGTAGGAGCCCGGGCTCTTTAGGGTTCGGCCCCTATTCATCTAACTATCCTCTGGGCTCAGTAAAGTGCCTGGTCAACTGGGGACATGATAAAAGATGTTAGTTACAAGGGACGGAGGAGGCCTGCAGGGATGGCTTAGCGGTTGAGGCACTTGCCTGCACAGCTAAAGGACACAGGTTCGATTCCCCAGTGCCCATGTAAACCAGCTATACAAGGCGGCGTATGCATCTGGACTTCCTTTGCAGCGGCTGAAGGCCCGGGCATGCCCATTCTCCCTCTCTCTATCTGCCTCTTTCCCTCTCTATCAAAAAAAAAAAATAAAATAAACTTAAAAAATAAAACCAGAATAAAGAACCCAGTGAGAAGACTAAATAGATAATGACTTATCTGTGAGTATGTTTTCCTTTGTTCATTACATATCAATCACGGGCCCTTCAGTGAGAGATAAGGGTAATTATTGATGTCAGCTTCAATTTAGCATTAAGGAATCATCAAATTAAAAAGTTAAAGAGACAACTGTTTATGGAGAGAGGTTAAGAGGCACTCCGACCTAAGGCAGAAAAAGATGAAGTCCCTAACTATGTAACACATTCTGTGGGTGACACAGATCCACACCTGTCACCTCAGAGCATCCCCAAATGCACCCCTACCGCCGCCTCCATTGTCAAGTCGTCTTAGTGAGGCAGGTTGAAAGCACACATCCCACAGCACAAAGCTCTCGAGTGTCAAGAGTCATTCCAGGACGGCCAGCTCCGGGCAGAGGGAAGAAAGCAAGCATGCAGTGTCGGAGGAGGGCTGGGAACTGGGTGGCCCGTCCACATCCCACTGCAGGCTGGTTCAAACACCTCACCCTGCAGAGGGCTTGCACCCTACCCCGGGGAACCTGGCCTTCCCTGCTGGGGCTGCTTGTAGAGACACAGCTGGGGCTCCCTCATGCTTCCAAAAACCCACAGCACTCCTCTCCAGAGTTGGGTCAAGTTTCAGTTTTTGAAAACCAACGATTTTTTTTTTTTTTTTTTGTTTTTCGAGGTAGGGTTTCATTCTGGTCCAGGCTGACCTGGAATTAACTATGTAGTCTCAGGGTGGCCTCGAACTCATGGCGATCCTCCTACCTCTGCCTCCCGAGTGCTGGGATTAAAGTCGTGCGCCACCACTCCCAGCTGAAAACCAACTAATTTTAAAATGTCATGGGCCTTTCCCAAAGTATGAAATTATTCCCTTCTAGAGATGACAGGAATGTTTAGCTTCTCCAGCCTCATATGTCCGTGACACAGAGCTCTCGAGGGGAGACAGCTCCAAGGAATGTGTGATGGTGCCAATGTGTCTGCAAGGGTACAGCCTGCTGCCTGGCCACCTGGACGGAGCTCCAGAGGAGATGCTGCTGAAAGGTGTGTTAGCATGTCAACTCCAAGGCCCTGGTGGCCAAAGAGGAGACAGAACCCTGATCTAGTGCATCCTCCTCCCTCCTAGGCCAGTCCCTGGGGCACCCCATCCCGCCACTCAAGTCTGTGCCCCCCAAGCCCAACCCAACTGCAAAGCAGGGTGCAGGGAGAGCAGCACCTGACCCCAGCTGGTATTTAGGACCTTCCAGAAATGAGGTGGCGAGCCCAAATGGGGTGAATCAGAAGGGGCAGGGGAGTCGGGGGAGTGATTGATACATAAACAACTTAAGTGGGGCTACAAGGTCAGCACCTGACAGAACAGGCCCCTCCTGAGTCGAAGAGCTGACAGCGTGGCCTGGGATAGCCCATGCCGAGCCTTGAAGGGGTAGGCCGATGACTGATAGATGCTGACATATCTACGCAATAATTCTGAAAATACAGAACCCAGAAGTGACTAAGAAAGAGCACTGGACAAGTGCCAGAACACCAATACACTGCCTGCAGGAGGCTTTCATTCCCAAATCCCCATCAGCTGGGGACATGGCATTCAGAACACCTAAGTTTATGGGGGCCACCTGAATCAAACCCCCACACCTGAACTCTCAGGTCCTACATTTGGAGCCATCTAAAGCTCCTCCCACACCCTGACCCTCATACCTAACCAGTCAAGAAAACCTTCAAGGGCTGGAGAGATGGCTTAGCGGTTAAGGCGTTTGCCTGCAAAGCCAAAGGATCCCGGTTCGATTCTCCGGGTCCCATGAAAGCCAGCTGTACGACGGGGCGCATGCATCTGGAGGTTTGTTTGCAGTGGCTGGAGGCCCTGGTGTGCCCATTGTCTCTGTCTCTTTCTCTCTCAAATAAGTAAAATATATTTTCAAAAACCCAAACTGTTTTAAAAAAAGTAAAGAAAACCCTCACGCCCTTCCTAGGCCTCCATGCCTGCGCTGGCTCCACTCCCGCTCCTGCTATGACCCCTTACAGCTTTGGCCTGCCAGTTTCTAGGTCTCCCCTTATTCCCAATAGTATTTCGCCGGCATGAAGGCAACTGACCCATCTAGAATATATCCACTATCATGGGGACCCCTTGCTCCCGACGAGTCTCAAAACCATCCAAAAGGTGACATGCCATTTCCTCAACATGCTGACCCACTTCCTCTGCATTATGTCCTGTGTTCTCCACTTCAAATCTCCAGTGCTTTAGCCAGAATTCCTCAGCCACCACCCTGCCACCCGTGCCACCCTCTCCCTCTCCAAGCCAGCCTTTCAAACATGTTCTTCCCTGGCATCCATTCTGACAACCCCTGCTTCCTGCAGCGTTTTCTATCGACGCCACTCCTCTGGGCATCACTTAGATTGTTAGGAACTCCCGTCTCCATTGCCACCTGTATGAATGGCCCCCACAGAGGCTGTAGAGGTAGGTTTTGAAGGGAATCACCTACCCCGTGGCTCTAACTACCCATCAGCCCAGCAAAGGATCAAACACCAAGAGCTGCTCAATACACATTTATAACATTCTTTCACACCAGGCTGCCATGCTACGCTGCCTCCCTTAGCATGTCAAGTTTAGAGAGACCATCACTGTGACTTCTACATGTTCCGTGCTAAGAAATACATCATTAGGCATAAACTTTATTCTCCCTCTCTCTATCTGCCTCTTTCCTCTCTATCAAAAAAAAAAAAATAAAATAAACTTAAAAAATAAAACCAGAATAAAGAACCCAGTGAGAAGACTAAATAGATAATGACTTATCTGTGAGTATGTTTTCCTTTGTTCGTTACATATCAATCACGGGCCCTTCAGTGAGAGATAAGGGTAATTATTGATGTCAGCTTCAATTTAGCATTAAGGAATCATCAAATTAAAAAGTTAAAGAGACAACTGTTTATGGAGAGAGGTTAAGAGGCACTCCGACCTAAGGCAGAAAAAGATGAAGTCCCTAACTATGTAACACATTCTGTGGGTGACACAGATCCACACCTGTCACCTCAGAGCATCCCCAAATGCACCCCTACCGCCGCCTCCATTGTCAAGTCGTCTTAGTGAGGCAGGTTGAAAGCGCACATCCCACAGCACAAAGCTCTCGAGTGTCAAGAGTCATTCCAGGACGGCCAGCTCCGGGCAGAGGGAAGAAAGCAAGCATGCAGTGTCGGAGGAGGGCTGGGAACTGGGTGGCCCGTCCACATCCCACTGCAGGCTGGTTCAAACACCTCACCCTGCAGAGGGCTTGCACCCTACCCCGGGGACCTGGCCTTCCCTGCTGGGGCTGCTTGTAGAGACACAGCTGGGGCTCCTTCATGCTTCCAAAAACCCACAGCACTCCTCTCCAGAGTTGGGTCAAGTTTCAGTTTTTGAAGACCAACTATTTTTTTTTTTTTTTTTTTTTTTTGGTTTTTTTTTTTTGGTTTTTCGAGGTAGGGTTTCACTCTGGTCCAGGCTGACCTGGAATTAACTATGTAGTCTCAGGGTGGCCTCGAACTCTCGGTGATCCTCCTACGTCTGCCTCCCGAGTGCTGGGATTAAAGGCGTGCGCCACCACGCCCAGCTGAAAACCAACTAATTTTAAAATGTCATGGGCCTTTCCCAAAGTATGAAATTATTCCCTTCTAGAGGTGACAGGAATGTTTAGCTTCTCCAGCCTCATATGTCCGTGACACAGAGCTCTCGAGGGGAGACAGCTCCAAGGAATGTGTGATGGTGGCAATGTGTCTGCAAGGGTACAGCCTGCTGCCTGGCCACCTGGACGGAGCTCCAGAAGAGATGCTGCCGAAAGGTGTGTTAACAAGTCCATTCCAAGGCCCTGGTGGCCAAAGAGGAGACAGAACCCTGATCTAGTGCATCCTCCTCCATCCTAGGCCAGTCCCTGGGGCACCCCATCCTGCCACTCAAGTCTGTGCCCCCCAAGCCCAACCCAACTGCAAAGCATGGTGCAGGGAGAGCAGCACCTGACCACAGCTGGTATTTAGGACCTTCCAGAAATGAGGTGGCGAGCCCAAATGGGGGGAATCAGAAGGGGCAGGGGAGTCGGGGGAGTGATTGATACATAAACAACTTAAGTGGGGCTACAAGGTCAGCACCTGACAGAACAGGCCCCTCCTGAGTCGAAGAGCTGACAGCATGGCCTGGGATAGCCCATGCCGAGCCTTGAAGGGGTAGGCCGATGACTGATAGATGCTGACATATCTACGCAATAATTCTGAAAATACAGAACCCAGAAGTGACTAAGAAAGAGCACTGGACAAGTGCCAGAACACCAATACACTGCCTGCAGGAGGCTTTCATTCCCAAATCCCCATCAGCTGGGGACATGGCATTCAGAACACCTAAGTTTATGGGGGCCACCTGAATCAAACCCCCACACCTGAACTCTCAGGTCCTACATTTGGAGCCATCTAAAGCTCCTCCCACACCCTGACCCTCATACCTAACCAGTCAAGAAAACCTTCAAGGGCTGGAGAGATGGCTTAGCGGTTAAGGCGTTTGCCTGCAAAGCCAAAGGATCCCGGTTCGATTCTCCGGGTCCCATGAAAGCCAGCTGTATGAGGGGATGCATGCATCTGGAGGTTTGTTTGCAGTGGCTGGAGGCCCTCGTGTGTCCATTGTCTCTGTCTCTTTCTCTCTCAAATAAGTAAAATATATTTTAAAAAACCCAAACTGTTTAAAAAAAGTAAAGAAAACCCTCATGCCCTTCCTAGGCCTCCATGCCTGCGCTGGCTCCACTCCCGCTCCTGCTATGACCCCTTACAGCTTTGGCCTGCCAGTTTCTAGGTCTCCCCTTATTCCCAATAGTATTTCGCCGGCATGAAGGCAACTGACCCATCTAGAATATATCCACTCTCATGGGGACCCCTTGCTCCCGACGAGTCTCAAAACCATCCAAAAGGTGACATGCCATTTCCTCAACATGCTGACCCACTCCTCTGCATTATGTCCTGTGTTCTCCACTTCAAATTTCCAGTGCTTTAGCCAGAATTCCTCAGCCACCACCCTCCCACCCGTGCCACCCTCTCCCTCTCCAAGCCAGCCTTTCAAACATGTTCTTCCCTGGCATCCATTCTGACAACCCCTGCTTCCTGCAGCGTTTTCTATCGACGCCACTCCTCTGGGCATCACTTAGATTGTTAGGAACTCCCGTCTCCATTGCCACCTGTATGAATGGCCCCCACAGAGGCTGTAGAGGTAGGTTTTGAAGGGAATCACCTACCCCGTGGCTCTAACTACCCATCAGCCCAGCAAAGGATCAAACACCAAGAGCTGCTCAATACACATTTATAACATTCTTTCACACCAGGCTGCCATGCTACGCTGCCTCCCTTAGCATGTCAAGTTTAGAGAGACCATCACTGTGACTTCTACATGTTCCGTGCTAAGAAATACATCATTAGGCATAAACTTTATTTTTAAAGTGCTATGCCTCCTTTTTATAAATCAAACATTTTCTTTTCTTTCTTTTTTTTTTTTTTTTGAGAGAGAGAGAGAGACAAAGAGAGACAGACAGAGAATGGGCGCGCCAGCAGCCTCTCAGCTGCTGTGAATAAACGCCAGATGTGTGTGCCCCCTTGTGGGCAAGTATGGCATTGCACCCTTGCATCACTTTTTGCGTCGGGCTAAATGTGGGACCTGGATAACTGAATGGGCGTTCTTAAGCTTGGCAGACAGGTGCCTTAACTGCTAAGCCATCTCTCCACTGGAGAATCAAATGGGCGTTCTTAGGCTTGGCAGGCAGGTGCCTTAACTGCTGAGCCATCACTCCACTGGAGAATCAAATGGGCGTTCTTAGGCTTGGCAGGCAGGTGCCTGAACTGCAAAGCCATCTCTCCAGCCCTGACTCAAACATTTTCTAATTTTTTTATTTTTTGGTTTTTCGAGGTAGGGTCTCACTCTGGCTCAGGCTGACCTGGAATTCACAATGTAGTCTCAGGGTGGCCTCGAACTCACGGCGATCCTCCTACCTCTGCCTCCCGAGTGCTGGGATTAAATGTTGCGCCACCACGCCTGGCCGAACATTTTCTAAACATTATAAAAGGATAGCATTCCCGAAGCCTATGAGATTATAGTGGGCACAGGGCCTCTCGGAGGTGACTTGCCCCAGACTCTCCTTAGAAGTTTTGCACACAGAACAAAAAAATCCTCTACCTTCCTACCCTGAGCATGCCACAACCCAGTCCTTGAGGTACAGAGATGCTGGCTCTGTGATCACTCACATAAGATGATCTGTCCCCAGACACAAGAAGCTGCCGAGGGTCAGCGAACCTCCATGGACCTCAGCTCGTTGCAATAGGGAAAGAGCCAGAAAGTCAGGTTTCTTGCCTTGCTTCTGACATAGGTCGCAATACAACTTCTCAGCCCCTCTACTGTCTCAGTTGTGAAGTTTTGTGGGGACAGTAAAGATGGCAATGAACAGTCATGTGTCACACGGAATGCTTAAAGTGATTAACAGCTGATAAAGAGACAGAATCCTTCCGTATAAAAACTTCAGTGGTGTTCTTGTCCTGAACAAAGACTCAGGGACATTCTTTTTTTTGTTGTTTTTTTTTGTTTGTTTTGTTTTATGAGGTGGGGTCTCACTCTGGTCCAGGCTGACCTGGAATTCACTATGGAGTCTCAGGGTGGCCTCGAACTCTCGGCGATCCTCCTACCTCTGCCTCCCGAGTGCTGGGATTAAAGGCGTGCGCCACCACGCCCGGCTCTCTGGGACATTCTTAAGAAGACCACTTCCAAATGACAAAATTAAAGTCTTCCACTCTGTAACTCCTACCACCACAAATCATATCCCTTACTGGCACTGAATATCCTTCCAAAACCCAGCTCTGATGGAAGTTTCTAGCTCTCCCACCCACTTATTCTACAGCCAATTTGTCCTCCTGCCACGGCACACCTTTCTCATTGCACCTTTCAATGGGTTCCTTCCAAACTCTCCCCTCAACCTTGATGGCTACTTCTCCTTAGAATCTGTTCTTCTCTCAATATTTTAGGTCCTCACAGACAGAGCCTGCCCTAAAGCCCTCTTGCTGGGCTCTGGAGCTCTCCCTCTCCTTACCAAGAGCACATAGAACATGACTGGGTAGGGCTGGAGAGAATGCTTAGTAGTTAAGACACTTGCCTATGAAGCCAAAGGACCCAGGTTCAGTTCCCCAGGATCCACATAAACCAGATGCACAAGGGGCACATGTTCCTGGAGTTCATTAACAGTGGCTGGAAGCGCTGGCCAGCCCATTCTCTCTCTCTCCCTCTCAAATAAATACATAAAAATTTAAAATGTTTTTTTTTTTAAAAAAAAGAACATAAGTTGGTACATTTTAAAATGTACTCAATAAACTTTTGGATTTGTTGTTGTTGTTGTTAAATAATGTAATACCAAGAAAAACTGAAGCACCATGATGTTTCCATTACATTCAGCTGGAACATCACGAAAGAGTCATACTGTCAGTCACTTCAACTTTCTCCTTTATTTCATTACTGAACTCATCTGAGCTCTGTCAAAGTGCTGCTGCATCCAGAGTCCCTGTGCACCCCCAGACCAGGAATCATTTCCAACCCCCCGCCCTTT
The DNA here is from genome assembly GCA_036365145.1 of Orientallactaga sibirica. Classification (NCBI taxonomy): domain Eukaryota; kingdom Metazoa; phylum Chordata; class Mammalia; order Rodentia; family Dipodidae; genus Orientallactaga; species Orientallactaga sibirica. Next base: position 3,788,860 of record JAEOAD010001893.1, on the reverse strand, counting down.
AGACCCACTATGACTCCACAGGGAACCCCCACCCTGACTCTTGGATCCATCTTGTATGAAGGCAGCAGGCTGCGTAGGGACATGGCCCCAGTCCTATCTTGATGTAATTATTTCCGTGTGTGTTCTTGTTTCCCTGTAGCCTGACCATTGTTCTTCGTTTATCCGGAGAGCTATTCTGAAGCCCCGCAGGAAAAATGAAATGACAACTAGCCTTCCATCCACATCTCCCAGTGTACCCCCATGAGCTTCAAAGCTTCAGTCAGTGCTCTCAAGGACCTGAGTCAACAATCTCATAAGGCAGCTTGCGCTGCAGTGGCATCCAGACACGACCTCAGTTCTGTAACCTCCCGTAGTCCCTTCTGCGGTACGTGTGCACTGCCTTCCTGCCATCCCCTAGGCTCTTCTTCCAGGCCCAGGAAGATGAAAAAAAGTACATGGGATCAATAGCCAGTATGGCAATGAGTGAACTGGAAAACGAGAACTGGGGTCATCCGAACGTGTGTCCCCCATAGACTCAGGTGTTTTGTTAAAACTTGTCACTTGGTTCTCCTGTCACCGGGCTGGAGGAGGTGTCACTAGTCAGGGGATCCTGGGATCCAGCCCAAAGGTGGAGAGAGGATTGACTTCTGAGGGTCCTGCTTGCTGCTTTTTGGTGTCTGCTGGTTAGTGGAAGTTCTCTCTCTCTTTCTCTCTCTCTCCTTGGATTCATGAACGGCAGCCAGCTTCTTCTGCCATTTGATGGAGCTTCCCCCTGGATCTATACGCTTGAAGTAAATTCCTTTCTCCCATAAACTCTGTCTGGTTGGATGTCTGACCTAGCAATGTGGGAGCTGTCTTCTACAAGAATTGTTCCTTGGGCTGGAGAGATGGCTTAGCGGTTCAGGCGCCTGCCTGCTAAGCCTAAGAACGCTGGTTCCAATCTCCAGCGGTTCCAATCTCCAGGTCCCACGTTTAGCCAGATGCAAAGTGACGCAAGGGTGCAATGCCGCACTTGACCACAAGGGGGCGCACGCATCTGGATTTCGTTTACAGCAGCTGAGAGACTGCTGGTGTGCCCATCTCTATCTGTCTTCCTCTCCCTCTTTCTCTGTCTCTCTCTGTGTCTCTCTCCCCACCCCCCCAAAAAAAGAAAGAAATAATTGTTCCTGAGACTACAGATTTGGAGGAACACATTGGCCAATCAGCTTTGTGGCTAAAGTCACTGAGGACAATATGTCCTCTCCGATCCATGCTACGGACTTTGTCGCATCAGAGTGGTGTTCTCTGGCACCTCCCCAGACAGAAGGTGGCACTGTGAGCCAGGTGAATGCTCAAAACCAGGCAGGCTCTAAAGCATAGAAAACATATACAGGGGAGTCAGATGGACCATGCTCAAACCCCATCTAACTAGGAGACTTTGGGAAAGTCAGTTATTCCTTTCATGCCTTATTCTGCACCTTCCGACTGGGACCACAACACCTACTCATAGGGATATTGTCAAGGTCTGATGAGTTAGTTCACATAAAATACACAGCAACTGGGCTGGAGAGATGGCTCAGCAGTTAAGGCGCTTGCCTGCGGAGCCTAAGGACTCATGTTCGACTCTCCAGATCCCACGTAAGCTAGACGCACAAGGTGATGCAAGCACACAAGGTCTCATGTGCACACAAGGTAGAACACACATCTAGAGTTCGATGACAGTAGCTGGAGGCCCTGGTGTGCCAATTCTCTCTTTCTCTCTCTCTTTCCCTCTTGTTCTCTCACATAAGGAGAAAAAAAAAAAAAGGCCAGTCTGTTGGGCTTGCCTCAAAAAAAAAAAAAAATACATAGAAATGGTGCCTGTGCGAGTCACTATTGATCATTTCACCCTACTTATGATCACCTACTCCCTCCCCTCAGCTTTGTTTAGGTAGGAGATGCCTCCTCACTCCTCAACGCAAAGCAAAGCTCCCTGAAGCCCTCCCTCCTCTAGCACGCACTAACCATCGCATGTCCATCCCAGTACTGAAGCCACCACACAGAAACCTAGACTTGCTTTCTTGCTCCGGCAGACAGCTCAGACTCTCGCAAGCTACTGGATACACTTGGGGGACGGAGTCAAGAATGTTGACACAGGTTTTTATCATTAGACACGTTTTGGAAACATGTGTGGTAAGTCCTGAAGCCAGGCAAAGGAGGAGAAAACAGTTCATGGAAAAGATAAAAAAGAAAAAAAAAAAAACGGTCTCCACCTCCACATATTAAAGTCCCCAAACCAAAGGGCGTACTGGAATCTTCTGTTCTTCTGAATTTCAATGGTCAGCTCAAAGTGCTGAAGAGCTGACGATGAAAAAGAGGATAGCAGGGCTCCATCCCCAAATGCCAAGTGATGCTATGGGTATTTTTCATTTGCTCACCAGAGGCCTGTTCCTTCCCAAGCAGGCATTTGGTACAGTGACAGAATTGCAGGGTCATGGAGTCCTTGTTTGACAAAACTTTCTGCGGGATATGAACCTCATGAATGTTATCTTTATGGCTCAGATGGAAAACCAACTTTCTTCCTAATCCAGAAGGGGATGTGAGAAGCGGGTCCATCCATCTTCCGAAGCCAAAAAATAAAATTAAAAAGATAGAAATCTACAAAGTCGCAAGATTGATTTGTGTTTACGGCTTCAATCCCAAATATTTGGAGAGAACATTTTGGTGTGATGAAAACATGTCCGACGGATGCCAAAAACAAAAACACAATCAGAATTCGAATTTCTCTGATCGATGACCAATCTTACCCGACAGACCGATTGATGATGTAACGTGATTGTGAAACTCTTTCTACATTGAAAAGAGAAAAGCCACAGAATCTTAGGATAATGATCTTCTGCCCCTCTCCTTTCTCCTTTTGCACTTTAAAGGCCAAATACACTTAAACTGGGCCCAGCTTCAGGACTGAGAAAGAGAAATTCCAGGAAGGTGGAGCCTGGTGTGATAGATGGAGCCCTGCCTCTAGCTTGCCTAGACCCTCAAGTGCAGGTAACAAGACATCCACCTGAGTGCCTTAAAAGAAATGACTATGGGCTGGAGAGATGGCTTAGCAGCTAAGGCGCCTGCCTGCTAAGCCTAAGAATGCTGGTTCTAATGTCCAGCGGTTCCAATCTCCAGGTCCCACGTTTAGCCAGATGCAAAGTGACGCAAGGGTGCAATGCCTCACTTGACCACAAGGGGGCGCATGCATCTGGATTTCGTTCACAGCAGCTGAGACACGCCCATCTCTGTCTCCCTCTCCCTCTCTATCTCTCTCTCTGTCTCTCTCTCCAAAAATAAATAAAAAATAATAAAAAAGAAATGACTATATGCCTAGCTTAGCTCTTGGTCACAAGATGACCTCAGACAGGCCACATAACACCGATGAACCTCCATGTCTACAGGATTTAAAAGTTGCTGAGGGATTTAAAAGTGATAAAGTATCTGAAAGTTGGCGCTTGGAAAACTATAAAGTTATGTTACACATCAACTGCAAAGTCCATTGAGAAGTTACCTTCTACATACACGGTTTCAGCTGGTCATACAGGAGGGCCAGAAAGAGGTCCCTTCCCCAGTCGGCTGGCCCTAACTTGTACATTTTGTGTTATTTTAGCCTTTCATTCTTGTTTTCAATTTTTTTGTTGTTGTTGTTGAGGTAGGGTCTCACTTTAGTTCAGGCTGACCTGGAATTCACTCTGTAGTCTCAGGGTGGCCTCGAACCCACAGCGATCCTCCTACCTCTGCCTCCCGAGTGCTGGGATTAAAGGCGTGCGCCACCACGCCCGGCTTCAATTTTGTTTTGTGTTATCCAAGCACTCTACCACTGAGTTGTTACCCCCAGCCCTTTTTTCACTTTTTTTTTTTTTTTTTTTTTTTTGAGGCAAGGTCTCGCTCTAGCCCAGGCTGACCTGGAAATCACTCTGTAGTCTCAGGCTGGCCTTGAGCTCACAACGATCCTCTTACCTCTGCCTCCTCCTGAGTGCTGGGATGAAAGGCGTGCACCACCACGCCTGGCTCTCTTTTCACATTTGTTATTTTGAAACAGGATCTCACCCAGGCTGCCCTTGAACTCACTCTGTGGCTCAGACCTTGAACTTGCAATCTCCCGGCCTTGCCTTTCTAAGTATCTGATATTAATGCTTTCTTTACAGAGGAAAAAAAAAAAATCCCAGTTTCTATGGACTTTCAGAAACATTGTTATGATAGAAGTTCACAGGGTTAATTGCAGAAAATGTTTTTTCACTACCAAATCTTCACAATTCTATCCCAAAATAAGCAGGTACCTTCTTTGAAAGTACCCCACCTCTGGAAAGAATTAAGCCTATCCCATCGTTCATGCCCGGGGCCAGCAGGTCAGCCTCTACGGGTCAGAGAAAGGAAAGATTGATGGTAATGTCACAAAGGGATGGGAGCCAATCAGAAAGCCTGATGTGCAGGTCAGAGGGGAGGGCAGGGCAACCCTGGGGACAATAAGAGTTGCCCAGGAATAGGGTTGTGGACGGGAGAGTCAAAAGAAAAGCAAAATTGTTCCATAGACAAAGACCTGGCACTTGGAAAATAATTACAACGAAAATATGGCAGGAATGTAAAGATAAGGAAAGAAAGATTAATCCAAACAAAAGACAATCAACAAAAGCCAAGCGTTACACAAGCAGCCTGGAGCCTGGCCAGCAGCAACTGGATTGCTTCTGTGTCCACAGCTAACTCACACGGTACACGACTGTTGATAATCCAGGCGGATACCTGGAGAAAGGCCACGTGGTCTCTCTTCCTCAACACAAGTCATCAGTCTTCCAGATCCACAACCTCGGAACCCGGCAGGCCCACACCATCCAGCCTGGTCATTAAGAATAATTACCACCCTCCCCCCACGTGTATGGTTTAGGACTGAAGAGAACAGGTCCAAAGAACCTCTATGCAGAATCCTGAAATCACACACTCATTGGAAAAGGCCTCACCTTGAACCCCTCAACTAAGCTGCCATGCCAGGCCACAATTATCCTAGGAATTTTAATGGATATCATAATAAGCAAACAAATGAGTAAAAGCATGAGACAACACATGGGCTGGAGGGATGGCTTAGTGGTTAAAGCGTTTGCCTGCAAAGCCAAAGGACCCAGGTTCGATTCCCTAGGACCCACGTAAGCCAGGATGCACAAGGTGGGGGCACGTGCATCCGGAGTTTGTTCGCGATGGCTGGAGGGCCTGGTACCTCCATTTTCTCTCTCTCCCTCTTTCTCTGTCAAATAAATAAATAAATATTTTTTTAAAAAACATGAGAAGCCGAGCGTGGGAGTGCACGTCTTTAATCCCAGCACTCGGGAGGCAGAGGAAGGAGGATCACTGTGAGTTCAAGGCCACCCTGAGACTACAGAGTGAATTCCAGGTCAGCCTGAATTAGAGTGAACCCTACCTCAAAAAAACAAAAAGAAAAAAAGAAAAAAGAAAGAAAGGAAGGAAGGAAGGAAGGAAGGAAGGAAGGAAGGAAGAACGAAAGATGAGACAACAGCTCTCAATGCCTCCTCACAGGGCTTTAGCAAATGGGAAAATAAGAGACCCTACAGGTGTGTCTTACTTCGACTCCTTTAACATTCATCATCTCATCTGGATGGCACTCACATCCATAATAATTCCAGTGCTGGCCCGGGATGATGAGGTTGATAAACTGAGACTTGAGATCATTGACCCGAGACTACCTGCCGCAGTCAGATTCATGCTGCTGGGATGAACTTCCAAAGCAGGCACATGTTGCCGGAGGGATGGGTTGATTTGAAGCTTACAGATCCAGGGGAAGTTCCACAATGGCAGAAGAAGCCGGCCCCCTTTCACAGGTTCATGCAGAGAGAGAAAAAGCAGCCAGTGCCAGCACACAAGCACGCACACTCCAGGATAGAGGGCAGAGCTCAAGCATTTGGCAAATTGTAAATTTGTAGCTGGAAATTCCCGACCCACCCCAAACACCTAACTAAGCACTGCAGCAGGGGGATCTGCCCAGAGAAGCAACTACTACTGGTTGTGATTTTTTTTTTCTTTCTTTCTGGCACCATATCAACCCTCAACAACCCTAGATTTTTTTCTTACAGATAATACATAGGAAGTAGGCTGTTTGCTGGAATGATCTGTCCATTAAGCTCTTTCCTCGCCTGTGGATGTGGGGTAGAGATCATGGCTGAAAATGTCTGAATTTGTCCAATGCCGGGAAGGATTCATTTTGTGACACCCTGAAGTCACTAGACAGGAAGTGTTGCTTGGGCACTGGTGAGGGATGGGGTTTTAATTAGGTCTGATGGTGAGGCCCGAGAAAGAAAAAGACAAAGTGCTGGGGACTGGAAGCCTACAAGGAGACAACCAGATTCAAATCAAGAGAGGAGAAAGAGGAGACTTCAATACAAGCTCAAGTAGAAGAGTGAAGGGGCTGGGCAGTCTGGTAAGACACAGCGAAGCCAAGGAGGACAACAGAGCATTCAGAAAACCCTGGAATTACAGACAACGGGCTCTGGTCACAGCTCACAAGAATTCACAGTTTTCTCTTCGTTCTAGGACCCACATTTTACCAGATAAGTTCTTTAAATCATATTCATAATCCTGAACCAAAAAAAAAAAAAAAAAAAAAAAGAAGAAGAAGAAAGAAAGAAAAAAGACCAAAGAAAGGAGTATCAAAATTCTCACATAATCCTCTTAAAAGATTAGTACCTATTTAAATGGTAATGAACTTCTAGCTAGGGTACTGCATTCTACCAGAGGGTAATTCTATGGGGACGATGTCTGGTTATAGAAAACAGTATACTTGGAATGACCTCAACCCAAGACGGGTTAGGGCTCCAAGGATCTTCGCTATCCAAAGCAATGCTTTGTTATATTGTTTTTGGAAAGGTCACAGCCTCTAAGTTTTGGGGGCTTAGGGTGGGGAAATTACCCCAATATACCTTCTTGGGCCTTTCTGTTTTATTTTAATTTATTTTTATTTATTTATTTATTAGCAACAGACAGACAAAGAGAGAAAGAGGCAGAGAAAGAGAGAGAGAACGGTGCACCGGGGCCTCCAGCCACTGCAAACGAACTCCAGATGCATGTGCTACCTTGTACATCTGGCTTATGTGGGTCCTGAGGAATTGAGCCTTGAACCAAGGTCCTTCGGCTTCACAGGCAAGCACTTTACTGCTAAGCCATCTCTCCAGTCCCCCTTTTTGTTTTTTTTTTTTTTTTTTTTTTTTTTTGAGGTACGTTCTCCCTCTAACCCAGGCTAACCTGGAATTCAGTATGGCCTCCAACTTACAGCGATCCTCCTTCCTTAGCCTCACGAGTGTTGGGATTTTAAAACATGTGCCTCCATACCCAGCTTTATTGGGCCTTTGAAAAGCCCATGGGGACAAGTGTGACTAAGGAGCTATCGAAGGCTCCCCTCCCTTCACCGTCTTCCCATCAGAGAGGAGAAAGTGCTGTGTAAGATACTGTCAGAGCTAGGACATTCCAGAAACTCCTTTATACCAACATCTTCATGGTTCCTAGGCCACCTCTCAAATATGACTGCGGTTTGAAAGAATCAAGATATCTGGCTTACACCGCCCCCGCCCCCCCACCCCCCGCATGGCAGCTTCTTGTTTCCTTCCAAACCAGTAGTAATGACAGAGCATCCACCTCTCACTCCCCACTCAGAACTACAAATTGGGACCGTGAGGTCTGCTTGCCTTCCCTGTTTGGAACATGAAAAATTCCTAAAATCCCCCTGGAGGAGAAGTATGCTTGGCCCAGCAGTGGTGCTAAGAAAAAAAAATGAATGCACAGATGTGGACAGATGCAGAGATCAGACTTCCAGATTTGTATGTATGTGTGTGTGTGCGTGTGCGCCTGAGTGTGTGTTTGAGGTAGGGTCTCACTCTAGCCCAGGCTGACCTGGAATTCACTATGTAGTCTCAGGGTGGCCTTGAACTCACAGTGATCCTCCTACCTCTGCCTCCCGAGTGCTGCGATTAAAGGCGTGCACCATCACGTGCCCAGCAAACAGGGAGCACTTCTGTGGAGTCCTCTGGCGGTCACTCACTGAGTGAGGGTGGGTCATTCCAAGACTCACTCAAGTCTATGCTATGAAAATGGCTCCTGGCCCGGCTCAGTGGGGGGTGGGGGCGGCTTTCTGGGCCTCTTTTCAGTCTGACACCAAAGTCTTCCTGGGGGTGGGGTGGAGATGAAGGTGGCTATTCCAACTTGAACTTCACCTACCCTCACCTCTCTCTTTCCTTCACCCACTCTAAGCCTTCTCTCATCATCCTGCCCACACCAGGGCTCTGTTCTGTGATAACAGTTAATTTATATGACTCACGTTGGACAACGCACGGGCGGGCTATACTCACTTGCGAATGGGCCATGCGTGTTTTTGGAGACTCGGATTTCAATGTCAGGTGGTGCTGCACGTCAGCACCCTACAGTAGCTTGGATTCCTGACAAATGACCCACACGTTACTTCCATTTTGCTGTGAAGAATTGGAACACGCCTGTGTCCCTCCCCTGGCTGGTCTTTGTGGCCTCTGGAACTGGGGCTAAAACCTTTCTGGGTGGCCTCTTTGACCTGAGCCTGGATCTCCCTCTTCTCTTGTGCAAACGAGCATGGCTGGGCCTCCTTCCAGCTGCATACTCCCAGATGCTACATAGTGTCTAGCTAGGCGGGGAGGGAAGAGGAGCTGAGCCCGGGGCTGGAAGGCAAAGAAAAAGCTGAAGTCAATACTGCAATGTCCTCTCTGCTCAGGAATATGCCCGGTCATTAGCAGCTGCATCTGCTTTTTACCAGAGTGACAACAGACGAGCCATCTGTATCTAGCCATTAACCCCAGCATGCCCTTTCAATGCTAATGCACTCAGAGAGTCACTTAAAAAAAATAATAAATGACCCTGGCAAAGAAGTGAGCAAGCTTGTCCCAGGCTCTCAGAACAGGCAGCTGGGCTCAGAGTCCAGCTACTTAAGTGTACAAGGAAGGTGTGTGGCTTCCTGGTTGGTGATTAGGACAAGGGTAGGGTTTTGCACAATTTCCCTGGAGTTTTCCAGCCTGGCACTCTATGCCAAACACTTAGGAATTCCATCCCAATCGTAACTCTTTCTTGGGTTGCCAGCGGAGTCAAGAGAGCCTAGAAATGGAATTTTTAATGGCCATTTTCTTCCAATTTTGTCCAATTTTTTGTTGCAACCAAGCTAAAAACTTAAGGTATTTGCTTCCTAACCAAAGCTTAAAATCTCCAGCATGTCCACTCAACACTGAAACAGTCACTATCACTCTGCTAGTAGGTATGGTTTTGTAGGAATTGTTCCACTACTAAATTACAAATTAAATAAGAACAGGACTGGAACTGAAATGTCCTGTCACACCCTCCAAGGCTCAGGGTCCATTGCGGAAGAGGGGGTGGATAGATTGGAAGAGCCAAAGGAAGGGTACGACTTCTTACAATGCAACTGTCCAGACAGAAATTGGCCTCGATATCCACGACCTTGCAGTGCCTAGCAATGCCTTCACAAGACCCTCATAATAGAAGAAAAAGATGATGACGTCAAATTAAAAGAGAGACATACGGAGAGAGGGAGGGGAAATGATGGACAGCAGAGTTGTGAAGGGGAAATGGGGGAGAGAATTATCATGGTTTATTGTCTGTAAGTACAGAAGTTGTCAATAAAAACATTAAAATTTAAAAAAGAACAGGGCTGGAGAGATGGCTTGCAGTTAAGGTGTTTGCCTACAAAGCCAAAGGACGCAGGTTTTATTCCCCAGGACCCACATAAGCCAGATGCACAAGGGGGCACATGCATCCGGAGTTCATTTGCAGCGGCTGAAGTCCCTAGTGTGCCCATTCTTCCCCTCTCAAAAATAAATTTTATATATATGTATATATTGGTTTTCCAAGGTAGGGTCTCATTCCTAGTTCAGGCTGACCTGGACTTCACGATGTTGTCTCAGGGTGGCCTCGAGCTCATGGAGATCCTCCTACCTCTGCTTCCCAAGTGCTGGGATTAAAGGTGTGCGCCACCACACCCGGAAAATATATTTTTTATAGATTTTATTTACTTATTTGAGAGAGAGAAAGAGAGGCAGAGAGAGGAGAGAGAGAATGGGTGGGACTGAAAACAAACTCCAGACACCCCCTTGTGCATCTGGCTTACGTGGGTCCTAGAGAATCAAACTGGGATCCTTTGGCTTTGCAGGCAAATGCCTTAACCACTAAGCCATCTCTCCAGCCCAAATAAAATATTTTAAAACAAGCAAACAACAACAACAAAACACAGAGAATCATGCTATTAACAATCTACTTGTCGTTCTGTGACATCACCTTGCTGGGCGCCAGTTCCCACGCTAGGTGCTTTCAAGGTCAATTACACAATCTACTGTTGTGACAACCACTTCACAGCACTGCTATGTGTCAGAGGCTGGTCCCATGCTCCCTACATCCCTGCTAGCAGGTTCCACGTTCTGCTTCACATCCATCCACCCTGTGCCACCCAGGACAGAGGTTTTCCTGTGTGTGAGACCTGTACCTTTGCACTGGAGTGACGGTGTACATCTTTCATAAGCACCCCTCCCCGCAAATAGAACACGTGTCGGTATGCACTTCACACCCGAAGTCACACCATTGCCAGGGCTTGAGGCTTGACGCCCAAACCCAGCGTGCGGTCACTCTGAACCATCTTCTCCCTACTGTAGGATGAGATGGCCACAAACAGATGAGAGCCAAGAGTTTGCTTCGTGGCTGAATCCTCCAGACAAGAATGAATGCATGTATGGGTGAAATACATAGAAGGACAGTATCAATATGTCTTCCAGAACCATCAAATTTGTATTTAATGTTTGAAGATATTACTGAGGCTTCAAGATAATATGAAATCCGAGCAATTTGGAATTCCAGAATCACAGAAGGATATCAGGAAATAGCTCTGTTCCATACAGTGCTCTTCCAAAGATCCACGTTCCTCTCCTCATAATTGGACAGCCTTATGTAACAATTTAGATAGGGCACCTTCTCCCCAGCCTCTCAATAATTCCAATTTTCCTTAGTTGCGCATAGATTTTAATTTTATTGACAACTACTAACACCTGAACATGTCACCAATTCAACACAAAGCAAAAACAATTGTAAGAGAAGTCAACCAGTCTCTCCCTTTTCTCTGGCCCTCACTCCCCTGAAAACTCTTATTCCTTTCAATGACAATCTATGTATTTACAAGAATATTCATGGTTTTTATTTAAGAGAGAGAGAGGGCAAGAGGCAGATAGAGAAAGAGAGAGAATGAGCACACCAGGGCCTCCAGCCACTGCAAACAAACTCCAGACATATGCGCCACCTTGTGCACCTTATATGGGTCCGGGGGAATCGAACCTGGGGCCTTAGGCTTTGCAGGCAAGTGTCTTAACCCCTGAGCCAGTCCCCACAGTTTTTAAAAATCAAACAGGCATGGTGGTATATACTCCAGAGGCTGAGGTAGGAAGATCATGGTGAGTTCAAGCCACCTTGAGACTACATAGTGAATTCCAAGTCAGCCTGGGCTTCAGTGAGACCCTATCTTGAAAAACAAAAAACAACAACAAAAAAAAAATCAAACAGCAGGCCAGGTGTGGTGGCACATGCCTTTAATCCCAGCACTCAGGAGGCAGAGGTAGGAGGAGCACCATGAGTTCGAAGCCACCCTGAGACTACATAGTGAATTCCAGGTCAGCCTGGGCTAGAGTGAAATTCTACCTTGAAAAAAAAAAATCAAACAGCAGTCTGTTATATATACTTTACAGGCATGTTTTTATTTTTCAGTGCATATTGATCTTAGAGACTGTGTCAATCCACTTTCCGCTGACTTCTTCTTAGAAATGTATTGTATTCATTGTGTGGTTATACCACAAGTTATCTGATGGACACCTCCCATTGTCTTTAGCCAAAAACGAAGCTGAACAGCAACACATGATAACTGAGGCAGAGGCCTGCTTCCAGCCTCTGTGCTCTCCATTCCTTATATAACAAAACACAGACAAGCCACCTTCCCCATCCTCCCTTGTAAGCTGGGATGGACAGGTAGCTCACTTCTGGCCAGAGAATGTAAGTCAATATGTTAATGGCAACTTTTAGGAGCTTTCCTTAAGAGTCAGAAGTCCGATCCTTTCACGTTCTCCAATTTCATCTTGTCAGAGAAAAACCAACCGTGCGGCTTGGAAATGAACAAAGCTTTTGAGTGTTCCATGCACGCACGCGTCCGTGTTGTCCCATGCTCGCTGGCTTTGAGCCGTTGTCCAACTCTGAGAAAAGGATACTATTGTTAACGCAAACAGCCCTACCACCAAAATACAAAACGTGTCCTCTGGACAGGAAGCTGGTATTGACATGAATAATGATCAGCCTGACATCCCATTTTCCCGGTGCGTGGTCTGCTCTCCTTTGAACCAGCTTCTAACATCATCTTAGTGGTTCCCTCATTCACGAGTGACCTACCTAAAATCTTGGTCACGTGTTCATTTCACATCTGTTTGATAGTCACAACCATCCTTCTCTTCATCTTGCTGTCTGGGGAAGAGACGCCACCATCTTGGACAAGAAGGCTGAGGTCACCATGAGTTAGAAGTCACCCAAGCCCCTGTGACCTTGAAGAACCATGACCTTGGGTTCCACCTAGACTTTTATGTGTGAGAAAAAAAAAAAAAAGCATGGCCTATTTTCTTCAAGATGCTGTTGTTTGGGATTTTCAGTTACAGTCAAATCGTGACCATAGAGTGACTTCCAACCGTCACAGCAAACTCAGTTATTCCTTTGAGCTGCTGTTGGCAGACATCACTAATCAGTCACAGAGCTTTCTTGCCCCCTGGAGTCCCGGCTCAAAAAGCCCCTCAAGGTCATCTCCTAGGTGGCCATTAGTATCAAAAAGAGCTGTGGGGATTGGAGAGATAGCTTACCGGTTAACGTGTTAGCCTGTGAAGCCTAAAGATCCAGGTTCGATTTCCCAGGACCTACGTAAGCCAGATGCACAAGGTGGTGCGTGCATCTGGAGTTCGTTTGCAGTGGCTAGAGGCCCTGGTGTGTCCATTCTCTCCCTCCCTCTCTCTAAGAAATAAATAAATTTTAAAAATATTTTTTAAAAAATGTTGTGGGATTTTTTCTTTCTTTCTTTCTTTTTTTTTTTTTTTGAGTTGTGGGGCTGGAGAAACAGTTTAGTGGTTAAGGCGTTTGCCTGCAAAGCCAAAGGACCATGGTTCGATTCGCCAGAACCCATGTAAGCCAGATGCACAAGGTGGCACATGCATCTGGAGATCATTTGCAATGGCTGGATGTCCTGGCACACCCATTCTCTCCTTCTCTGTCTCTATCTATCTGCCCCCTCAAATACATAAATAAAAAAGTAATATTTAAAATAAAACGTTGTGAATGCTGCTTAGTTACTGTGGTGGTATGACTGGATGTCCCCAAATAGATTCAAGAGTTTACTGCAAGCTTATAACTTTGGTGTCACTGTTCTACGGTCCAGCCCTAAGGTGTTTTGAGGGGCAGATCTGGAATTCCAGCCTGATAAATGCAGAGGGCTTGAATTCCTCCTGAGGTTCCCAGAGTGTGTTTGCTTGTGGTGCCGGTGGTGGTATTTCTCTCTGTGTGGGCCTGAGAAAGGGGGCCAGCTCCTTCTGCCATTATGGAACTCCCCCTGGATCTGTAAGCTTCAAATAAATTCCCTTTTTCCTCCTATAAACTGTGTCTGGTCTGGAGGTTCGTCCCAGCGCTGTGAAGCTGACTATGACAAGGATCATTCTTGCTACAAATAAACAACAAACTGGACAAGGTTCTCCATTGCCCAGGTTCTGACACGCACGAACCATCTTACACCTTCCTTGTTCCCGAGAAGACGTGAAGCAGCCAGTTACAGGAAATTTATGCCTGTAGAGTCACCTGACTAAGAGGCTCCAGGTCCTGGTCATTAATCCCCATGCGCATCAAGCCCCAGGCTCTTCCCTTCAGTAAGCTTACTCAGTCGTATGCCCACACACATTGCAAAGGGAACACGTCACCAGGGCAGATAAGGGCTGTCAGGTTCTACCTTCTGGGCACACTGAGGTAGTCATTTAGAAAAACTAGCCTGGCAGTGGAGAAAGTGAATGGAATAGATGAAAAGACCCCTAAATTACCACTAAAATCACCCAATCCCAAGAACGAAAACTGAGCAGTCAGTAGGCTCGGAAGAATAGCAAGCATCTCTCCAGCTCAGCTCATTAGAGAGGCCAAGACAATTCACCCTCACTGGTCCCTCACTGGACCTCAAATGGTTCATCTGAGAGTGGACGACAGGCTGCCTTCCCTAAAATGATACTTGCATCTGGAGCAACACGTGGCCTCAGCAACCTCGAGAGCGTCTTCAGCCTGGCATCCACAGCCCTCACCGTCACCCTCACCCCACTCTCTCACTGTGGGGGGACTCCCATCCCAGCAGCTCCCTGGCAGCAGCCTGGGCAGCAGAAGGAAAGGGGGGTGGTGGTGCTGGCAGCATTGGTGACTTCACATTCTCCAGACGGTGCGCAAACAGGAAGCCAGGGTGGAGTGATAATTGTTAAATTGGCACTCTCGCTGCACCTGTTGAGTTGCCACTAATGAGGTGACAAGCCAGGCACTCAGGGAGTCACAGTTTTTTATGGTTGTTAATGTTGACTGGAAGGTACCATCAAAGATGTCAGGAACAGCATCCCCTCCCCCCCCCCCCAGTGATTTTGCTGTTGTTGCTTTCCCCTAACCTCCAAACTCACAAACGTCTGTGAACCTAGCAGATAGATATGATGCAGCGGCTGTGTGCCCTTCCCTGGGGCTGTCGGGGGGGGGGAGCACATTCCCTGCCAAGCACTTACCACCCTGGCTCAGGTTATCAGGCCGGCCTCGGGGCCAGCAAGTGGCAATGGATATTAGGGTGATTCAGGAGGGTATAACGACTGTGGGCTGGCCTGATGAGGGATAGGCTGGGTGATGAAATCTGAGGGCAGCCTTGGAGGACTCGTGGGCTTCTAAGAACAACCCAGCAACACGGGGAAGCACCGAAGGCAGGGCAGGAAATGTCCCCTTCTAATTTCAAAAGGAAGATCGTGTCTGGCTGGATCTGTAGCGGGGAAGAGGAAGTAGAACTGGGAGGGGGAGGAGAGAGTGGGGCTGGAGCTCTCAAACCTGAACTTGCTTGGGACTCACTAGCAGGGCTTCTTCAAGAGCAGATTCTGGGCTCCACACCCCCGCTCACCAGCAGTTTCTGATCCCCGATGTCTGCGGTGAGGGCCTCACAATTTGCATTTCAGACAAGGTCTCCGATGCTGCAGCTGGATGATCCAGGGCCACACTCAGAGAAGAACGGGGCTGTGGGCTGGACTGTAGAAGGGGAGCTCCATCCTGGAGCTCTTTCCTCCAGCAAGTAGAAATGAGGTCAGGCTCTGCGGAGTGAACGCCTGTTCCTATCTTCTTGTCCATTTCAACGCTGGCTTTCCAGTGTCCTTCACCGTGTTTTGTGATTGACTCATTAACATTTGCAGACCTCAAAGGCTATCTACCCACCATGCCTCTCCATTCTCTCACTTCTCGTTTTTGTTTTTTCAAATATTTTAATTTTTTTGTTTGTTTTGAGAGAGAAAGAGAGAGGGTGTGCCAGGGCCTCAGCCATTGTAATTGAACTCCAGATGCTTGCCCACCTACTGGGCATGTGCGACCCTGCACTCGCCTCACCTTTGTGCATCTGGCTTACGTGGGATCTGGACAGTGAGTCGAACGTGGGTCCCTAGGCTTCGCAGGCAAGCGCCTTAACCGCTAAGCCATCTCTCCAGCCCTCACTTCTCATTTCTGTGTGAAACACATTAACAACAAGAGAAATTAGCAGCTATGGGTCTGAGCCATCTACCAAGGCTAGAAATCGTTGCCCAGTTGGAGATTTCATTGTCTCTGGAAAATACTACATATGAGAAGCCCAACTGAGCTCAGTTCATTGTGATGATTTGTGAATGCCTACCGTGTGCTAGGTACCGTGACTCTGATCTTATGTGTTAGTGCATCTTTACCACCACATGCAAGGTAGGGATTTTGCACAAGAGGAAGTGAGGCTGAGTCAAGTTACATATTAAACTCACCAACACAGCCCTAATAAAAGGTCTAATAGTCCAGGGCTGCCCTGAATACCGCATCCATGCTGCCCCATCACCTTAGACCTACAGAATGATGTAAGTAGTAAGAGCTTTGGGCTTCAGCTTTGCGAAGGGCCACCTGCAGAGACGATGTTCTCAGTGACTGAGGTTGTGAGCGGTAAACCCTGACCCTACCTTCACGGACCTCTGGGAACTAGATCTGTCTTGCCTTCCTTAGTCCCTGACACATCTTCAGTGCCTACTGACACACTCACTTTCTCACCTACTCACAAGTCCCGTCTCATCTGCACTTGAACCTGAGGGGAGAGAATAGAATGACCGAAGTGGAAGCTGCTGATCACAACGAGAGACGTGCTGTGTGGCTCGACTGTATGTGATGTGCAGAACGGGTCAGATTGCTAAAGACAGAAAATAGAAAGGGTGGGGTTCCCGGTGCTGGGAGAAGTAAATATTTAATGACACCAAGTGATCACAGCGAAGGGTTTTGTGGCTGGATGGCAGTGACGTGAAATTACTTAATGTCCCTGACCATTATATCTGAAAATAGGTAGATGGTAGATTTTCTGTGCTCTGTATTTTGCCACAGTTTGCAAATTTATTTCTTAAATCAGACAAGCAGGGCTAAAGAGATGGCTTAGCAGTTAAGGCACTCACCTGTGAAGCCTAAAGACCCATGTACGACTCTCTAGATCCCATGAAAGCCAGACGCACAAAGGTGAGGCAAGCGCAAGGTTGCACATGCCCACTAGGGGGCATAAGTGTCTGGAGTTTGGATTCAGAGGCTGAGGCCCTGGCGTGCCAATTCTCTCTCTCTTTGTCTCTCTCTCTCTCTCTCTCTCACTCGCTCTCTCTAAAATAAAAATTAAATTGGATGAGTGAACCGAGTGAAACAGAAGTGGATTTCTTAAGTCTCTCTTCCAGTGGACCTAGGCCTCCTGAAGCCAGAGCCTGGTGAGCAAGAAGTGAAAAATGAAGTGAGCTGAGAAAGGACCTGGGGGTGGGGGGCGGTGGTGAGCTGGGGAGGACAAGCAGCCTGGAATGCAATGCTAGTACGGTGCATAAGACCTTCACTCACAGGCTCTGCCATGCAAAACTCTGCTACACTCTTTTTCCTCAAGCATGTGCATATGGATTAAGAGACTGGCCCTTGGGCTGGAGAGATGGCTTAGCGGTTAAGGCGCCCGCCTGCCTGCGAAGCCTATGAACGCCCGTTCGATTCTGCAGGTCTCACGTTTAGCCAGACACAAAAAGTGCCCCAAGGGCGCAATGCCGCGCTTGCCCGCAAGGACCCCTGTGGTTGGGATGAGCGCCTTTAGTCTCGCTTCCTGGGATCTCGCAGGCGATCTAATGCTTGCATTCCGAGCCCTAGGGCTCAATTCGCCGAGCATCTACTGACTTAGCGCACAGTTCAAATGAATGACAGAGACTGGTGAGGCCTGCTACAAAACGTCCATGCTGTACACAGCAGCAGAGCTGTGGTGGGACCAGTGAGGAGAAACTTGCACATGCTCAGTGACCTTCTTTGAGTATCTTTGATTACCAGGTAGGCTCTGAGTTGTAGGACTGCCCTAATCTCCATCAGGCATGGCCCAAGGAGGCAGAAAAGTCACGAGCGGACACAAGTTAACATCAGGATGTATTTTGGGAGTGGGCATGCACATGAAAGGGGGGACACAGAACCCAGCTGAAAATGAAGGATGCGCCTCTAATTGTGTAACTACTTTTCTTTTCTAATGATTTTTTAAAAATTTGTATTTATTTACTTGAGAGAGAGAAGGGGGTGCAAATACAAAGAGGGAGAGAGAATAGGTGCACCAAGGCCTCTAGCCACTGCCAACTCTAGACGCATGCGTCCCCTTGTGCATCTGGCTTATGTGGGTCCTGGGGAATTGAACCTGGGTCGTTTGGCTCTGCAGGCAAACACCTTAACCACTAAGCCATCTCCCCGGCCCTGTGTAACTATTTCTCTCCAGACTAAATTTCTTTAAATGTCTTATGTATAGCACTTATGAGCACAAAGCATGTCGCTCCAGTGGCTCTGAACCCAGCTATTTGACGCTGGGTAAGTTACTTACCCTCTCAGCACCTTTGCTCTCTGTCTATAACTTAGGGATCATCATAATGTCTAACTCATAGGGTGCCTGCGAAGATCAGATAAATCAGTGCTCGGCATAGTATCTGAAAAGGAAAAGGAGAACATGCTATTTTGGGCTCAGCTTTTACTAGGCTTTTGGCTTGGGTTGTGCATGTGTGCACCTGCATGTGTGTGAATGTGTGTGTGTGTGAGTGTGTGCCTGCGCCCACATGCACATTTTCTCTCTCCCTTGCTTCCATATAGACAGCCTTGTTCTATACCGTCTAGAAGAGCCCCTTATCTCTTGGTAAAGCAGAACACAGTAAATTCTCAAAACAATAGTTCATACAGTGAAGTCCAAGGCCACAAACTTGAGTCCCTTGGGCTCATAGTTCCAGGTATTGGGGAAGAATGAGAGTAATATTTCTCTCTCTCTCTCTCTCTCTCTCTCTCTCTGTCAATTGCTCTCTCTCTTGAAATAGTTCTGGAGTGGGGCCAGCCATGTTTCCCTCTCCCTAAAGCTGATCTCCACAAAGAACCCAGCAACTCCGAATCCCAGCAGCAGATGGATTTCTGGAAAGCCCGTAGAGATTTCCTCTGGGCTCCATCCCTTTCCTAGGCACATCCTTCAACAGGGGCTTTCGCTGTAGGAGGTCTTTAGAATCACGGACAGCCTCCTCGAGGTGATACGCTCAAGTCCTCTTCCCAGTGCTCAGGGCAGCGGTGTGGGCGCTGGTGTTGGAAAGCTCCTCTCAGGAACGCTGATGCTTGCTCGGGGTTGAGCCACACCCCGTTACCTCCTCTCACAGCTACAGGCTTTGGCCTTATCACATGACATCTGTTCCAATAGCTGCGGCATATGCATAGAGCACGTCTAGAGTCAGGCATGGAGCTGGCAGACGAGGTACTAGCCTAAGTGCTACAGGCCTGGAGGGCACAGGTGCATCAGCCATAGATTGAACAGGCAGCCAAGACACTGTGCATAAAGGTAGAAATCCATCCCTATAAGACTGAAAATAGGGCTGGAGAGATGGCTTAGGGGTTAAGGCGCCTGCCTCCTAAGCCTAAGAACCTGGTTCCAATCTCCAGGTCCCACGTTTAGCCAGATGCAAAATGAAGCAAGGGCGCAATGCCACACTTGACCACAAGGGGGCGCACGCATCTGGATTTCGTTCGCAGCAGCTGAGACACTGCTGGCATGCCCATCTCTGTCTTCCTCTCTAGCTCGCTCACTCTCTCTCTCTCTCTCTCTCTCTCTCTCTGTGTCTCTCTCCAAAACAAATAATAAAAAATGAAAAGTTAAAAAAAAAAAGACTGAACATATGAGGCTTGGCTCCAGTGTCAGCAAAGGTCCCTCTGGATGAGAATGTGGGATTTCCATCATTTAGCTCTGCCCACGAAACAACATTCTCTCTATAGAATCTTGACAGGATTTTAGCCATACTATTTTCTTAGATTCTACCCCCCCCCACACACACACCCCCGTCAGAGCGAGATGGCTTAACAATTAAGGTGTTTGCCTGTGAAGCCTAAGGACCCACGTTCCACTCTCCAGATCCCACGTTAGCCAGACGCACAAAGGTGAGGCAAGCGCAAGGTCACACATGCCCACTAGGTGGCACAAGCGTCTGGAGTTCAATTTCAGTGGCTGAGGCCCCGGTGTGCCAATTCTCTCTCTCTCTCTCTAAAATAAAAATGTTTTTTAAAATTTAATAATTTATAAAATTAACTCAATCTATATACTCTGGGAGCACTCTGGTGCTAAAACATTTCAGAAACGATTTACTAAACAGCTATTCCACTGACCTAAATCGAACCTAAGCCACAGTGAGAGAGCCAGAGGTCTTTACTGCCGAGGACAGTAACTGGCCAATTCGGAGCCATCAATAAACATTAGAAGCCAACTTACAGCTGGGGACCAGAGAGGGATTAAAGCTAAAAGCATGTCTGCGACTGTGATTACTCTATTAAGTCACATGTGACGAGTGGAGCCGAAGGGATTCAAGCAACTTCTGCCCACCATCCGTGACAATGCCAGTGGGAAAAGCATGTCACAGGTCACAGGTCACAGGTCGCAAGCTACCGTCCAATGGTGAGGAGGCAAAAGTGTCCACGTGGCAAAATTCCAGTGGCAAACAAGCCCTGGAAACTTTATTATGCCCAAGGACAGTATCAGCTTCTGTAGAGCCGAGCAACCTCCAAAACACTTCTTCAGCATTTTTATGCCAGGAGTTAATTCCCCGTGTATTATTGTGCAGTGCAAAATGGTCACAGCAAAATGACTAAATCATCTTGTCCAGTTCAAACCCTAAGTGGAAGCTGACCTGGTTCTCATGTCTAAGCATTCACCTGCGTCCTCAGGGAGCATGCTGGTCCTCAGTGTAGTTCCTCTACGATGCACCACTGTATGCACATTAGCAAATTTCAGCTTTTTAAAAATAATTTATTTTTATTTATTTGAGAGAGAGAGAAAGAGGCAAAGAGAGAGAGAGAATGGGCGTGCCAGGGCTTCCAGCTACTGCAAACAAACTTCAGATGCATGTGCCTCCTTGTGCATCTGGTTTACATGGATCCTGGGGAATCGAACCTGGGTCCTTAGGCTTCACAGGCAAGCGCCTTAACCACTAAGCCATCCCTCCAGCCCCCCCCCCGCCCAGTTTTTGAGTTTGCTTTGGAGTACTGTTTGGAAATCAAGCACCACCCTTCAAACATCATCTTATTGCACTTAGATGTACAAGCTAAGCATGTTTGTCATCCACAAAGCTATATTATGGAACACAGTGCATACAGTTACCCAGCCGGTCTCAATCTAATTTGTTTGTGGGTGACCTACCACTACGGCTTCCTCAGTCACTAGGTGATAAGAACAACAGGGTCCTCTCACACCCATATAGGAGTTTTATTCTCCAACCAGTGATTGCAAATGTGGCATAAGAGGGAATAGTAGAAAATCTTTTGGTTTTCCCCACTGCAGGAGATAGAACCCGGATCAGCCCTACACTAGAAAATGCTAACACACTCAACGTGATACAGTGTATGTGTGTTAACACTTCTATATTCAACCATCTTAACTTGCACAGACATTTGAAAACCACTGAACTGGAGGATTCCCGCAGAAAGAACAAAGGAGCATGCATTCACAGCTTTCTGATTTTACAGATCTATCCAGTCCCTGGCTGTCAGTGGGCCCAAGTGGAGACCCTTCTGATGTACTCTGAATTCCCTGGGGGGTTTGCACCATTTGTTTGTAGAATGTGCCATAATACATTTTAATTTGTTTGTTGTGGTGAAGATTAAGTCAGAAGAGGAAACCTCGCCTTCAGCTGGGAGGGCAGGCTGTCACAGGCCTTGTAATAGGCCACTCTGCTGAGATTTGCAAAACACACACTCACATTAATTACTGGAGTGCATCCAGTCGAATTCCCTAGCACTGGAAGAGGGACCATTACTTTGCGTAAGAAAGAAAGAATGCTGCCAATTGAAGTATAACAGGCTGTCTTTTTACCATGTACTTGGGGTCCTTAGATGTTAAAGGTTAAAAACAGAGAGAGAGCTGAGGCTGGGCGTGGTGGCGCACGCCTTTAATCCCAGCACTTGGGAAGCAGAGGTAGGAGGATTTCCATGAGTTCAAGGACACCCTCAGACTACAGAGTGAATTCTAGGTTGGCCTGGGCTAGAGCAGGACCCTACCTCAAAAACAACAAAAAAAGGGGGAGGCTAGAGAGATGGCTTAGTAATTAAGGTGCTTGCCTGTGAAGCCTAAGGACCACTGTTCTACTCTCCAGATTCCACGTAAGCCAGACGTACAAAGGTGAGGCAAGCGCAAGGCTGCACATGTGCACAATATGGTGTAAGTGTCAGGAGTTAGATTGCAGTGGCTGAAGTCCCTGGTGCACCAATTCCCTCTCTGTCTCTGTCACTCTCTCGCATATGAAATAAAAAAGGCCAGTTTGTTGGGCTTGTCTCAAAAAAAAAAAAAAAGGGAGCATGGAGAGATGGCTTAGTGGTTTAGGCATTTGCCTGCAAAGCCAAAGAGCCAGGTTCGATTCTCCAGGACCCACGTAAGCCAGATGCACAAGGGGACGCATGTGTCTGGAGTTTATTTGCAGTGGCTGGAGGCCCTGGCATGCTCATTCTTTCTTTCTCTCTCTCTCTCTCTCTCTCTCTCTCTCTCTCTCTGCCTCTTTCTCTAATGAAATAAATAAATAAAAATAAAATAAAACATAAAATTACAATGGCCTTGGCCACGCTTCAGTTTCCAATTCTTCCATCACCACCCACGAGATCAAGAAGGTCCCCATGAGCCCCTGAGCCTTGAACACCAGGCTCCCAGCTATGGCCAAGCAGTGGTGTTACATTTTATTCCACATAAACCTTTGGAGGTACAACTGCTTATGAACCCCAGAACAAACAAGCATTAGAACCAGGGCCCAGCTGTCACTCTATGCTGTCGCTGA
Organism: Orientallactaga sibirica; assembly: GCA_036365145.1. Taxonomy (NCBI): domain Eukaryota; kingdom Metazoa; phylum Chordata; class Mammalia; order Rodentia; family Dipodidae; genus Orientallactaga; species Orientallactaga sibirica. The sequence goes on along the minus strand of JAEOAD010001893.1, from coordinate 3,766,247 downwards.
CCTGTCTGCTTTTGCCCATGTTGCTCTCTCAGCCTGGGATGTCCTTCCTTAATCACGACCTTATGCTTGCTTCACCTTTGTGTGTGTCTGGCTTACATGGGATCTGGAGAATTGAACATGGGACCTCAGGCTTCACTGGCATGTGCCTTAACTGCTAAGCCACCTCTCCAGCTCCTAAATTCTATATCTACTTTTAAAATTTTTTAAATTTATTTATTTTATTTATTAGAGAGTGAGAGAGTGAAGAGAAGGAATGGGAATGCCAGGGCCTTTAGATGCTGCAAACAAACTCCAGAAGCATGCGCCATCTTGTGCATCTGGCTTACGTGGGTCCTGGGGAATTGAACCTGGGTCCTTTGGTTTTGCAAGCAAGCGCCTTAGCTGTTAAGTCATCCCTCCGGCCCTATATCCATTTTTTTGTTTTTGATTTTTTTTCTTTTTCAAGGTAGGGTCTCACTCTACCTCTGGCTGATCTGGAATTCACCCTGTATTCTCAGGGTGGCCTCAAACTCTCGGCAATCCTTCTTCCTCTGCCTCCCAAGCGCCCGGACCTCCTATAGCTATTTTTTAGTGTCCCTCTCTGCCTTTTATAATGTCACTCAGCCTAACCCAGTAGAACAATTCATTTGCACGGGGACCTTGCTGTACTCCTTTTGAAACCGAGGCTGTAGAAAGCCTACTCCATAAGTCTGGCCTATCTACCCCAGAACGCAAAGTAGCTTTTGCCCATCATGAATGTATACTGTGAATTTCTCACCAAAGTTCCCGATAAACTGCGGAGACCAGAACAACCCTACTCTGCATTCTCCTTCCAGCCAAAATCCAGCGGACACAGGCTACAGTGGCAACAGGACGCCTGGATCCCCTCCCTCTGCACCATGGTAAGAGAAAAGCAATGCCTATGTTGATTGCACCAAAGATGCTACAGTGTTCGCAAGAGAAAAAGATGGGGGTTTCAACCAAATGAGAACAATGAGGGCCACGCCATCCTCTCAAGCGTGCCGGCTGCAGGCAGCCATTCTACAGTGTTATGTCCTAGCAGGTGGGTCCTAACAGACCCGTCTAAACACTCAGGGTCTCTCTGAGTAGCTCTGCCTCCTCCTGGAGCTTCAGTGGGCTCTGCAAGTTTTTACCAAGCATCAACTGAGGGAAGCAGTGGGACCTGGTGCCTAGAAGCTGTGGTCCCTGGACTCTGGCAGAGCTATGCATCATGTTACCAGGTTTTCTGGAGTGCACTAGACTGTCTGGGTCAAGCCAGGACGCGTGGTCACATCAGTCATAGCGAGGTGAGGAAGGCTCTGAAGATCCTTGCCTTCCTTCCTCCTCACCCTCGGGCTGTGTCTGGAGTAGGGTGACCTGAGTAGTTAGCTGTGTGATGTCAGGTAAAGTCAACTGGGACACACTTTCCCCATAGGGACAAAGAGACTAAAGGCACCTTCCCAGCGTGCTTCACAGCTCGGGAGACATCAAAGCTTGGTGCAGTAAGCATTGTTCTCTTCCCCTCAGGGCCACCAGGTTTGATGTTCCTAGATGCATATGCTTTCAGATCTCGAAAGTTCTTTAGGATTCCACAATCCTTGACCTAAGCCTCTGGGGAAATGCTTTAGTAATAAAGAGTGGTTTGTCCTCCCCTTCCTGACTGCAGTGACAAAGGGACGCTTTCCATAGAACTTGGCCTGTGCGTGCTCATTTCATCCTCTTAACGCCACCCCCCCCCCGTGAGGTACAGACATCATACAACCCATTTCACAGACGTGCAGCTAAAGCCAGAGTTAGGTGAATTTGTCTGCAATTAGACTGTTCAAGTCAAAAGAAGATGGTGCCTTCTTTCAACAGCTTCCGGACTGATGATCGTTTCGGTTAGATAACATCAATAAAAATTCTTCTATGTGTGTCACCAAGCCTTGTTTTCATAACAAGTATCAGTTCATTTAATGCTCATGACGTGGCTGAGCGAAGTAGAAAGTACCACTGTCCCCTGATGACCCATGAGGAAACTGAGTCATGGGGGGTAAGGAACTGTCCAAGGTCTCACAGTTTATAAGAGGTGGGAAGTGATCCAGGCAGCCCAGCTCTAGAGTCTAACAACCACGGTGCTCTATAGACGACTCCTACTCCTTTTGTTAGCACAGACAATGATCTCAGGCCTGGAACTGGTATCCAGTGGGATCTAGGAAGGAAGGGAGGGAGGAAGGGAGGGAGGGAGGGAGGGAGGGAGGGAGGGAGGGAGGAGGAAGGGAAGGAAGGGAAGGAAAAAGGAAGGAGGGAGGGAGGATGGAAGGAAGGATGGATCTGGGAAAAGATGTCAAAGATCTAGCTGGAGTTCGGCAAGCAGGGCAGGGAAAAGCACTGTACATTGAAGGAACAGAAGAAATAGCTGGAAACACAAAGTTGAACACTAATTGCTGCCACCAAAATGCAAGCATAGCTGGAGTGGAAAAGGACCGCGAACGGGGAATTCCTGGGCATAATGAGCCACGCTGACTTCACTTCTTTTCGACTTTTCCATATGTTTGAAATTCTGAAAGGCTTTGGCAAGAACTTCAAGGACAAAATGGTCAGATTCCTTTGATATTGAATAGCTCTGTGCAACTCTGCCTCTTTGGCAGGACTTGCAGGCAGGGGACAAATCTGTCCTGTGTCACACACACACCCCCACACACACTCCCTGGTAAGGGAACCAGAGTCCAGGGAGCCAAGGTGTGTGATCTGAAGGAGCTGACTGGACCAGTTGGAGAAGCCAATGTGAAGAGGTGTCAACAGGCAAGTTGAAATAATTCCCATTTTCAAGACCCGAGGGTGAACAAGAGGTGGGGGAGAAAAGTCAAAGGCAGAGATGGGATGAGTACAAGGTCAGAGGAGCATGTGACAATTGCCTCAAGGACAGAAATTCCAGGGGAAAGATCTGCTTTGTGGCAGCAGACGCACCCATGCACTGTAGCCAAGGAGGACTGGAACCCTCAGGACTAGGGCCCAGACAGCTCCTCAGCCTGGAGCCACTGTCTTCAGAAACCCCGAAGGGAGCTCTCTGGAAGAGGGCAAGATGCTGCCCTCACCTCCTCAGAGGGGAGAATGGAAGCTGGACCTCTTGACCCAGCAGCCTTGAGAGTGCACCTCTGATCAGGAAAGGGCCGGTGGCATGCAGGGTACAGGAAAGAGTTTAGAAAACAGCAACAAACTAACAAATGGGTCTGGATCGTAACTTTCATTAGTTTTATGATCTTGAAATTTCTTTTCTTTTTTTTTCTTTTTTTTTTCTTTCTTTCTTTCTTTTTCTTTGAGGTAGGGTTTCACTCTAGCCTGGAATTCATTATGTAGTCTCGGGGTAGCCTCAAACTCATGGCAGTCCTCCTAGCTCTCCCTCCCGAGTGCTGGGATTAAAGGTGCGTGCCACTATGCCTAGCTCTGAAATTTCTATTTCTTTAAGGTTCGGGGTTGTTGTTTGTTTGTTTTTTAAAGGAAATTTTGTAATTTATTTATTTATTTATTTGGGAGTGACAGAGAGAAAGAGGGAGATAAGAGAGAGAATGGGTGTGCCAGCACCTCCAGCCACTGCAAACGAACTCCAGATGCATGCGCCTCCTTGTGCATCTGGCTTACGTGGGTCCTGGGGAATCAAGCCGCGAACCGGGGTCTTCAGGCTTTGCAGGCAAGCGCTTAACTGCTAAGCCATCCCTCCAGGCCCCAGGGTTGTTTTTTTTCGCCCTACATTGGGAGATACAGGGAAAGAGGAAAGGAGAGAGAAGAAAAGAGGAACAGAGGGAGGAAGGAAGGAAGGAAGGAAGGAAGGAAGGAAGGAAGGAAGGAAGGAAGGAAGGAAGGAGGGGGGAGGAGGGAGGAAGGAAGGAAGGAAAAAAGGAAGGAGAGAGGGAGGAAGGATGGATGGATAGAAGGAAGGAAGGAAGGAAGGAAGGAAGGAAGGAAGGAAGGAAGGAAGGAGGGAGGATGGATAGATAGAAGGAAGGAAGGAAGGAAGGAAGGAAGGAAGGAAGGGAGGAGGAGGTATAATAAGAGACCTTCCACAGTATGCCACAGATAAGCAATAAATGATAGCTTTACTTGTGGTTAATATTTCAAACAATGAGAAATGAGGAAGTCTGGCATCTTCCCATTCCAAAATGGCACTGGGAAAAGAAGACAGGAAGTGAGAAGGAAAAGAAAAGGACGGTGATCAGTCAGAGACCAGGGCTGGGTCTCATCCAGGAACCAGGACATATTCATGCTCTTCCTGAGAGTTCCAGAGAGAGCAGGGCCCTGCTTCTTCCACGGGTACTCTGAGCCACCGAGAAAGCTTGCACCAGGACCGCTCTGAGATAAAAACACCAGTGGGAAGGAACAAGCAGAACCAAGCTTAGTTCCTGCTGGCGAACCCCTCCCTGAGAGATAAGAAGAAACCCAGCCCAGAGTGCAATTCCTTCCGCTCAGTCCTGGCAATGCATTTGCCTTTCCAAACACACACACACACACCAAACCCTCTCCCTTGAATAATTCAGTTTGGAGTGTTTCACTCCATTTATTCTAGCAGAGGAGTTAATATTGGGCCGCGGGTGTGTGTTTCTGAAAGGGATCCACAGAGAAATCGCTTTTGAAAACGTCGATACCCAAGAAGGCAAGCAGAGAGTTTAAAAGGGCCATAATTCATAAATCGATGACGCCACACTCCTGAGGAAGCGCTCCGCATTGACTGGTCAACAATTCCATTTGCAGCAAGCTGAAACAGCTGCGTCTTCCAGCGGGTCCTTGGCTGCCGCTCATGACAATGAGACAAGGTCTCAAGAAGATCCCTCTCCAGCCTCCCTCTCTTCTTAGGGGCTCAGGCATGCGGGGGGGGGGAGCCTCTGTGGATTTGATCTATATTCATTTCTGTGAGTAGTGTACCCCAAGACCCAGAACCAACCCTGAAACAGGCAAAACGATCTGAACGTGCAGGACTCCTAGATTTCTTTGCCTGGCTTTTCAGCCGGACTGTCAGACAGCATGAGACCTTGAACACGTCCTTGCCAGGCAGAGGTTTCCAAGGGGACCCACGGGGAAATGCAAACAACTGTTGTAAATTCTTAATGGTTGCCAACGGCCTCGCTCAGAGCAGAGTGCTTGGCCTTGACCGTGCATGTGGAAAGAGCACTCCACACCTGGAACGGGCTAATGGCCTGTCCTATGCTTATAGGGAGTTCACAGTGAGTGCACAGAAAGAAATCAGTAAACAGAAGCCACAACTCAGTTGCTTTCTTTTTCTTGTTCTTGTTTTTTCGAGGTAGAGTCTCGCTCTAGTCCAGGCTGACCTGGAATGCAGTACGTAGTTTCGGGATGGCTCCAAAGTCACAGTTGCGTTCTGACACAGACCCCGAGGCTTGGACTTGGTAGGAATTCTCATTACAGAGAAACAAGACACAGGACTCCAGGTCAGCTCTCAAAAAATTCCTGAGTGGGGGTTTGGTGTAATTTCTTTTTCTCCCTCATCGGCTTGTTTCCCTCGCACTATACTATCTTACAAAACACAGAACCATGAAAGAAAGAGAGGAAAATCAAAAACAACCAAAGGGAAGGCCCCCACCAAGTGGTCAGCAAAGGGCTTCCCAGGACATTGGTTTCATTGAAAACCTCTTCTGTGCTCTGTCTAAAGCTATTCAAGAGCAAAGACGTATAAGAAAGTAATTAAACCTCCTACCTTTTATCAGTGTGTATGACAGAATGAGTGGATTATAATAAGCATTCTCTCATTTAATCGTAAAAGTAGTTGGTGGAAAAAAGAAATTATTCTTTTATTTTATTTTGCAAGCAGAGAGAGAAAGAGAAGAGAGACAGACAGAGAGAGGATGGGCACACCAGGCCCCCTAGCCACTGCAAACGAACCCCAGACGTGTGTGCCCCCTTGTGCACCCGGCTTACATGGGTCCAGACTGGGGAATCAAACCCAGGTCCTTTGGCTTCGCAGGCAAGAGCCTGAACCGCTAAGCCATCTCGTCAGCCCAGAAGAAGCCATTCTTAACCCCATCTTATCAGGCGCACAGAGTTATACAGTTAGGGAAGATGTCGGACATACACTTGAGCAGTTTGGTGCTGGAAGTTCTCTCGACTGAGGTTCCATAGTCCCCTATGTCCCAGCTTGAAGAAGCTGAAGAGAGGTGAAGAGGTTGGAGGAGCGGCTGGCCCTTGTGTTTGGGGTAATGGTCAGAAGTGGCCAGTGACCATAGTGGAACATGGACTGAGTACTTAGTATCGAGCAAGGAAGCACCGACAGAGACGTGGCTGTTTACTCAGAGTGGTCCCGAACATCCCAGAGCTGGATGCTCATCCACACAGCTGGGCCGGAACCAGGGCTCTGAACCACTGCGCACGCAGGGCGTGACAGCTGGCACCGAGCACCTGGGCTTCCGCACAGCCTGAGTGAGCGAGTCGGACAGAAAGGCGTGAACCTCACGTCCGGGAACCGTGGCTTTGAGGGAAAGCACAACCCCTTGTGCAGCTCCCAGTAATGACTCTGGGGTCAAATAAATGCGCAGAACTCAATCCTGAGCTTTCGCTTACTTACGCAGAATCAATCAATGCCATGGAGAAATGGCTTAGTGGTTAAGGCACTTGCCTGCAAAGCCAAAGGACTTAGGTTCGATTCCCCAGGACCCACGTGAGCCAGATGCACAAGGAGGCGCATGCGTCTGGGAGTTCATTTGCAGTGGCCGGAAGCCCTGGCGCGCTCATTCTCTCTCTATCTGTCTCTCTTTCTCTCTGCTTCTTTCTCTCTATCAAATAAATAAATAAAATTAAAAAAATAATTTAAAGAGAGAGAGAGAGAAAGAAAGAAAGAAAGAAAGAAAGAAAGAAAGAAAGAAAGAAAGAAAGAGAGAGAGAGAGAAAGAAAGAAAGAAAGAAAGAAAGAAAGAAAGAAAGAAAGAAAGAGAGAACAGCCGGGCATGGAGGCACAGGCGTTTAATCCCAGCACTCGGCGGGGGATGGGGGGGCAGAGGTAGGAGGATTGCCATGAGTTCAAGGCCACCCTGAGACTACAGAGTGAATTCCAGGTCAGCCTGAGCTAGAGTGAAAACCCTACCTGAAAGAAAGAAAAGAAAGAACAAACCCTACCTCAAGAAAAGAAAAGAAAAGAAAAGAAAAGAAAAGAAAGAACAAAGGAAGGTTGTAGAAGGAAAGAACTATAGTATTATGCAGATTCCACTGACCCCAAGGGAGCCTGGAATTAGGAGGACATGTGGCCTGGCAGCTGCAGGGCTGGGCTCCATGAGGACAGACCCAGACCTAGGTCTCGCTGGCCTGGCTCGGGTGTTCCATTACCACTGACAGCCAGAACCCAGGCGCACAGCTCCGGGGGTGCTCCTCCATCTCTCGTAGCGTGTTATCCGTGGACTTCAATGGTTAGCAACAAAACTCTCTCTTTATGCTTTTTGTGCAGCCCAGTAAGGAAACTGTGAATTGGGGTACGGGGCCATTCTCCCTACTCCTCCTGCCACAGGCATCTCTACAAGCCTGTTCAGAAACCTCCATGCTGAGCCTTCCCTTTGCCACCAAAGCCAGCTGACAGTCCACGTGTTGAAGTTGGAGGAGCTGGAAATGAATGTTTACTCTATCTTGTTTTTCAAAGGTCTAGAGGTGCTGGCCTCAGGCCTTACCAGAAGTCTCACATCTGGCCTCAGATCTCTGACAGCTGGGCCACTACACACCCTGCTCCACCACCACCACCACCACCACATCACCATCACCACATCACCACCAGGAACATGAAATTATGCTACCAGCGGCAGAGAACCAACATCTTTGAAAATGTCCGTGGAAGGCACAGGAGGGACACAAGCTATATTCACTGATCAGTTTCCCATAGCTTCGCGTGTCCCTTGTCAGCTCTCCAGTCCTCCCGCAAGTTTGCAGGAGATGAAAACGGAGCAGTCACAGCAGAGCGTTACCTAAGGTTGTGAGTGCCCTGACCAGGGACTGGATAGGTCCTGGAGGGCCCTGAGCTGTGTCGGAGGCCCTGATATAGTGGCCATTTCCCGCAGCCCCACTTCCTGTCATTGTATTTCAGTGGAACAAAAATGTCATGGTGAGGAGTTGGTTACTCCGTCACATAGGATACTTGAATAGATATATTCTACGAGCCTTGAAAACCTGCTCTGTGCACTGATAACAAGGCTAAAAATACCTCAGGCCATAGTAGTGAATTTGAGAGTCTAAATCAGAGATTGGAACACGTGTGTGTGTTTTTTCAGCACATCTTAACAAGGTGGCCAATGTGCTGGTCCCCTCCCCCCACCCCAACTTCACATTCTCTTTCCTTCTGAATGTCAACTTAAACCACTGCTTTTGTGTACCACTGGGGATGTTTGGTATATTGTTTATTTCTTCAGCGTCTCATTCAGGTTGAAGGTCACTTTCATGTGTGTGTCTTGGTATCTAGCCTCTCTCATAGATCCCATGAAAGACCTGGCTAGGAAACCCGGGGTCCCTGGTTCCACACTGTGGAAGTTTGATTCAGGTGTGCCCCATAAACTTAGGTGTTCTGAATGCCAGGTTCCCAGCTGATGGAGATTTGGGAATTAACACCTCCTGGAAGCAGTATATTGTTGGGGGGCTTATGGGTGTTATAGCCAGTTTCCCCTTGCCAGTGCTTGGCACACTGTCCTGTTCCTACTGTCCACCTGATGTTGGCCAGGGGGTGATGTCCACCCTCTGCTCATGCCATTGTTTTCCCCTGCCATCATGGAGCTTCTCCTTGAGTCTAAGCCAAAATAATCCTTTTTTTTTTTCATCCACAAGCTGCTCTTGGTCAGGTGATTTCTGCCAGCAATGCGAACCCAACTGCAACACCCACTGAACTTCCCCCAGACTCACCTCAGGTTCAATCCTGCTAGTCTGATATTGATGACTGGCCTAGAATCCCCAACTGCTGGTTCTTTCTCCCATTTCCTCTCTCTCTTACTACAATTCATTCTCTTAGCAATTTAAAAAATATTTTTTATTTATTTGTTTTTAAGAGAGAAAGAGGCAGATATATAAATCGAGAGAATGGGCACGCCAGGGTCTCCAACCCTGCAAATGTGGGTCCCGGGGATTGAACCTGGGCCCTTTGACTCTGTAGGCAAGTGCCTTAACTGCTAAGCCATCTCTCCAACCCCTCCCCTATCCTTAGCAATTCTATGTGTCCTAAACTCCATCCTAGCACATGTCTAGGTCTGTCATTGAGTTGTTCCTGAAACTGCATTTGGCTAAGCTCCTAAACCTGGGCTGTGGTCCAGGCACGTAAACTTATGTCAGAGACTCAGGGTTCCCAGCAGGACCCACAATGGCAGCCAGTTTCTCCCAGCTTGGGGCACACCACCTCATTTTCATATGGCCTACTGCCTGTCACAAGGGAAGATTCCCTCAGGGTCTCTATTCCATGTGAAGATTCTGAAACCCATGGACCACGATCTCATGAACACCCGGGGAATCTGGATGTCCTGTGGGGTGGAGGAGGGACAGACAAAGCCTCACTCACTCCCCATGTCACTCAAGCCAGCCTCTAACTCATGGTGATCCCCCCACCCCAGCCTCCCAAGCGCTGGGATCACAGATGTGAGTCACCATGCCCAAGTGAGAATGTGAACTTTAACCAAGGCCTCAGGTGACAACTCGCTGGGCAAGATTGAGAAATGACAAACAGAACATTCTGGAATTAGACTTGCCTGGTTCAAATTCTAACTGCTCTTGCCATGTGATTTTATGCAAGTTATACTGTCTAAGCCCTCAGTCTTCATTATGTATTAATTATAGTGGCTACCTTGGCCTCGGGGTAGAACACTTGCCTAGCACATGGAAGGTCCTGTGCTTAAGCCAAAGCAATGTAAAGTAAATAGATGATAGATAGACAGATGATAGATTTGATGGATAGATGATTGATATATGATAGATGGGATAGATAGATGATAAATAGATGATAGATTTATAGATTGATAGATGGAAGAAAGAAAGAAAGAAAGAAAGAAAGAAAGAAAGAAAGAAAGAAAGAAAGAAAGGGAGAAAGAGAGGGAGGGAGGAAGGAAGGAAGGAAGGAAGGAAGGAAGGAAGGAAGGAAGGAAGGAAGGGGGGGAGGAAGGGAGGAAAGACGGGTTCCTTCTCTGGGTTATTAGAGAATTCGATGGCTTAGAAGACATAAAACACATGTTGGCCCACTCCCCGCACGGTCAACCCCTAAGAAGGTTTGTTGCAGAATGAACTTAGACACCTGCTACCTTATCCACCCACCTCTGACTTGTCGCACAGAATTTACTCTTTCCCAGCTAACCCTCGGTGCAGGGTCTGTCCATCCACAGCCCCCACCACCCGTGCCTTCTCCAAGGCCAGCCTCATGCGGTGGCTGTGAATTCGGCAGTGCGCCGATGGAGCCTAAAGATAAAATGGTTGAAAGCAGAGAGCGGCAGAAAGAGAAGGAGTGGGCAGGAACAGAAACGGAAGTTGGGGTAGGAAGTACAAACTTCGCTGATGTCGCACTTTTCTTAGAATCCCACTAATGATGAGGCTGTTAAACAGCAACTGTCCCTTGAACGACATCTTCGCTGAAACTCTGTCTGGAGACTAAGTCCAGACACATTCTCCTGGGGGACCAAGCTAAGGATGCCCAGGTTGCTGGACATGTAAGCTGGAAAGCCCAGTGTTCCCTGGAACCCAGAGGCAAGAAGGACACAAATAAGACACTTAACGGCGAAGCCATCTCTCCAGCCCCACATTTGTATTTCTATATGGAAGGCATTTTGAATGAAAAGGTTTGGGCATGCTCTGTACACACTCTACCTAAAGTCTTCTCTTGATCCTCCAAGGGAAGGAGACCTACAGAGTGGAGAACTCTGAATCAATGGATGAGGAAGAGGAGGATTATGACTGCACCCAGCTGATGCTATTTGTCAGATTTTTTTCTCTCCTCAATCCCAGCTAATCTGATTTTCATCGACTTCTCCCCAAACAGAAAGGTCTTAGATTCATAGTCTTTCAAAGCCAACCCAGTTATTTTTCCTTTTTTTTTTTAAAAAAAAAAAATTATTTATTTGAGAGAGAGAAAGAGACAGATAAAGAGAGAATGGGTGTGTCAGGGCCTCCAGCCACTGCAAATGAACTCCAGACACATGTGCCCCCTTGTGCATCTGGCGTATGTGGGTCCTGGGGAATTGAACCTGGGTCCTTTGGCTTTGCAGGCAAACGCCTTAACCACTAAGCCATCTCTCCAGCCCCAGTTCATCTTTCTTTGGTTGGTTCAGCTCCATACCTCACTGGAGCAGGCCTGCTCCACAGAGATTGCTTCCCCGCGCACCTCCAACCCCACCATTGTCCATCCTCTCGACCCTACTCAAGGCCAACAAGTCCCTCCCCTATCCTGTCCACTCAAGACTGTGCTCACCATTTTCAACTGTCCTTCTTTGCCTCGAGGAGACAGGGCAATGCTTGCGCGTTACTTCTAAACAAGTGTGCCTTATCTCCTTGAGCAGGTCCCAGAGTCTTTGAGGGCAAAGCACAGAATTATCTTGACATCAATGAGCAGATACTGACAACACTTACAATAGTGGACATGTTTGACTGAAAAGAAATGAGAGGGCTGGAGAGATGGCTTAGCGGTTAAGGCGCTTGCCCGCAAAGCCAGAGGATCCAGGTTACATTCTCCGGGACCCACATTAGCCAGATGCACAAGGGGGCGCATGCATCTGAAGTTCGTTTGCAGTGGCTGGAGGCCCTGATGCACCCATTTTCTCTCTTCCTCTCTCTCTCCCTCTTTCTCTGTCAAATAAATAAATAAAAATTAAAAAAATATTTTAAAAACAGAAAATGAGAACTGCCTGATGATTGTATCTTTTTAAAAAATAAATATTGTGTTTATTTTTATTTATGAGAGAGAGAGAAATGGGCACACCATGTGCTGCCTGGCTTACCTGGATTCTGGGTGATCTAACCTGGGTCCTTAGGCTTTACAGGCAAGTGCCTTAAGCACCAAGCCATCTCTTGAGCCCTGATTGTATCTTAACAAGCTTCAAAACCAACAACCATCGCCTTGAAGATAAAGATGACAGTGAGTAGAGGGTACAGAGGTGTCCTCATGTTTTCAGTTAGTGTCGTTGTTACTGATTTGTTTGGGTTTGGCTTTTTAAAAATTTTTTAAAAATTTATTCATTTATTTATTTGCAAGCAGAGAGAGAGAGAGAGAGAGAGAGAAAGAGGAGATAGACAAAGAGAGAATGGGCATACCAGGGCCTCCAGCCACTGCAAATGAACTCCAGATGCAGACGCCCCTTTGTATATCTGGCTTATGTGGGTCCTGGGGAACTGAACCCGGGTCCTTTGGCTTTGCAGGCAAACGCCTTAACCACTAAGCCATCTCTCCAGCTCTGGGTTTGGCTTTTTAATACAGGGTCTCCTCACTCTGTATCTCAGGCTGGCCTGAAACTCAACTGTGTAGCCCAGGCTTGCCTCAAACTTGCAGTGATTCTCCTGCCTCAGCGCCCTGAGTGCTGGGATTACAGGTGTAAATCACCACTCTGGGCTCTGAATGGCATTTTATAAGCAAACCTTTGCTGTTGCTGACTTCACTCCCAGATTCCTGGGCCCCATTTCTGGGGTGGGGTTCAAGAGCTTGCTTACACATTCCCCCAGCTCCTGGAAGACGCTAATGTTAATAGCTCATGGATCACATATGCCACATGAGACCAAAACCAGGATGGGATACCAAATACTCTTACATTTAGAAGACCAAAGAAAACCATGTCCCTAGCTAGCATGAAGCCTAGGTTGTATTCAACTTCATTCTACCCCCATCACTGAAGGTGGCATTAAACAATAAGGAGACCACTCCATGCAACCAAAGAAAAACGTGAAATTTAAAAATGTGGATAGAGGCCAGGCACGCCTTTAATCCCAGCACTCAGGAGTCAGAGGTAGGAGGATCGCCAGGAGTTTGAGGTCACCCTGAGACTACATAGTGAATTCCAGGTCAGCTTGGGCTAGAGTGAGACCCTACCTCGAAAACCAAAAATAAATAAATAAATAAATAAATAAATAAATAAATAAATAAATAAAATAATAAAAATGTGGATAGAAATGGGTTCCCTGTGAAGGAATATACAGGATGCCTCAAAGGGAACCATAGTTGCTGGCCCAGAACCTGGTCCTCTTTTCTGAATAACACTAACCAGTGTTTAGTTGTTCCTAGAATTATTAACAGTAAAGCAACATGATACAAGGAGAGAGAGAGAGAGAGAGAGAGAGAGAGGGAGAGAACACACACGAATGAACAGAGTGGCTGTTCTGTAAATTTTACATTAAAGGCTAACTATTGAGCTGGAGAGCTGGTTTAGCCGTTAAGACACTTGACTGTGAAGCCTAAGGACCCAGGTTCAATCTCCAGGTCCCACATAATACAGATGCACATAGTGGCACATGCAGCTGGCGTTTGTTTGCAGTGGCTGGAGGCCCTGGCGCACCCATTCTCACTCTCTATCTCTCTCTTCCTCTCTCTGTCTCTAATAAATAAATAACAATAAATCTTGAGGGGCTGAAGAGACAGCTTATCAGTTAAGCACTTGCCTGTGAAGCCTAAGGACCCCGGTTCGGGGCTCAATTTCCCAGGACCCACATAAGCCAGATGCACAAGGTGGCACATGCGTCTGGAGTTCGTTTGCAGTGGCTGGAGGCCATGGTGAGCCCATTCCCTCTGTCTGCCTCTTTCTCTCTCTCATATAAATAAATAAATAAATAAATAAATAAATAAATAAATAAATAAATAAAAATAAATGTTGGGAAAAGAAGGCTAACTATGAGACAGCAACTACCAAGACTATGCTGCCAAGAGAACTGGCATTTTTACCATTACTAATGCAAACCTCAAGCATTTGTCCTCTGCCACTAGGGAACAAAGGGGGTTTTGAGATGTCTGTGTGTACCGGAGGTGGAAGTCATTCCAGCACTTAGAGTTTCCACTGAAAACAAACAAACAGCCCCAGCGTGGCCAGAGACTGGACTGCCAAGGACCAGCCTGCGAACACACGCTGCCCACGTGGCAGCACGTGGCTCTTTATATCTGTAATCCAATTTGGAATGGGTAAGGCGCATGAAAGTAAATGGATTATCTTGAAACTGTTCGAACAAAATTCGTCAAGACCAAAAGTAATGAAATAATGAAGAGGAAGTACCTGAGGGGGTCATCTGAGGGGACGTTTTCTCGTGAGCTGTTTCGAACCCACTTGCCTTTCTAGATTCAGAAAGAAGGAAAGCAGCAGGCGGAAGGCTTGTCAGAAATCAGATGCTGACTTGTGAGCAGAGGGTTCTGAGCTTCTTCCCCTTTGCGTTGTGTGTATACGTGTGCGTGTGTGCGTGTGTGTGTGTGTGTGTGTGTGTGTGTGTGTGTGTATATATAATCAACCATAAACACACTCAGGAGGCTATGTGACAGAGAGCTAATTATCTAAAATCGGTTTTAATAGCTTGTGAGAAAGACAAGAACATAGTTCACTGAAAACAACCTTCTTTCTCCAATGCAAGAGTCAAACAAAAGCACGCATTATCCTGAAGACACCGGCCTTCTATCGTAAGTCTTTCTCATCCCCTCTTCCCTGGACCCTGGACTCAATGCTGCCTTTCCACAGCCACAATAGCCATCTTTGAGAAAACATGCTGTGTATGCCACTGGCCAGAGCAGTACCACTGGGAATAGCTAGGCCCCTTCTGAGATAGAGATTGTCATCTTAAAGATTAAAGAAACTGGACTGGAGAGATGGATTAGTGGTTAAGGCACTTGCCTGCAAAGCCAGAGGACCCAGGTTGGATTCCCCAAAACCCACGTAAGCCAGATGTATAAGGTGGCACATGCATCTGGAGCTCGTTTGCAGCAGCTGAAGGCTCTGGCATGCCTATTCTCTCTCTCTCCCCTCTTTCTCTCTCTCAAATAAATAAAATAAAAATAATTTTAAAAAAAGATAAAGAAACCTAGGGACTTGTTCAAAGCTACTCTGCTACCAAGTTGGGTCTCGGGATTTGAACTGAAGTCTCTCTGGGGTTGTCTTATTGTATCATACTGTTTCCATGAAAGGACCTAAATACAGTCTCTACAATCAACCTAGAGGCCCAGGAAGCGGGTGGGTATATGAGACTGCGACTTCTTGCTAGACCAGCGTCAGAGGATATAAATAAGAGGAAAGCAAGAAAAGGTTTGGGGAAGCTTTGGAAGCTTACTGAAGGCAGTACCTCCCCCTTGTCCTAGCAGAAGAGAATCTAGAAGGCAGGAAAGAGAAATATTTCCCATCTTTGCAGGCTGCCTATATTAAGCTACCTACACCTTGCTGTGTGACCTTATATGATATTAAGAATTTTGCCGGGCGTGGTGGCGCATGCCTTTAATCCCAGCACTCAGGAGGCAGAGGTAGGAGGATCGCCGCGAGATCGAGGCCACCCTGAGACTACATAGTTAATTCCAGGTCAGCCTGGGCTAGCGTGAGACCCTACCTCGATAAACCAAAACCAAAAACAAACAAACAAACAAACAAACAACACAAAAAAGCCAAAACAAAACAAAAACGTGGCTGAAGATGGGCCCCCAGGGACAGGGTGGGATGGAGGATTCTGGGTTAGATATTATATTTCTAGAAGAAGGGAACCTCCACAGGAGTTTGTGATATAATGTGTAAATTATTTCAAGAGCATTGGCAAGTCTGCAAAATCAGCCGAGGGTCAGTCGGTCCTTCCTTCCTTCCTTCCTTCCTTCCTTCCTTCCTTCCTTCCTTCCTTCCTTCCCTCCCTCCCTCCCTCCTTTTTCTTTCTTTCTTTCTTTCTTTCTTTCTTTCTTTCTTTCTTTCTTTCTTTCTTTCTTTCTTTCTTTCTTTCTTTCTCTTTTTACCTCTGAGTGGAGCACTTTATGCTATCCACCACAGTGCAGCAACATCAAACGCTGAGTGAGCTGAGAAATGGAAAGCATGTGGATGGTTCCTTTCCCACAATGGAGGCGTGTCACCTCAAAGAAGAATGGAAGAGGGCTGGAGAGATGGCTTAGCAGTTACGGCACATGTCTGCAAAACCTAAGGATCCAGGTTCGATTCTCCAGGTCCCACATAAGCCAGAGGCACATGGTGGCGCATGCGTCTGGAGTTTGTTTGCAGTGGCTGGAGGCCCTGGCGAGCCCATCCTCTCTCTCTCCCTCTCTCTCTCTCTCTCTCTCTCTCTGTCTGTCTCTAATAAATAAATAAAAATAAATCTTTAGAGGAAAAAAAAAAAGAATGGAAGAAAGAGCACAAGAGGAAGAGATGGCTTTCCACCCGTGAGGGGAACAAGCTGCCAGTCTGGGAGACCCCAGTGGCCCGGATGGTACAATCAGATGCCATCAGAAGCACCCATGAAAGGCTCTGATGAGATGTGACCCCCCCCCCACCACCACAGCAACGGAACACCCATGTAATCAACTCTGTGGGGGGTTGGGCATAATCGTTTTGTCTCCTACCTGTACCTAATGATTGCTAATCAAAGGGATCGCTAAAAGGACCATGAGGTGTGACTCCTGTCCTTGAACCACCACCACCCCACACTGTTATCCCTGCCCAAGGAGCCCCAGCCTTGTGGTAAAGCCATTAAATCCAATGATGCTCAAGCCCTGGAACTAGCAGCTTCTAAGAAACAGAGACAGAGGAATAAGCGAAAAGACACTGTGGAGGGCTGGAGAGATGGCTTAGCGGTTGAGGCGCTTGCCTGCAAAGCCTAAGGACCCATGTTTGACTCTCCAGATCCCACATAAGCCAGACACACTAGGTGATCCGAGCGCAAAATGTTGCACAAGGGCACAAGATGGCACACGTGTCTGGAGTTTGATTGCAGTGGCTAGAGGTCCTGGCATGCCAATTTTTTTTTTCTCACTCTCTCTCTTAAAAAAAGATGCCATGGAGATATGATCGGCAAAATTTAAAATGTGGGAAACCTTACAGGACAAATAACTAGTTCCTTCAACAGAAGAAAAATGGCAAAAGAAAAAGAGGAGGGCTGGAGAGATGGTTTAGCAGTTAAGGCATTTGGCTACATAGCCAAAGGAACCAGGTTCAATTCCCTAGGGCCCATGTAAGCCAGATGCCCAAGGTGGCACACCTGTCTAGAGTTCGTTTACAATAGCTGAATGCCCTGCCGTGCCCATTCTCTCCCTCCCTCTCTCTCCCTCTCCCTCTCTCTCTCACACACACACACAAATAAATAAAATAAAATGCATAAAACAAAAATTTATTAAAACAAAAAAGAAAAGGAAGAAGTAGAAACTTCTGGGCGAAATGGGACTTTAAAAGAATCAACCCAATGCACTCTACAGACCTGACTTGAATCATTATATGAACACATCAGATGCAAAAAATATGAGGCAATTAGAAAAAATTGAACACAGATTAAATATTGCTGATATAAAGGAATCTGTGCTTTGAAAATGGGATAATGGCATAATGGTTGTATATGATTTCAGAAATGCCCTTCTCTTTTGAAATAGATACAGCTATATTTATGGATGTAATATGTGCTTTATTTAAAATAATCCATTTGGGAGAACCAAAGGAGAGAGACAGGAATGAAACAAATTGTTCTTGTATTGACAAATGCTAAAGCTCAGGGGATGGTTACACTTCCCTATTTTTGTGTATGTTCAAAATTTTCTACAGTAATCCAGAAGTGAGAGCACACACAAATAATGCCAGCACTCAGTCCATGGAGGCAGAGGGATTGAACTGGAGATGGTATGGGCTATATACCAAGATGCGTTCTCAAAATTCCAATAGCTAGGGATATAAGTCACTGGGGCAGTGTTTGGTTAGCATGTGCACAACCCTGGGGTTGATCTCTACTACCACAAGAAGAAAAAAATATGTTTTAAGATAAAAGATGACTGTGGGCTAGAGAGATGGCTTAGTGGTTTAAGGCGCTTGCCTGCAAAGCCAAAGGACCCAGGTTTGATTTCCAGGACCCATGAAAACCAGATGCACAAGGTGGCACATGTGTCTGGAGTTTGTCTGCTGTGACTGGAGACCCTGGTGCACTCATTCTCTTTCTCTCTCTCTCTCTCTTATGGTTTTTCAAGGTAGAGTCTCCCTCTAGTCCAGGCTGACCTGGAATTCACTATGTAGTCTCAGGGTGGCCTCAAACTCACAGTGATCCTCTTACCTCTGCTTCCTGAGTGCTGGGATTAAGGGTGTGTGCCACCACACCCAGCTTCTTTCTCTCTCTTTTAATAAATAAATAAAATAAATAAATAAATAAATATATTAAAACAAAGATGACTGTGATATATTTTGAATATTTATGACAAATAATTATACAATAGTTAAAATATAATTCTATTTAAAATAAACTGTGTTACACGTACATATACAGATTTATATTATTAACTTATGTTGTAGGTAAATGTAAATGTTATATGGATAAGAATAGGCACACATATCTATATAGCTTTTCCAGAATAGAAAAACTTCTAAAAACAAAGAGGTGGTCCTTGGCTTATCATAGAGTTACATCCAAATAAAGCTATCTTAAGTTGAAAATACAATAAGGCTGGGATGGAGAGATGGCTTAGCCATTAAGGTGCTTGTCTGTGAAGCCTAAGGACCCATGTTCTACTCTCCAGATCCCACACAAGCCAGACTAACAAAGATGAGGCAGGCACAAGGTCTCACATGCCCACGAGGCAGCACAAGTGTCTGGAGTTTGATTTCAGTGCCTGAGGCCCTGGTGTGCCAATTCTCTCTATATATAAGAAAGGAAGGAAGAAAGGAAGGAAGGGAGGGAGGGAGGGAGGGAGGGAGGGAGGGAGGGAGGGAGGGGAAAACAAAAAGAAAATTCAGTAAGTCAAAGCACACCTGAGTCGCCAAACATCACCACTTAGCCACACAGCACCCTGCAGAACATTGATCATGTCTCCTGCGAACATGTGGCTCATTGCAAGCTACAATGGCTGCCACTGCCCATCACCCTGCTTATTAGAACCCCCCAGGAGGGATCCAAAGCCAAAATTCAAATTCTATTTCCTGCCAAGTGCATATCACACTTCTGGGGAGGTGTGACAAATGGAAGGTTTTGTGTGTGTGTGTGTGTGTAACTTTTTCTTCACTTTCTTTATATACTTCAGAATATTGGATTTTATTTTATTTTATTTTATTTTATTTATTTTATATTTTATTTTATTTTATTTTATTATTTTATTTCATTTCATTTCATTTCATTTCATTTCATTTTATTTTATTTTATTTTATTTTATTTTATTTTATAGCAAGTACATCTTCCTCCTCCAATCACAAATGGAGCAGAAGGAAACACAGCGACTCCTTAAAACAACACAGTTAGCCTCTCTGCCCATGACACCTTTCGTCACGTACATCTCACTCACAGGCCTTTCTTTGCCTGTACCAAAGCCTCCTCCATCCACCAAGCATCTATCCACCCACACAACAACCTTCTGCACCCCAGCTTCAGACCCTCCCTTCTAGCCAGGCCATGTCACTGGCCACCTCCATATACAAGAGTCTTTCTTCTTCTGCATGTTAGCCAAGAGCGGACAATGTCCGGCCATTGGTCTGATCATCCCCATGACACCCAGGTAGCCTAGCGCATAGTCGGATACGTGTCAGGTGCTCAACAAAGTTCCAAGTTACTGGCCTGGAGAGATGGCATAGGGGTTAAGCACTTGCCTATGAAGCCTAAGGACCCCGGTTTGAGGCTCAATTCCCCAGGACCTACATAAACCAGATGCACAAGGTGGCACATGCATTTGGAGTTTGTTTGCAGTGGCTGGAGGCCCTGGCCCACTCATTCTCTCTCTCTGTCTGTCACTCTCAAATAAATAGGTAAAAATAAACAACAAAAAAATTGTTTTTAAAGTTCCAAGTTACCTAACCTCTCTGATCTGTTTGGGAAAGTGGGGACTGAGGTACCAGCTTCACTGGACTTCTGTTAAGGCACAATCAGACAGGGAAACATCGAAAGAATTCCTGACCCTACTTGAAAGATTTTTGTCTGATGTACATGAAATAGCCCTGTAGAGTCTTGGGACTGAAAGTTGCTTTCTTTAAAAAAAATAAATAAATAAATAAATACATTTTTTAAAGATTTTATTTTTATTTATTTATTAGAGACAGACAGAGGGAAAGAGAGACAGAGAGTGAGTGAGAATGGGCGCATCAGGGCCTCCAGCCACTGCAAACGAACTCCAGATGCATGTGCCACCATGTACATCTGGCTTACGTGGGACCTGGAGAATCGAACCTGGGTCCTTAGGCTTCACAGGCATGCGCCTTAACCACTAAGCCATCTCTCCAGCCCTGGCACTGAAAGTTTTAAGAGCATAAAAAGAAGTCCTGAAAACCAGTGACATCCATCCACACTCTGCAAAGAACACTGTCCTGTCCATCGATTTAAATAGTAAGGGCAGAAATCGTGAAGTGGGGTCAGGAGGAGGAGCTGTGAAGGTCACATTTTGAACCCCCACCAGGTGGCAGTATTGTTTCCTTGCTATTATGCAAATAGAGGGGAGGGCTATCACCCATGGGGATGGGGAAACACACAGCTTTCTGAAATGATTGATGGCGAGAGGAAAATTCTGTAATACCCTGTACGAGTGCAACTGTGATCAGCCTGGGGCCGTGGACCAACCTAGAAGGGCAGAGACAGTAGTGATGACGAAATCCCATGGAAGATCCTGGGTCTCTTGGGAGTGGGTGGGGATGGGACGTTGGGAACAAAAGAAGTGGGCGGGTACAGAGAACCTTAAGTGGAAGTGGAGGCTCTGTCTCAAAGAGAACAGCCCAGAAGTGAGAACTTCCTAGAAGTCCAAACCATGACTCAACCTTCCACGTGGGAAAAGCAACATTCACGTGACCAGTGGAAACAGAGCTTTATTTTATTTATTTATTTATTTTTTGGCAGGGACTCCTCTCACACAAAGCTCCATGAGCTCAGGCAACCAGGCACATCCTCTGGGGAGGTCAATCTCCAGGGAAACGTGGCAGGAAGATCCAAGGCCTCGGGTTTCACCTTGGAAAGTGACACATTCTTCTTCATGTCTCACTACTCAAAACCCTCTTCCTAGCTGTCCACTGCCTTCCAGTCAAAGCTGGGGTTTTCTACCTGGTGGCAAGGTCTTCAGCAGCTCGTTGAAAGCTCCATCTGCCAGCCACGGTCATCAGAGAGCTTTGCATATCTTCCCGCTTCCCCAGTGCTGCCGATGAAGATGATGATGACGATGATGAAGGGTGAGAGTCAGACTGACTTGTAACTGTCACCACTCATCCTCCAGTGCCTCTGCACAGAGTGTCGCAGCCAATGAAATCCTGCGCTGAAACCTGCCTGCCTGTCACCTCAAGTCCCCAATGGCTTGTATTCTGTGCCACATCAAGCACCCTCTGTGTGGGCAATCACCGTCTTTTTCTCTCCAGAAAGCTCATGGCCCTGTGAAGGAAAGGCACAGTAGAAATACTTCTGGGCTTAGGTGTCTTAGAGAGATGTGTGGGGCTCTGCTGTGGCCCTGGGTTCCACTCTCGAGTCTCAATGACCTTCAGGAACTTTCCTAACCTCTTTAGGACCCAGACAGGTTTCCGGGCGTGGTGGCGCACGCCTTTAATCCCAACACTGGGGAGGCAGAGGTAGGAGGATCGCCGTAAGTTCAAGGCCACCCTGAGACTACATAGTGAATTCCAGGTCAGCCTGGGCTAGAGTGAGACCCTACCTCGAAAAACCAAAAAAAAAAAAAAAAAAAAAAAGGTATAGAGTACCACAGTGTGAGCAGCACAGATGTGGCCATGTGTTCTGGTCCCAGTTCAGCCACTCATCGGCTGGGAGATCTGAGCAAGTCACATCACCTCTTGATTCTTCCTGGGAAACACTGGGAAAGCATAAAAGCTAAGGGACGGGGAGGGAGGGAGGGCTATACAGTGTTGTCAGAAGTCCACTGTCGTTCTGAAATCCCATACTTCTCTGGAACATTCCTCTCATGTTTTCCCCAGGACTTGGCAAGCATATGAATATGGGGAGGGGGGCGAGGGACAGTAATCCAAGTACATACCCATCACCTACCTATGAGGGTTTCCTTGGCCCCACCCACCTTCAGCTCAGTTGGGCCCCAGGGTTGTGTGCCCTCACAGCTCACCACACTAGACTTTGCCATCCATATTCCAAGTGCCAGGCGAATCAAGGGGTGGCGTGGCACCCTATTTCACAAACGAGAAAAATCATGAGTTCGAAGGTCTACATAGACAGTGAGTGGCAGAGTAGATTTAAACATGCTCTTCTCTGACCACAGATTCTATAGGGTCTTCAGCCTGTGCCCTCATATGACGTCATATTAAACATTGCCTACAAAAGGCTATTTGTAACACACATGTGACTTGTGAAGTATAACACAGGAAGAATTCCAAGGAGCTGGGCAGTGAACCAAAACCCTAGAAATGCACCACTAAAGGCCTCTGTGGCTTCACTCCAATGCCACCCCCCTGTCTACTCTGTCCCAGGCAAGCAGTAGCCTGAATTTCCATGTATCATTCTCCCTTTGATTTTCCAATATTTTTTATTTTATTTATTTTATTATTTTATTTTACTTTACTTTACTTTATTTTATTTTATTTATTTTATTTTATTTTATTTTATTTTATTTTATTTTAGAGAGAGAGAGAGAATGGGAGCACCAGGGCCTTCAGCCGCTGTAAACGAACTCCAGACGCATGTGCCACCTTGTGCATCTGGCTTACGTGGGTCCTGGGGGATTGAACCTGGGTCCTTTGGCTTTGCAGGCAAGCACCTTAACTGCTAAGCCATCTCTCCAGTCCTCTTCTTCACTTTAAACTGGAGGGGAAAACACTCACAGAAAAGTGTATCCATGTAGCCAAATGCCACAATCAAGAAACAGAACATGAAGCCCCCACCATCCCAGAAGCCCCTGGTATGCCTGAGGCCCCATGCTCCCCTCACTGGGCCATGCTGTTCCTTGGGGCTTTCTCATTGTCCTAATACACAAAGCATTTTCATATTAATGTTGGGACTGGGGGCAGAGGACACACTCAAATCAGAAAAAGGGGTGTCATTACAAGCTTTAGGAAAGAGTTCCCTTAGAAAATTCTAGTCCAAAAATGATCTAGAGCCATCTGTGACCACAGGCCATGAGGGTGACCTCCTCTGGAGGTTGTGTCCAGGCTCTGGCACCACACGTGGGCTTCTTTAAACAGAATCAGAGTAGAATGGGAAGAGAGCCAAGAAGAGGAGGAGGAGGAGGAGGAGCAGAGTTCCATCATTAAAGCCTCATGTGTGGTTTTGATTAGATCATCTGAATTAATATTTCTCACAGGCAGGTCTTGATTAAGAGCAAGTAAGTTTGAGACCAGACCACCTACTGGAAAATGCTGGATTCAAGATCAAAAAATCTTTGAGGAAAATCCTGTAAGATCATTTGTAAGCAAGGGCCTGAGCTTGGTCCGTTTGTGAGGATGCACTATGGAAGTCTTCCTTCATCCTTCAATATGTACATTTCTTCTGGTTTTGTTTTGTTGTGTTTTGTTTTGTTTTGTTTTGTTTTGTTTTGCAGGTAGGGTCTTGCTGTAGCCCAGGCCAGCCTAGAGCTCACTCTGTAGCCCCAGGCTGGTCTCTAGCTGGATCCTCCTACCCAGCCTCCCCAGTGCTGGGACTAAAGACATGCGTGCCACCATGCTTGGCTAATGTGTGCATTTTGTCCAGTGGGAGACGATGGATTCAGCTCTTCTTGGGTTAGCAGGCACTTACTGAAGGCAGTACAAGTGTTGAACCTCAGAGGGTTTCAAACACTGACCCCTGATCTCAAAGAAAATGCCTTAAGTGGTGCAGAAAGGATGGAGAGTTTAAGGAAGGTTCCATCAGATGGTCTTGTGAGCAGAATTCACTATTATCTAATTAGTTAATTATCATGGGAGATGGAATGATAAATCTGCAAACCCAGTGGTGAGTAAAACTCCATCCAGCAGTGTGGTGGAATGGAGTGTTACTGTCCTTCATATTTATTTTTTTAATATTTTATTTGTTTATTTATTTGAGAGTGACAGACAGGCAGAGAGAGAAAGAGGCAGAAAGAGAGAGAAAGAGAATGGGCACAGCAGGGCCTCCAGCCACTGCAAACGAACTCCAGATGCATGCACCACCTTGTGCATCTGGCTTACGTGGGTCCTGGGGAATCGAGCCTCAAATTGGGGTCCTTAGGCTTCACAGGCAAGTGCTTAACTGCTAAGCCATCTCTCCAACCCTGTACTTTATATTTCTTTTAAGTACATCCATGCCCAGCAAATCAACTCAACTTTCTCCAGAGTCCCTGGCTGGGAAGTGGAAGAGGGCTGGGTCCTTGGCACCTGACATGGGCAGAAATGAGAAATGCCCTTGAATGACATGACTTCACGAAGTATCAGGGAAGCCTTGTTTCCATGGAAACGTACAAAACCCGAGCTTCTTTGGAACCCGATGTTCTGAAAACTGTGTTTGGTACTCTTCATTATCGTCCCCTCTCCCCACCATTTAATAGCCGGTGAGCATTGGGCAAAGGGGCTTTCCTGGTTTCTCTGGGCACAATGAATATCTGATTCCAGAGTGTGAGCTACTGGAACTGCAGGCCCAGGTTGCCTGGTCCTCTGAATTCAAAGACGATGCTATACCTGTCCACCTCCTCCCCAAACAAAAAAGCCTGCACTCAGGTATGTTCTTCCTTTATGCCTTTCTGTTCTCACGTCTCTTTTGGGTCCTAAAACCACCACACACATCTAAAGTGTTTTTCACTTCCAAACAACCAACCGAGGAACCAAGCAGAACACATATCGTACGCATGTCCTGGGTTTGTCTCTTCGTAATGCAGTCATGTTTCGACCCTCAACGGTGGAATGTGTTCTGAGAAACGGTGGTCAGGCAGATGGGTTACTGTGAAGCATCCTAGCGTGCGTGTGCTTACACTAAGTGTCAGCGGTGACATCGCTAGACAGTATGATCTTAGGGACTACCACGGTGACGTAAGCAGCCCACGGTGGGGTTGGTAATTTCCCATGGCATGAGTAACCCCATGAATAGAGCAGAATCTCTCCACATCCAGGGGACGAACCCACACTTCCCTGCATCGTCCTTGGCCCTCAAGGATCTGCAAAGTGGCTTTCACAACGGCACGAGGGCATGCATAGTCAGGGAAGAGACTGGAAGAGGAGGAGACCCGCACGCTCCCTTCACGGCATCATGAGCTAAGCATGGCTGGAGCAGGGAAAGCTACAGTGGGACAAGGCATCAGAACTCAGCAGCCGGCCTGCTCAACAGTGAAGGCAGGAATATGAAGCGCCCTGTGGATGCACTCGCAGCCACCTGAAAGCTCAGAGGAAAGGAAGAAGCCATGAGCTCTCTCGTGGTCCTGGGAGAGCGTGCAGTAGCCCACGAGTGATGGTCCCTTCCTCCCACCTGACTGCCGGCGCTGCTTGCTGGCGAAGGCTTCAGGTACACAAGCATCTTTCCTGTTCTGTATCCTTCCTTGGTTTTGGAACCCACTTCCTGCCTGGATTGAAGACAAGTGTGGTCTGAAGACCAGCGTCTCTCCAGGAAGCCTTCAGGCCTTCAGCACTGGATTGGGACTGCTGAGGCATCCAGCTGCCAGGTCCTTTGACTCTTGGGCCTGCAGAATGCTATTGTTTAGACTGCCATATGCCAGTCCAATAAATCCCCCTTAAAAAATATTTTTAGAACCATCTCTAACACACCTTCCAAGGCTCAGCGTCCATTATGGAAGAGGTGGCGGAAAGAATGTAAGAGCCAAAGGAAAGGTAGGGTACAAAATGGTCTGGATATCCATGAACACACAGTGCCTGGCACTACCTACACAAGGACATTATAATAGGAGGAAAAGATGATGACATCAAAATAAAAGAGAGACTGATTGAGAGACGGAGGGGATATGATGGAGAGTAGAGTTGTGAGGGGGAGGGAATTATCATGGGTTATTATCTATAATTATGGAAGTTGTCAATAATAAAAAATAAAAAATTTATTTGAGAGAGAGAGAACCAGCACTCCAGGGCCTTTAGCCATCGCAAATAAACTCCAGACCCATGTACCACCTTGTACATCTGGCTCTACCTGGGTCCTGGGGAATCGAACCAGGGCCCTTTGACTTTGCAGGCAAACGCTTTAACCACTAAGCCATTCCTCCGGCCCACTTATAGAGATTTTTTTTCACTCATGAGAAGAGTCCAATGAGATAGTCTCAGCAGAGAAAGGTCCTGGGGGTCGGCGGGGGGGAGCCGAGATCAGTCAGGAGCTCCCTACAATGGTCTGCAGAGATGAAAAGCTTGGCTGGGGTCGTCGTGGAAATGGAGAGAAGGCTCGGATTTAGGATTTGTTTTCTTCTTTGGGTGTCTATTTTAAAATCAGTAATCATTTACTATCTTCCAGGGAGCTATGAAAACATATAGAAAGCAACAATCACATAGAAATGTTCAGGGTCTCTTCCGTTTAAAATGCCGCATCCCCCCCCCCAAAAGTCAGGTATATTGGAACACCCATAATCCCAGCACTCAGAAGGTGGAGGCAAGAAGACCAGGAATTCAAGGACAAACTCAGCTACATAACAAGCTCAAAAGTCAATCTGACATTGTTGCAAAAAAAAAAAACAAAATGCCCCTAAAATCTCAGAGACTTGGGCTGGAGAAATAGCTTCGCGGTTAAGGTGTTTGCCTGTGACGCCAAAGGACCCAGGTTCAATTCCCCAGGACACACATAAGCCAGATGCACAAGGTGGCACACGTGTCTGGAGTTCATTTGCAGTGGCTGCAGGCCCTGGCGTGCCCATTCTCTCTCTGTCTCCTCTCTCTCTCTCTCTCTCTCTCTCTCTCTCTCTGCTTTCAAATAAATAAATAAATAAAAATTTTAAAAGTTAAAAAAAACCCAATCAGAGTCTTGAATTAAACTGTTGCTAGTGGGAGAATTCCACGAGCCGTGAGCACTGCCAGAGGCATAAAGCTGAGTGACCTGTGTGGGCACGCCACACACACACACACACACACACACACACACACACACAGAGCGTGTTCTTCCACGGCAGGAACATAGGGATTCCATAGCATAACATATCCCTCCCCCCGCAGTGTGAAGAACACACCTCTTTTATTATGTGACCACGAGTAAATAAAAGTTGATGAGCCTTCATTCCTGATGAACCAACAGGGGTTACGAAGCCAAAGGGGCAGCCATGTAAAGGAATGCGGGCAAAGTCCCTGTCATGCAGTACAGTCTCAAAAAAAAAAAAAAAAAAAAATCTCAAATCTCCGTGTTGACCCCTTTGGGAATCGTTCCCACCTTGGGGAGGAGAGGGCCCTAGATCATCCAGACTTCAGAAGGACCCACTTGTGACGAGCTGAGAAGTGCCTTCACTGCCATTGTTGTTTCACTATCCTGTTTACGGTCAGGAAAAACAACTTCCTTTACCACACCCTGCACGGACCTTGTCACTGTACTTGGCTTTCTTGGGTCAGTGTGATACCCTGAACTTGGAGACAGAGTCAGGAATGGGGGGGCAGGGGCAGGGCCAGGGCCCAGAGGTCCACTGGAAATTGTAAGCTACCCTGAGGCTGTGAAGCCTGGCTAGACCAACCCCGTCCTACCCACCCACTGGAGGGAATCAGAGTCAGGGTGACCAGGCGCCCTGGCTAGATTCATCAATCCAGAGACAGTGCTTGGAGGTCAGATGGTCCCAGAAGCCAAAGCCTGACTGTCTCCCTGGGCCTGTGGCTTAGGAACACACCCTTGGCTGAACTCCACGCCTCACACTGCCTGCTCTGTAGGGTCACACAAAGAGCCACACCTACCTAACAAGCAGTGCACAAGTCAGAGTCATGTGGGTAGACAGAGAGCAAGCGAGCAAAGGGTGTTTTGGCACAAGGGTAGGAGGAGGGGACAGGGGAAGGGAAGAGAGAAACGCTGGGCATACAAACGCTGAGCGTGTATCAGATCTGCTTCACCAGGCCTCCTGGTAGGATTCTGCCCTGTCCTGGGTTCACAGGCACACATCTTTAAGGAGCACTTCCAAAAGCGGGAGGCCGCCCTCATGGCTAGACCAGCATCAAATCCCTTTCCGTGTGGGCGACAGAAAGCTCACTCTGCAAGGCGCTTGCTGTGCTAGTGCCAGGACCCCAGTTGGTTCCCCAGAACCCGTGTGAAAGGCTTGGCACGGGTGACCATTTATGATTCCAGCTCCCGAGAGGTGGAGGCAGGCAGATCCCTGGAGCTAGCTGACCAGTCATTCCAGCCTGATAGGTGAGCTCGAAAACAATCAGACACCCCGCCTTAACAAAGGTGGACAGCATTCCTGAGGAAAGATAAATGAAGTTGTCCCTGACTTCTATACACACGCACGCGCACGCACACACACATGCACCCTCACACACAAACTATGCATATGTGTGTGCGCGCACGTACACACACACACACACAAACACACACCACCTCATCATCTTCTATTCCTCCTCCTCTTTGTCCTCTTCCCCGCCTCCTCCTCCTCTTTCCCTTTCCCCCTCCCTCTTCCCCCCTCCCCCTTCTCCTTCTTCCATGAGTCTGTGAAGCCTGGCTGCCCATCAAGACCCTGACCAAGGAAAGGGTGCACCCCAATACATCCCAACCAAAGCTGTCCCTAGAACACATAACCTGACGATTCACTGACTCTTCCCGCTCTCTGTCCCTCCATCGGGCTCCCATCCGCTAAGGCAATGTTGACGTGTCCCCCAAAGGAGTCACAGCAGTTCTGGAAGGAAGCTTCCATTTCTTTTTATTTATTTATTTATTTATTTATTTATTTATTTATTTATCTATCTATGAGAGAGAAAGAGGCAGAGAAAGAGAGAGAGAAGGGGCAGGGGAGAATAGGCACTCCAGGGATTCCAGCCACTGCAAACAAACTCCAGATGCATGCGCCCCCTTGTGCATCTGGCTTACTTGGGTCTGGAGAGTCGAACTGGGATCGTTTGGCTTCGCAGGCAAACGCCTTAACCGCTAAGCCATCCCTCCAGCCCAGAAACTTCAATTTCTGATGAGGCAGCCAGTGGCAGATGTGGGATGATAGCAGCAGAGAGCTCTGGCTCTCAAGCATTGTCGGCAAGAATGCATGCCCAGGAAAGTGCCCAGTCTGCAAGGCCAGAGACCTCAGGTAGGTCACTCGGGTACATTCTGCTCACAAGAAATGGCAGCTCTGGGTTTGCCCAGAGGGCAGAAATGAGTTGAGAAATAAGCCTTAAAAACTGCCATGGGGAAGACAGGAGCCACCCTGAGACTACATAGTTAATTCCAGGTCTCCATTTAAAAACCATGCCCACGCCCACGCATCACCTCTACAATTCTAGGGTGACCATGCCAAGGGGACGTCAAACTCCCCCAGGTCCTAATCTAACAGGTGAGACGAGAGGGAGGAGGTGACTGGACAAGGCAATGTGGGCTGGGCATTCGAATAAGGCCTTTGGAGAGAGGAAGGGTGGGCTGGAACCCATCTCTGCCTCTGTGGTCCTCAGCACTGGCCACGCATCCGAGCAGGGAAGAGACGGCGCTCCCTCACAGAGCTGGGAATAGAGCAGGAGTATATTGAGGTTCACATTGGGCCATCTCAGGACCGGGCACAATCAGCAGTCACCCTTGCTACCAGTGGCCCCCTTGTCACCCAAAGTTACACAACTGGCCTGGCATAGCAAGCCTGTTCAGCTACCACTCCCACAGGGGCCTTGTCCTCAGGGGGACAATGACATGGCCTCCAGCTGGCCTGGTCATCCCAGGGCAGAGTTGGATGGCTAAAGTGCCAGAGTCCATGCCAGGACAGATCTTCTTGGGTCCAGAGACCCAACTAATGGATGTTCTGGAGTTATGTGACCTCACAGGACCCACCCCAGCAGGAGCGCAAGGAGGACGGAATGTGAAGGGCACCGGGGCCAAACAGAAGTTATACAGCAAGGTTCTTGCTTCCTTGGCAATGCTGCTGCCCCTCTCCTAGGAAGCCTTCCTGATTTAAGGCCAAATCCTACCCCAGCCACCTCACACCCCACAAATGAACAGACCCCAAACAAATAACAAAGAGGAGGTCAACAGTGTGTCCAGCATCATGGGGGCTTTGGGGCAGCTGTGCTCAGGGGAAGGGGACACTTGTCCTCCGAAGCCCCGTCTTGTTCCTTGGATTCGTGCCTTCTCATCCGCACAGCGTCCTTCCCCAAACAGAGATTGTTCAGAGACAGCCACCATTTAGTCACACGTGGAGTGAGTGCGAGACAAACGCTCTGCTCACACGGCAATAAGCGACAGTCTGCTGTCACTTAACTGTTCAGGACACAGTCGTCAGGTGCAGAAACAAGCTGGGAAGAGCTCAGAGGCAGAGAGCGCCCTCCCTCCCTAAGATGGTCAGGAATGCAATTAAAAAAAAAAAATCAGAGCAGGGTAACAAAATCTGCATTTCCTAGGGAATATATGCCCTGCATTTCTTTCCCATAGTGATCCTTGGACATTGTTCCCCAGGCCCTACATCTCTCCCCATTCTCTGGTTCTCTTGCTCCCTTAAGTACTTAAAAAAAAAATTCAATCGTTTTTATTTATTTATTAGAGACAGAGGGACGGAGGGAGAGAGAATGGGCGCACCAGGGCCTCTACAAATGAACTCTGGATGCATGTGCCATGATGTGCATCTGGCTAACGTGGGACCTAGAGAATCGAACCTGGGTCCCTAGGCTTCACAGGCAAGCACCTTAACCGCTAAGCCATCTCTCCAGCCCTCTTTTAAGTACTTTTACTTCCTCCCTTTTCCTCTGTTCTCAGGCTTATGAGGAAGAAACACTGAATGTTTGGATGTCCAAATGCTGCTCAATAGCTGCTTCACGTCGCTGAACCAGCCTTTCAGCCTCTCCGGCTCTCAGTTTACCCTTCTGTCAAATGGGGGCAATCACTGAGCTGAGAAGCTGAGGAGAAACGTGTCTTACTTCCCACCCCCTTCCACTGGTCCAATGTACACTCCAGTTTGGCCTTTGTGCTGGTGAGTACCCAGGAAGTTGGAGTTACACGCATGACTACAGCCCCACCTTCTCTGACCCAAGCAGTCTGTACCAGACTTGAGATCCTAGGGAAAGCTTTCCTGCCTGCCTGCCACAGACAGCAGTCACACACACACACACACACACACACACACACACACACACACACTCATGCCTACAGTCACTCTACCTCTTTGGTGTCTTAAGCAAGTGGGCAGCCGGAACAGAAGTTCTAAGAAAAGACACGGACAGAAAAGTTCTAAGAAAAGACAGGAGGAGAAAGGGCAAGATGGCCAAGGTTCCGCCCATGTCACAATGGGTGGCTGGCTCTCAGAAGGAGGGAAAATGTCTGGGCTACAGGGCTGTGCACGCGTGATGTTGTATTTGCATCTCTCAGATGCGCGTGCCGGGGACTGTGGGGAGAGAGGTCCCCATCCTCGCCCACGGGGGAGGGAGGTGGCAGCGCCAGAACAGAGAACCCTTTCATTAGTTGTCTGAGCGGCTGTTCCCCAGCAGATAGCTGGCAGCCTCTGCTAGCAAGATGTACCTAACTCAGGCCTCTCCAGAGACCTATGTAAACACATCCTGTCTGCTCCTTCACATGTTGCCTTCATCCTGAGTCCTTCCTTGCAATTCTCCTGCAGCTTCCAAACCCCCTCAGTCATGTCCATCTGTGCCAACACAGCCAAGGAACCGCACCCTAGCAGGGGTATTGTGGACTGGTCAGACCCCTCCCCCCATGCTCACCATTCACTAGTGGACACCCCCCCCCCGACTACTGTGACTCCTTGTCATGAATGAGCCTAAGGGTCACCGGATCTTAGCACCCTACAGGTAAGAGAACGCGTGGAAAAAACACCGAAGGGCTTTCTTCAAGTCAGTCCCTAATGCCACCACACTAGTGGCCTAAACTAATGACCAAACGTCAACATTTTCCACCCACGTTAATCAGCTCAAAGATTCCTAGAGAAAAGTGTAAAAAGAAAGCTCTTATTTGTTTTGATTTGGTTGGTCTTTTTCACCCTTGGTTAAGGACCTCGTTGTCTCCACATGGCAAGGGGAAGCCTGGATTGTTTTTAAATTTCTTTTTATTTATTAGAGACAGAGGGGGAGAGAGAGAGAGAGAGAAAGAGAGAGAATGGGTGTGCCAGGGCCTCTAGCCACTGCAAACTAACTCCAGACGCATGCTCCACCATGTGCATCTGGCTTACGTGAGACCTGGAGAATCGAACCTGGGTCCTTAGGCTTCACAGGCATGTGCCTTAACCACTAAGCCATCTCTCCAGCCCCTTTTAATATTTTTTTAAATTTCTTTTTAGCAACTTGGATTTTTAAGACGGAAGAAGCCATGTGCTGCAGATGGCACTGGTATGGGTGACCAGAAGGTCAAGAGAACTGTGTGGTTAGATCACTGGCATCCAACCCCCAGATTCTCAATTTCTCAATTTCATTGTCCACCTAGGAAAGAGATAACCTTAACCACTGTCTGCCTGCCTAAATCACAGGGTGTTTCTGTGGTTTCAGGGACAGCAATGTGCCCTGTCCTGGCAGGCCCTCCCTCTAAGGGTACCCAACTGAAGTAGTCTTCGGGCTGCTCAGAAAACAGGCAGTGGTCCTTCTAGAAGCTACAGCAACATGGCAGAAGAGATGCCTTCATCTGACATCTTAGAGCTGAGCTCCAAAACCGTGATCTATGTGAGTGTGAAAACCAGGGTCAAATTCAAACAGCAACACCACACCCCTAAAATAAGAAAAGCCACAGTCGGTGTTGTGTTTTAGACACAGGAAGCACAATTTCCACTTTCCCGATGTGGTTCCAGAGTCATCCCAGGCTTGTCCCACGCTGCTCTACACTTGACCCCCCAGAGAAGAGGAGCAACTCCATGCAAGGGGAAGGCAGCAGAACATCACCCGCCTGTACTGGTGTTCCCGAGAGAGCTTCAGGGACTCACGTGGCTCCTGTAGCATCTGTTGCTGCAGTGCCTCTTTAAGTGAAGGGATGCA
Source organism: Orientallactaga sibirica (assembly GCA_036365145.1). Taxonomy (NCBI): domain Eukaryota; kingdom Metazoa; phylum Chordata; class Mammalia; order Rodentia; family Dipodidae; genus Orientallactaga; species Orientallactaga sibirica. The sequence continues at coordinate 3,733,242 of JAEOAD010001893.1, read as the reverse complement.
TGCACGCAGGGGAAGCAGTGTGCTTCCTAACCCTGCTTCCCACAGAATTGCACATCACCTGCACATCCAGGTGTGCGCATGTGGGTGACTGACAGCCTGAGGAGAGAGTAGAACCTGCTGGGCCTGCTGCATTCCTGTGAGAGCAAGGAACCATGGGAGTTAAAGGCCATCTGTCTTTAGAGGGTCCCTCTCAATCTTTTATCTGGATTTCTGAGACTGGAGGATTTGGAGACCAGCATGCATTTAGAAAATACTAAAAATCCTTTCTCTCTCTCTCTCTCTCTCTCTCTCTCTCTCTCTCTCTCTCTACCTGCCTATCTCTCTCACTCAAAAAAAAATTTTTTTTAAAGTAAGGGCTGGAGAGATGGCTTAGAGGATAAGCCAGATGCACAAGGGAGAGCATTCACTTGCAGCAGTTGGAGGCCCTGGCATGCCCATTCTCTCTCTCTCTCTCTAATAAATAAATAAATTAAAAATAGAGCTGGGCATGGCCTTTAATCCCAGCACTCAGGAGACAGAGTTAGGAGGATTGCCATGAGTTCGAGGCCACCCTGAGACTACAGAGTGAATTCCAGGTCAGCCTGGGCTAGAGTGAGGCCCTACCTCGAAAAACCAAAATAAATATAAAATATTTAAGAAAACAGAAAGATACTAAAAATCTCCAAGTTAATCTATATCTGGTTGGTCTTAAACTCCAGGTGTGGCCTTGAGAAGTAAAGCATAGCAAAAACACACAGCACAGAACACTAGTCTCGCTCTGAAGGCAAACGAGCTCCTGGAGCTAACGTCTGAATGTCGGATTGTCTGCACAGGCACGTGCCTGCATGCTAAAGACTTGGTCCTCGGGTGGGGCCGTTGGGGGGTGTAGAATCTTTGGGGTATGGGACCTAATGGGAATTACTAAGTCATTGGAGATGTGACCCTGTTGGGGATCATGGGACCCCAGCATTTTCCTCTTTGCTTCCTGACCATGACGTGAGCAGTCTGCTCTGCTACATCCTCCCACCTTTGCCATCCAGCACCCCCGCCTGAGTCCTAAAAAGCTATGGGTAACCTGCCTAGTCATTGACTGGAACCCCCACAGTGTGAACCAAAATAAACCTTTCTCTTTAAAAGTCAATTATCTTAGGTAGTTCATGATAGTGACGGAAAGCTGACTAACATGTCCTGAGGAAAGAAAAGCATTTACAAGATGCTATTCCTGAAACAGAAACCCTGCACATTTCTGTATCTTAGGGTAAACAAGCTTAATGTCAATGAGAAATAAACTATAGTCGCTGGACTGAAAATGGTTTCCCATTTTTCTGGACTTCAGTCAAATGAGGTAATGTCACTTACAAATTACTCCCCAGTTACTGTGTGTGAGTGTGAACATACACAATGAGATACGCACACACACACACACACACACACACACACATACACACACGTCTATGCATATACACCTAAGTACAGACACACAAGCACAGACACAGATGTGAGCACACGCACTGCTCCCAGGTCTGCCAAGGGTCAGGCAGAATAACTGTAAAGCTGTCATACCTCCCAAAAGGGGTGGAGAGAAAAGGATGATTAAAAACCCATGGGGAGAAAGGAGATAAAAGCTCCTTGAGGAGCCGGGTGTGGTGGCGCACGCCTTTAATCCCAGCACTCGGGAGGCAGAGGTAGGAGGATCGCCGAGAGTTCAAGGCCACCCTGAGACTACATAGTTAATTCCAGGTCAGCCTGGACCAGAGTGAGACCCTACCTTGCAAAAACAACAACAACAACAACAAAAAAAAAAAAAAAAAAAAAAAAAAGCTCCTTGAGGGCTGGAGAGATGGCTTCGAGGTTAAGGCACCTGCCTGTGCAGCCAAAGGACACAGGTTCAATTCCCCAGTACCCACGTAAGCCAGATGCACAAGGGGACGCATGCATCTGGAGTTCATTTGCAGTGGCTAAAGGCCCTGGCATGCCTATTCTCTCTGTCTGTCTCCTCTCTATCTCTCTCTCTCTCTCTGCTTGCAACTAAATAAAATTAAAAAAAAAAAAGGAAAAAAAAAAAAGCTCCTTGAGACACAGCTTGACTCACAATGCTGAAGGCAGAGGTGGGCTAGGAGGGAAAGCACTTCCGAGGGAGTGTACAGAGGAAGTCAAAGGAACAGTTGGGCCTCGCTGGCTCCCACACAGACCAAACCCAGCCAGACTCCAGCTGATTAAAAATGAGCTAATCTGATTAGAGAATTTTACATTTGGATTTACTGCCTAGTTCACCGATAAATAGGAACAAATAACTTAAGTCTTGCCCCAGGCTCTGCTGCCAAAATGGCCTAGCACGTGCCAAGCACTGAAAGCAGGTTTTGCTGAGATAAATATGTCAGCAACAGAACGAGCAGATAATCAATAAATATCTGTGGCTGAGCCCAATTCCAGAGACATGGACGTAGAATGATGTCCCATCCAGTCTGGGTGTCCAGTGGCCTGGGCAAAGACATGGCGTTTAGATATATAGCTACCTTCCGATGCGTAGTTGTAAAATGCGTGTTAAGCTGCATGGTAAATATTGAGATTACGGGTAGAGACCCAGAGAAGGGACAGATAATTAGAGGAAGGCATGGCGTGCGTTGCATCTAGCATGTGAAGGGAGCAGGGTTTGGATAAACAGGGAAAGAAAAGCACATAACTACCTAATATCCTTTCTCTTATGCATCTGGTTGGCCCATTATCCAGATGAGGCCCTGGGTGAAAAGGAAAGAACTGCCGGGCGTGGTGGCGCACGCCTTTAACCCCAGCACTTGGGGGGCAAAGTAGGAGGATCAGCGTGAGTTCAAGGCCACCCTGAGACTACACAGTTAATTCCAAGTCAGCCTGGGCTAGAGTGAGACCCTGCCTTGAGAAAAAGAGAGAGAGAAGGAAAGGAAAGGAAAGGAAAGGAAAGGAAAGGAAAGGAAAGGAAAGGAAAGGAAAGGAAAGGAAAGGAAAGGAAAGGAAAGGAAAGGAAAGAATTATTTCATATCACACCAACCTACCCCAGACTTGATTGTCCTGTGAACTTTCCTATCCTCTTTACTCCTTAGGCAGCCAACAAAAGGAGTTAATTGGGCTTCTGTGAAAAGAGAGATATAGAGATAGACAGAGTGAGCGAACGAGAGAAGAGAGAGAGAGAGAGAGAGACTAAAATCATTCCCATTTCTGAACCAAATTGGAGTGCTGTATGAAAGGAGCCCAACTAATGCAATGTGATATGGTCCTGGGACTGCCCTTCCAAGACCCATCCCCACGGGACTCACACATAGACCATGTCATTTGGAGTTAATCAGATGTCACTGTAGATAATTAGAGTCAGACCAGGGTAGGGCAAAGGGAAAAAAGCATTCCCGAAACGTACAGTTAGTAATGCGACAGCTTTCCGAAGCCCCTCCGTTGTTTTGACTTCCTTCCACTACCAAAACTGTCAAAGGGCCTGAGAGCTCATGTAACCCACTGGGAAACATCTGGCCAAGAAAGGTGTGAAAAGCTGGGTCATCTCAGAGCTTTTTTTTTTTTTTTTCTCCATGACCTTGGGCATCTGGGTTTGGGTAACTGTCTACCCGGTCTGGCCAACAATTTTGCTTCTCTCTAGGTCACTGGCCAGCAAAAAAAAAAAAGTTCCACTCCAGGACCTTCCTTTAAGGATTGGCCCTTAAAGTATTAGCTTTTCTACTTATAATCATTCCTAATGTGGCTCTTTGGTTTTTTTTTTTGTTGTTGTTGTTGTTGTTGTTGTTGTTGTTTTGCTGTTTTTTTGTTTATTTTTATTTATTTATTTGAGAGCAACTGATAGAGAGAAAGAGGCAGAGAAAGAGAATGGGCACACCAGGGTCTCCAGCCACTGCAAACGAACTCCAGATGCATGCGCCACCTTGTGCATCTGGCTTACCTGGGTTCTAGGGAATCGAGCCTCGAACCAGGGTCCTTAGGCTTCACAGGTAAGCGCTTAACCACTAAGCCATCTCTCCAGCCCCTGATGTGGCTCTTTGGATCCACTGGTCTCACGAATGTTTCCTATCCCATGATATTTCTAGTTTAGTATAATCTGGAGGGCAAACACCTGACAGAGTGGGATGACAGATGTCCTTAAACTCCTAAAGATGCCTGGAATCCCAGCACTCAGCAGGCAGAAGCAAGAAGATCACTACAAAGTCGAGGCAGCTAAGGCTACACAGCAAAATCCTATGTCAAACAAAAATTTAAAAAAAAAAAAAAAAAAAACTCTCCTTAAAACTAAAGCCCTGGGGGCTGGAGAGATGGCTTAGCAGTTAAGGCACTTGCCTTCAAAGCCTGAGGACCCATGTTCAACTCTCCAGATCCCATGTAAACCAGATGCACAAAGGTGAGGCAAGCACAAAGTCACACACGTCCACTAGGTGGTGCAAGCGTCTGGAGTTCAGTTGCAGTGGCTGAGGCCCTGGCACACCTATAATCTCTCTCTCTCTCAAATAAAAATAAACTAAAGCCTTAGGTCTTCCACAAGTAAAGCCATCATCCTCCGAGGAAGCCAGCATCTGGTCCCTCCCCTGTCTTCACCCCTGCCACAGCCAGACCTCTGAAGCCTGGCTGAGATGAGAGTGGAAGCCCACGCTTTATATAAGGCTATCCCTTTGATACTCAATAAAACCTGGAGATGATGACTAGAGAAAAACGATGCCCCAGACTGCAGTTTGAGCGTTTCTGAGTAATTCTTTTATACAGAACAGACTTCAGTATTACAAGGGCTACCCCAGTGTCCTCTCCCATGGGCTGTCTGCAGCAAGAACTGGGTTGATTACATACTGTCCATGCTTGTTTTCGACACGAATGCCCTCGGGATGAGAAGAAGCAAGGATAGACAGAGTTGCGAATAAGCATAATAAGAAGAGTGAGGCAATACATATCGCTGAATAGACACTCTTCCAAATTCGGAAAGTGCTGGAAATTGCCAGTAAGAGGTTAGCTAAAAGGAGACATTGCTGTGTTGTCTTTTTAGTTGTCCCTTAAAAAGAAAAAGAAAAGAAAGAAAAGAAAAGAAAAGAAAAGAAAAGAAAAGAAAAGAAAAGAAAAGAAAAGAAAAGAAAAGAGGGCTGGAGAGATGGCTTAGCATTAAGGCGCTCTTCCTGAGAAGCCTAAGAACCCAGGTTCGATTCCCCAGTGCCCATGTAAGCACATGGTGGCGCATGCCTCTGGCATTTGTTTGCAATGGCCAGAGGCCCTGCACACCCATTCTTTCTATCTCCCTTTTTCTCTCTCTCTCAAACAAATAAATAAAATATTTTGAAAAAACAGTTACAATGAACATCCATGTCTCCAGTTAGGGACCTGGGCTCATTGGTCACCATTTTCCTTCTAGAAGAATATTTGAGGGCTGGGGAAATGGCTTAGTGGTTAAGGCATTTGCCTGAAAGGCCTAAGGACCCGGGTTCAATTCCCCAGGACCCATGTAAGCCAGATGCAAAAGGGGACGCATGCATCTGGAGTTTGTTTGCAGTGGCTGGAGGTCCTGGCATGTCCATTCTCTCTCTCTCCCTCTTTCTCTGTCAAATAAATAAATAAATAAAAATATTTTTAAAAGGGCTAGAGAAATGGCTTAGTGGTTAAGGCGTTTGCCTGTGAAGTTAAAGGATCCTGGTTCAATTCTCCAGGACCCACATAAGCCAGATGCACAAGGGGCACATGCATCTGGAGTTCATTTGCAGTGGTTGGAGGCCCTGGCGTGCCCATTCTCTCTCTGTCTACCTCTCTTCTATCCCTCTCTCTCTCTCTCTCTCTGCTTGCAAATAAATAAAAAATAAAACATACTTAAAAATAGAAAGAAAGAAAAGAGTAGGATCAGCAAGTGGCTACAGGACTTTATTCTCTCAGTTCAAGTGATCAAGCACCGTTTTGGCTTCTCACACAAGTCATGTTCATTCAGAACTGACAGCAGTCTGCCCAGCGCACAGAACCAGAATAGCAATAGAACATTTGAGCAAGTCGTTCAGATCAGCAAACAACCTCTTCCCTTCCTTCCTCTGGCTGATTAGCTTGGCCTGAGGGTTTTGGACGAGCAGGAACTTAACTGACTATAGAACAGCATGCTTGCATCCACATCTCGACATTGCAACTCCTTGTAAACCCGGGTTCGTGTTGGGGACCTGCATGTGGAAACTGCTGTGTTTTCCAGAGCCCTGACATGTCTCTCCCATCTCCAGTCCCTCATTTTTCTAGTTACTGCCTGGAGGTAGGTGTAGGAAATTCAGGTTGGAACTAACTTCTGTGATTACAAGTTTATCATGATTAATTTCTTTTCTTTTTCTCTTTTCTTTTTTTTTTTTTTTTGGAGAGAGACACAGAGAGAGACACAGAGAGGGGGAGAGGGAGACAGATAGAGAATGGGCACGCCAGCAGTCTCTCAGCTGCTGTGAACGAAGTCCAGATGCGTGCGCCCCCTTGTGGGCAAGTGCGGCATTGCACCCTTGCATCACTTTGCATCTGGCTAAACGTAGGACCTGGAGATTGGAACCACTGGAGATTGGAACCGGCCTTCTTAGGCTTAGGAAGCAGACGCCTTAACCACTAAGCCATCTCTCCAGCACTAAATTTCTTTCCTTTTTTTTAAAAAAATTTTTTTAATTTGTTTGGGGGGGGTGGAAAGAGAGAGAGAAAGGTGGGAACACCAGGGCCTCCAGCTATTGCAAATGAATTCTAGACACATGCGCTACCTTGTGCATCTGGCTTGTGTGGATCCTGGGGGATGGAACCTGGGTCCTTTGGCTTTGTTGGCAAGTGCCTTAACCACCAAGCCATCTCCCCAACCCTACAATAAATTTCTTATTTCTTTCTGCTGCTCACAATTACCTAATGTCTAAGTCTCTCAGACTTGAGCAGGAGAAAGCAGGAGATGGGGAGGTATCAGAAAGAAGAGGAAACCCCCTTCCATGTATTAATGTTCTAAAAGTAAACTCTGCCAATAACCCAGATCTGAGAAGCAGCTCTGGGCAGCCTGGGACCCTGCTGGGTGGTCTCATCCTTGGGCCTGGGGTGTGGGAGTCTGGAGCCCAAAGTTCTATTTCCAGCATCATCAGAACTTTAGCCAAGATACTTGACCTTTACATAAACCCTTTCCCCCAAATAAAAGGGAAAGGAGAGGCAGAAGAAAGACGTGAACAACACAGTGGTAGCACTTTGGAGAGAATTATATGGAAATGAATGAAGAGTCTGAGAATGAACGAGGCTGGTGTAGAGGCGAGGACCCTGCAGCTCGGATGTGCCGGGGAGTATGGTTCTTATGCTTATCTCCTCACAGCTCCACCGCATTTCACATCTTACAAACCAACCTACACTCTCTCTGCACATGACTTCCACCTTTCAACAAACATATGCTATTAGTTTTGTGGAGAAAAATCTCTTCAGAAAGCTCAGTTCCTAGGCTTGTTCACCACTTGGCATCTGCCTTTAAATAAAGAAAAAACTTAGCTGGGTGTGGTGGCGCACACCTTTAATCCCAGCACTCAGGAGGCAGAGGTAGGAGGATCACCGTGAGTTCGAGGCCACCCTGAGACTACATAGTGAATTCTAGCCTGGACCAGAATGAGACCCTACCTCGAAAAACCAAAAGAAGAAAAAAAAAAGTGAAGAAAGCAAATAGTGCAGAATTAAGTATTAAGTGAAATCAATTAGAAACACATGGTTCAAGTTCTCTTAAAGTTTTGCATGGCTTAAGAACATATGAAGACTAAGGCATTTCCTCCATCAGACTTGAAGGTGTGTTGAAAGCAAGGTCATACAAATGGATGGGTTTGCAGAGCGTGCATTTTGACTGCCCCAGGCCAGTGCCGCATGAAAGGCGACTGTGGCTCCAGTGGGGTCCTAACGGCAACAGAGACCTGAGGGATGCCCACGTCTGTGTCTCCATGGCACTCAAGCCAGACCATTTGGCACAACACCAGAACAAGATCAAACACCTAAAGGGAGAGTTGTAACTATTTCATATATGTTCGTTCTAATGTTGATCTTAAAAAAATAAATAAAGCCTAATTCATTTCCAACACCGTGGATGGCAAATTCCATTACAAAGATAATAAAGAACCTTCACTTTTGACCGCTAGCATGAAGGCAGTCATTTAACTTTATTGCACCATAGGCCTATGTCAATGAACAGATAAAATGTTCCCAACTTTATAGCATATAGGAAAAGGAGACAGTGAAACTTTGACACTTACAGCCTGCTGTCAGCAGCCCCTTCCACTCAGCCTCAAGTTTGAGTTTTCCTGCTGGGTTTTAGGGCCAGTTCTACCCCCCCCAATCTCTCTCTCTCTCTCTCTCACACACACACACACACACACACACAATTTGGGCTACAGATATTAATATTCATGCGTATGTATACACACGGGTCATGTTGAAAGACTAAACTGGGGTTACAACAGAAACCAGTTAACAGATTAATTAGGTAATTATTTAATCAATTAATCCTTAATTAAGGTCCTACTTTGGTTTTAGCTATCAGCCATAGTCACCTGTTTCTTGGAGCTAAAATCTTCTGCCTTCAGTTATAGGCTTTTAGTAAAATGTGTGTGAATTTCTACAGGGAGGTCAGAATTTCACTGGTCTTGTATTAAACAAATGTAGCTCGAGCGGATCCAGTATTTTCTTTCACTGGTATGATCGGATCCTGAGTGCTCCCTAATGGCCCGTGTGTTAAAGGCTTGGTCCTCATCTTGGTGTTCCTGGAAAGGGGTGGAGACATTAGGAAGAGCAGGCTAGTGGGACGTCTTTGGGTCACTGGGGGTGTTTCCTTAAACAGAATTGTGGGACTCTAACCCTCTCCTTGCTCTCCTTTGCTTTCTGTCTATGAAGGAAGCAGTTTTGCTTCACCATGAATTCATGCTATGATAAGTTGCCTCACCATAGTTGATAGGGCCTACTGATCATGGATTGGAAGACCATGATCCACAATAAACCTTCTCTCTTTTTTATTTTATTATTCATTTATTTATAGAGAGATAGAGGGGAGAGAAAGAGAGACAAAGAAGGAGAGAGAATGGGCACACCAAGGCATCTAGCCACTGCAGACAAACTGCAGACCCATAAGCCATCTTGTATATCTGGCTTACGTGTATACTGGGGAATCAAACCTGGGTCCTTAGGCTTTGCAGGCAAGTGCCTTAACCACTAAGCCATCTCTCCAGCCCAACCTTTTCATTTTCATAAGTTAATTATATCATGTATTTTGTTATATGGGTGGAAAGCTGATTAGCACACTCATCAACTGACACATTCATCTAAGCTAGCATTGTTTATTTTAACTATTATTTTAACTACAGAATTTAAGTCTTTTTTTAAAGCTTTTATTTATTTATTTGAGAACGACAGGGAGAGAAGGAGGAGAGAGAATAGGCACACCAGGGTCTCCAGCCACTGCAAACAAACTCCAGATGAATGCTCCATCTTGTGCATCTAGCTTACATGGGTCCTGGGGAATTGAGCCTTGAACTGGGGTCCTTAGGCTTTACAGGCAAGCCTTTAACAGCTAAGCCATCTCTCCAGCCCCAAGTTTTGCATTTTTTTTTTAAAATAATTTATTAGAGACAAAGAGGGTTAGAGAGGGAGAATGGGTGCACCAGGGCCTCTAGCCACTGCAAACGAACTCCAGGTATATGCACCACCATGTGCATCTGGCTTATGTGGGTCCTGGAGAATTGAACCTGGCTCCTTAGGCATTGCAGGCAAGTGCCTTAACCTCTAAGCCATCTCCCCAGCCCCAGCTTTGCTTTAAGAAATCCTAAATAAGTGGCCGGGTGTGGTGGCACGTGCCTTTAATCCCAGCACTCCGGGAGGATTGCCATGAGTTTAAGGCCACCCTGAGACTACATAGTGAATTCCAGGTCAGCCTGGACTAGAGTGAGACCCTACCTCGAAAAACCAAAAAAAAAAAAACAAGATAAGCTCCTCCCAGTAGTTATGATAGCAAGAGCTCCTGGGGGTGTTATAACGGGGCCTCAATCTCACAGAGGGTACCCAGAGCCTTGTTGGATAATCATGACGACAATGATCAAGTAATAACCAAAGACTTTGCTCTGAAGAGACCACAGGCGAGAACATCAACGTTTCCATCCAGTTCTGAGATTCTATGGTTTAATAATAATAAAATATATAGATGTAGGAGTTTCCTAAAGCAAACAAAGGTTGGGCACGCTAATTAAGTAAACGGACTTCATCCCTAAGTGGAGAACCCTGCAGGGTTTGCACGAAAGAGTCCACCAGGGGCTGGAGAGATGGCTTAGTGGTTAAGGCACTTGCCTGCAAAGCCAAAGGACCCAGGTTCGACTCCCCAGGACGCACGTAAGTCAGATGCACAAGAGGTGCATTCTTATGGAATTTGTTTGCAGTGGCTGGAGGCCCTGGCACACCCATTCTCTCTCTGTGTCTCTCACTCTGTCTACCTGCCTAGTTCTGTATCTCTCGCTCTCTCAAATAAATAAATTTAAAAAAAAAAAAGAGTCCACCAAACAAACAAAAACCAGGCTCACCCTGGCTGTTCACTCAGCTAAGGATTCTTTTTTTTTTTTTTTTAACTATTTTTTAAAATTTATTCATTTATTTTATTTATTTGAGAGAGAAAAAAAGACAAAGAGAGAGAGAGAAGAATGGGCATGCTAGGGCCTTCAGTCACTGCAAACAAACTCCATACACATGCACCATCTTGTGCAGCTGGCTTACGTGGGTCCTGGGGAATCGCACCTGGGTCCTTTGGCTTTACCAGGTAAATCCTTAACCGCTGAGCCATCTCTCCAGCCCCAGCCAGGGATTCTTTTAACAGGCGTATATAACTTTTCCCTCCACCATGAAAGAGACCCCAGCACTGCACCTCTTTCTTCCCACAGATCCTTCCTGAATCCAAAAGAGCAGAGGAAAAGAACAGAGAGGCCCTTGCAGCAGAAGGGAGGGACGCTGGAGAACCGAGCCTACCTCCATGCTGGAAATTAAAGAATTTCAGTGCCAAGAGCGTTCGAAAGCAGAGAACTCCATGAGGGCAGAGGTTGTTTAGAGAGGACGTCATGGGAGAAAGATGGCCTGTGAGCAAGCCTGCACTGTTCCAGCACTCGGTCTGGATTCTGAGACCGGGGATGCTATGAAGTCATCTCCACCCTTTCCTTTCGGGAGCAGCTTAGGCTCAGTCATCCAGGAGGCAGGTGGCCGCAGGCTTTCTGCCAAAAAGGGTTTTTTCACATGAGAAAGAAACGTGGCTTGTCAGGTGCACACCTCTGATCCCAGCACCCCCAGGCAGAGGTAAAGGATCACCATGAGTTCAAGGCCAGCCTGGGAGCAGAAAGTGAGTTCCAGGTCAGCCTAGGCTAGAGTGAGACCCTATCTTGGAAAAAATTCAAAATAAGCAAGAGAGAGAGAGAGAGACCACTCCCATGTGCATACCCAAGGCAAAGCACCTCTAAGTTCTACAATGGCAGAAGACAGGACCACTTATGAGGCCAGAGCTTTCTTCTCAGAGACCCCGACAACATCCTACTCCTGCCAACTTCTCACGTATAAAGTGGGCTAACAGCTATCTGTTAAGTTGCTGGGCAGATTCAATAAAGAAATGCACTTAATGTGGTTAGCATTGCCGCTGGCACCAATAAGCACTCAACCAGAGGTGTCTATTAGGTCAATGGAAGAAGCAGCTCTGTGAAGCTCCAGGTATGCTGGCCCAGGGGACAGGCACACAATGACACACCACCTGGACAGCGTTCTTTCTTCTCGTTCCAGTCCAGCCCTAAGACAGAGCCAGGAAGAAGGAGCCATGGTGATTCCACTGAAAACGCAATCCTTCAAACGAGTAAAAAAAAAAAAAAAACCACCACCAACAAAACCCAAGGGGCCCTAGTGGATAAAGGGGCCTCCCTGGAGCCTGTGGAAATATAAATTTAAGACCACCCAGCTCATCCTATCTTATTCCCAAGTAAGGAAGCAAATAAATAAATAAATAAATAAATAAATAAATAAATAAATAAATAATAAATAAATGGGAAGACTGTGCAAGAAAGAACAAAAGCAGAAAATTTGTGCCTAAATCGGAACATCTTTCAGTTGGTCGCCAGCTCTTCCAACACAGTAGGACCAATCTGGCAGTGTCCCCAGAGAGGCAATCTCTTCCAACAGCTAAAGGTAACAGGACCTTTCAGATCCTCCCTGGGATCTTCACCCTCCTCCGCTGGTGAGAACGCACATCTGAATGTATTTTTACAGTATCTTTGATATGCTAAAACAGCAGCAGTTTGGGGCGGAGTGGCTGAGCGGAGCATACCAATGCAGTGACCCAGGTGAGAGGATGGCATGGAAGCCCAACTAGGCGGGCCCCTCCCTCATGTCTGCCTATCTGCAAATCTCAAGATAGGAAGCAGGAACTCCCTGGGTGGTCCTGAAGGGAAGGCAGGCTTTCCAAACAGGGAGACAGGGACTCTTGTTTTTTTATGGTTCTTGGAAGGCAGTGATGGGATGTAGACAAGCAGAAAGGAGGCCAAGAGGCCATGGCCAAGAGGACATAGAACATGGCAGAATGAGGCCTGGTAGGAAAGCTTTGAATCACACCAGGGTGGTGTTTATTTCAAGCAGACATCAGGGGCTTTCTGGAGGCCAGGAGACGCTTAGACTAGATGACCACAAGAGACTGAAGCTGAGTGTGGTCCATCAGACCCAGTTCAAAGTTTTCCTTTGGCTGGGCTGGAAGAGCACATCTAAGCCTCCCTGAGTCCCAGGTCCTGTCAATAACCGCACACACTGGGACATAGCTATCACGTAGGTCAAGTGCTTGGGACACAGTAAACCCTATACGTGACGGCCACAGATAGTATGAATAGTTAGTTGTAAAGTCAACCAGTGTATGTGATCTTATCTGGATTTTGATGAGTTTTCCAGCAAAAGTACCCTTTTCAAGCTTCATCGTCAGGGACAAGAACAGATGCTTTAATGCCTCGGTTCACATGGGCCAAAGAAACCGTGCACTGAACAGCTTTAGCAATGGAGATAAAGCCAGCTCTGGACTGTACTATCAAACATGTGTTTCCTGCTCTCCCCCCCCCATTTTTTTTTTTGCCCCTGGGCACCAAGACACTCAACAAATCCTATACCCAGACAGAGTAATTACATAATAAAGAGCAGGGCTGGAGAGATGGCTTAGTGGTTAAGGCACTTGCCTGCGAAGCCTAAGCACCCGGGTTCGATTCTCCAGGTCGCACATAAGCCAGATGAACAAGGTGGTGCATGTGTCTGGACTTTGTTTGCAGTGGCCAGAGGCCCTGGTGCACCCATTCTCTCTCTCTCTTTCTCTTCTCTCTGTCTCAAATATAAATAAATTTAAGGAATGGAGAGATGGCTTAGCGGTTAAAGGTGTTTGCCTGCAAAGCCAAAGGACCTCGGTTCAATTCTCCAGGACCCACGTAAACCAGATGCACAAGGTGGTGCATGCATCTGGAGTTCATTTGCAGTGGCTGGAGGCCCTGGTGCACCCATTCTCTCTCTGTGTCTGTCTGCCTCTTTCTCTCTTTCAAATAAATAAAAAAATATATATATATATTTTTAATTGTTTTAAAAAAGAGTAAGTGGGGGTGGGAGAGGGGAACATCGATATCCATTCGCCAGATACAATGACACGAGGACCAAGGAGGTTCTCTGCCCATATGGGAACTGCACCAGTAGGAACATGTCATATCCTCTGTCTACTCTTGTAACAAATGTTCCTGGTGCATTTTACATCAACTCGGAGTCCCCAAAGTCCGCACAATTGGATCTTGCCAGTTTAGCTACTGGCTAAAATACCTTCATTGTGTCACACCTTCAGGTCTGACCCTCCACATTTCTAAAGGCTTTGGTTACTAATGTTGCCTTTATGCCAGTGTGTTCTCTAAGTCAATTCCCTCATGAGAACATGATTACAGAAAAGTCATGTTGCTGTTCCCTATGAGCTAGTAGAGCTGTTAGACATTCCCCTTTCTGGTCAAGAGATCTGTGTAATGAACTTGGTTTTCATTCGTTCCTGCCGCCAACAAGGACAGACCAGTTCCAGTGCTGGATAAGACCAAAGACATTAGCCACTTTCTTTCTTTTCTTTCTTTTTTTTAATGAGAGAGAATTGGCACACCATGACCTCCAGGCACTGCAATGGAACTCCAGATGTGTGGGCCACCTTGTGCACATGTGCGACCTTGCCATGCATCAACTTGTGCGTCTGGCTTATGTGGGATCTGGGGAGCCAACCATGGGTCCTGAGGCTTTGCAGGCAAATGCCTTAACTGCTAAGCCATCTCTCCAGCCTGATTTTCTTTTTTTATTTGTTTTGTTTTGTTTTTATTTCGAGGCAGGATCTCACTCTAGTTCAGGCTGACCTGGAATTCCTATGTAGTGTCAGGGTGGCCTCAAACTCATGGTGATCCTCCTACGTCTGCCTCCCAAGTGCTGGGATTAAAGGCATGCGCCACCAAGCCTGGGTGATTTTATTTTTTTTCTTTTGTTTTTTTAAATGTTATTTATTTGACAGAGAGAAAGACTGATAGAGAGAGTGAATGGGCACACCAGGGCCTTCAGCCACTGCAAATGAACTCCAGACACATGCATCACCTTGTGCATCTGGCTCACATGGGTCCTGGGGAATCGAACCTGAGTCCTTTGGCTTTGCAGGTAAGTGCCTTAACCAATAAGTCATCTCTCCAGCCTGGGGGTGGGGGTTCATTTTCTATGTTTGTGTGTTAGCTTTCTTGTTCAAGGGCGGTTTGTAGCAACATACCTCCATCCTTTGTAGACGGAGGGAGGCCAAGGACCAAGTAAAAGCAAAACATTCAGTTCCCCGATATCTTCACTTTTTCCCATGCTGCCTCCTCCAGGAAGCCTTCCTGGATTACTCCATCCCATGAGACCTCTCTGTCCTCTGATGCCAGCCAGTATGCAGACTGTTCACAAGCTGCTCTCAGATGCTCCTGGTGTGTGTGTGTGTGTGTGTGTGTGTGTGTGTGTGTGTGTGCGCACACACGCACGTTGTTCCTGCTAACTAGCACCTTGGCTGGGACTCAGGGCTGTTCATCTCTTTAGTACTGCCTGGAAGATCTCACCAGTCACACGTTAGGGACTCAGAGAATATCAGGTGCTTGCTAGATAGCTGGGAACAAAAACTGTGCTGAAACCTAACCCAGTATTTCCCTGACAACTCCCGCCACTCCCCTCCAAAGCTCTGCATGTAGCACTCAGGTGCATGTGCTCAAACTTGTTATGGTGCATAGCCCCATGGTGAGGATGAAGCCCGCCAACCCTCTCAGATCGCTCACCTGCCTGCCTCGCTATTTCTGTCTTACTCCTGAGATCTATGCCGGAAGCAAGAAAAAAAAGGGGGGGGAGGCTAATAACTGACAGTTGGGATTAAAAGGAAGCTGGAGCCCCAAAGAAGTGCTCATTGCTGACCTGGGCCATCAATGGCCCCTCCCAGCCTTTCCTGCCCTGGCTTAGTCAGGGGCTGAGGTACAAGGGGAGAGGCCCAGCTCCCTGAGGGCTTGGGGGTATAGAAGCATCACAGTGTACCAGACACTGAGCTTTTCCCAGCCCTGCACTGACACGGGTAAATCAGAGCCATCTGGCTGGCTCTTCTTCTGACACATGTGTCAGCCCCGCGCACAGCCTCCACGCCCCCTCAGAGGCCTAATGTGCTCCTTCTGCACAGAACCTAGAGCTGGCTGCTTTGCACAGTGGAACAGCTCATGACATATTAAATGATGACCACCACATCCCACTCACCTGTCACTGAGCGCAACTGTCTTGCAGCGTGCTCTCTCCCTGAGTGTATCTAAGAACAAGGATTTGCAATGGGGACAGGGGCACAGGGGGAGCACCACGCCCCAAAGCAGAAAGGCATATCCAGGGCTGGAGAAATGGCTTAGTGGTTAAAGCGCTTGTCTGTAAAGCCAAAGGACCCAGGTTCAAGTCCCCAGGACCCACGTAAGCCAGACGTACAGATGGTGCATGCATCTGGAGTTCATCTGCAATGGCTAAAGGCCCTGGCATGCTCATTCACACTCTGTGTCTCTATCTGCCTCTTTCTCTCTCTCTCAAGTAAAAATTAAAATTTAAATTTAAAAAGAGCCAGGCGGGATGCAGAGGCAGGAGGATCGCTATGAGTTCAAGGCCAATCTGGACTACATAGTGAATTCCAGGTCAGCCTGAGCTAGAGCAAGATCTCAAAAAACCAAAATAAATAAATAAATGTTAAAAAAAAAAAAGGCATATCCAAAGCTACCTTCACATAGTGACATATATGACTTTGTCATCTCAGACAACATGAGAGCATCAGGGCATGCTTAAAGCTCAAAGATGAGGAGCTCAGAGGAGGACAAAACCTTGCCCATGCACAATCGTGGCCAAATTATTCAAACCAGCCCTAAGAAAGCAACTGAACTGTGCCTAGATGGATCAGCTGGTATACAAGATGCGCGAAGAGAATATGATGCAGCCGCCGAAAGGACCCGAGCTCCCCTCATGCTATAACATACATGGACCTAAAAAAAAAATATACACACACACACACACACACACACACACACACACACACACTAGGGCCGGGTATGGTGGCACATGTCTTTAATCACAGCACTTAGGAGGATCTCTGAGAGTTCGAGGCCACTCTGAGACTACATAGTGAATTCCAGGTCAGCCTGGGCTAGAGCCAGACCCTACCTCAAAAAACCAAAATAATAATAATAATAATAATAATAATAAATAATAATAATAATAATATACTAGGGCTGAAGAGATGGCTCAGTAGTTAGGTCACTAACAACCCGAGACTGATTCCCCCATGGCCATGTAAAGCCAGATGCTCACACATGTGGCACATGCGTCTGGAGTTCATTTGCAGTGGCTGGAGGCCCTGGCGCGTCCATTCTCTCTCTGCCTGGTCTCTTCTCTTTATCTTTCTCTCTCTCTGCTTGCAAATAAATAAGTAAAAATATTTTTAAAAATAATATACTAAGTGAAAAAAAAGCCAGCCACAAAAGCGGCATATGATTATATGACTTCATTGAAGCGACAGATCAAATAACAGGCAGACGGTAGATTAGTGGTTGGCACGTGGTGAGGGAGTGGGAAGTGGGGAGGGACTGCTAAGGTGGGTGAGGTTTCTTCTTGGTGTGATGAAAATGTTCCCTACATGGATGAGGCGATGGTTACATAATTGCATCTATTGAGAACCTCTGAACTGTACCCTTTGGACAGGTGAAATCTATGGTGAGTGATTTGTGCTTCAATACAGCTGTTATGGAAAGGTCAAGAAGTGGGGGGGGAGGACAGGTCGAGCAGTGCTGGCCCGCTGTGGTTTGAACATGTCTCCTTCGATAGTTCACACACTGGCAACTTAATCCTTAAATATATTAATGGTATCTGGAGGTGAGGTCTCTGGGGGGAAGGAAATCAGGATCAGATGAGGCCAAGCAGATGAGGACTCCCTGATGCCATTAGTGGCTTTGTAAGAAGAGGGAAGCTGAGCATGGTGGTGCACGCCTTTAATCCCAGCACCTGGGAGGCAGAGGTAGGAGGATCGCCGTGAGTTCGAGGCCACCCTGAGACTAAACAGTGAATTCCAGGTCAGCCTGGGATAGAGGGAGACCCTACCTCAAAAAACAAACAACCAACAACAACAACAACAAAATATCCAAACACCCCCCCCCCAAAAAAAAAAGGAAGAAGAGGGACCAGGGGAGCTGGCTCAGTTGGTCTACTGCTTGTCTTACAAGCACAAAGACCCAGTTCTGATCCTTAGCACCCAACTCAAAGCTGGGTGTGTTGGTGCAAGTTTATGATCCAAACACTGGGGAGACAGAGACAAGAGTATTTGGAGCCTGCACAGGTGGCTCAGCTGTTAAGGCATTTGCCTGCAAAGCCAAAGGACCCAGGTTCGATTCTCCAAGACCCACGTAAACCAGATGCACAAGATGGCACATGCATCTGGAGTTCATTTACAGTGGCTAAAGGTCCTGGCATGCCCATTCTCCCTCTCCCTCCCCCCCACTCTCTAGAATAAATAAAAATTTAAAATATTTTGTAGGAAGAAATGAGCTTCTCCCTCAGCAAGGCTCCATACCCAGTATGAGCCTGACTGTAAACAGGTCTTCAAACACCAGCCTTTCAGGAACTACTCACTTGGACATAAAGCAATGGCCATTTTCCCATACATCCTGCACTGACCAGAGCCACTGCCCTCCTTTCCATTCCCCAGCTTTTTCCTGGGAGCTCAATGCATCTTCTTCTTCTTCTTCTTTTTTTTTTTTTTTTTTTTTAGTCCTTGTTAAATTGACCCTTCACTTTTTTTTTTTTTTTTTTTTTTTTTTTTTTGGTTTTTCAAGGTAGGGTCTCACTCTAGCTCAGGCTGACCTGGAATTCACTCTGTAGTCTCAGGGTGGCCTCGAACTCATGGCAATCCTCCTACCTCTGCCTCCCGAGTGCTGGGATCAAAGGCGTGCGCCACCACGCCCAGCAGACCCTTCACTTTTATTTTGGCCCTCTCTCTATTCAGCAAAGTGCACTTCTCAGCCAACATCCACCTCAGAGACCCGCCCCCCCAACTGGTCCTCAACGTGTCTCTGGTTCTCACCAGTACTAGCCTCCATCAAAGCTTGATTTCATTGTAGCCTGTTTTTTTTTTTTTTTTTATTTTTTATTTATTCGTTTATTTATATATTTGCAACCAGAGACAAGACGGTGAGAACGGGCATGCCAGGGCCTCTAGCTGCTGCAAATTAAGTCCAGGGGCACATGCCACCTTGCGCATCTGGCTTTACATAGGTACTGGGGAATCAAACCCTGGTTGTTAGACGTGCAGGTATGTGATCTAACCACTGAACTATCTTTCCAGCCCTGTAATCAGTTTATTTGTTTTTGTTTTCCCGGGTAAGGCCTCACTCTAGCTCAGGCTGATCTGGAATTCACTCTGTAGTTTCAGGGTGGCCTCGAACTCTTGGCGATCCTCCTACCTCTGCCTCCCGAGTCTGGGATTAAAGGCGTGCGCCACCACGCCTGGCTCCTGTAATCAGTTTTAATGGTGGTATCTTCTGCTATCCTCAACTCCGTGAGGTAATCTTTTTTCCTCCTTTCATTCCCACTGAAGTGAATTGATTCCAGTTCAGGGACAGCAATGTCCAGTCCCTCCTCTGTATCTGAGTCTCACACCTTCAGATTCAGCCATTATGTTTTTTAAATTATCTATTTACTTGAGAAAGAGAAAGAGAATGGGAGCTCCAGGGCCTCTAGCCACCGCAAATGAACTCCAGATGCATGTGCCACCACGTGCATTTGGCTTACGTGGGTTCCAAGGCTTTGCAGACAAGTGCTTTAACTGCTAAGCCATCGCTCCAGCCTGAGCCCCACCATTCATTATTTTGATAAATAGTTAGTCTGCTGTGCATCATAGTTGCTTACCCAACCTGTCCTGGTAGCCACCACTTGAGTTTTTTCTAGCTGGAGGCTACTGCAACTGAAGCTGCTGTGAGCATTCCTGCACGAGATTCCACGTGGAAGGACAGCAACGGACACTGCCTAATTCTGCACATGGGTTCTTTCGGATTGGCAAGAATTGGTTAAAGACCCTGTGCTGGTTAAAATTTTCTAAGAATAGTTTGTTCCCACCTCTCTTTTTTTTTTTTTTTCCCGATTTTTTTCGAGGTAGGGTCTCACTCTAGCCCAGGCTGACCTGGAATTCACTATGTAGTCTCAGGATGGCCTCCAACTCACAGTGATCCTCCTACCTCCGCCGCCCGAGTGCTGGGATGAAAGGCGTGCGCCACCACGCCCGGTTCTCCCACCTATCATTTATCTTGGATAAATGCATAGGACTGGAGTGGCTGGGTCACATAGTAAGTCTGTGTTTAAGTTTTTCAGAAACGATCAAAATGTCTTCCTGAGAGAGACTGTACAATCACTGCTTTCCCAAGTCTGAAAAGACATCCTTTCCCCGCCAGGCGTGGTGGCGCACACCTTTCATCCCAGCACTTGGGAGAAAGAGGTAGGAGGATCACCGTGAGTTCAAGGCCACCCTGAGACCACAGAGTGAATTTCAGGTCAGCCTGAGCTGGAATGAGACACTACCTCGAAAAACCAAAAAAAAAAAAAAAAAAATTATACACACACACACACACACACACACACACACACACACGCTTTCCTATCCTCTCTAATCCAGCCTGGTATTTCCTACTTAGCTTGACCACTAACTACATCCTGGAAGTAGGAGCTTTAAAACCCTTCTCCTTCCTCTCTGGTCTATCATCTAATGCCTAGAGAGATGTTTTCTGGCAGCCCAGGAACCCAGACAACAGGGCGGATCTCCCTCTGATAAGCAAAAGTTTGTCTGTCTTAGCTTGACTCATCTCTACCAGTCTCACCAAGACTGGGGTCAGCGTCATGTCTGCGGAATGCTGCGGCCACCTTTCCCTGGGGCCAGCCTCGCAGTCCTCAGTGGTTCACTAAGTGTGTACTGGACTCCCAGGGGCCAGTGGTTCCAAACTCATTAGCCATGTCTCCTTATTTTCAGCAGCAGGGGCTCAAAGTCTTCTCTGCTCTTCCCGGCAGGGAATCCACTCTCCCTCGCCTGCTTCCTCTTCTCCCAAGGCCATGCTGACCACCTTTAGGAAGGCTGTCTTAGACAAAACCTGGAGCCTTTCCCTCCAAGCACAGCATCACCAAGCACACAGTCTGAACGTCACAGTGGGCAACTGGTTCTGGGTGTCTGTTAGCATGCGTGAGCCACAAGGCCAAGAGGATGGAAAGAGCGTGCCAGGGCAAATGGTTTTCTCATAGGACACAAGAACCTGGGCAGGGTAACACATGGCTACAATCAACGGAGGGCAAAAGTAAGCTAATAAGTGGGGCCGGGGCTGGGGGGAGGGAGAGGGTTGGCATTGCCAGGAAGTAAAAGATAAGGAAGACACCACCAGTGAGCAGTTGGCTCTGAGCAAAACGGCAACTGTTGGCGGGTACCAGGGAATGACACGCCATCCCATGGCTGGGTCAGATGTACTATGGTACTCTGGACTATTTAAGGTGGGTTTTTTTGGGAAATATTTTATTTTTGTTTATTTATTTATTTGAGAGAGAGAGAGAGAGAGAGAGAGAGAGAGAGAGAGAGATGGAGAATGGGTGCACCAGGGCCTCCAGCCACTGCAAACAAACTCCAGATGCGTGCGCCCCCTTGTGCATCTGGCTTATGTGGGTCCTGGGGAATCAAACCAAGGTCCTTTGACTTTGCAGGCAAGTGCCTTAACCGCTAAGCCATCTCTCCAGCCCAGAATTTTTTTTTAACTGTATGCTTAACCTAATTTTACCACAAAGACACTTCCCTGCCTTCCCATCTCCTGGGCTGCAGGAATATATTAAGATTATTGAGCACCAATGGATACCTTTGGTAGTTTCAGTAAATGCCTTCCAATAGATTCAGGCGTTTATTAAAACTTCTTGGATTTCCAACCACCTGGCTGGAGGAGGTATCCTTGGGCAGATCTTAGGGTCTGGCCTTAAGGTGTGGTGGTGGATTTGACATTCCAATGTAAAGATATGCAAAGTGCCTGGAGCTCCTGAAGTGTGCTTGTTTGTGGTGTGGTTTTGAGGAACTGGCTTGTGGCTTCTCTCTCTCTTTCTGCTTGGACCTGGGAAAGCAGGTGCCAGCTTCTTCTGCCATTATGGAACGTCCCCTGGATCTGTAAGCTTCAATAAATATCCCTTCCTCCATAATTACTTTCTTTTTTTTTTAACTTTCATTTATTTATTTGTAAGCAGAGAGAGATAGAAGAGAGGCAGAGAGAGAATGGGCACGCCAGAGCCTCCAGCCACTGCAAATGAACTCCAGATGCATGCACCACCTTGTGCATCTGGCTTACGTGGGTCCTGGAGAATGGAACCGGGATCCTTTGGCTTTGCAGGCAAACACCTTAACCTCTCAGCCACTTCTCCAGCCCCTTCCTCCATAACTGTGCCTGGTCTAGAGGTTCATCTCAGCGACGTGAAGCTGTCTGCTACGATATTCAATCAGCAAGATGCTCGGTAACGCCATCCCTAAAGACCTGTGAGGAAGTACCTGCCACGGTCTGGTGTGTGTCATTACAACACTGAAGGTCCGCAAACGAGGATTCAAGGTTAACTGTTAGCCCATTCCTGGAGGCTGAAAAGGCAGCACCAGGAGACCTTATGCATCTGAAATGATGCAATCTGCCAGGCGTGTTTGTCTGTCCTCCAGGCAACTAAATCACCCGAGCACCTTCGTCCCCCACGCTGCTGTCTCTTCCACACTGAGCCCGCAACAATCAGGTCCGTGTCCATGAAAGTCCTGGCAGCCTCCTTCCTCGGTCTTCAACCCAGCTTACCATTGGCACTGTCTGCCAGTAGTACCACCTTGTGAGCCATATGGTGGTACAGCTGATGCTGGGCGATGCCAACACACGACAGCCCCAGCCACGGGTACACCATGGCATTTAGACTTCAGCGAGGGACCTTGGATTTGGCGGTGGGGGAGGCTAAAGTAGAGACTGTAACATGTTCCCTAAAGAAACACATACATGAGGGACAAGCAGGAGGGCAGGGCCTGGGGGTGGAGGTGGGGGTGGGGCACGACGCATCATTATTTATTTATCATCCTTCTGGCGAGAAACTAGGCCACCCAAGTGGACTGAACCGTGTGCACTCTCAGAGTCTGAGGCTCAAAGAGAGACTTTCCATCACGGAGGCTCGGATTTCTGACAGGAGGAGAAGGGAAACGTACGGAGAAGAAAGCAAGCACGCATCCCAAACCCTCCAGAACAGCTACAGCCTAGATGATAACCACTCCACAAACCCCTCCCAACACATAGGGGACCTAATTGATTTAGGAGTTCTTTATTTGTTTTTATTTATTTATTTATTTATTTATATATTTATTTATTTATTTTCAGTTTTTCAAGGTAGGGTCTCACTCTAGCCCAGGCTGACCTGGAATTCACCATGTAATCTCAGGGTGGCCTTGAACTCATGGCGATCCTCCTACCTCTTCCTCCTGAGTGCTGGGATTAAAGGTGTTCCACCACCACGACTGCCTTGATTTAGAAGTTCTATGTCCAGTTTCCTTGCCTCTCCAGATGAGAGAAAACGGAGCAGAGTAAAATCAGCTGAGCAGGCAATAGCAACACCTTTAGGTCCCTTGGCCCGGAATTACCCAGCTCAACAGATGCTTCCCCTACTCCAGATACATTTCCCTAGCTCTGGGTACGGAGCAGCAGCTCTTCCAACACTGCAGATCCCACCCACCCCAGCCCCCCAAGGCCAATTTGAAAGGAAAGCTATGTAACAATCTAAGGCAATATGAGCCTAGGTTTGAGTTCAATTGGAAAGGCATTTTTGAACAATGGGAAGCTTGAATATACATTGAAATGATACTTAGGAACTATTGCTGGATGTGTTAGTTGTGAGCATGGTTTTGTGGTTATGCAAAGTGTCTGATTTTTTTGTTGTTTTTTAGAGATTCAGTTGAAAACATTTGGGAAGGAAATATTAGGATATCTAGAACTGGATTTGCTGAATTTATACACGGAAAAGAAAAGATGAAACAAAAATATTGAACATCTAGATGATGGGTAGGTGAAAGTTTAATTTTTTTTTCCTCCCTGCTTTTATACATCTGAACATTTTTAATAAGAAAAAATTTCTTTAATGCTCCTGTCAGGGAAAAAAATGCTCACAGCCTACCATCCAGGGAGAAAGAGGCCATATAAGCATAAAGTACAGGTGTGGAGATGCAGAATGCTGAACAACAACCCCAACAGGCTGCATCAATCGCAAGGCGGTCTCCGAGTATCCTGAATTATGGCCAAGCACAATAATGAACAAACGGAATTATGACTATGTGGGGAAGGTGTGCAATTATGCTCTCTGCAGATTGGGATTCAAGTGAACAGATTTCACCTAAACACATGGCCAGAAATGTCTTAATTTCATCTCAGTTTAAATATGGAAAGGGATGTATACAGTGGCCATCCCAGTGTGGTCACGGCTCCTGGAACATCACCTCATCTTGGGAGATATGCAAATGTCAGACTCTGCCTTGGACCGCCGAATCAGAAACTCTGGGGTGGATTTACAAGCCTTGTGGCTTTACATAAATGAACACCTCTGTGACACCATTTGCTATTCTACATCATGGGGGTGACAGCATCTGCCTTACAGCAGGAATGAAGCGACGTCTGAACGAAATCAGGTGAACAGTGCGCACACACCAAGCGCTCCATAAATGCTAGTTATGACAAGGGAGAGGGACTTCATGCATATCCTGGTCAGCTATGGAGGGGACAGGTCGGGTAACAGAGGATTGATAACAGTACTTCTTCCTATTTTCAAAAATATTTTATTTATTCATTTATTTAAGAGAGAGAGAGAGAGAGATACAGAGAGAAAGAGGCAGATAGAGAGAGAATGGGTGCACCAGGGCCTCCAGCCACTGCAAATGAACTCCAGATACATGCACCCCCTTGTGCATCTGGCTTACGTGGGTACTGGGGAAGCAAGCCTTGACCTGGGGTTCTTAGGCTTTATAGGCAAGCACTTAACCATTAAGCCATCTCTCCAGCCCTTCATATTTTTTTGAAAGTGTTGTCTTGGTTAATTTTCAAGTCAGGTTCATTAATGGGGAAGGGTGAATTAATTCAAATTTTGCTTCCTCAACCGAGTGCTAAATGCTGTGGAAGAGCCACAGGCCCTCCTTCAGAGAGCTGGCTTGCTTTTGATCCCATTTGCTTAGAAACCCAATTAGCACCCGATGTCAGAATCAAATTTTATATACGACATCAAAACATGAAAGTAAAACACAAAAACCTATAATTCCATAATTATATCACAACACGCACATAGACCACACACACACACACGCATCCCATTCTGGGTCCATGGTGAATAGCATTGCACTTCAATTTAATAAATAATATGAAAACCTTCTCTGTACGGGACTTCCTGCTAAGCGCAAATGGAAATACGGAGAAACAACAAAACATGGAATGTCCTGCAGGCATCTGCAATCTAGTTGAGAAAGCAAATTACACAAACGGGTCCAGATCGGGCATGAGAGGTCAATGACATGCTGAACAATGACCAATGACCAGTGACCAATGACCACACGTCAAGTTATTATCTCGGTCATGTAATAGATGTCTCAGAACAACCCTGTAATGTTCAGCCTTGTGCCATGAAACACCCGAGGGAATGAGGCAGCTGGAGTTTTTCCTGTTGCCGCTGAGTGGAAAGGTCATTTCCAACCGAGAAAGAGAGGTGCGGGCAAAGGCAATGGGAATGGCAAGCAGAGGGATTCAGAAACCACCACGCAGGACGGGAATGGGCTCGTGGGCAGCAAGCTGGGAAACGGAAGAGAAACCAGACAGAAGGAGAGTTCAGTGCAAGGGGCCAGAACGCTCCTCCCTAGGCAATGGAGAGACGCAGAAGTTTCCAGAGGCGAAGTAGGAGCGATTGGCATGGGCCTGGTGACATGATTCAGGCTGATTCTGATGGAAGACGGGAAGGAGAAAGACCACTAAGGGTTACAGTGACTGTTCAATGGATGAGGTGAGGCCTGGTCTACATCAAACATCAAGCACTTGCCAGGCGCTAATTCACACCTGACAACTCTGACATGCAGATGCTGTTTCATGCATGTCCTTGGTGACCCCCTTAAGTCCCCAAACCACTCCGTGACAGGGACCCTTAAACATTCCCACCTTACAGAGATGCTGAGGCAAAGAACTCTTGCATAACTTACCCAGGGCCCCAAAATAAGAAATTTTACATCTCCCTTTCCCACAGCCTCGAATGTTCAAATCAGTCACTTACCATGCCCAGACACCTGTCCAACTCAGTCTCTCTAGCCCCCAAACTGGACTCACCCTGGAACTCAGCTCCGACAATTGTGACATAGCTCTGTGCTGGTTCGAATATTGAAAAAGAGGATGCGCGGGTGATGAAATTAACAAGACACATATTGCATGATCCCTTCTACTATGAAACTTGGACACCAATGAATAAGAAACCCAGACAGAAAGTAGAAGATTAAAGGTCTCTGGAGCTGGAGAGATGGCTCAGCGGTTAAGGCGCTCATCTGCAAAGCCTAACAACCGGGGTTCAATTCCCCAGTACCCACATAAAGCTAGACACACAGTGGCACATGGATCTGGAGTTTGTTTTTAGTGACTTGAGGCATTGGTGTGCCCCTTCTCTCCCTCCTTCCCTCTCTCTCTCTCTCTCTCTCCTCTCCTCATCTCTGCTTGCAAATAACTAAATAAAAAAATTTTTTAATAAGGTTTGATTAATGAGTAGAGTTTCCTTGAAGGGTGATGAAAACATTTTACAGCCAGGCATTAGTGCTAACTGCACTGGTGGTGTGTCCAGATATGTGTTATTTCACCAGTATTTTATTTATTTATTTATTTATTTTTTTAAAACATTTCATTTATTTATTTGACAGAGAAGGTGAGGAAGAGGCAGAGAGAAAGAGAGAATGTGCCAGGGCCTCCAGCCACTGCAAACGAACTCCAGACACATGTGCCCCCTTGTGCATCTGGCTTACGTGGGTCCTGGGGAATCGAACCGGGGTCCTTAGGCTTCACAGGCAAATGCTTTAACCATTAAGCCATTTCCCCAGCCCCACCAGTATACGTTTTTAACATCTTGAACAGGGCTGGGGGATTGCTGAGTGGATAACGCCCTTGCCACACAAATGTGAGTATAGGCACCTATAATCCCAGCATCCTTATGGCAAGCCTAAGGACCCAGGTTCGAATCTACAGGTATGATGTAAGCCCCATGCACAAAGTGGTGCATGAATCTGGAGTTCGTTTGCAGTGGCTAGTGGCTTTTCTCTCTCTGTCTCGAATTAAATAAATAAATGAAAATAAAATCTTAAAAAAATACAAAGTTGTTAAAGAAAAGAAGAAGAAGAAAAAAAAAAAGAAAGAATGCCTACACTCATAATCAAAACCACAGAGCCCAATTAAACAAACAAAAAGAAAAGCAGGGGTGCAGAGATGACTTAGCAGTTAAGGCCTAAAGGGCCTAACCCCATGTTTGACTCTCTAGGTGCAACATAAGCCAGATGCACAGTGATGCAAGGGCGCAATGTCACACACGCAAGGGGGTGCATATATCTGGAGTTCATGTGTTGTGGCTGAAGGCCCTGGTGCACCCATTCTCTTCCTCTCTCTCTCTCTCTGCCTCTTTTTCTCTCTCAAATAAATTTTAAAAAATAAGCAAATAATTTGAACAGACATTTCAGTAACATGGAGAGGTGCCCAACATCACTAACATTTCACAAATGCAAATGGAACAAGCCTTGGCAAGGATTGAGAGAAGCGGAACCCTTGTGTTGATGGGAATGTAAAATGATTCATCCGCTATGGAAAACGGCACAGCACTTCCTAAAAAAAAAGAGTTTTTTTTTAAAAAAATAGAATTACCACATGATCCAACAGTTCTACTTTTGGGTATATAGCCCCATATAGAAAGCAGAATCTAAAAGAAATTTGTACCCCCCCCCACTCTCCCATTCATAACAGTGATTTTCACAATAGTCAAAAAGCCAAAGCAGCCCAGGTATCCATTGCCAGATCAATAGAGAGACAAAGTTAAAAAGGAAGCAGAGGGCTGGAGAGATGGCTTAGGGGTTAAGGCATCTGCCTCCTAAGCCTAAGAACGCTGGTTCCAATCTCCAGGTCCCACGTTTAGCCAGATGCAAAGTGAGGCAAGGGCGCAATGCCGCACTCGACCACAAGGGGGCGCACACATCTGGATTTCGTTCACAGCAGCTGAGAGGCTGCTGGTGCGCCCATTCTCTGTCTGTCTTCCTCTCCCTCTTTCTCTCTGTGTCTCTCCAAAAAAATAAATAAATAAAAATAAGGAAGCAGAGTCTAACATATGCTATAACAAAAATGAACCCCGAGGACATTATGTGAGGGGGAATAGGCCAGTCATAAAAGGCTAAACATTGCATTATTTCATTCATATATGAACTCCCTACAGTAGTCACATTAATGAAGACAGAAACAGAAGAGCTGGAGAAGGAGGATATAAAGAGTGAGCCCTTAGGGAGTGTATTGTAGTTTGAATGTGAGATGTCTCCGCAGGCTTATGCCTTGATCTCCAGTGGATGATGCTGTTGGGGAAGGCAGTGAAAACGGTAGGAAGTGAGGCCTTACTGGAGGAAGTGGGTCACTGGGAGGGGCCATGAGGCTTTATAGACTGATCCTACTTCCTGGTCTCCCTCTACTTCCTGACCATGGGTTCAATATGACCATCTGGCCTCCCGCTCCTGCCCCATGCCTTCCCAGCTATGATGGACTGTCCCCCAGAACCGTGAGCCAAAGTGAAGCCTTCCTTCTCTACGTTGCTTCTCATCAGGGATTTGGTCACAGCAACAAAGAAAGGAATGAACACGGGGTACATCAGTCAACTTTCTGTAAGTGTAACGAAATACCTGACGTCATTAACTTACAAATGGAGAATATTTATTTTGGCTCACAGTTTTGGAGGTTCCATTTCAAGATCATTATGCACCCACTGCTTTAGGCCACTACTGGGCACTCCAGGTGGCAGAAGAAAGGACAATGTGAGAGAGCAAATGCTCACTTCATAACCAGAAAACAAAAAGGAACAAGAGGGACAGGGCAAGCATCTACAATACCCTTCAAGCACAGGACCCTATGACCTGTGGATGTCTCATGAGGACCTACTTCCCAATAGCAACCATGTGGGGACCAAGCTTGGTCTTTTTGTTTGGTTGTTTGGTTTAGTTTTTCCGATTCAATTTTTAAAAATTTATTTTTATTTATTTGAGACAGAGAGGGAGGGAGGGAAGAAGACAAGGAGGAAGAGAAAGAGAGAGAAATATTGAGAGAATGGGCATACCAGGGCCTCTAGCCACTTCAAGCGAAATCCAGATGCATGCTCCACCTTGTGCATCTGGCTTATGTGGGACCTGGAGAATCGAACCTGGGTCCTTGGGCTTCGCAGGCAAGCGCCTTAACTGCTAAGCCATCTCTCCAGGCCCTGATTCCTTTTTTTTTTTTGGCAGTGTGGGAGCTCAGACCCAGGTCCTCACAAAGCTACACAAGCACTCTACCACTAAGTCATGCCCCAGCCCTAGAGGACAAAGCCTGTGACACCTGGGCCTTTAGAGGCTGTTCAACATGCAGACATGGAGTTGCATATCTGCAAGATGAAAGAGCTCTGAGGATCGGATGCAAAATATCCCTGCCACCGCTGTACTACCTACTTTAAAATGGTTATAACAGGGCTGGAGAGATGGCTTAGTGGTTAAGGTGCTTGCCCGCAAAGCCAAAGGACCTCAGTTCAATTCCCAGGACCCAGGTCAGGCCAGATGCACAAGGTGACACATGCATCTGGAGTTCATTTTCAGTGGCTGGAGGCCCTGGCGTGCTCATTCTCTCTCTCTCTCTCTCTCTCTTCTCTCTCTCAAATAAAAAAAATAAAAAAAATAAAATATTTAAAACGCTTATAACAGTAAATTCTATGTTCTGTGTATCTTACCTCGATTGTTTTGATATTTTCAAAAAAAAAAAAAAGTTGCCCAGTTGTTTCATGCTTTGTACCATGAGGAAGGAAGGAAGAGAAAGAGAAATAAATATCTTGGCCTCTGGGAGGAAATGAAATGAGCCAGGGTAAGATCCAGCAAGTGTCAGCCCTGAAGATGTCAGAGAAAAGTGTATGACCACCGCAGCTGCGGGGGGGCGGGCTCTGCAGGAGGCAGCAGCCACCCAGGTCTGGAAAGGTAAGGCGACTCTGGAAGAGCTTGAGGAATGAAGGGGAGCATCCCAGGCCTGGGACCAGGAGACTAAGAGGCGTAAGGGAAGTGATGTGATGATGTGTTCCTGATACCACGAGGAAGTCGGTTTCGTTGGCAAAAGGCTTTGGAGTCGACAGGATAGAGAGCTGTCAAGCAATCTTGCATCACAGTTAGGTAACCTGTCCCTGCCGTGCCTTGGAAAGGGGACACTGGACACCTTGCATGAATGTAGCACAATTCTCGGCTATATCTTGGTACACGCCACAAAAAAAAAAAAAAAAAAAGGCAAGCACACGATCACATTTCCATGACGCAGACACTGAGGTGGAAGGCTGGAGCAAGTCACTGGTAATGCACAACTCATATGCCACCGAGTGAAAACAGGTCTGCACCTGACTACACACACACACACACACACACACACACACACACACAGCCACGAGCCTTTCGTGTTTATACTCGTTGTTCTATAGATATTTACTGAGTGCCTAGTAGGTCTCTGAGGATAAGGAGGACCACTGAGGAAGCCGATTTGGCGAGGGAAAGAATGAAAAGTCTAATGGACTCTGACAGCTGCCTTCCCCATCTTTATCCAGAAGAGAAGGGTAGACAGAAGAATTTTCAAAGAATCCTCAGGGGCTGGAGAGGTGGCTTAGTGGTTAAG
Organism: Orientallactaga sibirica; assembly: GCA_036365145.1. Classification (NCBI taxonomy): domain Eukaryota; kingdom Metazoa; phylum Chordata; class Mammalia; order Rodentia; family Dipodidae; genus Orientallactaga; species Orientallactaga sibirica. Next base: position 3,702,775 of record JAEOAD010001893.1, on the reverse strand, counting down.
GCGCTTGCCTGCGAAGCCCAAGGACCTGTTTTCTATTCTTCAGATCCCACGTAAGCCAGACGCACAAAGGTGAGGCAATCGCAAGGCAGAAAGGGATGAGTAGGAAAAAGCTTTTCAGAAAGCACAGACAACATCCTCAGGGTTGCTGCCTAATTTCGTCCACCGTCTGGCTTCTTTCAGCTATCACTTGTGGGCACATGACAGTTGCCATGGTAACTTGCAAATGAAGAAACTAGCATGGTGAAGGTCTATCTATAATCACCACTTAGACCATCCTTTTATTTTAGTGCTGAGGCCTGGCACTAAAGAGAATTAAAACATGGTAGAAAGAAATGAGATACTGGGGCTGGAGAGATGGCTTAGCGGTTAAGGCGCTTGCCTGTGAAGCCTAAGGACCCAGGTTTGATTCTCCAGGTCCCATGTAAGTCAGATGCACATGGTGGCACATGCATCTGGAGTTTGTTTGCAGTGGCTAGATGCCCTGGCATGCCCATTCTCAGTCTCTGTCTGTCTCTCTCTCTCTCATTCTCCCTCTCTCTGTCTTAAATAAATAAATAAATAAATAAATAAATAAATAAATAAATAAATCTTAAAAATAAATAAATAAAATAAAAAGCTGGGCATGGCCACACATCTGTAAGCTCAGTCATGTCGGAGGCAGGGGGCATATAAAGATGAGAATCCCTGGTGCTCATTGATCAGCCAGTTGGACCAAGAAAGAAAGAAAGAAAGAAAGAAAGAAAGAAAGAAAGAAAGAAAGAAAGAAAGAAAGAAGGAAGGAAGGAAGGAAGGAAGGAAGGAAGGAAGGAAGGAAGGAAGGAAGGAAGAAAGGAGAAAGGAGGGAGGTAAGAAAGAAAGAGAGAAGGAAGGAGAGAGGGAGGGAGGGAGGGAGGGAAGAAAGAGAGAGAGAGAGAAGAAAGAAAGAAAGAAAGAAAGAAAGAAAGAAAGAAAGAAAGAAAGAAAGAAAGAAGAAAGAGAGAGAGAAAAGGTCACTCCAGGTTTCGTGAAAGAATACGAATCTGACTCAAGTAAACTATTTGGAAGAGTGATAGAAGACTCCTGCTGTCCTGTGGCCTCTGCACACCCGTGCAACTGAACACACACGTGTGCATACACTAGATACACACACATACATGACAGACTAAAAGAAATGGGAACTCTGGGTTTTCACGCAACACAGGGTCCTGATATTGTCCTGGATTTCCAGTTTCACGGGTGATGGTCGTTGGGGGCTGGGCCACGTCATATGACCATGGAGGGAAACTCAGAAGGCAGCTCAGTGCCTGACTCACCATCTCCAATGTATTCCATTAGCTATCAGACATAAAATGAACTGGAACTGTATGCAAGGTGGGAATTATTTTAAATACCATGCCCAGCTCCATTTGGAGACAGTTATCTGTGCGTGCCTCATCCTTCCCCCTTTTAGCAAGAAAGAAAGCATCTTCAATCCCAGCACTAGGCAGAGGTAGGAGGATCCAGTACCACCCTGAGACTACATAGTTAATTCCAGGTCAGCCTGGATGCCAAAACAAAACAAATTACGAGCAGTTCCAATGCCCACAGAGCAGAGGGAGTGGTGTGGATGGACACAGATGGACAGAAGCTGTCTAGAAGAAGGGTGAGGAAGAAAACCAGTACAGAGAACACAGGAAAGAGAGCTCTCCGAAACTTTGATTCGGGACAGAGTTCTAGGAGCAGTGCCGGGAAGGTGAGATGGGTTTGTCAGAGCCCAGGGAAATGGGGCACGGATGACCTGGTCTCCTCCATAGACCCTTCACACTACTGTCTGCCTCCACGGCTGAAGGCAGAACCAGAACAGAGAGAATTCAGTGGTTTCTAAGAGCCCCCGCCCCCATCACTGGCATGGACTGAGATGCGACAAGTTCCGAGGCCCTCCCTGCCCGCAAGCCTTAGCTGACTGGTCCTCCAGAGCACCCCATACCAATGCCAGAAGTTCTGCCAGATCTCAGCATCACCTGGAGCACCCCAGCTCATGAGTCAGAAATGACAGGTCTGAAGACCAGACCAGCGCATTCTGTAAACCACTGTATGTGATTCTGATGTGGCGTGGCCTTCTGGAGGCAAAGTCTATGGACAGCGACCCTTGCACGCTCTCCCCTCGAGAGCCCTGATAACAATTACCACCACTGACTGCGAGTCTCCAAGGCTCCTTGTCCTCAACTTGATCTTCACGAGTAAAGTGTCGTGAGTTTCGTATTGTATCGTATTGTTGTATTATATTGTATTGTATTGTATTGTATTGTATTGTATTGTATTGTATTGTATTGTATTGTATTGTATTGTACTGTATTATATTGTATTGTACTGTATTGTATTGTATTGTTGTATTATATTGTATTGTATTGTACTGTATTATATTGTATTGTATTGTACTGTATTGTATTGTACTGTATTATATTGTATTGTACTGTATTATATTGTATTGTATTGTTATACTGTATTGTTGTATTATATTGTATTATTGTATTGTATTATATTGTATTGTACTGTATTGTATTGTATTGTATTGTATTGTATTGTATTGTATTGTATTGTTGTTGTATTATATTGTATTGTATTGTATTGTATTGTATTGTACTGTATTGTATTGTATTGTATTGTATTGTATTGTATTGTATTGTATTGTATTGTGTTGTACTGTATTGTTGTATTATATTGTATTGTATTGTATTGTATTGTATTGTATTGTATTGTATTGTATTGTACTGTATTGTATTGTATTGTATTGTATGTATTGTATTGTATTGTATTGTATTGTATTGTATTATATTGTATTGTACTGTATTGTTGTATTATATTGTATTGTATTGTACTGTATTATATTGTATTGTATTGTATTGTATTGTATTGTATTGTATTGTATTGTACTGTATTGTATTGTATTGTATTATATTGTATTGTATTATATTGTATTGTACTGTATTGTTGTATTATATTGTATTGTATTGTACTGTATTATATTGTACTGTATTGTATTGTATTATATTGTATTGTATTGTACTGTATTATATTGTATTGTATTGTATTATACTGTATTGTATTGTACTGTATTATATTGTATTGTACTGTATTATATTGTATTGTATTGTATTGTACTGTATGTATATTGTATTGTATTGTATTATATTGTATTGTATTGTATTGTTGTATTGTATTGTATTGTACTGTATTATATTGTATTGTATTGTACTGTACTGTATTGTATTGTATTGTACTGTATTGTATTGTACTGTATTATATTGTATTGTACTGTATTATATTGTATTGTACTGTATTATATTGTATTGTACTGTATTATATTGTATTGTATTTGGTTTTTCGAGGTAGGGTCTTGCTCTCTAGCCCACACTGACCTGGAATTCACTCTGTAGTCTCAGGGTAGCCTCAAACTCACAGCGATCCTCCTACCTCCACCTCTCTAGTGCTGGGATTAAAGGCGTGCGCCACCACGCCGGGCTGTGTTTGTTTCTCACGGTGGCAGGCAAGTTGATGTCATTATATCCATTTTTCAGATCAACGATGTAATCTGGGAAACACCGAGGTATAACCCAGGGTTGCTAAGAGAACAGCTCTTCAGCATAGTTTAGGATATGAACCCAAAGCCATTCACTTCCTTAGCACATGTCGTTTTTATTGGCTGCACTATCTCAAAGTAACCAGGGCCAAATCCTCTCGGTTTTCCGGGGTCAGGCTCCTGCCTGCACATCCAGGCCTCTGTGCCCTTCCCCAAGCCCAGTGATGAGGTCATTCTGGCACTGGGGCTGTCTCTGGCCAGGCTAGTTTTCTATGTCTGTCTTGAGTCAGGCTCAAGAGCTGACTGAATATCTGTGGGGACCAGAGCTGGATTCCAGCACTGGGGAGTCTGCAAATGTGGCCATACTGGCTCACACTGTTTGAACTAAATAGAGTCTAAAAAGCCTCCTGCTTGGGGCAAGGTTTTGAAAGAATCAGTTGGGGCAAAGGGTGGGGAGGGGGAATACCCACGCCTACAATACGGATGTGAGGAATAAATAAATGTATACAGATGTGGCCGGGCAGGGTGGGAGCTGAAAGATGAACCAGACTTGGCTCGGCAGGAAGGGATGAGCTAACTTCCTCCCTCAGCTCCTCCTGGTTCCCTAGCAACTTCAAAGAGAGAAAAGGATCAGGCTGACCTTGAAGGCTCTGAGACCTTTGTATGTTAAGGGGTGGGGACCAAGGAGGAAAAAGACTTCATCCAAGTTACTCTTTTCAACATCCCTATGATATAACTGACAGGTTAAAACATGCATGGAGGGCTGGAGAGGTGGCTTAGTGGTTAAAGCGCTTGCCTGCGAAGCCTAAGGACTCAGGTTCGATTCCCCAGTACTCACGTAAGCCAAATGCACAAAGTGGCACATGCTTCTGGAGTTCATTTGCAGTGGCTAGAGGCCCTGGTGTGTCCATTCTGTCTGTGTGTCTCTCTTCTCTGTATTTCTCTCTCTCTGCTTGCAAATAAACAAATATTTAAAAAGTTTTAAATTATTTATTTATGGGCTGGTGAGATGGCTTGGCAGTCAAGGCGCCTACCTGCCAAGCCTAAGAATGCTGGTTCCAATCTCCAGTTCCCATGTTTAGCCAGATGCAAAGTGACACAAGGGCGCAATGCTGCACTTGACCTCAAGGGGGCGCACACATCTGGAGTTCGTTCACAGTGGCTGAGAGGCCACTGGCGCACCCATTCTCTCTCTCTCTCTCTCTCCCTCTCCCTCTCCCTCTCTGTCTCTCTCAAATAAAAATAAAAATAAATTATAAACTTAAAAAAGTATATTTATTTATTTGAGAGAGAGTGAGAGGAAGAGACAGAAAGAAAGAGAGAATGGGCATGCCAGGCCTCCAGCCACACAAATAAACTCCCAACGCATGCGTCACCTTGTGCATCTGGCTTACGTGGGTCCTGGGGAATCGAACCTGGGTTGTTAGGCTTCACAGGCAAATGCCTTATCCACTAAGCCATTTCCCTAGCCCTAATTTTTTTTTTTAAACTGAACATACTCATCATGTGTGTACACTGAAATGTCCTGAAATAGATAATCACGAGATGACTGCTTCAAACAAGCCCGCTAACAGACACAATGCAAATACTTAATATCCTGCCAGGAAATTTCAAATGCAAGGTCCACTATTGCCCACTGCAATCACCATGCTGTACACGCGGCCTCCAGATTTATGTAATCCCACCACCACGAGTTTGCGCCCTCTGACCAACATCTCTCTTCACATCCAAATCGCCGGGTCCTGACAAACCACCACTCTAGTTTATGGTGTCTACAAATCTGATGGGGTTTTTTTTTAAATATTTTATTTATTTATTTGAGAGAGAGAGATACAGAACTGGCAGGTAGAGAGAGAGAGAGAATGGGCACTCCAGGGCCTCTAGCCACTGCAAACGAACTCCAGATGCATGCGCCACCTTGTGCATCTGGCTTACGTGGGTCCTGGAGAATCGAGCCTCGAACCGGGGTCCTTAGGCTCCATAGGCAAGCGTTTAACCGCTAAGCCATCTCTCCAGCCCAAGTCTGATGGTTTTTGATTCCAAACCTAAGTGAAATCGGGCAGGGTTTGCTTCTTTGCGCCTGGCTTATTTTAGTGCCCAGTGTCTTCCAGGTTCATGCATATTGTCACCAAAGGCAGGATTTCCCTGCCTAAGGCTGAATTATACTCCACTATCCGTACGTACCACACTGTCTGTATCCATTCATCCCTCGACACATGGCTGTTCCCACATCTTCACTATTATGGATAATGCCCACCACGCACTTGAGAGCTGGACAGCGCAGTTGTCTCTTTGAAACAGAGGTATCATTTCCTTTGGCTATAGACTCACAAATGGGATTGCCAGATCATATGGCAGTTTTTTTTTTTTTTTTTTTTTTTTTTTTTTTGGTTTTCCGAGGTAGGGTCTCACTCTAGCTCAGGCTGACCTGGAATTCACTATGTAGTCTCAGGCTGGCCTCGAACTCACGGCGATCGTCCTACCTCTGCCTCCGGAGTGCTGGGATTAAAGGCGTGCGCCACCACGCCCGGCTGGCAGTTCTATTTTAAATCTTCGGAGGAACTAGCATACTAGTTTCCACAATGGCTATGGCAATTTACATTCCCACCAACATTGTTTAAAGGTTCCTTTGCTCTGCAGCCTTACCAACACATGCTGTTTCTTGACTTGTTAAAAAAATTTTTTTAAAGATTTATTTTTAGTTACATAATAGAAAAAGAGAGGGAGAGAGAGAGAGAATGGGCATGCCAGGGTCTCTAGTCACCGCAAACAAACTCCAGATGCATGCACCACCATGTGCCCCTGGCTTATGTAGGACCTGGAGAATTGAACCTGGGTCCTTAGACTTCACAGGCATGCACTTAACGGCAAAGCCATCTGTTGCAGTCAGGCTCGCAGCGTTGGCAGAAATCACCTGACCAAGAGCAGACTTGGGGAAAAAAGGGTTTATTTGGCTTATAGGCTCAAGGGGAAGCTCCATGATGGCAGGGGAAGATGATGGCATGAGCAGAGAGGGTGGACATCACCCCCTGGCCAACATAAGGTGGACAATAGCAACAGGAGAGTGTGCCAAACACTGGTAAGGGGACACTGGCTACAATACCCATAATCCCGCTCCCAGCAATGCACTGCCTCCAAGAGGGGTTAATTTCCAAGTCTCCATCAGCTGGGAACCCAGCATTCAGAACAATCAAGCTTATGGGGGACATCTAAATCAAACCACCACACTATCTCTCCAGCCCTCTTTGGATTTTTTTTTTTTTTTTTTTTTTTTTTTTTTTTTTTTTCGAGGTAGGGTTTCACTCTGGTCCAGGCTGACCTGGAATTAACCATGTAGTCTCAGGGTGGCCTCGAACTCTTAGCGATCCTCCTACCTCTGCCTCCCCAGTGCTGGGATTAAAGGCGTGCGCCACCACGCCCGGCTTTCTCTTTGGATTTTTTGATAAGAGCCGTCCCAACGGGAGGGAGGTGTTATCTCATTACGGTTTCTGTTTTCTTTGAATGTCTGTGTGTACTGTCTGATGTGGTGAGTGTGTGTTCACATGCACATGCACACACATGCAGACGCCAGAGGAGAATGTCAGGTGTCTTCTGTTGCTCACCTGTGTGTTTCTTCGAGACGGAGTCTCTCCATGAACCCAGAACTGCCACTTCCTGTCAGACTGGCTGACTAGAGACACTCTCTGCTCCCACACGACTGGGTCTGCAAACACTCAAGGTCATGTCCAGCTGTTCACTTGGGCTCTTGAAGAGTCAAACCCAGGGTGATCAGCCCGTCATGCTTGCATGGCCAGGACGCTTAGCCTCCTTGTTGCCATTTAAATGTGGCTTTTTCCTGGTGACTAATGATGTTGAATATCTTTTCAAGATCCCTCTTGACCATTTGCATATCTTTTTTTTTTTTTGGGAGAGAGACAGAGAGAGGGAGAGGGAGACATACAGAGATGGGCGTGCCAGCAGTCTTTCAGCTGCTGTGAACGAAATCCAGATGCGTGCGCCCCCTTGTGGTCAAGTGCGGCATTGCACCCTTGCATCACTTTGCATCTGGCTAAACGTGGGACCTGGAGATTGGAACCGGCGTTCTTAGGCTTAGGAGGCAGGCGCCTTAACCGCTAAGCCATCTCTCCAGCCCCATTTGCATATCTTTTTAAGGAAGAGTGCCTCTTCCAGTCTTTGGCCCCTTTTACAAACTGAGTTTTAGCTTGCTTTACGCTTTGCAGTTTGGTGGTATGAGTTCCTTGTGTGCTGGTGCATTAGCCCCTATTGCATGCTAGATTACAAATATTTTCTCCCATCCTGTGAGTTGCCTTTGTACTTTGTTGATATCTGTTCCTTCTTCTAAGCAGAAGCTTTTAGTGTGACATACTTCCATTTGTTCATGCTTGCTTTTGTCACCTGCTTTTTGTTTGTTTGTTTTAAAAACTTATTTATTTGACACAGAGAAAGAGAAGAGAGTGAGCGAGAGAAAATGGGCATGCCAGGGCCTTGAGCCACTGCAAACAAACTCCAGATGCATGCACCACTTTGTGCATCTGGCTTATGTGAGTCCTGGGGAATCGAACCGGGATCCTTTGGCTTTGCTGGCAAACGCCTTAACTGCTAAGCCATCTCTCCAGCTTTTTTTTTTTTTTTTTTTTTTTTTTTTTTTTTTTTTTTTTTGGTGTCATACATCAAAACCCACTGAGAAGGAAGCAGAGAGCACCTGGCATCCAAAGGGCAGGAAGCCCCGGCCAGTCTCACCATAACTGATCTTTCTACTATTTCTCACAGCGCAGGATGGCCGAGGGAGTGCCCCGAGAGAGTGGCAGACAGCAAGTGTTCCAGGGGAGCTGTCTTCAATAAATGGTAGATCTTCCGCAGCCCCATGAGGAGGGTGGTGCTGGGCAGCAGAGTTCTGTGGAGTCACGCTGGCGGCCTGCCCAGGAATCTAGCACATGCTGCATTAGCATCGAGCCACCCTCTGAACCTACCCTTATGAGACCACAGCCCACAGTCTGTCAGCAGCCCTGGCCAGCCTGGGCACAGGCCCAAAGCATGCACATGCCATTTGCATCGGCTGGGCCAAGCTGGCAAGGTCTCTGAGCCGACTGGTGGGGCCTCTCGCTATGGACCCAGTCAGAGCGGGAGTGCAGGCCTCACTCAACCAGGGCCTTGCTGGCTTTGCCCAGGGGGTATATCCTCTGCCCATCTGCCATTGTCACACCCCCATTCTTCCAGTGCTCAGCCCCAGGAAGCCCCTGACACTTTGTCCTCAGAGAGCACGAGACCCTGTCTCGCTCCCTACAACTGATGGAGTGTTTTGTGCAACTTTAAAGCCGGGAAGTGTCAGAGCTGTATATGCTAGAAGCAAACTATAAACAACTGTGAGGAAACGTTTCTCAGAAGCTGTACAGCTAGTGTGTCGGCCCACAGCCAGAATATGTTGTTCCATCTGAGTTCCCAACTCATCAGAGGCCTCCTCTCCTTGATGTGTGTACATCCAAGTCTCCCCTGACTCCGGGTCTTATTTGAAGCCCTCTCCCATCACGTGACCTCCTTTGCACTCACACTAAGGAGTCATCGCACTTGGCATTGCTGACTTCCTCATGCAGTAATTCCACCCCAGCACTCTTCCCATTTCGTTGGAGTAACTGGCGAGAAATGTTTCTTTCTGCAGGAAGGCCATTTGGGAAAGAATAAAATTGTTTGCCATGCTTTTTTTTTTTTTTTTTGGTTTTTCAAGATAGGGTCTCTCTCTAGCCCAGGCTGACCTGGAATTCACTACGTAGTCTCAGGGTGGCCTCGAACTCATGGTGATCCTCCTACCTCGGCCTCCCGAGTGCACGCATATATTTTTAATCAGGTGTCTTCCGTCAGAAAAATGTGATCTGCACATCTGAAAGGCAACTAACATTTCAGAAGCGACGGTGTAATTTGCACATCATTATGCTGTGCTGTCAAACAACTGTGGTCTGAGATGGAACCAGCCAGAAGGAGACTTGGGCGAGGACGGACTGAAGCCTCTGGGGGTATGGAAGCGAAAGATCAGATCTGAATGATAAAGTGCAATGCTTATGGAGCTAGGGACATTGCTCCACTGGTAAAGCGCTTGAGCTCAGATCCCAATCCTACATAAAAGCCAGACATGATGGTGCATGTTATAATCCCAGCGCTGAGCAGGCAGAGGTGGGACGGAGGCTCCCTGGGGCTTGCTGGCTAATTAGCCTAGGTGAGTGAGTAAGTTCTGGGTTCAATATTGGACCCTGATGAAAATAAGGTTGAATATAGCTTAAGAAACATCTTAGAAAAATAGAATGAGTTGTTGTTCTCATTCTAATAGTTTGAAAGAAATTGTTGATCAGTATTTCTATTAACTTATCATGGTGATGATAACTTGATTCTTTTTGGTGTTTCGAGGTAGAGTCTCGCTTTAGCCCAGGCTGACCTGGAATTCACTCTGGAGTCTCAGGATGGCATGAACTCACGGCGATCCCCCTACCTCAGCCTCCCGAGTGCTGAGATTAAAGGCGTGCGCCACCACGCCCAGCCTTGATTCTTAGTTATTTACTTAATTTGATTTCTCAAGGTAGGGTCTCGCTCTAGCCCAGGCTGACCTGGAATTCATTATGTAACTATGTGGTCTCAGGCTGGCCTCGAACTCACGGCGATCCTCCTACCTCTTGAGTGTTGGGATTAAACCTTTGATAACTTGATTCTATAGACATTGACCGTAATATAGATTAAATGCTAAAAATTTCTCAAGAATAAAAAAAAAAAAAAGTAGGGCTGGAGAGAGGCTTAGCAGTTAAGGTGTTTGCCTGCAAAGCCAAAGGGCCCAGGTTTGATTCCCCAAACCCATGTAAGCCAGATGCATAAAGTGGCGCATGCATCTGGAGTTCATTTACAGTGGCTGAAAGCCCTGGCACGCTTTCTTTCTTCCTTTCTTTCTTTCCTTCCTTCCTTCTTTCTTTTTGTAATATTTTTAATTTTTATTTGTTTTTTTTTTTTGAGAGAGAGAGAGATACAGAAATAGGCAGGTAGAGAGAGAAAATGGGTGCGCCAGGGCCTCCAGCCACTGCAAACGAACTCCAGATGTGTGCACCCTTATGCATCTGGTTTACGTGGGTCCTAGAGAATTGAGCCTGGAACCAGGGTCCTTAGGCTTCACGGGCAAGCGTTTAACTACTAAGCCATCTCTCCAGCCCTCTAGCGTTCTTTCTATCTCTTTCTCTGCGAAAGGAAGGAAGGAAGGAAGGAACGGAGGGAGGGAGGGAGGGAGGAAGGAAGGAAGGAAGGAAGGAAGGAAGGAAGGAAGGAAGGAAGGGAGGAAGGGAGGAAGGGAGGAAGGAAAGAAAGAGGAAAGGAAAGGAAAGGAAAGGAGAAGAAGGATTTAAAAAGTAGATGAAATAAGACAAAGAAAAAATAAGGTGGAGAATGACTGAGAAGGACACCTGAAGGTGACCTGTAGTGACCACACACACACTCGCACACATGCATCCACACATCGTGTCCATGAGCGTACAAATATGCATGTGCATAAGCACACACATCCCAATACACACACCACATGCATTCACACACGAAAAAAATCTCAATGCCCATGCTGGAATGAGATGAGCTAGAAGGGTCTGGAAGCTGGGTAAGAGAATGTGGAACAGCAAGACAAAGACTGGCCTGAAGAAGACTGGGCGGAGTCCCTGCAGAGAACCGAGGGAGGGAGGGGGGCTGAAGACAGCTCTATTCAGAGGAGAGGCAACAGGTAGCTGGGAAAGGAACAGCCACCACCCACGTGTGTCCTAGTAAGTGGAGGTTCGCCCAGGTGGAGGAACAAGCTGGGAAGGGAGACCATCTATAGCTCTGTGAATTCCAGACTTTTCCACCGTCCTCCCAATCTCTCTGCTGGCTGGGAAGTGGTGACATGGTTGAATCTGTTGGGGTGCACACCAGTACTGTCTACTTACTCCTGAATCTTTAGTTCTCTGGGCTCTGCCACCTCATGCTGTGGCCCTAAGCCCTCTGCCCCAATCCCAGCTGCCACATTTCCCAGGAAACCTCCACTTCAGATGCAGCTCCAGGCCAGAGGGTTGGGACACAGCATTACCGCTCCAGTCAGATGGCGGTGGCAGTAAAAAGGCTGCTCATGTACCTGGCTCAACACAGAGATGACCTGCTTCCTTTCAAGGGAGGGATGGTCTATTTTTAAATGACTCGAGGACTGGAGCGATGGCTTAGCAATTAAGGTGCTTGCCTGCGAAGCCTAAGAATGAATATCCAAATCTCCAGGTCCCACGTAGCCAGACACAAAGCAATGCAAGTGCACCCTGTCACACATGCACACAAGGGGGCACACACATCTGGAGTTCGTTCACAGAGGCTGAAAGGCCCTGGCGTGCCCATTCTCTCTCTCTCTTTCTCTACCTCTTTCGCTTTCAAAAATAAAATAATAAAGCGAGCATGGTGGTGCATGCCTTTAATCACAGCACTTAGGAGACAGAGGTGGGAGGATTGCCAAGAGTTTGAGGCTACCCTGAGACTACATAGTGAATTCCAGGTCAGTGAGACTCTACCTCGAAAAAACAACAAGAATAAATAAATAGGGCTGGAGAGATGGCTTAGTGGTTAAGGCGCCTGCCTCCTAAGCCTAAGAATGCTGGTTCCAGTCTCCAGCGGTTCCAATCTCCAGGTCCCACGTTTAGCCAGATGCAAAGTGATGCAAGGGCGCAATGCCGCACTTGACACCAAGGGGGCGCGCACATCTGGATTTTGTTCGCAGCAGCTGAGAGGCTGCTGGTGCGCCAATCTCTACCTATCTCCCTCTCTCTCTATGTCTCTCTCCAAAAATAAATAAATAAATAAAAACAAAATAAAAAATAAAAATAATTTTTATACATATTAATATATTAATATATTATATATTATTTATATATATATGACTCTAATACTTTGTGATTTCTTATTCTTGATATTAGATTATGATAGCTTCTCAAAACTACTTAGTTCATCACAGCATACAGCTGTGATACTTATTAAGTTGTAAATTTCATTGTCACCCAGGCCTGAACACTAGCGAAGGGCTAGGTAGAATGTGTACACTGTAGCACTTACCCATTTGGGTGTACACATCAATAGATTTTGACAAATATGTACAGTCTCAGAACCACCACCACAATCAAGACAGAAAGGGAGGCCAGGCGTGGTGGCGCACGTCTTTAATCCCAGCACTCGGGATCGCCGTGAGTTCAAGGCCACCCTGAGACTACATAGTGAATTACAGATCAGCCTCGGCTAGAGCCCGACCCTGTCTTGAAAAACCAAAAAAAAAATTAATTAATTAATTAATTTTTAAAAAGATAGAAAGGAAAATGCCTATGCCCTTTCTTTCTCCTTTCTCCTCAATCCCAACCCATCAGGGCAGCCGTGGTCATCTTCAAGCCTAGGGTTCTGCCTTTTCCAGAAGACCACAACCATGGGATCAGACAGCGCACAGCCCTTCAATCTGCCTTCTTTCACTTCACATAATACTTTAAGAAGCTGGGAAGAAAAGAAAATCTAAAGAAACCACTATCAGCTGAGTCCTCACACAGGCCATTAGCGGGAGGAGAAGCCCCAGCAATGCCACCTGTTCCTTTTGCAACTGGGCCAAGAGCTGACCCTAAATTATCAAATGGGCTCATTATATAAGACACAAAAAAACACTGATTGTCAGCCGGGCGTGGTGCGCACGCCTCTAATCCCAGCACGCGGGAGACAGAGGTAGGAGGATCGCCATGAGTTCAAGGCTACCCTGAGACGACAGAGTGAATTCCAGGTCAGCTTGAGTGAGACCTTACCTCGAAAACCAAAAAACAAACAAAAAGACACTGATTGTCCAAGAGCAACACACACTCATTCAAAGAAAACATGCACATCTGTCGGCTGCATGATCTCGAACAAGCCATTCAGGTTTTCTGAGTTTGCACTTTCTCCTCTGCCCATACTCAGCCAATCAGAGCATGACACCACTCTGACCACCGTGGTAAACGCAGAGATGTCGTCTCACAGAGACTTCTGCTCAAACTTATCCGGAAAGATGCCCTCCTTTATCATTTTCTGTGCGTGTGTGTGTGTGTGTGTATAGATTGGTTTTGTTGAGGTAGTGTCTCGCTCCAGGCTGACCTGGAATTCACTATGTAGTCTCAGGGTGGCCTCAAACTCACAGCGATCCTCCTTTCTCTGCCTCCCAAGTGCTGGGATTAAAGGTGTGTGCCATCATGCCTGGCAGACAGAGTGGGAGATGGGGTGTGGGGGTGGAGAAAAAAAGAGAGCACACCAGGCCCTCCAGCCACTGCAACAAGCTGGAGACTCAGGCGCCATTGTGTGCGTGTAGCTTTACACGGGTGCTGGGGAATCGAACTCAGGTCATTAGGCTTTACTGTGAAGCACCTTGAAAGTCAATAGTTCAATTTAAACTTGTCATTTCTGTGTCCACTTGGGAAGATTTCCACTAAGAATACAGCCAACCAGAAGATATCAGGCTGGACAAAGACATCAATGTGACGATGTCATATGAGTGTGCTGATCTGACTCAGCTTCCATCTGTCCCTGGACCACTACATAAACCAATAAAGTCCCTTAATTCGCTTCATAAAAATAACACATGAACAACCTATGACTCAGAGGTGTTATAAGGCTCATAAAATAAAGCCTCACCAGAGCCACACAAACAACCACACCGAGGTTTAACATTAAACTATATTTCTGACAGCCTTTGGAAAAAGGATTCCCAATCCCATACCTTTGGGAACCACCACATCTTCTTGTTGTTTCTGCTGTTATTGTTGTAAGACAGATCTTGTGGTGTTGCCCAGCCTAGTTTGGAATTTGTGGGCTCAAATCATGCTCCCTCCTCAGCCTCCCAGGTAGCTAGGACACCTCTCCCAGCCTCCCGACTTCTTTTTTTTCCTAATGCCAGAGATGATTCCCAGGACATTACACTTTCCAGGTAAGCGAACGCTACCATCTCCTAACAGCCAAGTTCAGAGACCAAAGGCAAACTCGCACGCTTCCCATAAGACAATCCAGCAGCAAAGATTCATTACCGTCAGTTTAGGCCTTCATAAAAACTCACCCTGACTCTTCGCAAGTTACTCAAATTCAGTACAATGCAGTCAAGACTGAGAACAAGGGACAAGGCAGGGAAGTGTGATTATAAGGGTGGGCAAGATATTACCTCCTTCATAAAAGCGATTCAAACGCAAATGCTTCTGGATGGAAGAATCAGCAGTGGGCTGGGGTGGTGGCTTAGTGGTTAAGGCGTTTGCCTGAGAAGCCTAAGGACCCAGGTTCGATTCCCCAGGACCCACGTAAGCCAGATGCACAAGGTGGCGCATGCATCTGGAGTTCGTTTGCAGTGGCTGGAGGCCCTGGAGTGCCCATTCTCTCTCTCTCTCTCCTGCTCTAAAACAGTAAAATAAAAAAACAAATTTTAAGGGAAGAAGAACCAGCAGAAGCTCCATAAAGACATGTGTCTGAGGGTGGAAATGGCTGCAAGCAGGGGAAAGCTGGGAGGACACTCAGGGGAGGCCCACACACATGGGAAGAGACTCAGAAGTTTATGCAGAAACCAGCAAAAAAAGCTGCTTCGACTGAGATGAATAATCTACAGGTGTGAGACACCAGGTCAGAAAGGCTGAGGAAGTACCATGAAACACTCTGGTTGCTAAGCAAGAAGTCTTTATTGAATTCTAAAGCAAAGGGGAGACCCTGTATGAGTTAAGCAGGAAAATAAAATGATTAAAAACTGTATTAATTAATTAACGGGTTTTAACACCCAAAATTAAAACTGTAAATCTTGTAATAGGTTTAGACTAAAGCTGGAAGTAACGATTAGAGGCTTGTTAAGAAAAAAGTCTTGGAGCTGGAGAGATGGCTCAGCAGTTAACGCACTTGCCTGCAAAGCCTAAGGACCCAGGTTTGATTCCCTGGTACCCATGTAAGCCAGGGGAACGAAGGTGGTGCATGCTTCTGGAGTTCATTTGCAGTAGCTGGAGGCTCTGGCATGCCCATTCTCTATCTGCCTCTTCCTTGCTCTCTCTCAAATAAATAAAATATATCTTTAAGAAGAAGAAGAAGAAAGTCTTGAGGTCTAAGAGAAAGGTTTTAAGCACCTGCAGAGGGGTTATGGCCAGCTGGAGACAATAGCTAGGACTTCAAGTAGGGGTGGGGAGCAGAGGAAAAGTGGGGGAGGAATGGCACACAGAGCTCTGGCTGCTGTGGCGGGAAGAATGGGATTGGGGCTGAGTCAGGAAGGAAAGCTCACGGGGATTAAAAGTTCATTCGTAGATCTGTTGCATTGGAACGCTGATGTCCAGGGCACATTGTTCACAAAACATGTGAGAACATATAAACTGAGCAGATGGGGGTAAGTGTTGGGACCCAGACAGAAGGGACGCATAGCCGTGGGGTAAATGGAGCAGAGCAAGGACAGTGTTCAGGCAGGCGGTGGGAGACCAGCAGAAGGCATGTCATTGAATTTGCTCCTTCCAATCCCAGTACTGTCTATGTCACAGCTCAGGGAAGGGAGCCCAGCAATGCCCAGATGCCTGGGGCAACATCTCCATGCTAAAGACAAGGAAAATATGCCCACGGAAGAGACAAAGAGGAGGCGCACCCATTCTTAGGCAAATCCACCCTCATGGGAATGGGGGCACCACTTTCCATCCTATCTTCTCCGGGGGGGGGGCACCCACCAGTGTGGAGCTTGGACAGGTGATCTGTGCCCGCGAGCTCTGAAGATAAACACAAAGTGTTCTGAGCCTGGCAAGCCTTGATTGTGCCAGGCGCCAGCGGGGTGGGGATGGGGGTTGGGGGGTGCGGGAAAGCGAGATGATTCTATGAGGAGTGTTCCAGAATGCCTGATTTATCCAAGAGGTGAGGGGAAGCTCGAGCAACCAGCCAAGACGTGGGCCAAGGGTAATACATGGTCCTTCACTTGCACACTCACCCACCTCCCCGTCAGGATCTCATGAGGAAGACAGCTGTGTAGGAGGGACATTTGGTCTCGAGCTGGCAGGGCTGGCAGAACCACGCTCCCCCGCACCCCAGGGAACCATCCAGCCCCCACAGCGTGCTGTGGCAGAGACACCAGTAGTCGGGTTAGGGTCCTGACAGTACCCAGCCTAGCTTGGTGAGGGAGGCTGCAGCTTGCCTTCCAAATGCCCACGCTCCTCTTCCCTGGAACTCCGCTGCCGCCTCCCTCTTTTTGCTTCTGTTCCCCAAGACCAAGGTGGGGGGGGGGTGAGTTGTACCTCCTCGGTGCATTCCCGGGCCCATCACCCACATGTATCGCTATAGGATTTCTGAAGCACGCAGAGACTGACAATGTAGTCACAGCTTCCCACGGTCCCACGTTCCCAACCGGTCATTCTTGCCACAGACTCAGGGGAGAGCCATGTGCAGGACAGCAAGAACAGGAGCGGTTTGTCTTTCTCGGTGGCACCACGAGAGCTTGATTTGTGACAGGGATGAGAATGGCTCCCAGGTACAAACAATACCTGGCAGAAAGGGCCAGGAACGCTGACACCCCTGGCTGTTACGAGAGAAGTCACAGCAAGGGCGTTCCAAGAGCTTCCTGGAGAGGGTAGCTGCCATTGTGCTCGACTTACCTCGGACTGATGGGAAAGGTTTTCAGGCACTGTGAGCTAGTCCCTGGAACAGTGGCCCTGATGTCACCCAGACCCCTGACCTTGAGCAAGTTCCCTGCCCTTGGGAAAGTGACTTGGTCTCTCCCAGCCTCAGTTTGCCATCCATAAGACAGGAATGAAAACATGTGTGTCAGGTGAATGGAGAGATATGGAACAATCTAGCAGCGTACCACAGCTTGCCTTCCTCCCTCAGTCATTTCCACGTGCAACCACAGTGCCCAGCAAGGTCATGATCTACGGCTGATTTTCTCTCTGGTCGTCTGCACCCCCACAACCCCCCCCATACACTTGGCTTTTCTGTTGGGGTCCACCCCCACACATCTCCTTTCCCTTCCTATTAATCTGTGAGGGGCCATCACTTTCAAAGCTATATGCCAGGTTGCAGGCACCCATTCACCGACTCTGCAGAACCACCCACCTCCTCACACACCCTTACAGCTTCTTCCATGACTTGTGTCTGCTGCTCGCTCAACAGTGCGGAGGCAGCTGTTCTTATGGAAGTGACATTCCCTGAGCAATAGGGAGACTACATCACCGAGGACAATGTGCAACTCTAAAAAAAGATGCAAAGCCCTAGTGTAGGAGATGAAGGACAGCCTTGCCAGAAACACCAAGCCACCCTCACGGGGCAGCAGACCATACACAACCACATTGCAATCACATCATGTCCCGGCTTCGAGGAATCTGTCCGCGTCGTGGGGCCATTTCCACCAGATGTTGCCCTGGTGACTGTGATGGAGATGTGCGTGTGGGACTGCCCCGGGGTTCAGACACGGGGAGGGGGTGATAGGAGCAGGATCAGAGGGAGATGGCAAGCCTAAAGGGAGCCCTGTGATGAAGTTGGCTTAATGAACTGTCTCAAATGAGGCAAGACGATTGGATCTTTGACATCAAGAAGTCATCTTCAGCAGGGCATGGTGGCACATGCCTTTAATCCCAGCACTGGGGAAGGTAGAGGTAGGAGGATCGCCATGGGTTCGAAGCCACCCTGAGACTACAGAGTGAATTCCAGGTCAGCCTGAGCTAGAGTGTGACCCTACCTCAAAACACCAAAAAAAAAAAAAAAAATTAAAATGAAGATAAGGGGCTGGAGAGATGGCTTAGCAGTTAAGGCGCCTGCCTGCAAAGCCTAAGGACCCTGGTTGGATTCTCCAGGTCCCACATAAGCCAGATACACATGGTGGAGCATGCGTGTGGAGTCAGTTTACAGTGGCTGGAGGCCCTGGTGCACCCATTCTCCCTCCCTCTCTCTCTCTCTCCCCTTTCTCTGTCTCTAATAAATAAGAATAAAATCTTAAAATAAAATAAAATTAAGATTAAAAAAGGCTGGGCATAGTAGCACACGCCTTTATTACCAGCACTTGGGAGGCAGAGGTAGGAGGATCACTAAGAGTTCGAGGCCACCCTGAGACTACATAGTGAATTTCAGGTCAGCCTGGGCTACAGTGAGACCCTACCTCAAAAAGAAGAAGAAGAGGAGGAGGAGAGGAGAAGGAGGAGGAGGAGAAGGAGAAGGGGAAGAAGTCGTCATCTTCCAGAGTGGACTGCTCACAGGCCGGATGCAATCTTGGGCTCTTTGCAGCTGAGGATGACAGCCCTGGGGAGGAGGAGTCTGTTGCAAGTGAGCAGGCCATGCTCCCAGACACTGGCAAGAGGGTTCCAAGCCCACAGAGGATCTGGACATCTCAGCAGCTGCCAGCACTCAAGCTCAAGCAGTATCTTGACACATGCCAGCGGCCCAGGCCTAAGTCCTCCAGCTCCAGGAAGGCCGGTGGGACCACAGAGGCCCCGGCACCTATCTCCCCTTGGGCTTGCCTCACACTCAACCTGAGCCACAAAGCCTTCTCCTCTCTTCGTCCTGTTACCCGCTCATTTCCAGCACTCAAGCCACTTGACGCAGAAGCACACACTTGCTTTCTGGATTGTACGTCATTCCTTCAAAGGAGGTTGAACTAGAGACGGGGAATTTCAGAGGTGAGAATTTTGGTTGTCTGCACTTGCTAGCCATCCAACACAAGCACTTTTTTTTTTTTTTTTTTTTTTTTTAGACAGACAGACAGAGAGGGAGAGGGAGACAGAGAAAGGCAAGCCAGCAGTCTCTCAGCTGCTGAGAACGAAATCCAGATGTGTGCGCCCTCTGCGGCATTGCGCCCTTGCGTCACTTTGCATCTGGCTAAACGTGGGACCTGGAGATTTGAACTGCTGGAGATTGGAACCAGTGTTCTTAGACTTAGGACACAGGCACCTTAACCGCTAAGCCATCTCTCCAGCCCCCAAACACTTTTTAAAAATAGTTTATTTGCACTAATTTATCTGAGAGAGAAAGAGGCAGAGAGAGAGAGAAAATGGGCACACCAGGGCCTCCAGCCACTGGAAACATATTCCAAATGCATGTGCCACCTTGTGCATCTGGCTCACATGGGTCCTGGGGAACTGAACCTGGGTCCTTTGGCTTTGTAGGCAAGCACCTTAACCGCTAAGCCATGTCTCCAGTCCAAACACTTTTGAAAAAATATTTCTTTTATTTTAGAGAAAGAGAGAGAGAGAATGGGTGCACCAGGGCCTCTAGCCCTTACAAACGAACTCCAGATACATGTACCATCTTGTGCATCTGGCTTACATGGTTCCTGGGAAATTGAACCTGGGTCCTTAGGCTTTGCAGGAAGTGCCTTAATCACTAAACCATCTCTCCAGTCCTCGAACACTTTTATAAATAGATATATTTATTTAATAAGAGAGAGAGAGAAAGGGGCAGATAGCGAGAATGGGTGTGTCAGGGCCTCTGGCCACTGCAACCAAACACCAGATACATGTTCCACCTTATGCCTCTGGCTTACGTGGCTACTGGGGAATTAAACCTGGGTCCTTTGGCTTTGCAGGCAAGCACCTTAACCACTAAGCCATCTCTGCAGTCCCCCCAATACTTTTTATCCTGGTCATAGTCACTCGGCCTCAACTGCCTGCCCCATATTGTCCTGTCTGCACAGAAAATGTGGGACGGTCCCTGCCTTCAGGGAGGTTTGCCTAAGAAACAAAGGTCTATATGAAACCTTTATACATCCAATGCCACAGGACAGGCTCCAGAAGAAGTCACGCTTCTGAGGAAGGGGATCAGAAAGTCCTGTGGCCTCATGAGTCAGTAGAGCAGAAAGAGACCCCAGGGAACCCAGCAGAGTCACGCCTAAAATCCAGTCTCTTTAAAATATATTTTATTTATTTATTTGGGCCCGGAGAGATGGTTTAGCTGTTAAGCACTTGCCTGTGAAGCCTAAGGACCCCAGTTCAAGGCTCAATTCCCCAGTACCCATGTAAGCCAGATGCACAAGGTGGCGCATGCATCTGGAGTTTGTTTGCAGTGGCTGGAGGCCCTGACACGACTATTCTCTATCTATTTGCCTCTTTCTCTCTCTGTCTGTCACGCTCACATAAATAAATTAAAAATAAACAAAAAAATTTTTAAAAATCAAAATAAAATATATTTTATTTATTTATTTAGTTGAGAGAGAGAGAGGGAGAGAGAGAGAATGGGCGCACCAGGGCCTCCAGCCACTGCAAACGACCTCCAGATGCATGCGCCCCCTTTGTGCATCTGGCTAACATGCATCCTGGACAATTGAACTGGGATCCTTTGGCTTTGCAGGCAAACGCCTTAACCACTAAGCAATCTCCCCGGCCCTAAAATCCAGTCTCTTTAAAGCCTGAGCAATTCCGTCCAGCCTCTGGGGATAAAGGAGATGGACACTTAACCGAGACATGGAGCTAGAGAGAAGAGGTCAAATGGGCATTTCAGGCCAGCGACTGGGCTCACCTTGGCACCTCCAATTCTTTATGTAAATCTCTTTCAACGAGGCTATTGCTGACCAGCTGGTATGGCACCACAGCCTGCCCATCCCAACCCACCCCAGGGAATTCCAACACTCGTTTACCTTGCTCAGTCGTTTCTCTTTTTCTATGACCTAAATCATCCAAACGGCACGCAACATTCTTGATTAACTGCCACATTTATTATCTGCCTCCCCTTGCTAAAATATAAAGTTTCATGGGCTGGAGAGATGGCTTAGCAGTTAAGGCGTTTGCCTGCAAAGCCAAAGGATCCCAGTTTGATTCTCCAGGACCCACATAAGCCAGATGCATAAGGGGCAGGGCGCATGTATCCGGAGTTCGTTTGCAGTGGCTGAAGGCCCCGGCATGCCCATTCTCTCTCTCTGTCTCTCTGCCTCTTTCTCTCAAATAAATAAATAAAACTATATTTAAAAATATAAGTCCATGAACACAGGAGTCTTGTCTATTTTCTGCACTCACGAATCCCAAGATCCTAGCATGATGGTGGGACACACTGGGTCCTCAGTAAGTAAGTACTTAGTGAGTGAACGAATGAGTGACAGCTAATATTCACTGAGTACTTAGCAGATACCAGGGCAGGGCAAAGCGGCTCAGCAAGTCAGAATGTCTGGCCTCAGGGGAGCGCCTACTCAGCCAGTTCAGTCCTTCCTCAGGCTGGTCCTGAGGGAAGAGGAAGCCTTAAGCTAAGTCATATGGATCAAGAAACATGGACCCAGGCCCAATTCCAGTCATTGCCTGCTTTAGGGAAATCAGTTCATCTACCTTACTGACCACAGCTGCTTTTGCACTAAGTGGTAGAGACAAAGAGTCTACAAAGCCATTATATATATATATATATATTTTTTTTTTTTTTTTTTTTTTCCTGGTCCCAAGAAAGGAGCCAGTCCTGATTCAGGACTGAATGATAATGATGATAGATGATAATGAATTAGTCCCGCCCCTCTTCAGCTCTAATTCGATATTATGTAGGAAAACCTGGTGGTATTGCTCTTCCATATGAAGAATCTTATTTGAAAGTTAAAAGCGAAAAGCAGTAGAGCGCCGGGCAGACTGCCCACAAAGGCATCCGTGTAGAATGGAAGGAAGGTCGTCCTCAACACCTAATTTGCATCACAGATGGCATCCTCCAATAGAAAGCAAATATCCAGGAGTTCAAAGGCCCTGATTTTTTTAGGCTTAGATCTCCCTCGTACTCATGGCCTACCCATGACCAAAACACGAAGTGCCTCTCAATCTTTCCGTCAACACTAAAGTGAACGTGAGAACAAAAGAAAGAAATGGAACTGCTCTTGTTTCCAGAACAGCTACAGTAAGCAAAAGGATCGCTGAGCAAATGTTTATCACTCTTCCGTTACTTCATCGCCCCAGCCTTTGAGCACCTCTCCCAGGCCCCTCACATGAAGCTTGCGTGGGCCTTAGAACTGATGGTCCTAAAACACCGACAGAAAAAAAAACAAAACAAACAAACAAACAAAACAAAAAAAACAAGAATGAATGAGGCTATTCTTTCTAAGTGAATGCTCAGTGCCCGAGAGGCCACAATACAAAAGGCAGGCCATCTCTTTCAGCACATGGTTCCATTCTTAAATGACGGGAAAACACACGTGCCAATCAATCATGGGCAAAGATCATCATGCATCCCTCAGGTGAGACATACCTTGCTCTCCCGACACTACCAGTAACAATAGCTTCCTCTCCAAACTCAAAGGCTGGCACCAACTGTGTACAGTAATCAATTAGCCTCGCGGGCTGGGAGAGATGGCTTAGTGGTTAAGGCATCTGCCTGCAAAGCCTAAGGACCCAGGCTCCATTCCCCGGCACCCACATATAAGCCAGATGCACAAGGTGGCAAATGCATCTGGTTTGTGTTTGCAGTGGCGAGAGGCCCTGGAGCACCCATTCTCCCTCTCTCTCTCTCTCTCTCTCTCTCTCTCTCTCTCTCTCTCTCTCTCTCACATACATAAAGAAACCTGAAAACTCACCTTCTTACCACTTCCCAAGGTATCCACAGAAGTTTTCTAAAAGCTTTCCCTGGGTAGAAAGTACCAAAGCTTTTACCATTTCCACATTCCTATTTCTTACACCTCAAAATTTTCACTAATTACCTCCACATGCCCCTTCACGCCAGTGGAATTTGGTTTCCCTCTTTTTTTTTTAATTTTTATATTCCATGAATATAAGACTTTACTGCCAAAAAAACTTTACAAATAGCAACTCTCTCTCAACCATGATCTGTGGAACTCACACACAATTTTTGTTTGGTTTTATTTAGTCTTTTTGTTGCTATTTGGAAGAAAACTTCCTTGGCAGAACTGTCTCATCAGGGACAAAATGTGGTAGCTCTTAAAAATTTAAAAAAAAAAAAAAAATTGTAGTTTGCTGAGCCTCAAGCACCTCTTCTGGCCTCACATCCTCAGCAACAACAGAACTGCTCTTCTACAATGCCCTTATCATTTGTCTCCTCCTACCTGCTTCAGGATTAACCAGTGGACTCAAAAGCATTCATTCTAAGGTTGGAGAGATGGCTCAATGATTAAGACACTTGCCTGCAAAGCCTACCAACCTGGGCTTCCATTCCCCACTATGCACGTAAACCAGATGCACAAAGTGGCATGTATATCTGGAGTTCGTTTGCAGTGGTTAGAGACCCTGGAACATCCATACACACTCTTACACACTCTCTCTCTCCCTCTTTCTTTGCTTGCAAATAAATAAAAATATTTTAAAAGCTTTTAAAAGCATCCATTCTCATCAGTATTGCTGAGGTCTAAAATTATAACCCTGGGCTGGAGAGGTGGCTTAGCAGTTAAGGTACTTGCCTGAAAAGCCTAAGGACCCGTGTTTGATTCTCCAGATCCACGTAAGCCAGGTGCGCAAAGGTGAGGCAAGTGTCAGGTCACACATGCCCAGTAGGTGCGCTAGTGTCTAGAGTTTGATTTTAGTGGCTGAGGCCCTGGAGCGCCAATTCTCTCTCCCTCTCTAAAATGAAAAAAAAAAAAAAGTTTAACATAACCCTACACACCTTAAAAAAATATGTGTCCATGATCCACGAATCTTTATATTCATCTAGTCCTCTGACACATCCCCAAAAGGGGCCAGGACCTGGATTCCAGGTAGTAGTCGCTGTCACATTGACTCACCTGGGGCAAGGTGATGGTAGCATTCCTTCTCCTGTCTGAGGTATGCACAGCAAATCCTGGCCCCGTGCTGACCTGTGCAGAGTCAGCGCTAGGACGCTGGTCAAGGAGATTGGCAAGATGCCTTAGGTCACTTCTGCTCAAACCTGAAAACTCAGGCCCTGAGACCTGACAACTGTGCAAAACTTCACAGAAGTCAGAGACAAGCTTCCCGGTTCCTTGGGGCACTGCGATAAGAAGGAGAGAAGGAAAAGTGGCCTGGTAGAGGTTGAAAGATGTATGTGACAGATCTGGGCTGGAGGTACGGAGCCCCTCAGCTGGCACGGTGTCACTTCTGTCATGGCTTTGGGGTACCTCGCTGTGGAGTCCAGGCCTCTGAGTCAGCATGGCAGCCGTAGCAGAAGCCTGCCTTACAAGTAGAAAGTTGAGAGCCCTGGAGGTCTGGGGACAGACAGACGGGCAGAAGTTGTAAGTGTAGTAAGGGCTGGGAAGGCCTTCCTCGGAAAATCCAGCGTAGCTGGTCAGGAGCGCGTGATCTGCAGGAGTGCGTGATCTGCAGGAGCGCGTGATCTGCAGCCAACATACTGGGCTCTCTTCTTCACCAGTTCCTACTAACATCTAAGCTCTGTTCATCCTCTCTAAACATAAGGAAAAGATATGAAAAGCATTCCGCACGCAGCCTCAAGAAGGGGGTAATAGAAAGCCAGGTGTGGTGGCGCACGCCTTTAATCCCAGCACTCGGGAGGCAGAGGTGGGAGGACTGCCATGAGTTCGAGGCCACCCTGAAACTACATAGTGAATTCCTTACCTCGAAAAGAAAGAAAGAAAGAAAGAAAGAA
Organism: Orientallactaga sibirica; assembly: GCA_036365145.1. NCBI lineage: Eukaryota > Metazoa > Chordata > Mammalia > Rodentia > Dipodidae > Orientallactaga > Orientallactaga sibirica. Next base: position 3,677,757 of record JAEOAD010001893.1, on the reverse strand, counting down.
AGAAAGAAAGAAAGAAAGAAAGAAAGAAAGAAAGAAAGGAAGGAAGGAAGAAAGAAAGAAAGAAAGAAAGGGTAACAGAAACCCAACTTGGATGTCAAAAAGGCACCATGAACTAGTAAGACCAGACATCTGTGTTTTAACCTCCCAATCTTATAGACGGGGAAGATTACAATCAGGGTTCCTTCCAGATGAAACATTCTAGAAGGTGATAACAAATACCTAAAGATCAAAAAGCCAGGGGATAGTAGTTAAGGTGTTTGCCAGCAAAACCAAAGGACCCCGGTTCGATTCTCCAGGACCCACGTAAACCAGATGCACAAGGAGTGCACACATCTGGAGTTTGTTTGCAGTGGCTGGATGCTCTGGCACACCCATTTTTTTCTCTCTCTCTCTCTCTCACTCTTTCTCTCAAATAAATAAATAATAAAATTAAATTAAATTAAATAAAAGCCAGGGGAGCAGGGCTGATGACATGGCTCAGCCAGTCAAGTGCTGGCCATGCTAGCATGAGGACCCAAGTTTAGATCCCCAGTGCTCACGTCAAAAGCTAAGCACTGCAGTCATCTGTGACCTGTGATCTGAGCACTGGGGAGGCAGAGACGGGAGGATCCCTGGAGCCTGCTGGCTCACTAGTCCAGCTGAATTGGTGAGCTCCAGGTTCAGTAGAGACTTTGTGTCTCAAAAATTAAGGTAAAGAGGCCGGGCATGGTGGTGCACTCCTTTAATCCCAGCACTCGGGAGGCAGATGTAGGAGGATCACTGTGAGTTCAAGGCCACCCTGAGACTACATAGTGAATTCCAGGTCAGCGTGGGTTAGAGTGAGACTCTATCTCAAAACAAAACAAAACAAAACAAAAAATTAAGGTAAAGAGGACTGGGGAGATGGCTCAATGGCTGAGGCTCTCGCCCGCAAAGCCTAACAAACTGGGTTCAATTCCCCAGTACCTATGTAACGCCAGATGCACAAGGTGGCACACGCATCGGGCATTCATTTGCAGTGGTCGGAGGCCCTGGCGCACCCATTCTGTCTGTCTCTCTCTTCTCTGTATCTTTCTCTGCTTGCAAATAAATTTGAAACAAATTAAGGTAGAGAGTGTTTGAGAAAGATAGTGGGCATTGACCTTGGCTACAATACACACACACACACACACACACACACACACACACACACGTCCTCACACATATGGATACATGCACACTACACACACATGCAACAAAATAAAAAAAAATCATGTGGACATGACAAATATAAAATCAAATGATGTCCCACAGCACATTCAGCTCCGTCCACAGAAACAACCTACGTGCAATTGAAGTGAAAAGTGTGAGTGTGTTTTGGTGTGCAGGTACTGGAGTTGCTGCCAGGAAAGAGGACCACTAATCACAAATGCCATCCTTATTCTTAGTTTCCTAGATTAGCCTCTGGGAAGGTTTCTGGCCATCTAGGTATCAGGCAGGCAAGTAAGGACTTCTAAAAAAAAATTCTCAGCCAGGCGTGGTGGCGCACGCCTTTAATCCCAGCACTCGGGAGGCAGAGGTGGGAGGATTGCCAAGAGTTCAAGGCCACCCTGAGACTACACAGTGAATTCCAAGTCAGCCTGAGCTAGAGTGAGACCCTACCTCGGAAAAGCAAAAAAAAAAAAAAAAAAAAAAAAAAATTCAAACCAGGCGTGGTGGCGCACGCCTTTAATCCCAGTACTCTGGAGGCAGAGGTAGAAGGATCGTTGTGAGTTCAAGGCCATCCTGAGAACACAGAGTGAATTCCAGGTCAGCTTGAGCTAGAGTGAGGCTCTACCTCGAAAAACCAAAAAGAAAAAAAAAAATCTCCTAAAATCAAGAGAGAGAGAGAGAAAGAGATTTCTCCTCACCCTAGCCTTCATTGTTGTTCTTAAAATTGAAAGGATAGTAGTTACATTTATCAAGTGCACAAACACTTGGGTTCAACTCTCAGCATAAAATGGTGCCACATGCCAGTGATCCCAAGCACTCAGCAGGCAGAGGCAGGTGGATCAGAAGTTCAAGGTCATTCTCGGCTACATAGCAAGTCAGAGGCTATTGGCCTGAGAACCATGAGGCCTCGTCTCAAAAATAAAATCCTTTGATCCATACTGAATAGCTTCTTCATCATCAAGAAGGAATAGTACAAAGTCATACTTTAAAAATATATCAAATCATGGGGCTAGAGAGATGGCTCAGCAGTTAAAGGACTTACTTACAATGCCAGACAGTCTGGGTTCTGTTCCCCAGTACCCATGTAAGACCAGATGCACAAAGTGGTGCATGCCTGGAGTTCATATGCAGTGACAAGACTGGCACACCCATACACACACTCTCTCCTTGTAAATAAATAATTAAAAAGGTTTAAAATTTTTATCAAAACAGAAGAGAGACTAATTACAAAGAAGAAGGGATTAAATGGAGGGTAGACTTGGGAGGGGGGAAATGAGAGTGGTAGGAGGGAAATTATCATGGTTTATTGCCTATACTTGAGAAGTTGTCAAAAACAATATATATAAATATATATATATATGAGGGGTGTGTTGGTACATGCATTTAGTCTCAGCCTGGGACCACAGAATGAGTTTCAGGTCAGCCTGGGCTAGAGTAAGAGTTTGTCTTGAGAAACCAAATACATCTAAACACAGCATGGTGCTTAGACAACACACCACCTCCTTTAACCTCATGTAAACTAGTGGAGACTTAAGCTTCCCTTCTGGACTTGCAGAGTTCCAGTACACTATGGAAAATATGCCCCCAGTGTGCAACCGACCAATGAAATGGCAAGAAACCAGTGTCACTGGGGCTCCAGTGATAGCTAGGACATTTGGGTAGAATGACAGATGTTGCCTAAAAGCCTGGTCAAATCCTCTAAGCTTTCTAGAATGGTCTCTCTCCCACTCCAAATCCTCTTATCCTTTAAGGCACAGTTCAGACATCATCCCCCTGGAAGCTCCCATTGATAATACAGTATCCTGTGAAGTGACCCACTCCCGAGTTATGTGTGCTGGGTCGCTATACAGAGCATTCTGCCGCAGCTGATTTCCTATCCTCAGTTCCCATCTCATTCCAAAGGGTGTGTACCATGTCTCTCACATGTTATGTGTGCTGGGTTGCTATACAGAGCATTCTGCCGTAGCTGATTTCCTATCCTCAGTTCCCATCTCATTCCAAAGGGTGTGTACCATGTCCCTCACATTACCTTGCACTTGGCTCAGGTGGCAAAAGTAACTTTGGCCTAAATAGGTGAGTAAGTCACTCTTGCCTTCAGACAACTTTCTTCTCAAAAGACAATGGCACAATTTGATCAATCAAGATTAACTCTTCCCAGCATCTAAGATTAATGTCCCCTTGGTTAGATAAGGAACTGTACTGTGACACACATCCACGTCTTTACTTAGAAAATTAGCTCGGCAAAGAGCAGGTCTGTTAATGAAACCAATCGGGCCAAGTCTGAAACTAGAACTTGGTGATACCAAGACTTCACATACATTTTTAATCCTTTTTCCCATGAGGAAAAAAAAAAAAAAAATGAGGTCCAAAAAGATTAAATGACTTGCCCAAGATCACTCCGCTAAGAAGCAGCCAGTTAAGGCCTAGACTCCAGTTCTGATCACCTTTCTATTCCCTGCAGCCAGTCTAGAAGATTATTTATGTGACATTGACAAACAAGGCAATGGGGTCAGAGGTCAAAGATTCCCAAGATAGATATATCTTCTTCCTCAAATCAGCTATATCTATATCTATCTACTATCTATCTATCTATCTATCTATCTATCTATCTATCTATCTAGGTTTTTTGAGGTAGGGTCGCACTGTAGTCCAGGCTGACCTGGAATTCACTCTGTAGTCTCAGGGCAGCCTCGAACTCACGGCGATCCTCCTACCTCTGCCTCTCGAGTACTGGGATTAAAGGCGTGCGCCACCACTCGCAGTTCAGCAATATTTTTGTAAGAAAAATATACCCTGAGAATCCAAAGCATCTATCTGAGATGCCAGCATGGCCCAGAATCTTTGTTGACTGACAGTCTCTCAGTCTCAGTTTGCCCTTTGGCTCATCTAGCCAGCCCCCTTGCCTCCCCAGTACTGGGATTACAGGCATGGCCTACCATGCTCCGCCCACATGCTCAGTGTTTACCTGCATCCTGGGCATCTGAGCTCAGCTCTCACACCCTTGACCAAACAGAGCCGGCCCTAATTCACTTGGTGTTTGCTGTTGCTGTTGCTGTTTTGTTGTTTCTGTCTCTCTCTTTCACTCTCAGGAGCTTAGAGAGGTGTAAGGTGTGTGATATCACAGCAGTCTGCGTGCAGATGCTAACACCAGCACGCAGCTGACTTCCTATTAAGCCAAGCATTACAGAGGTTTTCAAAAAATATAAAACAATGCCATGCTTCTGAAGACCTTCATTTAGGAAAATGTAGTTATACGTATTGCAAATATGCAAATACGTTAATGCACGATGGGTTTCTTTTTATGTTAATTTTTTAAAGTGGTCATTTTAGTGGGTATATACTGACAGATTCAGCTCATAAAAAGACTCACCAGAGTTTTCAGCAATTTTGAAAAATACTGACAATTACATTTTGGTCTTGAGACCCTCAAGTTTAAGAATCACCAGTTCATAAGAAAGTTCCCACATCCCTTCTTTTTCTTGAGTAAGTAAAGCTGAAATGTCTGCTTCTTTCTGTCTTTTACACTCCATTCACCATCCAGGGTCTGGTTCAAGGTCCACTGAAGCTTCTCGATGACCCAGCTCTAGCCTTCTGGTCTTTTGATGCCAGCTAGCGTCTCATCACTCACTGCCCTCTTCTCCTTTGTTCTTCTCCTCCTTCCCTCCCCTCCCTTTCCTTCTTCCATTCTCTCCTCTCCTCTTACCTTGCCCGTTCCCCCCCCCAACCCCAACCACATCCATAGCACTATTCTGGGTCATTTAACATTCCCCGTGGGGGCGTCTTGTTTCCCCAAAGCAATTCAGAACCGTAAAGTGTGTTTGACTTCAGCTGTAACTCTTTCATTTATTTCTTTATTTGAGAGAGAGAGAGAGAGAGAGAGAGAACGGGTGCACCAGGGCCTCCAGCCACAGCAAACGAACTCCAGATGCATGCGTCACCATGTGCATCTGGCTAACGTGGGTCCTGGGGAATCGAGCTTCGAACCATGGTCCTTAGGCTTCTCAGGCAAGCGCTTAACCACTAAGCCATCTCTCCAGCCCTCCAGCTGTAACTCTTAACTAGGGGGCCGACCTTGGGCAAGTTCCAGAACCACACGTTCCATGTTTCTAAAAGGCAGAGCGGACACACTTCTTATAAAGCTTAGGCAGTCACCTGCATTTCCAATGCGCTTTTCCAATGCACTAACTCGGAATTTTTCTGGGAACTATGACGGCAGCAATCTCAAGTACCAAGCACGGGGGCTGGAGCATGTAGGGAACCAACTACCTTCCTCCCAGCAGCACAGCCATGATACACAGAATGGCCAGGATCCGTTCCCCAGAACGATCAGGCGAATCAATGATGCACGGAACAATCGATCACGTTTGGGACTCACCAGAGGTCTCTGAGGGGCAGCTGCTGGCGGTCTCCATCTCAGGGCTTCCACGTTCTTGGTATCTTTTTGTTGTTGTTGTTTATTTATTTATTTACTTGAGAGCAACAGACAGAGAGAGAAAGAAGCAGATAGAGAATGGGCACACCAGGGCCTCCAGCCACTGCAAACGAATGCCACACGCATGTGCCGCTTTGTGCATCTGGCTTACGTGGGTCCTGGGGAATCGAGCTTCGCACTGGGGTCCTTAGGCCTCACAGGCAAGCGCTTAACCACTAAGCCATCTCTCCAGCCCGATATCTTTTTTAAAAAATATTTTTATTTTTAACAATTATTTTATATTTAATAATTATTTACAAACATAGACAGACAGACGGGGGGATGGGCACGCCAGGGCCTCCAGCCACTGCAAATGAACTCCAGGTGCATGTGCCACTCTGCATCTGGCTTTACATGGGTCCTGGGGAATTGAACTCAGGTTGTTAGGTTTTACAGGCAAGTGCCTTAACCACTGAGCCAGCTCTCCAGCCCCACGTTCTTGATATCTTATTCAAAGAAGTGAAAAAGTGCACACGGATAGCAAAGCAGCCAGAAATTTCTTTGCAGGGTTAAGTCAAAAAGTACAAAAAGCGGGCTGGAGAGAAGGCATAGTGTTTAAGGCACTTGCCTGCAAAGCCAAAGGAATCAGGTTTGGTTCCCCAGGACCCATGTAAGCCAGATGCACAAGGTGGCACATGTGTCTGGAGTTTGTCTGCAGTGGCTGGAAACCCTGGCACACCCATTCTCTCTCTCTCTCTCTTTCTCTCTCTCAAACAAATAAATAAAAATAATTTTAGGGCTGGAGAGGTGGCTTAGCAGGTAACGCATGTGCCTGCAAAGCCTAAGGACCCTGGTTCGATTCTCCAGGTCCCACGTAAACCAGAGGCACATGTGTGTGGAGTTTGTTTGCAGTAGCTGGAGGCTCTGGTGAGCCCATTCTCTCTCTCTTTCTTTCTGTCTCAAATTTTGTTTTTTGTTTTTTGTTTTTTTTTTTTTGAGGTAGGGTTTCACTCTAGTCCAGGCAGACTTGGAACTCACTATGTAGTCTCAGGATGGCCTCAAACTCATGGCTCTCCTCTTACCTCTGCCTCCCAAGTGCTGGGATTAAAGGCATGCGTCACCATGCCCGGCTTCTGTCTCAAATTTTTAAAAATTTATAAAAATAATTTTTAAAAAATACAAAGAAGGTTGGGGCAGCAGGCTCCATGATTGCCCAAGAGCAGTGGGTTACTCCCAGAGTTTTCTTTGTACTGGGTATAGAAGGAGCTAGCTAGCAGGGGGCATAGTTTGGGTGGTTCTCAATTTTGATGGGCAGGCTTGAGTTACAGCAGCTTTTCTCTACTGCACATGTCCTTTCCCACAATACACCTGGTTTTAATCATATGTCCCCCCAATCATGCGTGAGCATAAGATGGTACACAGGGGATCTTCCTTGAATATTCACTTAGGAGACAGCCTGCCGTATTGTAGATACATCCCAACCCAGTCCTTATTGACTCAGACCCCTGTCTCCTGGCTCAGCCCGGTTATGTTCTGAATGCCAAGGCGTTACTAAGTAACTTAGTCCCGTTTTTTAAAACAGGCTTAGGTGCAGCTTGGCACAGGTAGGGGTCCCAGGTTGCTAACAAATTGCAACTGTGTTCATTGTTAGGAAAGGGGTGTGTTTACTGCCCAGGCCCTGACATCTCAGTGTTTGTTACAGTCAATTTCCAGTTGCTTTCAGAAAACACCCAGCCAAGAGCAGCTTGTGGGAGGAAAAGGGTTTGTTTTGGCTTACAGACTTGAGAGGAAGCTCCATGATGGCAGGAAAACAATGGCCTGAGCAGAGGGTGGACATCAGCTCCTGGCCAACATCAGATGGACAATAGCAACAGGAGAGTGTGCCAAACACTGGCCAGGGGAAGCTGGCTATAATATCCATAAGCCTACCCCCAATAATACACTGCCTCCGGGAGGCTTCATTTTCCAAACTGCCACCAGCTGGGGGCATAAGCATTCAGAACACATAAGTTTATAGGGGACACCTGAATCAAACCACCACATTCCTTAATTCACCAGGCCAGCACTTCCACTGTGCCCTAGACACGCAAACCTGAGCTGTGAAGAGAAGCTGCCAGACAGACTAGACTGCTCCTCTTTCACAGTTCACATCCTGCTGGGCTGGGCCCACTCCTTCTGGGACAAATATCTTGTGGTCGTCATCTTTTTATCCAAGAGCCCCAGGCATTTTCGGGACAGCAGAGTGCCAGCCTTGACCTTTGAAAGGGAGAGACAGCCCTTGGCAAGGGGTCTGGCACTGCTGGGCTCCTTTTCAACCGAGACACGTGCCAGAAGCAGACAGAAAAATAAGGAAGATGGTTTGCAGGGTTTCAAAGTCACTTCAGAAATTCAAATCCGAAATAGTGGCGCAGTACTGAAAACATGGGCCCAGCACTGGGAACACAGACCCTAGGGTCTCAAGCCAGGCGGAATGTCCAGGGTGCTTTGGGATGAGCGGTACCATGCAGGATGCAGGTGGGGAGGTGCACTGAAAGGGGAGGTAGAGAGATAGACAGGCCTTTTAGACTTCAGGCTGCCTCCTGCTTATATGGCTCCACCTGACTGAAAAACAGGAGAGAAAAGACATAACTAACAAGTCAGCCAGAAAACACAGCTTATGTAGGGAGGGGGAGAGGTGGCAAGATGCAAGAAGCGGCAGTCAGGAAGCAGATGTGGGGGAGAAGTAAGGGGACATAGGCCACAGTTAGAAGAAAACAAGCTAGTCCCCCTTTCAAAGCCATCACTTACCAGGACCCAGGTGAACACTGGGCTTCACGCAGGAAGTGAAGCACTAGGGTGTGGCGGGAGGTGGGGGCATGTTCCAAGTCTGGAGTCAAGAGACCCAGACTTGGGGCTGGAGAGATGGCTCGGTGGTTAAGGCGCTTGCCTGCAAAGCTGAAGGACCCATGTTGGACTCTCCAGATCCCACGTAAGACAGACGCACAAAGGTGAGGCAAGCGTAAGGTTGCACATGCCCACTAGGTGGTGCAAGTGTCTGGAATGCAATTGCAGTTGCACAGTTGCACTCTCTCTGTCTCTCTCTAAAGTAATATTTTAAAAAAGAGACCCAGATTTTTTTTGAGAGAGAGAGACATAGAGAGAGACAGAGAGAGAGGGAGAGGAAGACAGAGATGGGCGCACCAGCAGCCTCTCAGCTGCTGCGAATGAAATCCAGATGCGTGTGCCCCCTTGTGGTCAAGTGTGGCATTGCGCCCTTGCATCACTTTGCATCTGGCTAAACGTGGGACCTGGAGATTGGAACTGCTGGAGATTGGAACCAGCATTCTTAGGCTTAGGAGGCAGGCGCCTTAACCACTGAGCCATCTCTCCAGCCTGAGACCCAGATTTTTAAACCTTTGTTCTACGTCTGAGAAGCTTAGGGAAGCTGGTGAAGCCTAAGGTAGCGCACGGAAGGCCAACAGTTCCCAGCATCCACTCACACGCAGGCCTTTCACAGCTAACATTTTTTTGTGTGTGTCCTCACCAAGCAGGTTTCATTTCTGACAAGAGTTCACCGCTTGAGAATATATGAGATTGTTTCTATGGAAACAGATGATGACCCTTGCAGAAAAATCCTAGAACAGAAGCTAATTTTTTTTTTTTTTAGGAAGTATGAACAGGAACACAAGAGGGGAGGGGTTTCATCCAAGAGAAGGAGCCAAACATGACCAGAAAAGAGACCATCGCGTCATTAAGTACTAAGTCCCTTGAATTCCAAAGTCAGTAATATAATCTGACGTTCACTAGCACCTGTGAGAAGTGGCAAGGTGTCAGAACAGAAAGAAAGCGAGAAGCTTCCACCACGGAGAGCTTAAGCTTGACAAAGGTGATGAGACCAGTATACACGGGAGCAATCCTATGCAAAATACACTCATATCCAGACCAGAACATCTGGGCCCCACACAGCACCGTGCACACAGGTGCACAGTTAGTGCTCAAGGACACCGGCTAAGGACTGGGCGCACAGCTCAATGGTAGAATGTTCGCCCAGCACGTGGGAAGCCCTGAGATCCATCTGCGGCACTGAAAAAAAAAATGTGCTAAGTGAGTGATGCGTTCTTCATTCAGCTTGCGCTCTGAGTCGACTGCTTGTGGAAAAGCTCTGTGAAGGCCAGCCTCGTTGTGCATAAGGAGGGACGGAGTGGTTCCAGCCCGCTTCAGGGAAAACATCAAAGCCCAGGGAGGACCATGACGCATACATGACGCATACGCTGGAAACCCAAAGGCTGACAGGTGAGACGCTCACGGCTGTCCACAGAGACATTGCCGTTGCCTTACCCACACGAGACTCATGAGCACGGGTTGGAGAGATGGCTTGGCGGTTAAGGAGCTTGCCTGCAAAGCCAAAGGACCCAGGTTCGGTTCCCCAGGACCCACGTAAGCCAGATGCACAAAGGGCAGGCGCCAGGCATCTGGAGTTCATTTGCAGCAGCTGAAGGCCCTGGTGTGCTCATTCTATCTGCCCCCCACAAATAAATAAAAATTGTGTATATATATATATATTTTTTTTTTTTTTAAGAGAGTCATTAACGCTGTCAGGTCAGTAACCATTCAAGTCCACGTTGGTACTGAGGGACACAGAAATTAGATTGTAGAACCCCAAAGAGATCCCAGGACAGGCTTGACAAGCTCCAGGCTTGTCTCTGAGCCGTGAAGACATCCATGAGTGTGACCTGGACGGTCCTGTGCCCTCCACATGTTCCATCTCATTCAGACTTAAAGGTCACCACCTCCATAACACTAAGCCAGGGAACCCTTTTTTGGGACCACAACAAAATCTGGGAGGGAGGAAGGAGGACCAGAAAGAAAACATGAGGATAGACAATGTTGTCAGTTGGTTTTTATTATTATTTTTTTATCAGAGAGAAAGAGCAAGAGAGAGAGAGAAAGAGAGAGAAATGGTGTGCCAGGGCCTCTGGCCATAGTAATTCAGCTCGAGACCCATGTGCCATCTTGTGCACATGTGTGACCTTGCATGCTTTTTTCTACCTTGTGCGTCTGGCTTACATGGGACCTGGAGAGTCAAACATGAGTCCTTAGGCTTCACAGGCAAGTGCTTTAACCACTAAACCATCTCTCCAGCCCAATGCTGTCAGTTCTTGTAAAACTGAACGAATAGGTTCTTTCCCACCTCAGGGCCTTTCTCTCCTTCTGTGTCTTCTCAATTCAGTCCCACTTTCCACAAAGCCCCTCCTTCACCACGCCACCTGAAGTCCCTTATTTTCCTTCAGAACCCTTTAGACATGCACAGGGACCATGCCTGTCTTGTGTACCATTAACCAGCCACCTCTTAGCATAGCATCTGAGGCAAAGTGGCCCTCAATAAATGTATACTCAATTAGTGAAGCAAATGTTCCCTGTGTTCATGAAATAATTATGGTAGCAATGTATTGTTAATATTGTTAATAATGTAATGTTATTCTTGGATGACATAAAAACCCAGCTGTAAGGCATCTTTACACCAGCTCACTCCCTACCTCTCCTCTGGAGACAGAGGGGACAGAGATGAGGCATTTTACTCTCTAGAAATTCAATATTTGTAAAAATATATTTTATTTATTTATTTATTTTTATTTAAGAGAGAGAGAGAGAATGGGTGTGCCAGGGCCTCCAGCCACTACAAACGAACTCCAGACACATGTGCCCCCTTGTGCATCTGGCTTATGTGGGTCTTGGAGAATCTAACCAGGATCTTTTGGCATTGCAGGCAAATGGCTTAACTGCTATGCCATCTCTCCAGCCTTGGAACCAGTGCTGTGCCAAAGAAAAGTCCTTCGACATCCTTCTGTTAAAACTGCAAAACTACTTCTTATTTTTATTTATTTATTTATTTGAGAGACAGAGGCAGATAGAGAGGTAGAGAAGGAAGGAGCGAAAGAGAGAGAATGGGCACAGCAGGGCCTCTAACCACTGCAAACAAACTCCAGCTGCACACGCCCCCTTCTGCATTTGGCTTTATGTGGGTCCTAGGGAATCGAACCCGGGTCCTTTGGCTTTGCAGGCAAGAGCCTTAACGGCTAAGCCATCCCTCCAGCTCCAGAACTACTTCTGATCCGGGGGCTTGGCACAGGGAAGTCTGCACAGCCACATCTATTCGCAAAGAAGCTGGCCTTCCCAGAGGCATTTTGTGTTCATTTGTCACCAGAAGAATCCAGTACCATGGCTTTTGTCTTCGCTGCCTTCCCCACCTTCTCCTTTCCTGACCCACCAAGCTCGTTCTTGTTGAGGTTTTCAATTTTGCAACCTGGAAACATTCCCAGGCTCCAGCTTGGACAATGAGGAATAGTTTGTTGTGGCATTAATCATGGCATGCCGTGGCGCTGCTTGGAATATTCCCCGGCAGAGTGTTCCTATCGCAGGGTCACCTGTGAGTGCTGGCTGGCTTTCTGGGGTCCCCAATAACCCATCAGGAACTGGAGAGGAAGACATAAATCCCCGTGGCGAGCAGAACATAAGGAGCCTTTATGGTCTCCCATTACCACCGGGCGTTGCTCACTCATGCCTGGCTTGGGAAATGCATTCTATTAGTGGCCCTTAGGCTTGCTGAGCTCTCCTGTGGTTTTTCCCATCTGGAGGTGACGACGGGTTGCTGGATCCAAGGGAAAGGGGTGCAGACACGGTGATGCCCCCGGCATGGCTGGAGCTCCATTCCAAACTTGCTCAAATAGAATTCCACTTTGCCGCGGACAGAGACGGCGACTGCGGGTGGCTTACAGATGGGGAAGCTGAGGTCCAGGGAGATGGGCTAAGGGATGGGAGTCAATGCTACTAGTCCACGCCAGGCCATCAAACGTGGTGGGAGGGCTTTGAAATCATGACAGGCCTGACTGGCAAGGTGACAGTATTAGCATTAACATGAGTATTTATCCATCTAAGGACCATAAGTCAGATGTACTTCCAGGCTCAGGGAGGGTGGCATGTGAGGTAAATCAGAGATGAATGACCCATGGCCTCTGCCCATGAAGGAAGGGAAGTGCACTGCAAGAGCTGAGATTCGGGCTGGAGAGATGGCTTAGCGGTTAAAGGCGCTTGCCTGCAAAGTTAAAGGACCTAGGTTCGATTCCCCAGGACCCACATAAGCCAGATGCACGAGGTGGCACATGTGTCTGAAGTTCATTTGCAGCAGCTAGAGGCCCTGTTGCACCCATTCTCTCTCTCTCTCTCTCTCTCTCTCCCTCTCTCCCTCCCTCTCTCTCTCTCTCTGCCCTCCTCTCTCTCTTCTCTCTCAAATAAATAAATAAATAAATAAATAAATAAATAAATAAATAAATTTTCCTTTAAAAAAAGGGAAGCCTTTTCTTGGGTCCACCCACAGGACAGGCCTCAATCAAGGGCCTTAACCAGAGGGAATGGTATGCTAGGATTCAGGCATCAAGAGGAGCAACAGACATCAGTATTGTGAGAGGCCCACCACAGGGGTAGAGAGACTGGTGAGATGTCATTATCCACACAGGTGTCATAGACCTGAACTCCAGGGGTGCCATTATTTAACCTTTCCTCTGCAGACTGAAAACAACAGTGTTGGTCTGGCCTCATTTATGGAACAATGATAACGTCACATCACCATATAAATGACAGCAAAATAATAAAACAGAAGAGGCAAGGCATGGGGGCCTGGGGAGATGGCTCAGTGGGTCAGCCTGGTTGCTGCACAGGTATAATGAAGAGTTGAGTTCCATCCTCAGCACGCATGTGAAAAGCTGAGCATGGCTGGGCATTTCTGTAACCCTGGCACTGGGGGACAGACACAGGAGCATTGCTGGGGTTCCCCAGTCATGCAAACTAACCAAAAATTTAAAAATAAAAAAAAATTTTTAAAGGGCTGGAGAGAAGGCATAGCAGTTAAGGCACTTGCCTGCAAAGCCAAAGGACCCAGGTTCAACTCTCAGGACCCACATAAGCCAGATGCACAAGGGGGTGCACATGTCTGGAGTTCATTTGCAGTGGCTGGAGGCCCTGGCGCCAAGGAGTTCTGGCTTCAATGAGTGACTCGGACTCAGGAAAGGTGGAAGAGTGAGAATGGAGGGCATGTGATGTTTTCCTCTGGCCTCTGCTTGTATGCACACACCCCCAAAATAAACAACAGAAAATAAGAACTGAGTTGGAGAGATGGCTTAGTGGTTGAGGCACTTGCCTACAAAGCCTAAGGACCCATGTTCAACTCCAGGTCCCACGTAAGCCAGACGTACAAAGCGATGCAAGCGTGCAAGGTCACACATGCACACAAGATGGCGCATGCATCTGGAGTTCCATTGCAGTGGCTGGAGGCCCCTGGTGTCCCAATTCTCTCTCTTTCTCTCTCACTCACTCGCTGGCTCTCTTGCATAAAAAAAGGCCAGTCTGTTGGGCTTACCTCAAAAACAAAAGAAAACAAAACAAAAAACCAAGATGGCCGGGTGTGGTGGCACATGTGGGAGGCAGAGGTAGGAGGATCACTGAGTTCCAGGCCAGCCTGAGATGACATAGTGAGTTCCAGGTCAGCCTGGACTACGGTGAGACCCTACCTCGAAAAACCAAACTAATAATAATAATAACCACCAATATGTATTGAGCACTTCTGTATGTTAGGCATCGTTGTTCCTAGCTCCTTACTGATTTTTTTTTTTTTTTTTTTTTTTTTGTTTTTCGAGGTAGGGTCTCACTCTGGCCCAGGCTGACCTGGAATTCACTATGTAGTCTCAGGGTGGCCTCGAACTCACGGCGATCCTCCTACCTCTGCCTCCCGAGTGCTGGGATTAAAGGCGTGTGCTACCACGCCCGGCTCTCCTTACTGATTTTTGAATCCTTACAGTGATCCAGGGAAAATCGACTTTCATTGGCTCCATCTTGCAATGAAGAAAAATTAAGATACGGTGATTTCAAGTAACTTATACCAGATCACACAGGAGTAAGGAGTAGAGTTGTGATTCGCAGCCAGGTTGTCCAGCCTGGGTCCCCCGTTCTTGGTCACTAATATCCATGGGCTCTAGCTTGCATTGTGCCCCAGAACTGTAGAAACTACCTGACCGCTATTACTTTGGTCCCTACAATAATTCTATGAGGCAGACGCTCATGTATCCTGGTTTTCTAGAAGGAGAGACAAAGCAGATGGGTACCTTGCCCAGGGTCACAGACCTTATAACGGGCTCAGCAGCAAACTGGCTGCAGAGTTTGAGCTCTTGACAGCCTCGTGGCCACCTGACTCATGGAAACCAGGGCAGCAGGGTGGAAGGAGGGCGTAGGGAGGAGAAGCAAGCCGGAGCAAAGGAGTGGTTTCAGTGCACACATGGCCTGTCCTACTGACTTTGCCCCGGGACATTTGATGATCCTGGACGTAAAGTCAGCAACTGGGTCCAGGAAGATAGGAAAGGGATCCAGTCTCTGGTGTGCGGGGACACACTTCGGAGGCCACTTTGAACTGGACTCTGCTCCCTGGGGTACGACTGGTGTCCCACACGTTGCCTTTCCACAAGCAATGGTGATCCCCCCCTTCTCACATGTCTGTAGAGTGGGAAGAAGGACTCCAGTGCAACCTGCAGGGCACTGGGCTGGTCAGTGCCACGGGGACACTGGATCCTAGAATCGCAGGACCAGATCCACTTCCTGGCTTGGCAGCCGAGAACCAAGGAGAAGGGGCCAGCCAGGGCCACCGCCCCCTTCCCACTGGCTCTCGCAGCGTCACAGGCAGACTCTCAGCTTGCCTGTGTGGGAAGGAAGCAGGCGCTGTTTCCATTTTATTTCGTATTCATCACGAACTGTGGCCCACAGAACATGAGAAACCCAGAAGAAACATTCGCCCTCCCCCACAACAGGTCCTCAAAAGCAGAGGCTACGGGGAAGGGGGGGCGTGTGAAGGGTACAGCCTTGACATCTGCGATCAGACACAGCCTCCCCCAGAAGAAGCCAGCTGAGACAAGAGAGCGGCGAGCAAGAACGGCTATGAGTTCGCTTCGTGACCTTGGGCAAGTGACAAATTCTTCATGCCTCCATTTTTTTCTACCCCATCTGTCAAATGGAGATAATGAAGACTGTTCTGGAGTTAAAATGAGTTAATCAATGTTTAAGTGGCTGGGGAAAGTATAATGCTTTATATGCGAATATAAGGTGTTATTATCCACTCACCCTTCCTGACTCTGGTGAATTCAGATGTTTGGTAACAATTAGTCTTGGCTAGGACTCAATCTTTTTGGAAACAGTGAGTGCTATAGCTTGAATCTTAAATGTCCCCCCCCCCAAAAAAAGCCGATGGGTTGTAGACTTGTTCCCCAAAGACAGACTATGGTCAGGCGCGGTGGCGCACACCTTTAATCCCAGCACTCGGGAGGCAGAGGTAGGAGGATCACCGAGAGTTCGAGGCCACCGTGAGACTACATAGTTAATTCCAGGTCAGCCTGAGCTAGAGTGAGACCCTACCTCGCAAAACCAAAAAAAAAAAAAAAAAAAAAAAAGAGAGAGAGAGACTATCAAGACAGAACCTCTAAGAGGTAGGATCTAGTGGGAGGTAGTCAGGCCAGTGTGCTCTGGAGAGGGATGTTGGAAGTCTAGACCCTTCGTCTCATCCTTTCTCTTCCAGCTATGAAG
This sequence comes from Orientallactaga sibirica, assembly GCA_036365145.1. Classification (NCBI taxonomy): domain Eukaryota; kingdom Metazoa; phylum Chordata; class Mammalia; order Rodentia; family Dipodidae; genus Orientallactaga; species Orientallactaga sibirica. The sequence goes on along the minus strand of JAEOAD010001893.1, from coordinate 3,661,577 downwards.
TGAGTGGATACATTCTTTCTTGTTCTCCATTGAGAGCAACATAGACTCCAACCTCGAACCCTGGGAACCAAAATGAACCTTCCCTCTTCTTTTTTTTTTTTTTTTTTTATCCGAGGTAGGGTCTCACTTTAGCTCAGGCTGACCTGGAATTCACTCTGTAGTCTCAGGGTGGCCTCGAACTCACAGCGATCCTCCTACCTCTGCCTCCCGAGTGCTGGGATTAAGGGCGTGTGCCACCTCGCCCTGGCTTGAACCTTCCCTCTTTATACATTGATGATCTCGGGTATTTGCCATCACCACTGAAAGCTGACAAGTTGATGGAGCTTGGCACAAAGATACAGCAGAGCACTCTCAACAGGAAATAACGGACCTGTGGTTAAAAAGTTGCTATGACCCTCAGGGTCACACGGCAGGCCAGCACAGCATTTGCTGACGCAGATAAGGAATCTGCTGGACTGTGAGGAAAACAGGCAGAAAATGGAGAATTCTGCTGGCAAGGTCCCCATCCTGGGGGGAGCCGGTTCCTGAGTGAAGGTGGAAAAACGACTCCGTTTCCCCAGGGCCTGGGAAAGGTAAACCAGGTTGATGTGCACCATCATTTACTAGGTTTGTGATCACCCCCCTCAGCCCCGGGGCCCTCCTCACAGGAATAAGAAACGAAAAACAGTATATCAGAAAGACACAGCTCAAATGAAAGGGACTCCTGCTATCGATCAAAGCCCTGCCCTTGGCGTTACTTGCACGGTTCTCAAACTTTCTCACATCTACAAGACAGGGTTTTCCACTTCCCTTCTGCTGGAATAGAATTCACTGGGGCCAGCCTGTCACGCAGCCAACACCAAATTCCTTTTGGGGACAAAAGAGGGAGAAGCCACCACAGGGATGGGACACCCAGATCGTGACAAGTGCCAACTTCTAATTAATGCAAAGCAGGACTAAGCGAGTTAAGGTCATTCTGGGTTTGTCTGAACCCTACAGGGGCAAAGTCTATGTATTTCAGACTGTTCTCTGGCAACTGTTTTGACAGACCCTGCCTCAAGTCCCCTCTGAACTTGAGTGACAATTTTGTAGAAACACCAAGTGAGGCTGGAGACAAAGACAGAGAGGATTCATATGATTCTGAAGAGGAGCAGGCACCCTCACTCCTCATTTTCTTGTTACCATCAGTGAGCATCTATTTTGTCTGTTGGAAGAGGCAAAAGTTTGCCAATGAGAGTCTAAAGCAATCCTGTATTGCTCTTTCTCTTGCCAACTACAACAGCACTTGGGAAGCACTCTTCTCCTATGGCCTGTGCCCTTTCCACCCAGGCATCCCCTCAGAATCCACCCCCAAGAGCTTCCACACCCCTGCATCCTACCGTAGCCCCCAACATTCATCTGGAAAATGCATGTGCGTGTGCGTGTGTGTGGTAAGATCTCCAATAGAAATGCTTTCTAGTCCTCGACGTCAAATTCAAGGATCAACCGCAAAGGATCAAAGATCCCTTCATCTGCCAGGATGACCTATGGAACAGGGTAAACAGGGATAAAAAGGGTAAACATCTCACCTACAGCATCTGACGGGAGACATAAAAGCCCCACTCAGCACTGAGCCTCAGAACCAATTTCAAAATGCACCCCCTCCCCCGCAGGTCCTGGCAGCCACTGCACTGGACAGATTCATTATCCTGAGCTCGAAGGCAAGACAGAAGGCTTAATCAGGTCAGCAGCTCTTCATCTGAAAATAAGTACCTTCTTGACATCCGGACGATTACAGGAATTACGCCTGGAAAAGCTACCTAGACCCCCATCATGTCAAAGGATAGTCAGGGATCTATGGCTGAGGGAAATAATTTCACATAGCCAAATGCCACCAAACCCACAAAATAGAAGAAAGCGCACCCATCACTCCCGCAGCCAAGGCTTTAAGGTTGATCTGAAATGGGGAAAAAAAAATCTGACAAATCCCATCTTTTTCTCATGCCTCCCTCCTTATACTGAGCCCTCACCTATGGGCAAAGGGGATTGGAATGGAAATAGTGGGGGTTATGCCTCGAACGGGGAATCTACACCCATTTGCAGTCAGTCCTTTGTGTGTGTGTGTGTGTGTGTGTGTGTGTGTGTGTGTGAGAGAGAGATAAGCTATCATTTTCAGCTGAAATTTTCCATTCCTGGACTCAGCCCAAAGGTAAATTCATTTTGCGAAGTCTGAGCCAAATTCTTTTACAACTAGAGTTTTAAGCAGGTGAAATAAAGGTTACGGCTTCTATCCATATAAAATTATGTCCTGTGGGTACAACAATAGTCCAGGGCCCCTAGCGTTACCTAAGAGCCAAGAGCCACAGATTCAGGGACAAGAATGTATGAGACAGGTTATGTGACAGACAGGCCTACAAAAATGATCCTGAGTGAAGAACTGGAATTTCATTTTGACATTTCCAAATGAGGGTGACATAAGTCTCTGGCAGTTGTAAGCTTCAGACATCTCAAAATGCTTCCCTCTCCTTATTTCATCTGTGTCTCCATGGCGACCCGTGGGGAAAGGAGTGACCATTCAAGCTCCAGTCCGACAGGTGGTAAATTGGGAGCAAAGGCAGACTAAGAATTATGAGAATTATACACAATCACACTATCTGCTGACAAGGTTAACCCCAAATTCTAGATCTCTAGCCTAGAAGGCTGAACTTGATAGCGCTTAATAAGTATAGGGATGAACTTGAATCATAAAATATGGCACTATATTGCCAGGGCTGGGATACCTTCCAGTAAGTTATTGGCCAGGGAGGTCCCTGATGCCGCCCCCTCCCTAAACAGTACAGATCATTGCCAGAGTTCTTAGTTGCCCACCAGAATGAGAGAGTGAGACCCTACTGCTGAAGACTCCGCATGCCTGGGCTACAGGACACTGAGATGAGCTGGAACGCACCTCCCTGTGGACTATGTTAGAAAGCTGGGAGGGGCCACACTGCATGCAGCCTTTTAGGAGATATGAGTCATCAGGAGTGTTAAACAGCAGTGGACCCTGCAAGCCTTAAGATTGGCCATCCGAAGCCAAACGTGCCAACCGATGCAACAGTGGCATGGCGGCTGTGGAGGAAAGCAACTGTTCTCTAATTGGACTCGAGGCCCACTTCACAGGAGGGAACACATGCCTGAGACTGAAAACGAAGTCAAAGTCTATGGTGGGGGAGCTCATGAGCCCCAGGGGAGTAACAGCTGCTGGTGTCTGGTTAAATGCATAAATTATGTCCACCAAACTGCTCTGCAGGTACTTTTTAAATGTTTATACCTATATATTACTGCTACTCTCACTTTTGGTTAGAGAAGCTTCTCTTTTCAGATGGTGATGACCACTAGATGACTTAGAAGGCACCATTGTGCTAAGAAGATGTGACACTGAGACATCTCTATCACACCTTCCAAGGCTTAGGGTCCATTGTGGAAGAGGTGGAGGAAAGAATGTAAGAGCCAAAGGAAGGGTAGGACTCCTTACAACGTGCTCCTCCAGACACAAAATGGCCTGGATATCCATGACCTGACTATGCCTGAAACTACCTACACAAGACTTTCCCAATAAGAGGAAAAGATGCTGACATCAATACTGAAGACAGAAAAGAGGAAGGGATTCAATGGAGAGGGGGAGAATGGGAATGGGAGAGGGGATTATTATGGTTTATTGTCTATACTTATGGAAGCTGTCAATAAAGAGTTTTTTTTTTTCGAGGCAGGGTCTCAATCTAGCACAGACTGACCTGAAATTCACTATGCAGTCTCAGGGTACCTACCTCTGCCTCCTGAGTGCTGGGATTAAAGGTGTGCACCACCATGGCCGGCTTAGAAAAGTTTTAAAAAATAAATAAAAATTGAAAAATAAAACGTGGCACTCTAAATCCATGGGGCTGGGTACTTTACAAAAAAAAAAAAAAAAAAAAAGAAAGCTTATTGCTTTTTGTTTTGTTTTGTTTTGTTTTGTTTTAGCTCACAATTGTGGACTCATTTTTGTCAGCCTCTGGTGTGAGAACACTCTTGGTTCTTTTAGAACATGACAGAAGAGCAGAGAGGGAGATGGTCATGGCTAACTGAATGGGGCAGTCTCATTTTGGAGGAACCTCCAACATTGCAGCATGAAGCCCTTCTGAGAGCAGCACTCCCCATTACCTAACCACTTTCCTCTACATGCCACCACTTAAGGGTTCCATCACTTTCATATCTCCATGCCAGAGAACACTGTCCCACCATGAGAACACTTGGGGGACACACCCAAACCATATCCAAACGAGAACACACACCAAACAGTGCTGCCAATAGCACACAGGTGAAGCGCACTGCCTGTTAGCTTGAAAAATCCTAGGGGTGGGGCTGCAGAGATGGCTTAGCAGTTAAGGCACTTGCTTGTGAAGCCTAAGAACTCATGTTCAAATCTCCAGGCCCAACATAGCCAGACGCACACAGTGACAGAAGCACGCAATGCCACACAGGAGCAGAAGGGGGCACATGCGCATGGAGTTCGTTTGCAGCGGCTGAAGGCCCTGGCACACCCATTCTCTTTCTCTCTTTCTCATATTTATAGGTACCCACACATGCCAGGTACTATATCCAGCATTACTTCCTTACCATAGCCCTACAAGACTGGCACGATCATGGTCACTTTCAGATAGGAGACGAGAGACCTGGAAGAGTAAGCTTCAGATTCAAGTGACTCTGCTGGTATAGGGCCAGGCTAAGAAAATGCCAGAGACTGCCAATGTCACATTTTCTGTCCAAGCCCACTTTTGAGCTCCAAACCAGTCTTTAACCAGAGCAGCTAACGAAAAGCAAAGTCCTACCATCTTCTTCTCTCCTCTGCAAATGTCCAGCCACTGCTGAGGCAAGGTCACAGAAAATGTGGTGTATTAGCTAGGTGTGGTGGTTGGTATGCACTCGTAATCCCAGCACTTGCAGGTATAGGTAAGACGACCAAGCCTAGGGAGTTCAAGAGTAGGCTGGGCTACATCAAACCCTGTTACAAATTGAAGGAAAGGAGAGAAGGAAAGAGGGAGGGAAAGGAGAGAGGGAGGGAGGGAAGAAGGAAGGAGGGCTGGAGAAGATGGCTTAGCAGCTAAGGTGTTTGCCTGCAAAGCTAAAAGACCCCAGTTCGATGCCCCAGGACCCATATAAGCCAGCTGCGCAAGGTAGCACATGCGTCTTGAGTTCGTTTGCAGTGGCTGGAGGCCCTGGCACACCCATTTTCCTCTCTCTCTCTCTTTATCTCTTTTGCTCTCTTTAAACAAATAAATAAATAAAACATATTTTTGGGAAAAAAAAAGAAGGAAGGAAGGACAATGGGAGGGAGAGAGGAAGAGGGGGAAGGAAAAAAGGGGGGAGGGAAGGATATTGTTCCACTCCAGGTAGAATTTAAATCTATACAACTCTACCAATTTGATATTTGAGGACATACTTGTCATTTTTTTTTTACCAATAATACAAAACAAGTTATTTCAGTTTTATCTTCTGTGAGCATATGGATAAAAGAATATGAATTTTCTTGCTGGGTGTGCATGGACAGGCTGCATAGCTAAGATACTTTCCTAAAGAATGTGACAGAAGCCCAATTATTGGCTTTTAAATCACAACACAAGATAAATGTTCCAGGAAAGAATTTTTACAAGAAGATGTCTATGTAGGACAACCACAGAAAATGCGGAGAAGAGCCAGTTCCATGCACAAAAGGCGCTGGTTCGTCCTCCCCATGGGAGACGCTGTGTCTCTGAAGGAGGCCCGTCCTTCAGGGAGCTTCCCAGCCAGCGTTTAAGTAGAGGTTAGAGAATAAAAGATGGGCAGAAAGGTACCATGATGGCATGCTGGCCTGTAACTCAGGGGGAGGAGACATAATCATGATCATCAGGAATACCAAAATCAGTATGTAGAGCACGCTGAGGTCCAGCATGCTCCGCTTGGAATGAGAGCGCAAAGCCATCAGATGCCGAGCTGGGAACCAGGGTTGACTTAGATAGGAGAATCCTTCCTCCAGAGAATGGTGATCAACAGCAGAGGCCCCCATCCTCCGAGGCTGTCACCTGCCAGCTGCTCTGAGGAGCCCTAAAGCCCAGAAGTCTTTGGAACAACACCCTCCTCCTTCTTTTAGTTCCAGCAGACTTTCCAGTCCCTTCTGCTCTAAGCATATGGTGTCCAAATGGCTCCTGCTAGGGCATTCTCCTGAGGGACAAGGAATGGGGACAAAGACAGGTAGTCCTTTCCCTGTCTTCAACAATAGAAACGCTTCTTGGAGTCACGTGACATGCTGGGATCCCCTCTAGAACTTTATGTTGCAAGAAAAGGGGGAATGCCGTTAAGATGAATAATAGTAGCTTGCATATCCATGTGGGTAAATAGCATTCCATCTTCATTAAACAAATATGCAGGGAAATAGGTATAGAACCAGATCCTTTAATCTCACCAGCCCTGAGCCTTCAGGAGATATAAAGTAATAGCCCAGGATACACATACTGATGAATACCACTCCCGTTCACTAAGTTCATACAACGGGCCAGACACGCAAAGTGACTGTTGCCTACAGACACGACCTCATCCAGCCACGGCTCTAAGAACTGCTATAGAAATTCGGCACTGTTGGCCTGGAGGGATGGCTTAGCAATTAAGGCACTTGCCTGCAAAGCCAAAGGACCCAGGTTCGATTCCCCAGGATCCACGTAAAGCCAGATGCACAAGGGGGCGCACATGTCTGGAGTTCGTTTGCAGTGGCTGGAGGCCCTGGCGTGCCCATTCTCTCTCCCTCCCTCTTTCTCTGTCAATAAATAAATAATAAAAGAAAAGAAAAGAAAAAAGAAATTAGGCACTGTCATCCCTACTTTACAGGAGAGAAACTGGCAGTGGAAGAAAGTCAAGAGACTGTGCCCCCAAGCCAGGACTGGCAGCCCCAGTGGCTGTCACACACCAAAAAAAAAAAAGAATCCTTGCCAGCTCCAAGTTCAGGCTGATCTCCACATCCCTTCCTCAGCAGGCAACTCCTGTCCCAAGTGGTTCACGGGTCTGTGCGTTTGTTCCGTGATGAGATTCCTCAATTTCAGGGATTACAAGAAGAAAGGAGATCACTTCCATGTACTGCTGTCTGAGCATCCATAGGAAAGGTGGGCCTTTAACGGGCTAGCATTCCAAGCGGGCCATGGGAAACAATTGCTTTCATCTGAGACTGTGCCTAGGGGACTCAAAGAGGCGGGCAAAACTTCCTTTCTTCATTGCACCCCCTTTTCTGGGATACCCATCTGGCCTTCAGGCACCCTGAATTAGAGTCCAAATAAATGAGGTCACTGGAGTTGGGTTCAGGCCTGTACCACTCTGGGAAGCTTGGTACCCTCTTATTATGATTTCAAAATGACCCTCTAAAAAGGAACTGGGGGCCGGAGAGATAGCTTAGCAGTTAAGCGCTGGCCTGTGAAGCCTAAGGACCCTGGTTCTCCAGACATGTGCGCCCCCTTGTGCATCTAGCTTTACGTGGATCCTGGGGAATCAAACCTGGGTCCTTTGGCTTTGCAGGCAAGTGCCTTAATTGCTAAGCCATCCCTGGTTCAAGGCTCGATTCCCCAGGACCCACGTAAGCCAGATACACAAGGTGGCGCATGCATCTGAGTTTGTGTGCAGTGGCTGGAGGCCCTGGTGTGTCCTTTCTCCCTCTCTCTGTCTCTTTCTCTCTCTGTATCTGTTGCTAATAAATAAAAAAAATAAAAAGGAACTAGGATTAGTCACCTCCCAGTTAGTGTATTTGGGGGGGGTCACTGTGACACCACCTGCATTTCAAAGCTGTTTTCTAATGAAGGAGTTGGATACATAGAATATTGCATTAAGCACAAATGAGTAAAGAATTCTCTAGATAGCTACCCGTGTCTGTCTCTGTGAGCATACGTATGGTATGTGTTTGTATGTACTGCAACCCAACTTAACCTTTGAGTACTTCCAGGTGTTCTAAAAATAAACACAAAAACAAACCCAACCCCCACACAAAAGTGGGAACGGCCCTGTGTTCTCTCCTCTTGTGAGACAATGGTTACTATTCATAGAACGCCCTTTATGGTGCAGGCCGTCACGTGGGTATAAATATCACCCTTTAGTCCTCGACATAACCCTTCACTTCTCTTCCTTTCCTGGTGTCTGAGTGTCCTAGGGTTACCATGGCAAAGAACCACTAGCTGGGTAGCTTACAACAACAGAATCAGGTCCTCAGAAAGTTCTAGAAGTCCAAAGTCAAGATAGGATCGCGCTCCCTCAGGAGCCTCTAATGGGCATTCCACCTTGCCTCCTCCTGCTTCTGGGAGCTCCAGGTCTTCCAGGCTTGTGGCAGTGCCACTCCAAGTCCTGCCTCCATTGTAGCACAGCCCCCTCGCCCCGGGTCTGTCTCTGTGTACACATTCCTTCTGATAAGAATACCAGTTGTGGGGCTGGAGAGATGGCTTAGCAGTTAAGGTGTTTGCCTGCTAAGCCAAAGGACCTCGCTTCAATTCCCCAGGACTCACGTAAGCCAGATGCACAAGGTGGCACATGAGTCTGGAGGTTGTCTGCAGTGGCTGGAGGCCCTGGCACAACCATTCTCCCTCTCTCTCTCTCTCTCTCTCTCTTTCTGTGTGTGTGTGTGTGTGTGTGTGTGTGTGTGTGAGCCTCTTTCCCTCTCTTGCTCTCTCAAATAAATAAATAAAATTTTAAAAAAGAATACCAATCATATTGGATTAGAACCCACCCTAACAATCTAAGTTTAATATATATATTTTTTAATTTTAATTTTTTTTATTTATGAGAGAGAGAGAATGGGCACACCAGGCCCATTCAGCCACTGCAAATGAACTCCAGATGCATGTGCCATCTTGTGCATCTGGCTTATGTAGGTCCTGGGGAATCGAACCTGGGTCCCTTGGCTTTGCAGGCAAGCACCTTAACCACTAAGCCATCTCTCCAGCCCAACAATCTAAGTTTAGATTGATTATATCTGCAGAAAGCCTGCAGTCCCAATCTGAGGTATGGAGGTTAGGACTCTCACATAACATTCTGCTGGGAACATAGGTCAATGATCCAAAATCATTTAAGACTGAGGAGGATGAGGCAGGAGGATTGCCTCGAGTTTGAGGCCAGTCTAGACCACACAGTGAGCTCCAGGCCACCCTAGGCTATTATATAATAAGACCCCATCTCAAACAAACCAACAGAAATCCACAGAACTTCAGGATCACGGTCAAAGCAGAGTTTGCTTTCGTCTTCTTCAGAAGCGCAGACTGAAACACCTTCAAGAAACTGCTCCTGGGCTGGAGAGACGGCTTAGTGGTTGAGGTGCTTGCCTGAGAAGCCGAAGGACCCAGGTTCGATTCCCCAACACCCACAGAAGCCAGATGCACAAGGTGGCGCACACATCTGGAGTTCGTTTGCAGTGGCTAGAGGCTCTGGCATGCCCATTCTCCTATCCCCGCTGTATCTGCGTCTTTCTCTCTAATAAATAAATGAATAAATATTTTAAAAATAATAAAAGTAAAAGAAACTTCTATCAAAGAGGAGCCGTGCTATGCTTCCCTGCTACTGTTCCCTCTGGCACACACTTCGCCCCTTCTTCACCCCTCAGCACGTCCCAGCCTGGGTCAGGCCCCTTTCTATAGGAATTCTTCCTACCATGTCTCTTGTCATCAGTGCCCCGCTCATTGCCACCACAAAAATTCCCATACAAGCCGGGCATGGTGGTGCATGCCTTTAATCCCAGCACTCGGGAGGCAGAGATAGGAGGATTGTTGAGAGTTCGAGGCCATCCTGAGACTACATAGGGAGCGAGACCCAACCTTGAAAAACCAAAAAAGAAAAACAAAACTTTTCCATTCCTTTGGAATTCTTTTTTTTTAATTCAGTCGGTTTTTGATGGGTGGAGGTAGGCGAATATTTGTCATATTTTGTTGTTGGTGGTTTTTTAAAATATTTATTTATTTGAGAGAGAAAGACGGAGGCAGATAGAGATAGAAAGAATGAGAGAATGGGTGCGCCAGTGCCTCCAGCCACTGCAAATGAACTCCAGATGCGTGCGCCACCTTGTGCATCTGACTCACATGGGTCCTGGGGAATTGAACCATGGTCCTTTGACCTTGCAGGCAAGTGCCTTAACTGCTAAGCCATTTCTCCAGCCCAGTGGTGGTGTTTTTTAATAGGATCATGCTGCACAGCCCAGACTAGCCTTAAATTCTGGATCCCCTTGGGTACCAGGATTCGAGTGTGTGCCACTACGCCTGGCTGTTTAGGGAATATTGGATAGATGTCTCCTGTCACTATTAGACCAACTGCCTAGCTTATAGTGTTTCTTCACTTATCAGTAGAGCTAAACCCTGGGGAGAGAAGCAGAGGTTATCCTGCGCTACTTGGGAAGAAAATTCCAGCACCCATTTCCCCTCCAGCCTCAAGCTGGCTGGTTAACTACAGATAACCACTTTGTAGCCCGTGCTTTCCAATGTCCTCAGGGTGAACTGGTCTCTGCCTCCCTTATGTCTGGCAATCACAGGACAGCCGGAGAGCTTGCCCCTGCCTATCTCCTGGACTCCTCAGCTCCTTACACTGCCTCTGTCCCTCATCAGAGTAAATAATAATAATAATAATAAGGCTGGTTTCACGCCACCAGACTCAAGGAGAAGTGGCCACACTGCTGCTTCAGGGACACTGTGATGTCACTTCTACTTCCTGCCCCTACATCAAGCAGCAACAATAACAATTGTTATTGTAAGCCAATACTTCCTGAGAATTCCATTTCAGACTTTACCCTGAGCGCACCCCCCCCACACACACACACCCAACACACCCAGGTGAAATCCTCCAAGACCATAAAACACTTGGGAGGCTGCCTTTAAACAGTGACCACATGCAACTAAAACAGGCTTGGCCTGTGTGCCCAGAAGGTCAGCGGAGCCAAGTCCACAGTGACCACCCACCGTGGGGCCCAGTGAGAAAAATCACCAGCCCCGTCACCCTCAGGGCAGCCCCTCGAGACGCAGAGACCACAGACAGAGGCCATCGCCTTTCCTTGAGTCTTCACTTAGCAGTTCACTGTCACTCATTCAACCCTTTGCCAGGAGCCTTTCTTCAGTCCATTTTACTCCAAAGGCATTTGCTAGCATGTTACCCCTGAGGACGGACAGACAGACAGACAGACAGACAAGAAAGCAAACCAGACAGAAGGCCATGAACCCCACAGGTTGGGCTGGCGCACAGACTCCTCCCAGAACACAGGAGGCAGGGACACGAGGGTTATGCGCTTCAGTCTAACCAGGGATACCCTTGATTTAAGCGACCTACCTACAGAGCACCAGGCCAACTTGGATGACACAGTGAGACCCTATCTTAAAAACAAAATGCAAAGCCGGGCGTGGTGGCGCACGCCTTTCATCCCAGCACTCGGGAGGCAGAGGTAGGAGGATCGCCATGAGTTCGAGGCCACCCTGAGATGACAGAATGAATTCCAGGTCAGCCTGAGCTAGAGTGAGACCCTACCTCAGAAATAAATAAATAAATTAAAAAGACAGTGAGTGGGTGGATGTCCCAAGAGGGGTAAACACAAACGACTTCTAGGGCGTGTGGAGGTCTCCCCTTTGCTTAGAAGGAGGGGCAGGAAGATTGGGGAGAGGATAGGAAGGGAGGAGTTGAGGCAGGGCTTCCAAGCAGAGGGAAAGGAAAACAGGCTGTGGGAACAGCAAACCACACCACTTGTCTTACAGGGTGTCAGCTAAAAGTAGGTGAAGCTAAAGAGAAAACAAGAGGCCAGCTTCTGAACAGTGTGGTGACCAGCAGACAAGGTGGAGCGGATTGCCACTCCCTTGGCAATGCACACATGTTAACCTACTACTCGTGGTGAGGGTTCAAGGGCGACCACATGCCCGCTCACCTCACATCTACACGTACAACCAGGCCCTAAGAAATCCGGACAGGTCTCACCACAGCTATCCTATGTCATGTTCAGGGTGGTCTCGGAAAGGCTGTCTATCTAGATGGGCTACTATGATTCATAACATTTGCAATCATACCCAGATAGGAGAATTTGAATTAAAAAAAAAAAATTAGCCCGGCGTGGTGGCGCACGCCTTTCATCCCAGCACTTGGGAGGCAGAGGTAGGAGGATCGCCGTGAGTTCGAGGCCACCCTGAGACGACAGAGTGAATTCCAGGTCAGCCAGGGGTAGAGCGAGACCCGACCTCGAAAAACAAATAAAGAAACAAACAAAAAATTTCAGCGCTATTGCTTCCTGCTTTCATTTTTTAAAATATTTTTAAGAGTTTATTTTTATTTATTTATTTATTTATTTATTTATTTATTTATTTATTTATTAGAGACAGAGAGAGAGAGAGAATAGGTGTGCCAGGGCCTCTAGCTACTGCAGATGAACTCCAGATGCAGGCACCACCATGTGCATCTGGATTACATGGGACCTGGAGAATCGAACCGGGGTCCTTAGGCTCCACAGGCATGAACCTTAACCTCTAAGCCATCTCTCCAGCCCCTCCCCTCCCCCGCTTTCATTTCTGACCATCTTACAGGTCCGTCCCATTTCCTCTTCCTTTCTTTCTTCATATATATATAATTTTGTTTCTGGGCTCACTACTGTTTGCAGCAGCTGCTGAGTTTCACATTTCTGGGAAGTCCATTAACATGCTGTTTACTTACGCACTACCTCATTAGCAGAGTTGCTGGGCAAACTCAAAACTGTCACCCCAGTCCTACCCCAGGGAGCAATGTCCCCACGGGCTGCAGACACACCCCAACACCCCCCCCCCCAGCAGCAGCCCTGCCCCTTCACTCATACCCCTAACTACAGATTGATGGTTCATATCAAATCAGACTATACTGATTTTTGCCAAAATAAAACTCTGCACATGACTCGGGCTTCTGATAGGAAACAATCTCATCAAATTCACCTAAGCTGGCTGCAGGGGGGGTGGGGGGCAGTGCTATCGTGTAAATCTGTGAAATGATCACAATCAAAAGCCGATGTTAACCGCTTTTCCAGAGGCTTGTCTGAAAAAATAAGTATGGACTGCCTGACCTGCCGCCAAACATGACGTTTGCCTGTGGTACCCAATGGAGCATTTGTGGAAAATAAGGCCAGCGAGAACCAATGTCCACTCCAGTCGTAGCTGCCTGGAAATTTAAAATAAGCCTTCAGGGAGATGGCACATTCTCGGCAGCTCACTGGAGACTGCTCTCTGTTGCTCCTGTCAAAGGGCTGCTTCCCACCCACTCTGGCTGGGAATGATATGCACAATTTTATAATGCTCTCAGTTCCTTTCAGTGTAGAGAGGTGGGTGGGCAGAGAGTCGGTAAAGTTGGACACCCCTAATCTGAAAATGTTAAATGCTCTGAAATTCATCATAAAAGAGCACTTCAGATTGCGGAGATTTTGGTAATTTTTAAAAAGATTTTATTTATTTATTTTTGGAGAGAGGGACAGAGAGGGAGAGGAAGACAGATAGAGATGGGCGCGCCAGCAGCCTCTCAGCTGCTGCGAACGAAATCCAGATGCGTGCTCCCCCCTTGCAGTCAAGTGCGGCATTGCGCCCTTGCATCACTTTGCATCTGGCTAAACGTGGGACCTGGAGATTGGAACAGCTGGAGATTGGAACCAGCGTTCTTAGGCTTAGGAGGCAGGCGCCTTAACTGCCAAGCCATCTCTCCAGCCCAAAAGATTTTATTTTTATTTATTTATTTATTTGAGACAGAGAGAGGGAGAGGGAAGGAGAATGGGCGTGCCAGGGCCTCCAGCCACTGCAAACGAACTCCAGATGCATGCGCCCCCTTGTGCATCTGGCTTACGTGGGACCTGGAGAATCGAACCTGGGTCCTTAGGCTTTGCAGGCATGTGCCGTAACCAGTAGGCCATCGCTCCAGCCCTTCCTTATAATTTTTTTTATGAGAGAGAGAGAGAGAGAGAGAGAGAGAGAGAATTGGCACAGCAGGGCCTCTAGCCACTGAAATTAAACTCAGATACATGCACCACCTTTTGTGCACATGCAACCTTGAGCACTTGTGTCACCTTGTGCATCTGGCTTACGTGGGACCTGGAGAGTAGAACACGTGTCCTTAGGCTTCACAGGCAAGTGCCTTAACTGCTAAGCCATCTCTCCAGCCCAGATTGTGGATTTTTTTTTTTAATTAGGGATGTTCGACCTGTGCAGTCCATGAAAACATTCTAATCCCTGAAAAATGGGAAACTTTGAAACATTGCTGGGTGCAAAGCATTTTGGGTAGGCAATACTCAACCTGCATACAACTGAAGACTCAAGGGACAAAAGTCCAGCTATCTGCAGGGACAGCTGCATGCTGATTTATTAAAAAAAAAAAAAAAAAAAAACTCAGTGGGAATTGGAGCTGGTCTGATCATTGAATCCGGAAAAAGGAAGCTCAAGGGAAGGGACGGGCTCTGAAACAGGAAGAAACTTCCAGACAACTCAGGAGAATGAAGGGAGGTGAGACCCAAGCAGCTCCACAAAAACAGGGCACCTGCGTGGACCCGATCTGAGGAGTAAAGACACAGGGCTAAAGAGAAAGAAGGGGAGATGCCACCACACAGCGCCAACCAGTGCACGCTGAGTGGAGCACACAGGCTGGCTCTCTGCCCCTCCATTTCTCCGCTATGTCAGGGACATTAAAGGTGCCACCTTCACCCTGGTTTTGTTGAGCTGCTTGTTACTACTTATTTGCTAAATGAAGAATCAAGATGATTTTCTTTCATATTTTCACCAAAACTCATAAAGGGTCAAAATACCACCTTAGGTGGCAGAGAATAGTGTAGTTGGTGGGGAGCCAGGAGCTCTCCAGATCCCCAAAACATCTCAGGACCAGAGCAAGCAGGATGTGGGCGGCTAGGAGGGCAGGAAAAAGCCAGCAGGGGGCACTCCCCTTCCCACCTGTAAAGACACCACTCAGGTAGGGCACTGGGTGTTTGAAAGGAGAATTTTTAAAAAAATTTTATTTTTATTTATTTATTATTTGAGAGAGAGAGAGAAATAGGCAGAGAGAGAGAGAAAGAGAGAGAGAGAATGGGCACACCAGGGCCTCCAGCCACTGCAAATGAACTCCAGATGTGTGCATCCCCTTGTGCATCTGGCTCATGCTGGGTCCTGGGGAATCGAACCTGGGTCCTTTGGCTTTGTGAGCAAATGCCTTAACTGCTAAGCCATCTCTCCAGCCCTGAAAGAGGAATTTGTAGTCTTTCAGGGATTTCATTTTAGAGGGTTATCTCGCTCAGGACTGGGAACCATCCACCTTAGATATTGCATAATTTCATTCTCGGGGGAGAATCCGGACTATCAGCATGGGCATTTAGTAGAAGAGTGGTCATAAGGAACGGATCTGCTTTCACTTTCCACCACAGATGGGGCTTTGTTGACAGATAAAAAAAGCCAAGGGAAAAAGTGAGAGGGCTATGAAAAGAAGTTGGGATGCAAAGCCCGGGAGGAAGAACAGGAACTCTGGGATGGTAGGCTATGATCACATGAGTGGTCACATGTTCTGCAGCATCCTAAGTATTCACTTCCTGGTCTTAAGATGGCCCAGTTAAGGTCATTAGAGCCTCTTTGAGCCCTGTGATGGATCCAGAATTCTAACAAAACTTATGATGAGACGAGGGGCTGGAGAGATGGCTTCGTGGTTAAGGCACTTGCTTGCAAAAGCAAAGGACCCAGGTTCCTTTCCCCAAGACCCACGTAAGGTAGGCGTACAAGATGGAGCACATGGCTGGAATTTGTTTGCAGTAGCTGGAGGCCCTGCCCATTCTCTCTCTCTCTCTTTAAATATTTTATCTTTATTTATTTATTTTTTTATTTTATTTTATTTTTGGTTTTGCGAGGTATCTCACTTATTTGGAATTCACTATGAGATCAGGGTGGCCTCGAACTCTTGAGAGTGCTGGGATTAAAGGCGTGCGCCACCACGATCTTTATTTATTAAGAGAGATGAGAGAGAGAGAGAGAGAGAAGAGGTCACCCATGGCCAGATTTCACTATATGGAACAATCTGGCACTCAATCTTCCTCACTTGCCATGGAAAGGTTCTAGGTGAATAGAAAATCTGAGTCCCATTCGCCCCCACAGACTCCTGTCATGCCCTCTGCTTAAACAGAAAGATCTAAGTGCTTCAAAGCAAATGAAAATGCGGTGCCTGCTGACTGCTACCTTCGCCTACCACATAAGTCCTGGGGGAAGGAGAACAACACCAAACTTAAGACAGGGACAGAAGAAATCTGAGCAAGACGCAGAAACTCCATACAAGGGCAAGAAGAAACAAACCTGCGCTGCCTCCTGCCCAAATGCTCACAAGGGTTTGGGAAAACAAGGTGTCTCTTTAGGGGCCCCAGCACATCAAATGCAAGAAACTGCAGCTGGTATTTAACGGGGCCCCAGAAAGCCTTTTCTCATAATTTTTTTAAAAGTAATTATTTTAACTACCGATGTGTATAATAAACTCTTGTCAGCCTGACATTAAAATCTGTTTCTTTTCTTTGCTCCCCGCAAGCCCTCACATCCCACAAGCATGGCACATGTTCTATTCTTGTTATTTTAGGATTTCTTCGCAGAGTTCCATGGGGCGCAAGTTCCTCAGTGAAGTGGTGGTGTGTTTGCCTAGCATAGGACACCATCTCTCTGCAGAAAGTCAAGACTGTGACACACTCAGCCCCCAAACCTGTCGACCAGAATGGGGCTTTTCTGCGCGTGGCGAGGGCTTCGTTATAATCGCTGTGGGAATCACTGTGACAACAATGAGCAAAAATGAGCAGAGAAACATTACCCAGATCCTTAGCGGAGAAGGGCTAGAAATGAGAGAAAGGTTAAGAAACAGGTCTTTTTCCTTTGGCTCTGCAATGATCTGCATATTGTGTGAAGAATAAATCTCGGCTTTTGGGGCCAAGTTTCCACCTTAGATATTGCATAATTTCATTCTCGGGAGAATCCGGACTATCAGCATGGGCATTTAGTAGAAGAGTGGTCATAAGGAACGGATCTGCTTTCACTTTCCACCACAGATGGGGCTTTGTTGGCAGATAAAAAAAGCCAAGGGAAAAAGTGAGAGGGCTATGAAAAGAAGTTGGGATGCAAAGCCCGGGAGGAAGAACAGGAACTCTGGGATGGTAGGCTATGATCACATGAGTGGTCACATGTTCTGCAGCATCCTAAGTATTCACTTCCTGGTCTTAAGATGGCCCAGTTAAGGTCATTAGAGCCTCTTTGAGCCCTGTGATGGATCCAGAATTCTAACAAAACTTATGATGAGACGAGGGGCTGGAGAGATGGCTTCGTGGTTAAGGCACTTGCTTGCAAAAGCAAAGGACCCAGGTTCCTTTCCCCAAGACCCACGTAAGGTAGGCGTACAAGATGGAGCACATGGCTGGAATTTGTTTGCAGTAGCTGGAGGCCCTACCATGCCCATTCTCTCTCTCTCTCTTTAAATATTTTATCTTTATTTATTTATTTTTTTTTATTTTATTTTATTTTTTGGTTTTTGCAGGTAGGGTCTCACTCTGGTCCAGGCTGACCTGGAATTCACTATTCTCAATATTTTATCTTTATTTATTAAGAGAGATGAGAGAGAGAGAGAGAGAGAGAGAAGAGGTCACCCATGGCCAGATTTCACTAAATGGAACAATCTGGCACTCAATCTTCCTCACTTGCCATGGGAAGGTTCTAGCTGAATAGAAAATCTGAGTCCCATTCGCCCCCACAGACTCCTGTCATGCCCTCTGCTTAAACAGAAAGATCTAAGTGCTTCAAAGCAAATGAAAATGCGGTGCCTGCTGACTGCTACCTTCGCCTACCACATAAGTCCTGGGGGAAGGAGAACAACACCAAACTTAAGACAGGGACAGAAGAAATCTGAGCAAGACGCAGAAACTCCATACAAGGGCAAGAAGAAACAAACCTGCGCTGCCTCCTGCCCAAATGCTCACAAGGGTTTGGGAAAACAAGGTGTCTCTTTAGGGGCCCCAGCACATCAAATGCAAGAAACTGCAGCTGGTATTTAACGGGGCCCCAGAAAGCCTTTGCTCATAATTTTTTTTTAAAGTAATTATTTTAACTACCGATGTGTATAATAAACTCTTGTCAGCCTGACATTAAAATCTGTTTCTTTTCTTTGCTCCCCGCAAGCCCTCACATCCCACAAGCATGGCACATGTTCTATTCTTGTTATTTTAGGATTTCTTCGCAGAGTTCCATGGGGCGCAAGTTCCTCAGTGAAGTGGTGGTGTGTTTGCCAAGCATAGGACACCATCTCTCTGCAGAAAGTCAAGACTGTGACACACTCAGCCCCCAAACCTGTCGACCAGAATGGGGCTTTTCTGCGCGTGGCGAGGGCTTCGTTATAGTCGCTGTGGGAATCACTGTGACAACAATGAGCAAAAATGAGCAGAGAAACATTACCCAGATCCTTAGCGGAGAAGGGCTAGAAATGAGAGAAAGGTTAAGAAACAGGTCTTTTTCCTTTGGCTCTGCAATGATCTGCATATTGTGTGAAGAATAAATCTCGGCTTTTGGGGCCAAGTTCCCTGACTTATCAAGAACAAAAAGAGGAAGGAGGAACTCCACAAAGCCTCTGTCAGTTCCTCAAAGACAGAGAAAAGAACCAAAGCATTCTTTCAGGAGGCTCTTTTTAAATATTTTATTTATTTTTAAAGATTGATTTTTATTTATTTATTAGAGACAGAGAGAGAGAAAGAGAGTGAGAATGGGCATGCCACGGCTTCCAGCCACTGCAAACAAACTCCAGACATAGGCGCCGCTATGTACATCTGGCTTACGTGGTACCTGGGGAATTGAACCTGGATCCTTAGACTTCACAGGCATGCACTTTAACCGCTAAGCCATCTCTCCAGCCCTTAAATTATTTATTTATTTATTTATTTGAGAAAGAGAAAGATGGGGAGAGACAGAGAGAGAGAGAATGGGCATGTTGAACCTCTAGCCATTGCAAACGAACCCCAGATGCATGCACCGCCTTGTGCATCTGGCTTACCTGGGTACTGGGGAATCGAACCTGGGTCCTTAGGCTTTGCAGACTAGTGCCTTAACCACTAAGCCATTGCTCCAGCCTGCAGCTGACTCTTTACAGGCAAATGGAAGGCACAGAGAAGCTACTGTCTTTCCAGACCAATGACTTCCACATGTAACCTCTCCTCGTCCAGTAGCTCCCGTTTAGTCTGGGAAAAGTCCACAGTATCTGGCCTGAGAGTCAAGACCCTGAACAATTCAGGTGCCCCTGACCTGATTATGGGTCCCTCAAGGACATCTTCCCCTTTAGCCTGGCCAGCCAAAGACACACCACATTGTTTCTCACATCACCTGGGAAGCTATGCCATTTCTTGCCCACCTGTCCCAAATGCCCATGCTATGTATCACTCTCACCAACAATGGCTTAGGTTCACCTTTAAGAAATCCACAACTATGGGCTGGAGAGATTGCTCAGTGGTTAAGGCATTTGCCTGCAAAGCCTAAAGGCATGGGTTTGATTCCCCAGTACCTACATAAAGACAGATGCACAGTGACACATGCATTTAGAGTTCCTTTACAGCTGCTGGAGGCCCTGGTGTGCCCATTCTCTCTCTCTCTCATAAATAAATAAAATCTCATCCATCAATAGTGGCATGTCTGCTCTTGGGGTAACCAACTGCTCCATAATTGGACTGAAGGCCCTCTCTATGGGAGGAAATACATACCTGGTACTGAAAAACCTAAGCAAAAGTCTATGGCAGGGGAGGTCATGAGCCTTAGGGGTACAAAGCCTGCTCTTGTCTGACTAAATGTATATATTATTCCCACCAAGCTGCCCTGAAAGCACTACGCTTAATGTTCATATTCACATATTAACGCTACTCTCACTTCTGGTTAGAGAAGCTTCTCTTTTCAGATGGAGATGACCACTGGGATGACCCAAAAGGCAACATAGTGCTGAGAAGAAGGGATGGAGGAGTGCCTAGCACTGAAACATCTCTGTCACACCCTCCAAGGCTCAAGGCCCATTGCGGAAGAGGGGGCGGATAGAATGGAAGAGAAAGGAAGCTCCTTACAATGCAACTGTCCAGACAGAAATTGGCCTTGATATCCATGACCTTGCAGTGCCTAGCACCTGACAACTCTCAGGCCAGATACTGTCCAGACAGAAATTGGCTTACATGTGGAAGTCATTGGTCTGGAAAGACAGTATCTTCTCTGTGCCTGATTTGCCTGTAAAGAGTCAGTGCAGGCTGGAGCAATGGCTTAATACTGCAAAGCCTAAGACCCCCAGTACCTAGCAAGACCCTCATAATAGAAAAAAGATGATGACATCAAATTAAAAGAGAGACTAATGGAGAGAGGGAAGGGATATGATGGAGATTGAAGTTCTAAAGTGGAATGGGGGAGGGGAGGAAATATCATGTTTTTTTTGTATGTAAGTATAGAAGTTGTCAATAAAAAAATTTATTTTAAAAAATCTCATCCATCCTTCAAGGCCACATGCTAGGGCAAGCTCCACAGATTATAACTTCCAACTCTGCACTATATCATACATGTATGTATACACACACACACACACACACACACACAAATGTTCCCTTTAGACTCCTTCAACACAGTGCTGGGGCCTCTTTTAGCACTGAGTCCATCTTTTCTCATCAGTTTTTCCACTAAATTTGAAACTCCCTGAGGACAGGCAGTATTTTGGGTTGAATTATATTTCACTCAAAAAAATACATTGAAGGGCTGGAGAGATGGCTTAGCAAGCCTAATAACGCTGGTTCCAATCTCCAGTGGTTCCAATCTCCAGGTCCCACGTTTAGCCAGATGCAAAGTGACACAAGGGCAATGCCACTTGACCACAAGGGGCGCATGCATCTGGATTTCAAAAGCTGAGAGACTGCTGGCGTGCCCATCTCTATCTGTCTTCCTCTCCCTATCTCTCTGTGTCTCTCTCCAAAATAAAAATAAATAAATAAATAAATTTTTTAAATACATTGAAGACCTAACCCTCAGTACCTGTGCATGTGACCCAATTTGGAAATGAGGGTTTTATTTTCCCAAGATAGAATCAAGTTAATATGAGGTCATAAGGGTAAGCCAAATAGCCAATGATTGGCTATCTTTACAAGAACAGGATACTGGCTGGAGAGATGGCTTAGCGGTTAAGGCGCTTGCCTGCAAAACCTAAGGACTCATGTTCAAATCTCCAGGTCCCACGTAAGGCAGACGCACAGTGACACAAGTGCACGCAGTGTCGCACATGCACCACAAGGGGGCGCACACATCTGGAATTCATTTGCAGTGGCTGAAGGCTCTGGTGTGCCCATTCTCTCTCTCTCTCTCTCAAATAAGTAATAAAAATATAAAAGAAGAGGAGATGGAGAATTGGATGGGAGGTAGCCATGTAAAGACAGCCAGAAGTGGAACTGAGCTAACAAATATCATGGAAAATGGGCTACTTGGGGCTGCAATTGACAAGGCAGGATTCCCCTATGGGTTTCAGAGCAGCACAGCCCTGAACAGACTTCTAGCCTCCAGACAGAGACAGAGTAAGTTTCTGTAGCTGTAAGCTACACCGTTTGTGGTGCTTTGTCACAGCAGCTCTTTGAAACAAAAGCAGATAGGAATTTTTGCTCTTTATGACCGACCCCTCAGTGTCCACAGAGTCCCAGAAAGCCACGGGCTACTCCGTGCATTTGTGAACAAGAGGAACTGCACACACCAAGAAACTTTTGCCATGAGTGAAGACTTTACTTAGAATTGAGTCTCCTTCATAGACAAAAAAATCTTCTCCCTCCCTCTCCCCGCTGCCACCTCTCTGCGTTTGTGCTATTGGGGACTGAACACAGGACCTCACACATACACAGCAAGCCCTCTGCCACTGAGCATTATCCTCAGCTCTCTCTTTTTTTTTTGGATAGAGACAAAGGGAGAGGGAGAAGAAGACAGACAGAGATGGGCGCGCCAGCAGTCTCTCAGCTGCTGTGAACGAAATCCAGATGTGTGTGCCCCCTTGTGGTCAAGTGCGGCATTGCGCCCTTGCGTCACTTTGCATCTGGCTAAACGTGGGACCTGGAGATTGGAACCGGGTTCTTAGGCTTAGGAGGCAGGCGCTTTAACCACTAAGCCATCTCTCCAGCCCTCTGTTTTGTGTTGTTTAATTTTGAGATAGAGCCTCGCTAAGTGGCCCAGGCCGGCCTTAAATTCACTCCAGAGCACAAGCAGACCCTGAGCCTCAACCACCAAGTATTATATTATAGTATTATATTATAGTATTATATTATAGTATTATATTATATATATTATATATTATATTATATATTATATATATTATATTATATATATGGTATTATAGGCCTATGCCATCAGGCCTGACTAAAGCAGTCTTAATTTTATTTTATTTATTTTATTTTATTAAAAGTTATTTATTTACTTGAGAGAGCAAGAGGGAAAGAGAGGCAGGCACAGAGAGAGAATGGGCACACCAGGACCTCCAGCTGCTGCAAATGAACTCCAGACACATGTGCCACCTTGTGCATCTGGCTTACATGGGTCCTGGGGAGTCGAAACAAGGTCCTTTGGCTTTGCAGGTAAATGCCTTAACCTCTAAACCATCTCTCCAGCCTGAAAGCATCTTTCATTAAGGCAGAACTACTGGTACAGGATCAGTAGAACCTCAGAGCCGTGCTTTGTGTCCAGGGAAAGCAGGAGATGAGATGAGCTCATTTTAGGCCACCTGTCCCTCTCCCCTTCACCTGGCCTCTCCATTTCTCATGTTGTCGAAGCAGCTGGCCAGTCTGCAGGTGCCCGCTACAGGAAAGACGCTCTACCTGTGCAAAGCTGTGACCTTGTCCTCATTATTAGTACCTGGCTCTGCTCCACAGAGCTGATGACCTTGATGCCAGGCAGCAGAAACGAGCCTGGCTGAGTGCGACTAGGGGACCGGTGGCTGACAGGGACTCCCTGTTTTCACATGTCAAAGGAAGCAGGGCACAAACACAAGGTGCCAAGCATGACACCAAACTATGTTCAGTGTATTGAAGAGGGTGCTGAACCAAATCCTGCTTAAGGAAGACCATGGGGCAGAAGGCTGTAGACATCTTGTGTTCTTTTCTCCCTCCCTCTCTCTTTCTTTTCTTTTCTTTTCTTTTCTTTTCTTTTCTTTTCTTTCTTTCTTTCTCTCTCTTTCTTTCTTTCTTTCTTTCTTTCTTTTTTTCTTTCAGGCAAACCCAACAGCCTGACATTCTTTTATAATGCAAGAGTGGGAGCAAGAGATAGATAGATAGATAGATAGATAGATAGATAGATAGATAGATAGATAGATGATAGATAGGTAGATAGAGAGAGAGAGAGAGAGAGCATTGGTGCTCCAGGACCTCCAGCCACTGTAAATGAACTCCAGATGTGTGTGCCCCCTTGTGCGCACATGCAACCTTGTGCATTTGTGTCACCTTGTGTGTCTGGCTTACCACATGACCTGGAAAGTCAAACATGGGTCCCTAGGCTTCGAAGGCAAGCACCTTAAGCGCTACACCATCTCTCCAGGCCCTTCTTTTCCTTAATCATATGCTGCAAACCAACATGTGGGGAGAATTCCAGAAGGCCCATTGATGGACAGAGGGGAAACACTCTCTGGGTTTGGATCTGGTCTGTCTGTTGATCTCCACCAGCATAGTGGCCATAAATAAGCTCATGAGTCATAGAAAAAAAAATCCACAGTCTCTCTGGGGACACAGCCTGCCAGCAACAGGTGCACCCAGCCTGCTCCTATGAGGAAATCAGAGCGGTGGGGTAGGGGTGTGTGTGTAAAAAAAGGGCTATTCCTGCCACAAATGTGCACAAGGTTCAATCTTCCTTACATGGGTGAGAGTGGAGAACGGCCAGGTCTGCCCAAGGATGGACACAGTTCCCTGGTTTTCCAAGGCCTTTATCATATTTCTCAGCTCTTAGTCCTGACACGTGATGTTTCCCGTGGACGTGTTTTTGTTAATTTTATTTGAGAGCAACAGACAGACAGAGAATGGGTGCGCCAGGGCCTCCAGCCACTGCAAATGAACTCCAGATGCATGCATCACCTTATACATCTGGCTTACGTGGGTCCTGGAGAATCAAGCCTTGAACCGGCGTCCTTAGATTTCATAGGCAAGTGCTAGACTGCTAAGCCATCTCTCCAGGCCCCCAAGGAAGTATTTTTAAAGACTTATTGGGTGCCTGTACACACATTCATGCATGTGAAGGCAGGGGCACACCTGTCATGGTATGCACGTGGAGGTCAGAAGACAACATTCCGATGTGGGTCCTCACCTTTGACCTCCTTTGAGGCAGGGTCTCGCTTTGTTCACGGCTGCTTTTCACCAACCTGGCTGGCCCCTAAGCTTCTGGAAGATTCTCCCATCTCTGTCTCCCTTTCTCATCCACAGAAGTGGCTGGTACTACAAATGCGCCACCATATCCAGGTTTTTATTTGAGGTTCCAAACTCAGGTAACCCCTGCTTGTGAGGTAAGTGCTTTATTCACTGAGTCATCTCCCCAGCTCCCCTCCCAAATGTGGCTCTCTATAATGAACTGAGAAAGAGAAATCTTCCCTTTAAGTATAGTCTTCATGAAGTTAATTTTCTTTTTTCTGTCTTTTGTTTTGTTTTGTTTTTTTCAAGGTAAAGTCTTGCTGTACCCCAGGCTGACCTGGAATTCACTATGTAGTCTCAGGCTAGCCTCAAACTCACAGCCATCCCTCTACCTTGGCCTCTCGAGTGCTGGGATTAAAGGAGTGCGCCGCCACGCCTGGCCCCATGCAGGTAGTTTTAAATAAAACAAATACCAAACCACAGAGGAGGAAGTTTCCCAAAGTCTAGGCTTTTCCCACAGTGACTGTCTTGAAGCTTTTTGGCTATTATTACATATTTATTGTATTTTACTTATTTGAGAGAAAGAGGCAGATCAAGAGAGGATGGGTGCCCCAGGGCCTTCAGCCACTGCAGACGAACTCCAGACACATGTACCACCTTGTGCAGCTAGCTTACAAGGGTCCTGGAGAATTGAACCTGGGTCCTTTGGCTTTGTAGGCGAGCATCTTAACTGCTAAGCCATCCCTCCAGCTCATAGTTATTATTTTAAAAAATTCTTTCCAAACAAGTGTGTAATGAACATGAAGCCAATGAGGCCTGTGTCATGTTGGTCCTAAACTCTGAGAGCACCAGAATGGCCTTTCACTGCCCCCCATGCCCAGATACGTATCAGTGTCTCCATCTGACCTCACTGAGAACTTCATTACACTCTCCCTCCTTTCCAGCTCCCACACTATAGATCTAACCCCTCTTTAAGAAGTCCATGCAAAGCCGGGCGTGGTGGCACACCCCTTTAATCCCAGCACTCGGGAAGCAGAGGTAGGAGGATCGCCGAGAGTTCGAGGCCACCCTGAAACTACATAGTTAATTCCAGGTCGGCCTGGACCAGAGTGAGACCCTACCTCGAAAAACCAAAAAAAAAAAAAAAAAGTCCATGCAGCAGAGCCAGGCATGGTGGCACATGCCTTTAATCCCAGCACTTGGGAGGCAGAGATAAGAGGATCATCATGAGCTTGAGGCCACCCTGAGACTACCGAGTGAATTCCAGGTTGGCCTGGGCTAGAGTGACACCATTTCTCAAGAGGAGAAGAAGGAGGAGGAGGAGAAGGAGGAGGAGGAGAAGGAGGAGGAGGAGAAGGAGAAGAAGGAGGAGGAGGAAAAGGAGAAGAAGGAGGAGGAGGAGGAAAAGGAGGAGGAGGAGAAGGAGGAGGAGGAGGAGAAGAAGGAGGAGGAGGAGGAGAAGTTAATGCAACCGTAACCCAGGTAATTATTTAAACTTTTTTTTTTTTTTCAAGGTAGGGTTTCACTCTAGTCCAGGCTGACCTGGAATTCACTATGTAGTCTCAGGGTGGCCTCGAACTCATGGTGATCCTCCTACCTCTGCCTCCCAAGTGCTGGGGTTAAAGGCATGTGCCACCATGCCCAGCTAAACTTTTTAAGACAAAATGCCTCATGACCTGTACATAGCTGTTTTGAAAGGCAGCAGAGTTTTTGTTCCATTTCTGATTGCAGCAGTGTGAAAGCCCTTACCCCCACTGGACCCACTAGGAGAGAAGATGCATGCTCCACCTGACGTTCTGCTGACAGAGGGACCCAGGTGTCACCCTTGCCTCGGTCCACACCTGAGTGTGATCAGAGACTGACAGCAGGTGGTCTTTTATCTCCCAAGAACAGCGACATATCAGATTAATACCAACCACTGCTTCCCTCGGAGGTCTTTTTACGTTAAACATTAAAGTCATAGAAATTGAGAGCTTATGAGGAACTAGAAAGAAAATTCACACAATTCATTAAATTCACAAAGACACTACATAAGTAATTATGTAGAAGCTTTCTGAAGAAGAAAGTAGATCAAGGGCTAAAAAGATAGATCAGGGCTGGAGAGATGGCTTAGCAGTTAAGGCGTTTGCCTGCAAAGCCAAAGGACCCAGGTTCAACTCCCTAGAGCCCACGTAAACCAGATGGACAAAGGGCACAGGCATCTGGAGTTCGTTTGCAGTAACTGGAGACCCTGGCGTGCCCATTCTTTCTCTCTCTACCTGCCTATTTCTGTTTCTCTCTGTCTCTCAAATAAGTAAATAAAAAATAAAAAGATAGATCAGTCAGTAAAGGGTGTGTCTTATAAGCATGAGGTCCTGAGTTCAATCCCCAAGAACCCGTGTAGAATGCGGGGTGGAGTGGTGCACACCTGCGATCACCAATATGTGTGATACACCATCTTGTCACAACAAACACTGACCGTATATTACTCCAACCTGCACAGAAAGACTTCTCTTTTTAGGCTGCTCTCTGTTCCTTCTTTTTCTTGACTCACTCGTGCAAGAGCCTGAATGTTACATAAGCCAGGGAGCATCAAAATACTTGGTCACTTTCAAGAAAGCCACAAAATCAACAAAATCATTTGGTGGTTTAGACATTAACAAAGCCCCGGCTGAAGTTCTATTTCTTATGCATAATACATTTATCCAAGTTAAATTCTCTTCATTTCGCTAAATTCTAGCCTCAGCTGTTTATAAACTCCCAGAAGTTATTTTATTTTACCTTATTTTGGGGTTTCGGGGAGTGGTTGGAAGAAGTAAATCTAAATGATACCTTTAAAATAATATTTGAGGGGCTGGAAAGATGGCTTTGTGGTTAAGGCACTTGCCTATGAAGCCAAAGGACCCAGGTTCAATTCCCCAGGCCCCACACAAGCCAGATGCCCAAGGCGGCGCATGTGTCTGGAGTTCTTTTGTAGCACCTGAAGGCCCTGGCGCACCCATTCTCTCTCTCTCTCACACACACACACACAACACACAAATAAAACACAAGTTTTAAAATAATATTTGAAAAGAGTTAAAGATCTTAAAACCAAAACTTGAAAATCAGACTTATTTTTTCTGCCCTTTTCAGGAGAGAAATCAGTTCTGACAAGTGATTCTAGGGAATTCTTTTTTTAATATTAAAAGATAACCTTCTCACCTATTAATTAATTAAAATATTTCCTCGTGGCTTTCAACTGTTCGGGGACCTCTCTTAGCAATTTCCTTACCTATAATTATTTCGACGGGCTATGTAACAGGTTGCATCATTATCCCAGTCAAATTGATGTCTTGGTGTCAGTCTCACGCTGCCCAGTCTGAAGGCTCCTCACTTACTGGGTCCACCAGAGAGGACTCAAGGGAAGCCATCTCCTAGAGTCACTGCCAAAAGGCCAGAATTTTAGAGGCCCCCAACTGGGGGAGGAGCACGTGTCATCTGGGTGCTGGCATTCCATCTCCAAGGGTTCAGAGCTACCCCCGTTAGCCTGGCTGTGCAGATTGTTTCCAAACGAGGCACCGAATACCAGGGTACAGGCTGAGAACTGCCATCCATCCGCGGGCTGGCCTCACCCTGACAATTCTTTGCTTCTTTCCTTTGTATTTTTTTTTATTTTGGGTAGTGGGGGTATCAAACCTGGGCATGGTAGGCGGGCTGAGCTATAGCCCCAGAGCCACCACCCTGACATTTCAAGGCATTTGGGTAATGACCTACCTGCTGATGCGGGGTCCTCGTCTTTTCT
This sequence comes from Orientallactaga sibirica, assembly GCA_036365145.1. Taxonomy (NCBI): domain Eukaryota; kingdom Metazoa; phylum Chordata; class Mammalia; order Rodentia; family Dipodidae; genus Orientallactaga; species Orientallactaga sibirica. Next base: position 3,633,507 of record JAEOAD010001893.1, on the reverse strand, counting down.
GAGATACTAGAATCAGGTACACCTTGCTTCTTTCGGACAGTCTGGCTCATTTCTAGCTGTACAAGTGTCAGGAAACTAGAGTCATCTCTCCCAGCGCCCTGGTAAGCAGTATGGAATGGGCCAACGGAGGACAACACCGCAAACAGCCTCGTCCCTGTTTGGGCACGCACATGTTTCTATGGGAGAACGCTCTGGAGGTGGGAGTCAAGTTAGAGGGTGTGTGTATCTTTCATTTTGATGAAGATCATTGGGACTGGGTACAGAGCTCGGTGGTGAAACTCGGGGCCCCTGGGTTCAACCACTAATACCACGAATTAAAAAAAAAAAAAAAAACACAGATTTGGGCTGGAGAGATGGCTTAGCAGTTAAGGCACATGCCTGCAAAGCATAAGGGCCCAGGTTCAATTCCCCAGAACCTACGTGAGCCAGATGCACATGGTGGCACATGCATCTGGAGTTCATTTGCAGTGGCTAGAGGTCTTAATGCACCTATTCTCTCTCTTCTTTCTCTCTCTCTCTGTCTAATAAATAAACAAAAATAGAGCCAGGCGTGGTGGCGCACGCCTTTAATCCCAGCACTTGGGAGGCAGAGGTAGGAGGATCGCCGTGAGTTCCAGGCCACCCTGAGACTACATAGTTAATTCCAGGTCAGCCTGGGCCAGAGTGAGACCCTACCTCAAAAAACCAAAAATAAATAAATAAATAATAAAAATAAAATATTTTTTTTAAAAAAACCACAGATTATCAAAAGAAACACTATCAAAGTCATTCCAATTAATGTTCCTATTAATCAGACATGTCTGGTTCCTTCCTCCCTCACCAATACATTTTCAATATTTTATTTATTTATTTGAGAGAGACAAAGCAGCAAAGAGAGGAAGAGAGGGAGAGAGAGAATGGGCACACCAGGGCCTTTAGCCACTACAACGAACAAACTCCAGACACATTTGCCATTCTGGGCATCTGGCTTTATGTGGGTACTGGGGAATCAAACCCATCTCCTTGGGCTTTACAGGGAAGTGCCTTAACCACTGAGCAATCACTCCAGCCCACTAATAAAATATTTAATGCTCTGCGTTCTGATAGAAAAAAAAAAGACAACACATTGCAAGCTGAGTATTTTTTATACATATTTAAAAGTCAGGCTGGAGAGATGGCTTAGCGATTAAGGTGCTTGCCGGAGAAGCCTAAGGACCCATGTTCCCCAGGTTACACGTAAGCCAGATGCACAAGGTGATGTAAGCATACAAGGTCACACATGCACACAAGGTGGCACATATGTCTGGAGTTTGACTGCAGTGGCTGGGAGCCCTCGTGTGCCAATTTTCTCTCTTTTTCTCTCTCATAAAAAAAAGTTACAAAAAAGTCTTTTGAACGTTTTCCTTATCAGATATTTGCTTAGGTCTCCTCCCCATTTTTCTAATATGTTATTAATCTTTTTTCTTATTAATATGCTCAAATTCTTTATAGTTAATGATGTCAGTCCTCTGGCTTTCCTATATGATTCTCAGTTCACTATTCTCCTTTTGACTTCATTGACGGGGTGCTATTCTGTACTGCTGATCTCCCTGTCTATTCTTTCGTTTGTTTGTTTTTGGTTTTTCAAGGTAGGGTCTCACTCTAGCTCAGACTGACCTGGAATTCACTATGTAGTATCAGGGTGGCCTCAAACTCAAGGTGACCCTCCTACCTCTGCCTCCCAGTGCTGGGATTAAAGGCGTGCGCCACCACGCCTGGCTCCCTGTTTATTCTTGAACCTTGTGAATAAAGGCCACACCTTAGGTGGAATAGAAAACCAGAGGAAGCCAGGGTCCCTAAGAGCTTTACAGACCATGCAGCCCTACTTAAGACTTATTATCCCTGAGAAAATATAAAATCTTGTGTCTTTAACCTACAGTTAGTATGCAGTTTCTGTTGCATGCTGACACTCTTCTTACTAATTATTCAAGCAGAAATACTATATTATATAAATATGTATTCATTTAAATATAATTTACTTATATTCATATATTTAAATATAAATTATATAGATATAAACATTTAATACATAAATATCTTTATATTTAAATATATAATTTATAAGTATATAAATATATACTATACAAATTTAAATCTATAAAAATATAGTAAATAAGCCGGACGTGGTGGCGCACGCCTTTAATCCCAGCACTCGGGAGGCAGAGGTAGGAGGATCTCCTTGAGTTCGAGGCCACCCTGAGACTACATAGTGAATTCCAGGTCAGCCTTGACCAGAGTGAGACCCTACTTCGAAAAATAAAAAATAAAAATAAAGAAATATATAGTAAATACATTCAATATATGGGGTTAAAATAAGCAATATCTGATGTGGTGGTTTCAATGGACGTCCTCCAATAGGTTCACGAGTTTTTATTAAAGCTTCTTGGATTTCCAGCTACCTGGCTGGAGGAGGTGTCACTGAGTGGAGATAATAGGGTCCAGCCCTAAGGTATGGGGGTGGACCTGAATTCCATTCTAAAGACCTGCAAAGTGCTGGAACTCGGCCTGGGGTTCCTGGGGTGGGCTTGCTTGTGGGGGGGGGCAGTTGCTTTTCTCCCTGTGTCTGTCTGTGTACAGAGGGCCAGCTTTTTCTCCATTATGGAACTCCCCGCCCCCCGGACCTGTAAACGTCAATCAATTCCCTTCCCTCCCATCACTGTGTCTGGTCCGAAGGGTCACCCTAGCAGGGGGAAGCTCACTACTACATCTGACAAAGCAAGTTTACCTTCATTTTTCTGTCTTTAGTGAAAATGGTATTATTGCTTCCATTCTATTTGTAACCTGGTTTTTTTTTTCTCCGCTATATATTGCTATAGCTTCTTCATTTCAGTCCATGTACACCCACCAGCTAGTGTCTGGAGAATAGCTTCTGTTTGTTTATTAAGATGGGGGTCTCCGTTAGCACAGGCTGGCCTGGAACTCCTTATCTTGCTCCCACCTCCTGGTTGCTGGGATTATAGGCCTGGGCCACCATGCCCAGTTTATGGGGTCCTGGGGATCAAATCCAGAGCTTCTGGACACTAAGCAAGCACCCTAACAACTGACCTACACCCTCATCCCAGAGAACAGATTTTCCTCAAAGTAATGGGGGGCAGATATCCTGTCTTTGGCAGAGGCAGTCCTTAAGCCATTTGTCCTGCTGCCTGTGTGTTCGGCATACCCTAAGGGGGGAAGGAAAGGAAGAAACTCAAGTTGCTGATTTCCGCTCTGGCATCTAAACGAGGATGATCCTGCCCAAGAAATTGTTCTCTAAGCCTTCTAATTGCACGGTCTTGGGTTTCTTTTTGCTTCCCCATCTCCTGTAAAACTTGCCAGACGTTAAAGTGCCAGGTGTGTTGCGTGTAGTTCAAATATGAGATACCATTCGCAAAGCTTCCTATCTGATTCCACGTATTTTTTTCTGCCAAATATCTTGTGTTTAAAGTTTTTAATAATAATAACACCCCAAGCCTCTAACATGTCCTTGGGGACTGCTGGTGGTCATGGTTCTTTCTTTAAAAAAATTTTTTTTTGTTTATTTTTTTAGAAACAGAGAGAGAGAGAGACAGAGTGAGAATGGGCACACCAAGGCCTGCAGCCACTGCAAACAAACTGCAGATGCATGTGCCATCATGTGCATCTGGCTTACGTGGGTCCTGGAGAATCGAACCTGGGTTCTTAGGCTTCGCAGGCAAGCGCCTTAACCGCTAAACCATATATCCAGCCCAAAAGCTCATGTTTTTTTAAAATATATGTTATTTATTTATTTATTAAAGAGAGAGAGAGAACGGGTGTGCCAGGGCCTCTAGACCTTGCAAATGAACTCCAGATGCATGCACCCCTTTGTGCATCTGGCTTACATGGGTCCTGGGGAATCGAACATGGGTCCTTAGGCTTTGCAGACAAGCACTTTAACCACTAAGCCATCTCTCCAGCCCCAAGGCTCGTGTTTCTAACCTATTGTTGAGGGATTCTGTTGCAGACACTGTTCTTCCTAACTGGAAAGTGCTAAGTATGTGTACCTGGTCCTCACAGAAGCGGGGCAGGACTGGACAAGCCTTCCTCTCTCCCTAACTTAGCCCCCGATGAGCAGTGAATAGCGGGTCCTGCTCCATCACTGGCATCTACTTGGCATCTAGGGACCCAGGGGACGGTTAGCAGTTATTTGCTGAATGACAAACCCTGAGTCACGCACGCACACACACACTCAGACACACAAAATGCCTGTGCTTTGTTATCAAGAGCATGAGGGGAAAGGCAAACTATTTTTCTTGCCCTAGGAAACCTGGCAGATGTTTCGTTAGCTTTAATTAACTCCCTGGCACTCCCTTCTGGCACAATGGCCATTATTTGAATCAGAGCACTTGAGTCTCTTCTGCTTTCGGGAAATACATGCTGAGTAATGAGCTAGAAGAAAAGTCGGAGAATTCCAATGAGGTGTTCATGCAGATGAACACGTCCCAGCCAATCAAGCCCCTTCTCTTCCTGGCACTGATGCAGGTGGAACCCAAGGCCTTGTACCACAAGCTAGGTAAGTGTTCTGTTGCCAGAATATACTCTTCCCCCATCTAGTTTTCCTTTTTTTTCTTTCTTGTTTTCTTTTCGAATCTTTTTGAGACAGAGTCTCATTTTTGTATCCCAAGCTGCTGTCTGGGAACTCATGTCAATATTCCTGCCCCAGCTATCAAATACTGATATATATATATATATATATATATATATATATATATATATATATAGTCATCTTTTTCTATATTTTTAATTTTATTTTTATTTATTTATTTGAGAAAGGGAAAGAGGCAGAGAGAGAAAGGGCGCACCAGGGCATCCAGCCACTGCAAACGAACTCCAGACGCATGTGCCACTTTGTGCATCTGGCTTATGTGGGTCCTGGGGAATCGAACTGAGGTCCTTTAGCTTTGCAGGCAAGTGCTTAACCACTAAGTCATCTCTTCAGCCCCCTTTTTCTATATTTTATTTTATCATTTATTTGAGAAAGAGAGAAATTGCAGACACAGAGAGAGAGAGAGAGAGAGAATGGATGCACCAGGACCTTCAGCTACTGCAAACAAACTCCAGATGCATGTGCCACCTTGTGCATCTGCCTTACGTGGGTCCTGGGGAATCAAACTGGGGTCCTCAGGCTTCGCAAGCGTCTTGCCTGCTAAGCCATCTTTCCAGTCTCCCTGTTGAAAGAAAGAAAGAAAGAAAGAAAGAAAGAAAGAAAGAAAGAAAGAAAGAAAGACAAAAGAAACAAAGAAACAAAGAAACAAAGAAAGAAAATAAATCACCCACAGTGAGTAAAAGAAGAAGTTTAAACAACATGGAGTCTGACTGGTCTGAGACACACAGAAAGATTTCAACACAGTTTCTGGTCAATTTCATAACAATATAACAGCAATTCCCATTTCCAACAGAGAGCCTGATCTCTCTTATCTTTCACCCAGAGGGAGAACTCCAGCTCTTCCCCTTTGGCCAAATGTGGGTTACCCAAGAGTCCCTGGCAATGTTCAGGTCACCTGGGCCGCTGCTCCTCATCTCAGTTCAGCACCTTCCGCAGCGTTGGACAATTTTCAGGCCACAAAAAGCAGGCAAAGGGGATGGAGGGGAAGCCAGGAATAGATACAGGAAACAGTGCCAGAGCCACGCGGGCAGCCTTCCTTCTGCGGACCTTGCCTCAGCTCACCTGGGACACTCCACCTTCTGTTCCTCTGTGCACTTACTACCTCTAGCATGCTGCCAGCCCCACGGATCCCATTTGTATTGACAAATGGAGTTGGGGGGTGCATGGGTCTCATGCCACCCTCCTTGGATACATAGGCCACCCTATGTACATTATCAAAAGCAGTTCCCAGGCTGGAGTGATAGCTTAGCGGTTAAGGCGCTTGCCTGTGAAGCCTAAGGACTCATGTTCAACTCTCCAGGTCCCACGTAAGCCAGACACACAAGGTGACGCAAGCACGCAAGGCCGCACAAGATGGCGCATGCGTCTGGAGTTCAACTGCGGTGGCTGCCCCAAAAGCGGTCTGGCGCCTAGGTGGAAAGCAAAAGTGAGTCAAGGTTCAGCTCCCCTCCTCCTCGTCACATTCAGGGCAAGAAACCCAGTGCCCCAGCTTTCAGCCTGGCCCTCTCCAACACCTGCCACTGGTGGGTTGTGCAATCCACTGGGTAGGGCCAACCAGCATTGAAGAAAAATAATAAGTTAACACCGAGCACAGACAGAATAGAAGGCATTTCCTACAAGTGTCTAGGCAGCTCTCCGACAGCTCAGCTTCCAGTCAGGGTGCTGGGGCGGAGGGGAGAAGAGGAGAACACACAGGGGAGATATCCCGGGTTTGGTCTCACATTCACGGCCCCCTCCCACACACATTTGAGCACTTCCTTTACCAGAGAATGAAAAGAAAAAAGAAAACCTGACCAAGTTCACATACAGCACTAAGTGACCAGCCATAGATGCTTCTGTGAGCACGTTCCCCAGGTGGACAGAGACCATCCGTCACTCAACAGATAGCAGGGAACAAAGAGGTCATCCGTTATCTTCCCTCCCTCCCTCCCACCCCCAGTGCTGAACTGAAGCACTTTGAAGGCGTTCCAATGGCATGGAAGGCTAACACTTCAGGGTAATAAGACCCAGGTTGCTCACAGAGTTAGCTTCCTATATTCTTTTTTTTAATTATTTATTTATTTTTAATATTTTATTATAGGAAGGTAGACACAGAGAGAATGGGCACACCAGGGCCTCCAGCCACTGCAAACGAACTCCAGATGTGTGTGCCCCCTTGTGCATCTGGCTTACGTGGGTCCTGGAGAATCGAGCATCAAACCGGAGTCCTTGGGCTTCACAGGCAAGCGCTTAACCTCTAGGCCATCTCTCCAGCCTGCTTCCTACATTCTTTTAGTCTCCACAACCCACCACCACCACCACAAATAACTGGGAAATGTCCATCCATGCTGTCCAGAAACCAGGGACATCACCACTGAAGGCAGCACCCACTGGATCGGGCTGAGCGTGGCTGAAAGGGACACTCGAGATTGTCCGTGAAGTGATCATTTAGTTTAGACTTCATCCATTTGGCCCCAGGATGCAGTTCTAGGTGTAATAACCTGTTCAAGGTTAAAGCGTGCTTTCTAAAATGACTATTTTTTTTTTTTTTGGTGGCAGTTCCCAGGGCTGGAGGCAAAGGTAGGAGGATTGCAGGAGTTCGAGGCCACCCTGAGACTTAAGTGAATTGCAGCCTGAGCTAAACCCAAAGAGACCCTCCCAATTTGATTTTCCAGGACCTGGAGAGATGGCCAGATGCCTGTGAACCCAAAGGATCCCAATTTGATTCTCCAGGACCCATGCATCTGGATCTGGAGTTTGTTTGTAGTGGCTGGAGGCCCTGGTGTGCCTAATCTCTCTGTGTCTGCCTCTCTTCTATCTCTCTCGCTCCCTCTCTCTCTGCTTGCAAATAAATTAAAATAAAATAATTTAAAAAATAGTCCCTGAGGGCTGGAGAGATGGCTTAGCGGTTAAGGCGCCTGCCTCCTAAGCCTAAGAAGGCTGGTTCCAATCTCCAGCCGTTCCAATCTCCAGGTGCCACGTTTAGACAGATGCAAAGGGGAGCAATGCCACACTTGACCACAAGGGGGCACACGCATCTGGATTTCGTTCACAGCAGCTGAGAAGCTGCTGGTGCTCCCATCTCTATCTGTCCTCCTCTCCCTCTCTCTGTGTCTCTCCCCCCAAAAAAATAGTCCCTGAAAAAAAAAAAAGATGCAGTTCCCCAGCCCCCATGAAACACAAAGCCTTAGACAAGCATCAAGGCGCGTGCTTGTAATCCTTGTACGACAGAAGCCCAGGCAGGCGGATGGCAAATTTGAGCCAGACTCATATTCCAGGCCACTCGGAAACCCCGTTTCCAGACAATTAAACGAACAAAAAGATACATGAAGGTTGGGCTACATCCATCTCTCGAAGTTTCCAACCAGAGTGCAAAGTTCAAGACACTGAAGAAGACTACGGTGTCTTCCCCTTGCAGTATGAACTATGCCGTGGGTTCTAGAACATTCCCTGCCTGACATCTTCTTCCTTAGGTATTTTTGTTTTCTCTTATCTCGCTTCCTCCCTATTTCTGAGAAAGGCAGGCCTTGCAGAGACGGAGTCTGAAAATAGTTTCACCCTTTGGGTGATTCCAAAGAAAGGAAAAAGGAAAACTTGCTCCAGTGCCCCAGGATGTTAATTAGAATCAATTAAAACTCAGCTGGGGCCAGGCACGGGGGTGGCGCACGCCTTTAATCTCAGTACTCCGGAGGCAGAGGTAGGAGGATCGCTGTGAGTTCGAGGCCACCTTGAGACTACATAGTGTATTCCCGGTCAGCCTGGCCATAGTGAGATCCTACCTCGAAAAACAAAACAAAAATAATAATAAATGAAAATAAATTAAAAAAAAAAAACTCAGCTGGGGGCTGGATAGATGGCTTAGCGGTTAAAGCACTTGCCTGCAAAGCTCATGTTTGAATCTCCAAGTCCCATGTATCCAGACACACAGTGACACAAGCCCACAATGTCACACATGTGCCACAAAGCACACGCATCCAGAGTTCATTCAAAGCAGCTGAAGGCCCTGCTGTGAGCCCATTCTCTCTCCCTCTCTTTCTCAAAAAAAAAAAAAAAAAGGAGGGCTGGAGTGATGGCTTAGTGGTTAAGGCACTTGCCTACAAAGACAAAGGACTCAGGTTCGATTCCCCAGGACCCACGTAAGCCAGCTGAACAAGGTAGTGCATGCTTCTGGAGTTCATTTGCAGTGGCTGAAGGTGCTGTTGCACTCATTCTCTCTTTCTGTCTCTCCCTCTTTCTCTCTCTCTCTCTCTCAAATAAACAAAATAAAATAAATAAAAATAAAATAACTCAGCTGGGCTGCTCTGGCCCAGAGTTACCATAAGGAACTTGCTCAGCCCTTTGAGAATCAAAGCAAGACCTGGAGAGAGATTCTGCAGCGACAGGAAGAGGAACTTAATTTCCCTGCTGACCCTGTCAACCTTGCCGGGGGGTCAAGAGCACAGTGCACTCAGGAAGTCAGATCTGGGCTGCATCTGTCAAGAGGATGAAGGGCTCAAAGTTGCTGACACCATTATAAACTCTCCCCTATTAAAACGTAAATAAGGGTTGGGGAGGTGGCTCACTCCACAGAGCACTGGCCATACACCCATGTAAATGTCAGGAGGGCATGGCAATCTGCCTATACTCCCAGGCAGACAGAGAGAAAGAGAGAGGTGCCCTGGGGCAAGCCGGCTAGCTAAGTGGCCCTCAATAAGTTAGGTGGACAGTGATATGGGATACACTGAATATACTCTGACCATGCACACAGGAACAACCAGCCCAGCGTCCTGATGCTGAACTAAGACCGCATCGTCCTCCCAGGCCTCAGTATTCAGGTTCCCATTGGTAGAGTTCATTTGTGTCCACTCTTGTGGACTGGCTACTGTGTCACCTCAAGCTAAGGAAGGAATAACGAGTAGAGCCAGATACGGTTTGGAAGATTCACATCCAGTTGCCACCGCTGCAGGCATCCAGCTTGGCACTCCTCACTGGTATAAACACTAAAACCCAAGGACAGCCGACCCACCGCTCTTTAGGAATGTCATCAATTCCTACCTAAGTGTGAAAACACCACGACTCAGTTCATAGACAGGTCTGGCAGGACATTTTCCAAATGGCCATTTCAACACCCTCACCGCCACCCTGTGAAAGTTCAGGGTAACTCTGCAGCCGTTCACAGACCATCACACTTACTTCCTACCATGAGACAGGTGAACAGTAGCTGGAGTGATGACGTGAAGAGTGTGCTGTATCTTTAAAAGACAGTTACGGGTCTTAATGCCAAAGTTATGAGAGTGTTAACAGCTAAGCCTTTAATGCAGGGCATGGAACACAGTGGGCAGTCGGTAAACGTCTGCTAGCCCGGCATGGTGCTGCACGCCTTTAATCCCAGCACTCAGAAGGCGGAGGTAGGAGGATCGCCGTGAGTTCGAGACCAGCCTGAGACTACACAGTGAATTTCAGGTCAGCCTGAGCCAGAGTGAGACCCTACCTTGAAATAGAAAGAAAGAAAGAAAGAAAGAAAGAAAGAAAGAAAGGGAGGGGGGAGGGAGGGAGGGAGGGAGGGAGGGAGGGAGAGAGAGAGGAAGGAAGGAAGGAAGGAAGGAAAGAAATATCTGCTAAATGAGCATCCTGTATGCTGTGGAGAATTTTTGTGGCTCTATACTCTCAAATTGCTCAAAAGGTTAGCCTGGCTTTCATTATAAGAACATTGAAATAAATCTATCGTCTTTTTTTGTTTTCCTTTGTATTTTTAATTTTTTTTAATTTTATTTATTTATTTGACAGAAAAACAGAGAGAGAGAATAGGCACACCAGGGCCTCCAGCCACTGCAAATGAACTCCAGATGCATGCGCCCCCTTGTGCATCTGGCTAACGTGGGTCCTGGGGAATCGAACCTAGGTCCTTTTGATTTTGACAATTTCACACACGTATGTAATGTATTTTGATCACATGTACTCCCCGTGCTCTTGTTTCCTTCCCACTCTCACTGAACCCCTCCTTCTTCTCAACGGAGCATCCTTCTGCTTTTCCAAAGTTTCCCTCTCTTCCGTAGCTGAAATGTATAAGGCAGTGGGAAGGTGCTCCACTGTGCACATTTGCGGACAGGCTTGGCTACTCTCCTGGAAACCATTCACCAGCAGGATGCCGGAGGTCTACAGGGACGTATGTATCACGGGCGTGCCAGTGTAGGCCTGGTGGCAGTCAGATGTGTTTTTCCAGGACGTCCAACATTAATGGTTAACCCTGAGCACCATAAAACTCTCAAGGGAGCAGGCCAGAGCCTAAAAGAGTGTAAGCATCCCGCCTCAAGTTAGCTCTCATTAGGAATATCAGGACGTCGACCTTGATTTTTCCATCCTAAATCCCAGAGGAGGAGGGACTTATAAGCTGTGAGCTTATTCTATTCTGTCATCCCAGCACGACATGTCTTAGAACAGCCTTTGCTGCCAGCCCTTCTTTTTTTTTTCAAAGATTTTTATTATTCTATTTATTTATTTATTTACTTGAGAGAGAGGGGAAGGGAGACAGAGAGAGAGAGTGAGAATGGGCACGCCAGGGCCTCTAGCCACTGCAAATGAACTCCAGACACGTTCACCACCATGTGCATCTGGCCTACGTGGGACCTGGAGAATCGAACCGGGGTCCTTAGGCTTTGCCGGCAAACACCTTAACCACTAAGCCATCCCTCTAGCCCTGCCAGCCCTTCAAAGACAGCTGTGGCCACCATTTGGACTCGGCCAAGTTAGGGCCAGGGAGGATGCTCCCTGGATAGAGTGCAGGGGCATGGACCTGCAATCCTAGCCCTGGGCAGGGGGAGGCAGGAGGCTCTCTGAAGTTCACTGAGTAATCGGTCTAGCTGAATGGGTGAGCTCCAGTTCCACAAGAGACCCTGTCTTGGAAAATAAGGTGGAGAGCTGGAAAGATGGCTTAGCAGTTAAGGCACCTGCCTACCAAGCCTATGAACGCCGGTTCCAATCTCCAGGTCCCACGTTTAGCCAGATGCAAAGTGACGCAAGGGCGCAATACCGCTCTTGCCCACAAGGGGGCGCACACATCTGGATTTTGTTCACAGCAGCTGAGAGACTGCTGGTGTGCCCATCTCTATCTGTCTCCCTCTCTCTCTCTTTCTCTCCCTCTCTCTGTGTCTCTCTCCAAAAAAAAAAAAAAAAAAAAAGAAAAAGAAGATGGAAAGTGACTAAGGCAGATGCCAGATGTTGACCTCTGACCTCCACATCTACATGCATATCCATATCGTAACATATACATGTGCCTACACACATGAACACACACATGCACACACACATACATACACAGTACATGTGTTAACCACCACCCCTCTCCCCAATCATGTCTTGCCTGCTGGCTTCTACTGACCGTAAAGCAGCCACTGCTGGTCTGTGCTTTCCCCCTTCAGCCCCATATCTCAACCCTTCATCCCAGCACAACTTTGTTTAATTCTGACTCTCTCTCTCTCTCTCTCTCTCTCTCTCGCACTCTCTCAACAGTTATTCAATCTCTCTCAGGATGTTCTGCTATGAACGGGAGATGTTGCAACTCTTTTCGGATCTAAAATAAATAAGTAAATAAATAAAAAGCACAGGAGAGAAGTCTGGAAACGGGCAGAGCCAAACTTTGGAAAAGAAACTCTTTGTGTCCTTTGCTCCACTAGAAGTTCAGCTTCACATTGCATAGTCCTTTGGTCACACTTGGAAGAGCTGGGCTGAGCCAGCCCTCTGTGCCCATGCTGGAAAGAACGTAGATAAAGGAAAGTCAAAGTGCCTACAGAGGTCACTGGCAAACCCACAAAAGGCACCCACCCACCCACACACACCTTCAGGCTCTTGGCTCTTGCTCTTGGCACTCACCCATCTTGCAACACCCCCTCTTCAGATAAGCATTGCATATGTACACACGTCCGTGCACTATCCCAGCCCACCCCTACTCAACCCATTCCTCAACTTCTACTGCTCCTACGAAACTCCCTGGGCTATCACAGTCCATGTGTCCGTGAGCTTGACCTCCTCCTTAGATCCACGCTGCTTCCAACCTGCACCATCTACTCCATCTTTAGCAGACTTTTAGATGGTTGAGGTGTGTGTGTACTGTGCTCCCGTTTGCATTGTAAACTCAGATCAGGGTGCTCCCTAGCATCAACCACCTTTCACAGAGTGAGCATGCTGTTAAGAGTTGGGGACTTAATGTGGACTAGAGGTAAAATACAAGCCTTTGCCTTCCTCACAGTAGCATCCAGAGGGGGAAAGCTCACTCCCAGTGGAAATAAATCACTGGGCTTCCAGTCCTGTGTTTTCCTTTCAGATGTGATGTGTGTGTGTGTGTGTGGTTCACTGTTTGCAGCCCAGTATCGCCCATGGAAATCCATGTGCAGATGTTATCACGCTGCCATTTGCTGCTCGCATATTTATGAAAAATTATCCTTTCCGAATGAAATTTTCCATGACTGGCTTCAGACCCAAAATAAGGGTGTTTCTCTCTCTTTTTCTTTTGGAAAATTTGAACAATATCCAGTCAGCCATGTAGAAGTTGGGCATGAGTGAAAAAAAACTACAAAACAAAACAATGACATGTTTTGTCTTTCAAAATCAATGTAAGCCTTTCTTTTGCGTGACCAATTAAATAACAACGAACTTCGAAATGAGAAACTTTCCACTTGTCTTGGCCTCACCGAGGATGAGCCTTGGTGATAGTGTGAGATAATGGAATGGGAACAGAACACAAACAAGAGGAACATGTATCTCTTCCTTGTCCTGGCTTTCAGTCTCACAGATTCCCCAAAGTGCTCTTCACATAACTTCTGGAATGTCAAAGCGCCTTGTATCTGCAAAGGCTCAGTTTACAGAGGCTGAGTGAAAACGCAGAAATGAAAAAGGCTGCCAGATAAATCAGGAAGAACTTCTAGACAGCTTGTTTAGTTACCTTGAAAGAAAGATTCCTTCCAAACACTCCCTCCTATAGACCCCAACACCATCTTGGCTCTAACAACTTTCCTCGTGTAATATTGGGTTTTTATTTATTTATTTATTTGAGAGAGCGAGAGAGAAAGAGGCAGAGTAAGACAGAGAGAGAGGGAAGAAGAGAATGGGCGTGCCAGGGCCTCCAGCCCCTGCAAATGAACTCCAGATGCATGTGCCCCCTTGTGCATCTGGCTTACGTGGGTCCTGGAGAATCGAACAGGGATCCTTTGGCTTTACAGGCAAATGTCTTAACTGCTAAGCCATCTGTCTAGCCCAATATTGATTTTAATACTCTAAATCTTCATGTTCATTCAATGCCCTTAGAAACAGAAAAAAAAAAAAATCTTGAAAGTGCCTAGTCACCTTGAGTAGCAAAAATATTTAAAAGAAAAATATTTTATTTATTTACTTGAGAGAGAGAGACAAAAAGAGGCAGAGAGAGAGAGAGAGAATGTGTGTATCAGGGCCTCTAGCCACTGCAAACGAACTCCAGACGTATGTGCCCCCTTGTGCATCTGGCTTATGTGGATGCTAGGCAATCAAACCTAGGTCCTTAGACTTCACAGGCATGCACCTTAACAGCTAAGCCATGTCTCCAGCCCAGCAAAAGCAGTCTTAACTGGCAATATCAGCTGTGAAACCTGTGTGACCTGCAGAAGGCAAGGATACAGGGGCGGGGGGGGACTTGCAACACAATTCTTTAATGCTGTTTCCAAAATTCTGTATCACAATAACAACTGCCACAATACACCACAATGCAATCAATCCATCGTAACTTTTATTATTTTAATCTTTTTTTCAAAGACACCCCTAAGAATATTTGGGACTGAAAACGTAGCTCAGCAGTAAAGGGCTTGCCTAGCATGAGCAAAGCCTTGGGCTCCATAGACTGGGTGCCATTTTGTGTGACATAGTACACACTAAGTGTGCTGTGTATTCTGAACACATTTGACCATCAGCTTTAAAGAAGGAAGAATTAAAAACAAAAACCTTGCTGGGGAAATGGTTAAGGCATTTGCCTGAGAAGCCTTAAGGACCCCCGTTCGACTCCCTAAGACCCATGTAAGCCAGATGCACAAGGGGGCACATGTGTCTGGAGTTCATTTGCAGTGGTTGGAGGCCCTGGCGTGCCCATTCTCTCTTTCATTCTGTCTGCCTCTTTCTTTCTCTCTCAAATAAATAAATACATAAATAAATAAAATGGAAATTAAAATTGAAATTAAAATTGAAATTAAAATTAAAAGCAAAACCCTGACGTTTCAATATGACATAGACATAGCTCCTCCCAAGAAACTCAACGGGAATAGGTTAAAAAAAAAGAGAAATGAGTCAAAATTCCCTGGTGACAACCAAGAAATGAAGCTTCCTCCTAAATCAGTGGACAAGCCATCAGCTTGGTAAGTTGGATCCCAGATGATTGCTTGGCTTCACGTAAAATGTTGACGTTGACAGGCTGGAGAGATGGCTTAGCCGTTAAAGCGTTTGCCTGCAGAGCCAAAGGACCCAGGTTCAACGTGCGCCCGGAGTCCGTTTGCAGTGGCTGGAGGCCCTGGTGGGCCTATTCTCTGCCTCTTTCTTTCTCCCTCCCTCTCATTCTCAAATAAATGAATAAAAATAAAATATATATATATATATTTTTTTAAGTTGACACTGACATTGTCGGGGAAGAGGAAAGAGTGGGGAAAGCTCTGGATAGACTCATGCCAGTTCCTAATATTTTCTCAGATCTTTCACCCTCTACTGTCATCTATTTGTCATCCGTGCTGCACCTCTTCATCCTCTGTATCTCTGAAACCCTATTCCCCATGGTAGATCTAAAGCACTGACCGAACAGGTCAACACCCGCCCTTTACTGAAAGCCAGGTTCTTCCTCAGCAGCACCTGACCAGCCTACAATAGCTTTTTGTTTTGTTTTGCAAGGCAGGGCCCCATGTAGCCCAGGGTGGTCTTGAACTCACTATACAACCAAGGATGATCTCAAACTCCTGGTTTTCCTATCTCTACCTCCCAAATGCTAGGATTACAACCCTCTGCTACCATCTGACTAGGTCACAGTATCTTTAACTAATTGCTGACAGTCCATACTTTTTAAAAATTTTATTTTTATTTTTATTATTTGAGAGAGAGTGGAAGAGAGGGCCAGAGAGAAAGAGAGACGAAGAAAGAGAGAGAGAGAATGGGCGTGCCAGGGCTTCTAGCCACTGCAAACGAACTCCAGACGCATGTGTCCCCTTGTGCATCTGGCTTACATGGGTCCTGGGGAATCAAACCTGGGTTCCTTTGGCTTTGTAGGCAAGCGCCTTAACCGCTAAGCCATCTCTCCAGCCCAGCCCACACTTTCAAAACAATTCCAATCCCTAGTCCATTCTCCTGATCTGATCAGGCCATTTAATCTTTACAATCCTTCTCTGATGCCCCCATTCCTCCCAGGAGAAAGCTCAAATTCCCAAAGGCCTCCTTACTTGAAGTGGCTCCAGGGTGGAGTCAGAAAGAAGGGAGGGAGGAGGACAGATGCCAGGTGACAGGAACCTGACTCGACCCTCACGCCGCCTCCAGCTCCCTCTCGCCCACCATACTTTACTGCTCTCTCTAGCTTTGTCGCTCTTCCTTTCAAATGTCAGCTCAAACGTTATCTTCTCCCAGAAGCCTTCCTCACCCCACACGACTAGGATGGGACCCTTTTACATGCTCTAACGTCATCCATCCGTCACCACACTTTTCATGTTACATGATCACTGGTCCTTTACTTACTAAGCGTTCTGAGCCCCGGGCCCATAGCTGTCATGTTCGTAGTCATGGCCCCCGGGCAAGACAGCCTGGCTTGTGGCAGAGATTCCCTAAAAGCTTGTTGAAGGAGTGAGTGATCTAGAAACTAGGAAGCAAAAATGAAAGGATGGGTGTGCTAGCAGTAACTGACCAGAATGGCACGTGCTCGCCTGACGTGTCCACCTGTGCGGAACTTGGTCTCCACTGTGCAGTTCAGCAGCCTTTATCACAATGTAACAATGATCGTGTATCATGAACAGTGGACAGGCATTAAGGAATGATGAATCTGACCAGATCACATGAGATGCATGTATGAAAGCGTCACAATGAAACCCCTTAATTTGTCTAATTAATATAGGCTGATACAAAGTCCAAAGGAAAGGGAAAGCGGGGGAGCGGGGAGGGGAAGGAAAATGTGAAAGGGAAAATGGAAAGGAAAGGGAAGGGAAAAGGAAAGAAAAGAAATACGCCCCATTGACACTCCTCTAACTCTTCTTATAGGTCCAGATAAACCCCTTCCTCGCTATATCCAAGCTCTAGTCACACTTAGTGTTCCCCTTCAGGTTAAAAAAAAAAAAGAACACAGGGCTAGAAAGATGGCTTAGAGGCTAAGGTGCTTGATTGCAAAGCCTAAGGATCCATGTTCAACTTCCCAGCTCTCACATCAGCCGGATGCACAAAGTGATGCATAAGCAAGGCTGCACATGCACACACAATGGCACACATATCTGGAGTTTGATACAGTGGCTGGAGGCCCTGGCACACCAATTCTTTCTCTCTCTCTCACTCTCACTCTCACTCTCGTCCTCTCTCATTTAAAAAGGCCAGTTTGGAGCTGGGCATGGTGGCGCACGCCTTTAATCCCAGCACTCAGGAGGCCAAAAAAAAAATCCAAAAAAAAACAAAAAAGGCCAATCTGTTGGGCTTGCCTTCCCCAGGTAAGTTTCACTCTAGTTCAGGCTGACCTGGATTTTACTATGTAGTCTCAGGGTGGCCTTGAACTCACAGTGATCCTCCTACCTCTGCCTCCCAAGTGCTGGGATGAAAGGAGTGTGCCACCACACCTGGCAGTTTCTGTTTGTTTGTTTTTTTTTTATTTTATTTTACTTATTATATTTTATTTTATTTGAGAGAGAGAGGGAGAGAACTAGGTAGGTAGAGAGAGAGAGAGAAAGAAAGGGGGAGATAAAGTGAGAGAATGGGTGTGCCAGGGCCTCCAGCCACTGCAAACAAACTCCAGACACATGTGCTCCCCCCCCTTGTGCATCTGGCTTATGTGGGTCCTGGGGAATTGAACCTGGGTTCTTTGGCTTTGCAGGCAAGTGCCTTAATCGCTAAGCCATCTCTCTAGCCCTCAAAACCAGTTTTTTTTTTTTTTTTTTTTTTTTTGTTTTTTTTTGAGGTAGGGTCTCACTCTGGTCCAGGCTGACCTGGAATTAACTATGTAGTCTCAAGGTGGCCTCGAACTCTCGGCGACCCTCCTACCTCTGCCTCCCTAGTACTGGGATTAAAGGCGTGTGCCACCACGCCTGGCAAAACCATTTTTTTAATTTAAAAAAAAAAAACTACAATCTTAGCCTATGCCATTCTGAACTGTAGGTGTCCAGACAGGACTGGACTCTGCATGCTTTGAAAGCATTATTAAAGGGTTTCAGATTGTTTTGTTGCACTCGTCTTGGTTTTTAGAAACCCTCTGTAAAGCAACCGGCTCACTCGCTGTAATACTTGCGTCATGAGGCAAACAGCTACCAGCAGCAAGCTGCCTGGGAAGCTGTGCAGGTGATCTATGGACGATCTGCAGAGACAAACGCCCTGCAGACAAAAGCGAGGGAGAACTGCCTCCAGGGACACCAGCTTCTCAGGCCAGAGCCTGGAGTGGAGGCAGCAACGGAGCCCGGAAGGAGTGGCAAGGTTCTGAACTGCTTTCACCCCCAGAGCTTGCCCCTCCCCAGCCTACCCACGCAGAAGCCGGAGGCTTCCTAAGTGGCGGGGGGTGGAGGGGGAGCGGCTGCCTTCTATTCAAGTCCAGACTCATCAGCTCTCCCAGAACCCCTGAAAGTTCCAAGTAGAAACAGGTGACAAACAGAGGTCTGAACTCTGACTGCATGACCTTCCGCCTGGCCCTACCCCTTTCCCTTTTTCCCACCTGTGGTGATTAAAGAGAACTGTGCTCTAAGTAGCCCAGCATGCTGAAAAAGGAGCTAGGCTGGATGACAAGAAGGGTCGATCAAAACGGGGGGGGGGGGGGTAGGGGAAATGCATGGCTGAGTTTCCCCCAAATCACAAGGACCTTAAAACTTGTCAGACCAGTTTTAAGAAAAAAGAAAGAAATGAGCCAATACCCAGGGGAATCGTTTATTAAATGCACCTGTGACGATTCATTTAGTCACTCCAGTTCTGAAATGATAAATGATGTAAAATGACCATACTTATCTCCCCCCAAAATGGGACCCATGTGCCCTCCTTGGCCCCTGAGGAGGAGATGGGATAAAAGAATGAAATCGGGGCTGGAGAGATGGCTCAGTGGTTAAGCACTTGCCTGTGAAGCCTAAGGACCCTGGTTCAAGGCTCGATTATCCAGGGCACACATAAACCAGATGCACAAGGTGGCACATGCATCTGGAGTTCGTTTGCAGGGACTGGAGGCCCTGGTGCGCCCATTCTCTCCTCTCTCTCTCTCTCTCTCTCTCTGTGTGTGTGTGTGTGTGTGTGTCTTTCTCTCTGCCTCTTTCTCTCTGTCTGTTCTCAAATAAATGCAAATAAAATATATTTAAAAAAATGAAATCGAGGACTTAAAAATGCATCAGTTTTTAATTCACTGGCAGACAGAGAGAGAGAGAGGGAGAGAGCCAAGAGCTGAGAGGAGCTGAAGGCACAGGTTGAGATGCTAGGAGACACGCTGGCCTTCCGAAAGGAGACTGCTGAACGCATGTCTAAAAAATGTTTTCTCATCCTAGTCCGATTTCATTTTGCAACTTACAGTGTTCTGGATTGTTCTGTGTGAACACATAATTAATGAGGGAATTTTGTTCCCAGAATGTGCCTGCTCTCTCCACAGTTGCCCAGCCTGGGAAAACTCCCACTGCACCTCTTCTTTTTGCCTTTTCGAACGTACAGCACCAAATTAAAATGGAGTCTATGTGTGACCCAGAGCAAGGGGAACTGAAGATGCCGGACTGGTGACAGGCACGATGCCCAGACACACAGAAAAACATCGCTTCTCTCTCCGTGGCCCAGGTGGAAACTCATGGTCTCCTTGCTTTGCCATCAAGGTCATCGATAAGGTCCAGGGTTTTCAGCAATGGTTCAAAGCAGTTCTGCAGACTAACTCTCCTCTCACCACGCTCCTCTCTTTGCCATTTTTCCTCACCAGGAAGCTGGAATTTTCTTTTTCCTTGGCTTCCAATCCGAGCTTTGGACTGTACCATAAAATTCCTCCGTGATTTATGGCCTGTTTTTCCTTTAAAATGGAAAAGCACTAATCCTTCAGAGTGGGGAGACGAGCCCTTCAGATGTGAAGTAATCTGGAAAGATATCCCTGCAGCAGAGTAAGCAGGTCCTGGCCCACCACTCAAAGTTTAGGTAAAGTTTCCATAACTCTTTGACAAGACTATGTTGGTAAGTGCTGTAAGTGTGTAAGTGCTGGTTTGAAAGCGTGCTCTGGTCACCTTCACCTGTCACTGCTATGCAACGACTCCAGAAGTTGGCACGCTTGCTCTCAGACAGAAAGGATGCGCCCTCCAGAGCATCTTCTAAAATGCCAGCCTGGGAGAGCGCTTATGCCCACACGCCTCACTGTGAATGAGTTTATCAGACAGCAGGAAGCCAGGAACCCTGACTGGGCTCCGAGTTAAGAGAGGCTGCGTGCGGAAAGACAGACCAACCAAACCAAAGTCAACGTCCATCTGTCTAGCCTTCTTCCCCATGGCAGAGCGGCAAGCCGGCCCCAAAGGACCACACTGGCATCTCCGCAATGAGATAAACTGGGATGCACCTTCACGGCAGAGCTGACTGGGCTGGAGGTGAATGGTCTGGAGTGCTGTCAGGTAACAAAGTGACTTCTGAAGAACTTGCAAGAGACGGTGAAATTGTACTTGGTAATGTACACCCTGACCTGATTCCGGAAGGAGGAGAACTCGCGCCTGGCTTCAGCCCAGGTCATTCTATAGGAACCCTCTCTGGAAGTAGAGCACTGGTGTTTGCTTTATAAATGTCACTGCCCAAAGACACAGAAGGATGAACTCCTAGGATGTCATTTGTACAAGAAAGGGAGGGAGGGAGGGAGGGAGGGAGGGAGGGAGGGAGGGGGAGGAAGGAAGGAAGGAAGGAAGGAAGGAAGGAAGGAAGGAAGGAAGGAAGGAAGGAAGGAAGGAAGGAAGGAAAAAGCTTGCTCATGATGACCCAGCCTGCAAGCTGGGTACACGAATAAGTATTTGTTCAGTCTAAGCTTTTCTCTCTCCTTTAGACGCAGGTACCTGTGAACAACACATGGCATCCTATTTTTTAAAAAGTCAAACTTTAGGGGCTGCAGAGATGGCTTAGAGGTTAAGGTGTCTGCCTGGTAAGCCAAAGGACCCAGGTTCGAGTCCCACATGCCCATAGGAGCCAGATGCACAAGGTGGCGCATGCATCTAGAGTTCATTTGCAGTGGCAGGAGGCCCTGGCGTGCCCATTCTCTCTCTCTCTCTCTGCATCTTTCTCTCTCTCAAATAAATAAAACATCTTTAAAAAAAATAAAAGTTAAAAAAAATGAAACTTTAGGAGCTGGAGAGATGGCTTGGTAGTTCAAGGCGCTTGCTTGAAAAGCCTGATGGCCTGGGTTTGATTCCCCAGTACCCACACCAAGCCAGATAAACAGAGTGGTACATGTGGCTGCAGTTCATTTGTATTGGTAGGAGGGCTTGGTGTGCCTATTTTCCTCTCTCTCTCTCCCCTCTTTTTCTCTCCTTACAAGTAAGTAAACAATAAAAGTAGTTTTAAAAAAAACCCCAAAAATTTGGGGAGACGACTACGTGGGTTACATCACTTGCTACACAAGGATGAAAGCCTGAGTTTGACCCCAGCACTCCCAAAAAAAGGGGGGGCATGGTCACATATACCTGTAAATCCAGTGCTACAGGGAGTTGAGACAAAAGAACAGATCCCCCACCCCCATCAGCCAGTGTAACAAAAGATAAAAGTCAGCTCCAGAGCCGCCTTTAATCCCAGCACTCGGGAGGCAGAGGGAGGAGGATCGCAGTGAGTTCAAGGCCACCCTGACACTACATAGTGTATCCCCGGTCAGCCTGAGCTAGAGAGAGACCCTACCTCTTAAAAAAAAAAAAAAAAAAAGTCAGCTCCAGATTCAGTGAGAGACTCTGTCTCAGAGAAATAATAGAAGAACCACAAAGGACACCCCATATTTTCCTCTGGCTCCTGCAGTGTGTGCACAGGGCACATACACATGAATATACCACACACACACACCACACATGCTACACACACACCGAAACCAAAAATAAAAATAAAAAACCTTTAGCCTTTATGAGACTAAAACACTAGCAGAAATAAACAATGACTTTTATGCTCACATTAGTCTTGTTAATAGCCCTAAATATGTACTATTTGCTTGAAACTGGGGGTAAATTCGAAGATAGAGTTCTAAGCATTTTCCCCAAGACAGTCATGCCAGGATCAAATGGGTTTGGAAATCCTTCTCACGTCATTGCCATCTAGGGAGCTAAGGAAATGAGACCCAAGGCTGTGGAAAGTCCTGCAATGTGTGGTTAGCTTTATTTAAGTCGATTTCCAAGCTTTCTTTCTTTTTTTTATTTTATTTTATTTTTTTGGTTTTTCGAGGTAGGGTCTCACTCTAGCTCAGGCTGACCTGGAATTCACTATGTAGTCTCAGGGTGGCATCGAACTCATGGCAATCCTCCTACCTCTGCCTCCCGAGTGCTGGGGTTAAAGGCGTGCGCCACCACACCAGGCCCTAGATTTCCAAGCTTTCTTGATTGTGGCACTGAGTTTGGGGGATGTACAACACATTGACCTGTTTTACTATATACGATACATTCTGGGGAACCCTCCCCCTTCCTAACCCTTGGGAACCCTTGCAATTCAGAAGAAAGAATCAAGCCCATTGCAGGAGGCTGACTGAGCTACAGAGGGAAATGTGTCTCTGGAAGCAGTGGGGACAAAAGGGTTCAACTGAAACTAAAACAAATCGTAAAAAAAAAATAGATAGTCTGCTCACTAGTTTATATTATGTTCTTGATATATAAAGACTAACCATGCAGGGGCTGGAGAGATGGCTTAACAGTTAAGGCATTTGCCTGCAAAGCCAAAGGAGGACCCCGCTTCGATTCCCCAGGACCCATGTTAGCCAGATACACAAGGTGGCACATGCGTCTGAAGTTTTTTTGCAATGGCTGGAAGCCCTGGTGTGCCCATTCTCTCTCTGTTTGTCTTCTCCCTCTGTCTGTCTCTCTGCTTGCAAATAAATAAAATAAAATAAAATAAAATAAAATATAAAACTCTGTGTGTGTGTGTATATATATATATATATATATATATATATATATATATATATATATATATATCTAACTAACTAACCATTCAGGGGAAGGCAAGGGGTTACCTAAGCCAAACAAGTTTCCAGTTTTGCCAGTACAGAGATCAATGGGTTGATCGATTGCCCCCACCTCAGTTAATGCAGTAGGACTATCCTGAAAGAGTCAAACAACCTCCAGACACATGGCGGTGGCGTTAATTATACAGCTAATAAACTGGATAGAAAGGGATAATACATTGGACTATAGCACTCTAAGTTCCTTACTAGAAAACCCGTTTGACATTTTCTTGACATCTACTGGCTATTTCACTTCAATCAAGCTACCTTCTACCTTCTGAGCTATTATGTTCCTTCATTTATGAATATTTAATGGACATCTGGTATTAGCAGTGTTTGCATTCTTTCAATTGAAGGAAAAAAATGTCCCATCGACCTTTCCCCGGCGTGATCAATCATCCCTGAAAAAAAAAAAAAAGAGACAACGAGAAAGGAACAAGAAAGGGAAGGAGAGTGTAAAGTAAGAAGAAAAGAATAAATGAAGGGACTGAAGAAATGGCTTAGCAGTTAAGGACCCAGGTTCCTTTCTCCAGGACCCACATAAAGCCAGATGCACAAGGTGGCTCATGTGTCTGGAGTTCATTTGCAGAGGCTAGAGGCCCTGGCGTGCCCATTCCCTCTCTCTCTGACTGCCTCTTTCTCTGTCTCTCAAATAATAAATAAATTAATTAATTAATTTAAAAATAATAAATGAAGGACTTTTGGCAGGAGTGATGGCACATGCCTTTAATCCCAGAACTCAGGAGGCTGAGGTAGGAGGAGTGCTATGAATTCGAGGCCAGCCTGAGACTAGTTCCAGGTCAGAAATTGCTAGAGCAAGACCTTATCTTGAAAAATCAAAAACAATAAATAAATAAAAATAAATAAAGAAGGACTTTTGATTTATTTGACTGTCTTTTAAGTGGAGCCTAAGTGTGTAACAATAACAAAATTACACACACAGTGGTACTGACATTACATCATTGGGAGCAGGCCCCTGTGCATGCTCTGTAAATAGCTCCATCCTAAAACCCAAAAGATCTGGTGCTATTCATCTGCCTCAGCCACCAATTTATCCTTTAACTTCTCTCAGCCTTGTCCTCAAGCATCAAATTAAGAAGAACATAAGGGGGCTGGACAGATGGCTGAGTGGTTAAGGTGCTTGCCCGTGAAGACTAAGGACCCATGTTCAACTCTCCAGATCCCACATATGCCAGACGCACAAAGACAAGGCAAGCACGCAAGATTGCACATGCACACAAGGTCTGGAATTCGACTGCAGTGGCTGGAGGCCCTGGTGCACCAATATTCTCATTCTCTCTCTCTCTCTCTCACACACACAATAAAAAAATTACAAGAAGAACATAGATTCATTACCACACAGTGATGAGACAAGTCAGAGAAAACATGCACATTGTGAAAGAAATTCACGGAGGTCCAAAGTCCCTGCATTTCTGATCATCAGAAGGGAGAAGCTGGCTGGAATGTAGCCAGTGCTGGGGAAACCAAGTACCAAAGGGCACGGACTCAACTCTCTGACCTTGAATTCCAATAGCTCCACTGCGAACCCGGATGCACCACTATCTGATATTGAATGCCATTTGCGGGGATTTCAAGAGATGGGGGCTCTTGGGGAAGTGAAGGTATTTGGGTTCGCAGGAGCACCTGAACATCTGTCACTGTTATGGGTCATTCCATTTTACCCATCCTTCAAGGAGATGGTCAATGCCCCTCCCTCTGGGAAAGTCTTCTCTGTATCTTCTTCCTAGGGCACTATTTGAGAAGTAAATTGTGAGATACTGAATGCAAGGAATCCCTTGCCTTTACTTTCTTGCCTTCATCTCGCTGGTATTCCTTGAAAGTATGTTAAGTGGGGTTGGAGAGATGGCTTATTGGTTAAGGTGCTTACCTGCAAAGCCAAAGGACCCCCGTTCAATTCCCCAGAACCCACATAAGCCAGATGCACAAGGTGGCACATGCATCTGGAGTTCATTTGCAGTAGCTGAAGGCCTTGGCACACCCTTTCTTTCTCTGTCCCTCTCTATCTTTCTCTCTCTCTCAAATAATTTTTTTAAGTATGTTGAATGGGAAACTGGTCAGAGTCACTGCTTCTCAACTTTCTTTTTATAAATTGGAACTCACAATAAGCATCAAGATTATATATAAACGTATACACCAGTATTTGCCTTACTATACAATACATTCTGATAATGACTACAAGATTCTATCTTCACAAATCCCAAGCCTTGGGAGGGAGGTAGAGATAGGAGGCCTGGGATTAAAGGTATGGACCACCACACCTGGCTTGGTCTTAGGATTTTTATTGGTAGTGGTGTTTTGAGG
This sequence comes from Orientallactaga sibirica, assembly GCA_036365145.1. Lineage (NCBI taxonomy): Eukaryota > Metazoa > Chordata > Mammalia > Rodentia > Dipodidae > Orientallactaga > Orientallactaga sibirica. Next base: position 3,608,254 of record JAEOAD010001893.1, on the reverse strand, counting down.
CAGGGTCTCACTCTAGCCCAGGCTGGGACTCACTCTATAATCCCAGGCTAACCTCAAACTCACAGAGATCCTCCTACCTCTGCCTCCCAAGTGCTGGCATTAAAGGCATGTTCTACCCCACTTGGCCTTGTTTTGAGCCAGAGTCTCCTTTTAATAAACCTAGAGTTTATTATTATTTATTATTATTGTTATTAACAACATATTTCGTATGAATACATCATGTGTTGGTACCCTCTTTTCCCTCGTCCCTGCCCCCCTCCTCAGTGGGGCTGCAGGTATTCCCTGTGGGGTTGGGGTTTATGTGTTGTTAATCCCAGAGGTTTTTTTTTTTTTTTGAGGTAGGGTCTCACTCTGGCCCAGGCTGACCTGGAATTAACTATGTAGTCTCAGGGTGGCCTCGAACTCACGGTGATCCTCCTACCTCTGCCTCCCGAGTGCTGGGATTAAAGGCGTGTGCCACCACGCCCGGCAATCCCAGAGTTTTTGAGGCACTGAAGATTCTTGTTTCCCTGCTACTTTGCAGAACTGGGGTTACAGACTGATCACATCAAGCCATTTTATGTGAGACCCGGCGATTTGTACTCAGCAATCTCAGGCCCTCGTGCTTCCTAAGAGAGCACACTTAACCACTGCTCCATCTCTCAAGCCCTTGTGTGCATTTTCATTTTTTTAAGATACTATTTACTGAGGTGCTTTTTCAAAGCAAAAAAAGGTTGCTTCAGGGCTGGAGATAATAGGCCGTTGGTAAAGCATGCACTTAGCATGTGCAAAGCCCTGGGTCTCATCTGCATCGCCATATGAACTGGGTGTGACAGCACAGGACTATGATCTCTGCACTTGGAATTGTAAACAAAAGAATCAAAACTTCAAGCTGTGTATGAGTTTGAGGCCAGCTTGGGCTACATGAGAACCTGTCCCCCTCCAAAAGAAAAAAAAATTGGCCTAGAGAGATGGCTTAGCCGTTAAGGCGCTTGCCTGCGAAGCCTAAGGACTCAGGTTCAACTCTCCAGATCCCATGTAAGTCAGACACATAAGGTGACACACACATGCAAGGTCACACATGTGCACACGGTGTTGCAAGCATCTGGAGTTCGAGTGCTGGAGGTCCTGGCGTGTCAATTCTCTCTCCTCTCTCTTTCTGTTTTTCTCTCTCTCTCTCATAAAAACAATTATTTCTGGGCTGGGGAGATGGCTTAGCAGTTAATGCACTTGCCTGTGAAGCTTAAGGACCCATGTTCGACACTCCAGGTCCCACGTAAGCCAGACACGCAAGGTGACACAAGTGCACGAGATCGTACATGTGCACAAGGTGGTGCATGCATCTGGAGTTCACTTACAGCAGATCGAGGCTCAGCATGCCAATTCTCTCCCTTTATCTCTCACTTTCTCGCATTAAAAAAAGGGGGGGGGGCTGGAGAGATGGCTTAGCAGCTAAGGCGCCTGACTGCTAAGCCTAAGAACGCTGGTTCCAATGTCCAGAGGTTCCAATCTCCAGGTCCCACGTTTAGCCAGATGCAAAGTGAGGCAAGGGCACAATGCCGCACTTGACCACAAGGGGGCGCGCACATCTGGATTTCGTTTGCAGCAGCTGAGAGACTGCTGGCGCGCCCATCTGTCTTTCTCTCCCTCTGTCTATCTCTCTCTGTCTCTCTCTCCAAAAATAAATAAAAAATAATTTTAAAAAATTAAAAAAAAAAAAGGCCGGGTATGGTGGCGCATGCCTTTAATTCCAGCAGTTGGGAGGCAGAGGTAGGAGGATCGCCGTGAGTTCGAGGCCACCCTGAGACTACATAGTTAATTCCAGGTCAGCCTGAGCTAGAGTGAGACCCTACCTCGAAAAATCAAAAAAAAAAAAAAAAGGCCAGTTGCATGCCTCAAAAAATAAAAAAATTGCTTCACAAGGGAGGCCCAGACCAAGTCATCTCTTCCTGTTCTTCCTGCCACTCATCTAACAATCTTTTCAGGAGGCAGATCCCAAGACCCCTCATAGGGAATCCCCACTGTACTAGGTCAGTGTAGACACAGACCAGGGCCCAGTCCACTGCAGGGCCCTGGGGAAAAGTACAGCGCCAATGAGGCTGGGACACACGGGCCTGGAGAAGGGTGCCCCTCTGGGGTACAAATCCCTTCCTTGCTCTCCAGACTCTGCAAGCTGTCTCAGGCCAAACCGATGCTAAAATCTGACCCTCCCCTCCCGCCCCCCCCACACCGAGGACAGCCACATGACTGCGTTTTCCTGCTTGTCTCAAAACCCGTGTCTTATCTGTGTTCCTCCCCTTTTCCCCTGAAATAGCTGGCTGTGAGGGTATCTGTGCAGAGTCATATGAGAAGCAGTGATAAAGACAAACTCTTAAAAGGCTAAGTGGGGATAAGGAAGCAAAAAGCCATGTTCCCTTAGGGCAGGAGGGAGGGGGACAGCGCTATGACACCACTTTCCTAGAAACAAATTCTAAACCTTTAACGCCAACAGTGTTTGCCTAAGAAAGCCAAACGCTATTCAGGTGTATCAGGGACTCGGACAGGTAAAGGTCGGATTGTAACTCTGGGCCCTACCAAGAGACATTCTCCAATCGAGTTTTCCACATTTGTGCGCTCTGAATGAAAATGCCATCTCCAGAGTGCTCACCCTTAGTACTCCCCTGGGGGTGGCATGTTTCATTTTTCACAGGCATCTTCAACAGTCCTATGGCCCAACGAGGACAAGAGGACCCCGATGCAGCTGCTCCCGTTGTACATCGCGGGAAATTGAAAGCTAGGGGTTAAGTTCTGTCTCCAGAGGCGCACAGCTCCATTAGCGGCAGGGCCAGGCTAGTGAACATGAACCAAGTTCGTGGAAAAAGCCGCACTTTGTGAATATATACTGGCCCATCAACCCTTGAAAGCAGGCAGCGAATATACACACTCGGCAAACCACAGCCATTTCCTATGTAAGTCTTTATAAATGAAAATTACCCTCTGAAGTGTCGGTCGCAGGAAAAGCAATCTGTAACCCCGAGTGATCCTTGGACATGCAGAATTCAGTCAAAGAGCCTCTTTAACACCATAATCAAGTCCTAGACCACGTAAGCTACAATTTATGTTGTACGGTAGGATTCTGATAACTAACTTTTTTCTGAATGCTTATCAAGTGACAAGCACGTTTTTAAGCACTTGTATGCACTACACTATGTCTTTCAAAGAACACCCTTGGATAGCCAGTGCTGCAGAAACAAAAGTCTAGAGATTATGCAGTTTGTCAGAAGGCTGTGCAGCTGGCGCATCCTTCTAGCCACCCCTAGCGCTATGGTAAAAACCGTACTACTGGCTTCAACATCAGGCGCTGTGAGCCTTTTACACTTTTAAGTTTAAAAATACAAGGACCAGGGCTGGAGAGATGGCTTAGCGGTTAAGGCGCATGCCTGTGAAGCCTAAGGACCCCAGTTCGATTCTCCAGGTCCCATGCCACGTAAGCCAGATGCACATGGTGGTACACGCGTCTGGAGTTCATCTGCAGTGGCTAGAGGCCCTGGCGCACCCATTCTCACTCTCTCTCTCCCTCTCTCTGTCTCTAATAAATAAATAAAATAAAAATCTTTAAAAAAAGAATACATGGACCAGGCTGTAGAGATGGCTTAGTGGTTAAGGCACTTGCCTGTGAAGCCTAAGGACCCATGTTCGACTCTCCAGATCCCACGTAAGCCAGACGCACAAAGGTGAGGCAAACACAAAGTCGTACGTGCCAGATGCACAAGCATCTGGTGTTCAATTGCAGTGGCTAAGGCCCTGACACAACCATTCTCATTCTCTCTCTCTGTCTCCCTCTCTCTCTGCCTCTCTTTCTCTCTCTGTAAAACACTAATAAAAAAAATACATGGACCAATGTGTAATAAAGGAGGAATCTGTGGAGTTGAAGACATACACAGGGACTCTGTGCTCCTTCACTTTAATTCTTCTATACACTGAGGACTGTTCTGAAAAGCAAGTTAGGGCTAGAAATGTCACTCAGTGGTAGACCACTAGCCTACGAAACGTGAGGCTGTAGGGTCAGTCCCCAACACCACAAAGAGTAGCATTAGTAGTATATAATTTTCAAAATAATGCTTACTGGGCATGGTGGTGGCACACGCCTTTAATCCCAGCACTCAGGAGGCAGAGGTAGCAGGGTCACTATGTGTTCAGGGCCAACCTGAGACTACTTAGTGAATTCCATGTCAGTTGGGGCTACAGCAAGACCCTATTTCAAAAAAAAAAAATTTTTAGGGGCTGGAGAGATGGCTTAGCGGTTAAGGCGCCTGCCTGCTAAGCCTAAGATCGCCCGTTTGATTCTCCCGTTTAGCTAAACGCAGTGACGCAATGGCGCAATGCCGCACTTGCCCATAAGGGGGCGCAGGCATCTGGAGTTCATTCACATGAACATGGGCTGCTGGCACGCCCATCCTCTCTCTGTCTCTCTCTTTCTCTCTCTCTGTCTCTCTCAAATTAAAAAAAAAAAGTAATGCTAGAATACATATAAAATAAAAGTCACTCCATATATTAGTATCCTCTCTGGTCTTTTCTAGCTTTAAAGTGTGTGTGTGTGTGTGTGTGTGTGTGTGTGTACAGCATGTGCAGGTAATTTTTTATGTATTCATTTACTTAGTGGTGCTGAGGATTAAATCCACAGCCTCAGGGCTGGAGAGATAGCTTAGCAGTTATGGCACTTGCCTGTAAAACCTAAGGATCCAGGTTCAATTCCCCAGGACCCACATAAGCCAGATGCACAAGGTGGCGCATGAGTCTGGACTTTGTTTGCAATAGCTGGAGGCCCTGGGATTATATGTGTGCCTTTTCCTTTCTCTCTCTCAAATAAATAAATAAATATATTTTTAAAGTCCATAGCCTCGTGCATGCTATACAACTGCTGTATCTCTGAGCTATATCCTTAGCCCTAAAGAATGGGTATTTGGTCTCTTTCTCTCTCTGTAAAACACTAATAAAAAAATACATGGACCAATGTGTAATAAAGGAGGAATCTGTGGAGTTGAAGACATACACAGGGACTCTGTGCTCCTTCACTTTAATTCTTCTATACACTGAGGACTGTTCTGAAAAGCAAGTTAGGGCTAGAAATGTCACTCAGTGGTAGACCACTAGCCTCTAAACGTGAGGCTGTAGGGTCAGTCCCCAACACCACAAAGAGTAGCATTAGTAGTATATAATTTTCAAAATAATGCTTACTGGGCATGGTGGTGGCACACGCCTTTAATCCCAGCACTCAGGAGGCAGAGGTAGCAGGGTCACTATGTGTTCAGGGCCAACCTGAGACTACTTAGTGAATTCCATGTCAGTTGGGGCTACAGCAAGACCCTATTTCAAAAAAAAAAAAAAATTAGGGGCTGGAGAGATGGCTTAGCGGTTAAGGCGCCTGCCTGCTAAGCCTAAGATCGCCTGGTTTGATTCTCCCTGCTTAGCTAAACGCAGTGACGCAATGGCGCAATGCCGCACTTGCCCATAAGGGGGCGCAGGCATCTGGAGTTCATTCACATGAACATGGGCTGCTGGCACGCCCATCCTCTCTCTCTCTCTCTCTCTCTCTCTGTCTCTCTCAAATTAAAAAAAAAAAGTAATGCTAGAATACATATAAAATAAAAGTCACTCCATATATTAGTATCCTCTCTGGTCTTTTCTAGCTTTAAAGTGTGTGTGTGTGTGTGTGTGTGTGTGTGTACAGCATGTGCAGGTAATTTTTTATGTATTCATTTACTTAGTGGTGCTGAGGATTAAATCCACAGCCTCAGGGCTGGAGAGATAGCTTAGCAGTTATGGCACTTGCCTGTAAAACCTAAGGATCCAGGTTCAATTCCCCAGGACCCACATAAGCCAGATGCACAAGGTGGCGCATGAGTCTGGACTTTGTTTGCAATAGCTGGAGGCCCTGGGATTATATGTGTGCCTTTTCCTTTCTCTCTCTCAAATAAATAAATAAATATATTTTTTAAAGTCCATAGCCTCGTGCATGCTATACAACTGCTGTATCTCTGAGCTATATCCTTAGCCCTAAAGAATGGGTATTTGGGGCTGGAGAGATGGCTTAGCAGTTAAGGTGTTTGCCTGCAAAGCCAAAGGACCCAGGTTCGACTCTCCAGGACCCACATAAGCCAGATGCAAAAGGGGACCCATTCATCTGGAGTTCGTTTGCAGTGGCTGGAGGCCCTGGAGTGCCCATTCTCTCCCTCCCTCTCTCTCTCCCTCCCTCCCTCTTTCTCTCAAATAAATAAATAAATAAATTATATATATATATATATATATATATATATATATATATATCCTTAAAAAAAAGAATGGGTATTTTGTGAAAGGTACTTAGGGCTTCTGTGTCTGATATTAAAGAGCTACAGCACCATGAATCTTGTCATACAAGAAATCATCTCATGCCATCTCAGATGTGGGCAGTCTGAGTTGCCAGCCCCACCTAAAGAAAACAAGCAGCCTGGCTCATCCCTGGCCCAACAGGTGTAGAAATGACTTACTGACTTTCCTTCTTGGCACACCTTTCTGTGTGTGCACGCACAAGCACAGCCAGCACCCCCACAGCTTTCCTGGCATGACTTGAACATTCCAGTTCACAGTGACAGTTGCCGTGGCAGGACACGATGGCTCCCACATCTACTGTGGATGGCTCCGGCCACATTCTCCTTGGATCACTGGCAGGCCTCTAGGCTGTCCTGGCTCTCTCAAGCAGCCTGTCACATCAACTGCACAGCTGTCACTTCTAGCTCTCATAGTTTGGCACTTGACAACTCTTTTAGCCTCCTGTGTGCTGAGTGAGATGGTCACAAAAGGATCACCATTCAGTAATGGGAATACGGCTCCCGCTCAACACAGAGATGAGCTTATGGAGCTAACAACCAAAGGGATCAGCAGCTCCAGACTCACCCCTGTCCACATGGCTCCTACAACTTCTTTTTTTATTTGAAAGTTGGGAGCGGAGAGAGAATTGGCGCACCAGGGCCTCAGCCACTGCAATCAAACTCCAGACGCTTGCGCCACCTAGTGGGCATGTGTGACCTTGTGCTCCCCTCACCTTTGTGCATCTGGTTACATGGGCTCTGGAGAGTAAAACATGGGTCCTTAGGCTTCGCAGGCAAGCGCCTTAACCACTAAGCCATCTCTCCAGTCCTCCGACAACCTCTTAACCAACGAGGTTCACCTGATCCGAAACCACCCTGTGTTGCATTAACGTGAGGCACAGCATGCTCCTGGCAATGAACTTCATGCTCGTTGTGAAAGCAAGATTTAACTTCCTCTGGGCTGCATCGTAATCACTGCCGCGACCATCTGTCTACCCTTTCTTGAACTCATCTGACTCCTGTCACTTCCTTGGTTGGGGAAGCAGGTATACACAAGCTGTCAATCTCTCCATAGTTCGTGAGGAGGGTGCATGTAATTTTTAATATTATAATGTGGGCTGGAGAGATGACTTAGTGGTTAAGGCATTTGCCTGCAAAACCTAAGGACCAAGGTTTGATTCTCCGGTACTCACGCACACCAGATGCACAAGGTGGCACATGTCCTTGGAGTTCGTTTGCAAGGCTAGAGGCCCTGGTGTGCCCATTCTCTCTCTCTCTCTCTTTCTCTCTCTCAAATAAATAAATAATAAGTAAATATTTAATCAACATTCTACTTTGTTATAGAAGGAACGAGAACACCTTAGCACAAATCACTAAAGAATATCTATTATTTAGACATCTATTATAACATAATGTTAAATTTTTATCTAGCCAGTCCAGCAACTACATACGAGGCAATATGCCAAGTGGTAGCCAGCACCAACCAAACAGCAGGAGATCTTCTCACGGCTCTTCACTTCCTCTGTTACAGAACAGTCAAAAAGCATACAGATGTCACACCAGACATCAGGGATTTTAAATGGAAGCACAAACTATAGACATTACCATGATCCAAAGAGCCAGGAGATTCTGGAGCAGGGAGCCTGGTGGGAATGATCACCCAGAAAGGAGATTGGGATGGGTTTCCAGGAACAAGCGTATGGGGAGCAGAGCACAAAGGAAGTCAAGAAAGTAGCTGTATAGAGCCGGGCATGGTGGCGCACGCCTTTCATCCCAGCACTCAGGAGGCAGAGGTAGGAGGATCGCCGTGAGTTCAAGGCCACCCTGAGACTACATAGTGAGTTCCAGGTCAGCCTGGGTTAGAGTGAGACCCTACCTCAACAAACCAAAATAAATAATAAATAAATAAATAAAATAAAAATAAAAAGAGGGGCTGGAGAGATGGCTTAGTGGTTAAGGCCCTTGACTGCGAAGGCTCAGGACCTGTGTTCAACTCTCCTGATCCCACATAAGCCAGATGCACAAAGGCGAGGCAAGCGCAAGGCTGCACGTGCCCACTAGGTGGTGTAAGCATCCGGAGTTCAATTTCAGTGGCTATTGCCCTGGTGTGCTAATTCTCTCTCTCTCTCCCTCTGTCTCTCTCTCTCTCTCTAAAATAAAAATAAGTGAATAAATAGGAAAAGAAAGAAAAAAGGAAAGGAAAGGAGGGAGGGACGAAGGTAGCAAGTGAGCAGGCACTGGGCATGGGAGGCCAGGCATCATGAGAGAAGTGCCTAGTCATAGGGATGAAGGAACCCTGGTTGGGCTGCATTCTGCCAGCTACTGGGGCTGGGTAGGTAACCCTAGTTCTGAACATGGGCAAGGTGCTTGCTACCACGGTCCTGTGAAGATCTCATGGGACCTCTAGGTTTCTGGGAACCAGACTAAAACAAAAAGCCACCCCAAAGCTGCCCTGTGACTTAGTCTTTTCGAAAATGAGGTGCCACCACCAGAGGTTGTGAACCTTCTGGGAGCAAGATCCTGAGTGTCAGCACAGTGGGAGAAGGGGTACCGTTTCCCATGATATATGACGAGCTAACTAGAGAACCAGATCTCCTCAAGACCACTGTGACTGTTGTGATTCGAGGGGACCCAGAAGATAGTCCCTGGTCAAAAAACATGCCCCGTGCTTTAGGCTAATGTTAGAATTATTTTTAATCAAAAGCCAAAATTCCTTCATCTGCCCCCAGAGAGACAAGATGATCCATTCCTGGTCCTGGACATGCTTCATTATCAGGAGTGTAGGGAACACAGACCCAGGTACCAGTTTTTTTTTTAATATTTTATTTTTATGTCTTTATTTGAGAGAGAGAGAGAGATACAGAAATAGGCACATAGAGAGAAGAGAGAGAGAGAATGGACACGCCAGGGCCTCTAGCCAATGCAAACGAATTCCAGATGCATGTGCCACCTTGTACATCTGGCTTACATGGGACCTGGGGAGTGGAACCTGGGTCCTTTGGCTTTGCAGGTAAACGCCTTAATCGCTAAACCATCTCTCCAGCCGCCCCCCCCCCCGTACCAGTTTTAACCAATAAAAGCAGAGGACCTCAGCTAATTTGAATTGCAGATAAACAAGAGATACTTTCTTAGTATGTCCCATGCAATACCTGTAGTTACAATGAAAGTTATTCACTGTTTAATCTGAAATTCAGATTTAGTGGGACATCCTATATTTCATCTGGGCTCAGGGCATCTGGAAGAGAAATAGAATGGCTATCTCCGGAGCAAAGGAAGTCTCTTGGGAACCAAAGTCAGTTCCTGCTTCAACCTCTTGAAGTGCTGGGATTACAAATTTGTGTCACACCTAGCTCCACTCTTGTTACAGCTTAGCCATCCCAACATTAGTCAAGAAACAAAGTGTTGGTCTCCAAATGGAATATTTTTGTGTGCTGCCCAATTTAGACCATGATCACAGAATACTCGCTGTGCACTGAGCTACAGGTTGAGTTTATGTAAGAGGTTCATAGTAGAAAAAATAAATAAATAAAGTCAGGTGCTCCAGGCCTGAGAAATGAGACAAACATGTAGAATGGACTGCCAAAAAAGAAAAATAAAATCTTCAAATCTCAGTTACCACATTAGGCCCGGCAGGGAATACAGGTAAAGTTCAGGACAAAAATGCAACACTCAGTTTTTCAAAATTTCAAAAGATATGGCTGGAGAGATGACTTAGTGGTTAAGGCATTTGCCTGCAAGGCCAAGGATCCTGTTCAGTTCTCCAGGACCCACGTAAGCCAGATGCACAAGGAGGCGCATGCACCTGGAGTTCATTTGTTGTGGCTGGAGGCCCTGGCGCATCCATTCATTCTCTCTCTCTCTCTCTCTCCCCCCCCTCTTTCTGTCTCTCAAATAAATAAATAAAATATATTTTAAAAATAGTCCTTGTCTAAAAAAAAATTCAAAAGATAGGTTGGCGCGATGGCCGAGTGGTTTAAGGCACTTGTCTGTAATGTCTAATGATCTGGGTTTGATTCCCCAATACCCACGTAAAGCCAGATAAGCAAAGTGGTATGCATCTGGAGTTGGTTTGCAGTGGCTAAACACCCTGGTGTGCCCTTTCTCCCTTTCTCTCTCTCTTTCTCTCTCTCTCTCCTGTATGTGTTCTTGCTCTTTCTCTCTCCCCTTGCAAGTAAATAAGTAAAATATTTTTCAAAAACAATTCAAGCAAGCCAGGCGTGGTGGCGCACGCCTTTAATCCCTGCACTTGGGAGGCAGAGGTAGTAGGATCACTATGAGTTCAAGGCCCCCCTGGGACTACATAGTGAATTCCAGGTCAGCGTGGGCTAGAGTGAGACCCTACCTTGAAAAAACAAACAAACAAACAAACAAACAAACAAACAAAAACAACAAAACACAGAAAAAGAAAGAAGAAAGAAAGAAAGAAAGAAAGAAAGGAAGGAAAGAAAGAAAGAAGAAAGGAAGGAAGGAAGGAAGGAAGAAAGAAAGAAAGAGATTCAAGAGAAATGCATGAGGTATGCGTAACCACTAGGTAGAAGCCAGCCAGGGACAAGAAGCCTGTGTTCCCCTCTCCTCCCATCCCAGGAACTACTAAAGAAGGGTTAGTGCCCAGTTCAACCTCTTGAATTCACTTAGACTTGAGCCAGCCCAGTTCCTGTCCTGAGCTCAGCTTCAAAGATGGAGGGAATGAGAAACTCGAAAAGGTTTATCTGGTAACTCAACTGCCTATTCTGAACAAGACATCTTGAGACAGAGGCACAAGATTGACCCATATCTACTGAGCAACGATCACTGATAACTACCAACCATAATTAGTTTCTTATTTCTTGGGAACTTGCTATCAACCAGGCACCCCCATGCTTCACCGAGTAGTACAATAACTCTTTCAGACGGCTCTTCTTCCCAGTTCACAGTTGAAGGACGGATTCATGTAGGTCATATAATTGGCTTAGTTTCATACAGACAAAATTCAGAAAACCAGAACCCAAATCCAGGATCAGGGCACAGGTCGCTCAGGTGTAGCTTGCCTAGCATGCATGAGACCCTAGGTTTGATCTCTTGTACCAAGAAACCCAAGACTATCTGACTTTAAAGCCCATATCACATTGTTAGACTGAAGCGGAACCAACCATCCTTAATCTTCACAAAGGATGTGCCAGAGTTTCTACCCTACTGAGACATAAACAAAAGGAGTGTAGCAAGGAAAATTAAGGCTAATCCTCAAAGTTAGGCTTCTTCATAATTAAAAGTTCAATACAGGGCTGGAGAGATGGCTTAGCGGTGAAGGCGCTTGCCTGCAAAGCCCTAAGGACCCATGTTTGACTCTCCAGATCCCACGTTAGCCACATGCACAAAGGTGAGGCAAGTTCAAGGTCACACATGCCCACTAGGTGGCATAAGCATCTGGAGTTCGATTATAGTGACTGAGGGCCTGGCATGCCAATATTCTCTCTCTCTAAAAAAAAAAAAAAAAAAAGAGTTCAATACATAATGGGGGACTTTATTTAACATTATACCTCAAGAAAAGTTCCTAAATCATAGAAGGTACTTAGTATGTATTTGCTAAATGGTGGCCTGGCTAGTTGGATGGTTAGAGGCATGGAAGAATTCCCATTTTATCTACTGTTTCAACTCTTTGGGTCACTTGGTTTTTGTCTTCTGTGTTTTATGTTTGGTTTTTGGTTTCTTTTATTTATTTATTTATTTATTTTTTATTTTTTATTTTTTATTTTTTATTTTTTGGAGAGAGACACAGAGAGAGAGAGGGAGAGGAAGACAGATAGAGAAGGGCGCACCAGCAGCCTCTCAGCTGCTGCAAACAAAATCCAGATGCGTGCACCCCCTTGTGGTCAAGTGAGGCATTGAGCCCTTGCGTCATTTTGCATCTGGCTAAACGTGGGACCTGGAGATTGGAACCAGCGTTCTTTAGGCCTAGGAGGCAGGCGCCTTAACCGCTAAGCCATTTCTCCAGCCCTGGTTTCTTTTATTTTTGTGTTTATGCTGCTTTGTTTTGTCTTGTTTGAAGACGAGGCCTCATGCAGCCCAGGCTGTATGTAGCAGAAGGTGACCTTGAACTTCTGATCCTCCTGCCTCCACTTCCTAAATGCTGGGATTACAGGTGTAGCCCACTCTTCCCCGTTGATGTGGTACTGAGGATTGAACCCAGGGCTTTGTGCACTCTTGACAAGCAACTGAATCAGCTGAGCTACACCCCGCCTCTGTGTTTTCATGTCTTAGTGAATTGATTGTAGATTCCATTTCTACTTTAATCCTGACTACCTTTAGTAACCCAACATGCTAAAAACCACGTTTTCATCCTTATCCTATACTCTTCTTCTACTTGAGAGGAGCTTGCTTCTCTGTCCATTTAGATCCCATTTTCTTCAAGTCCCAGCTTTAAAATCTTCCCTTAAGGCTGGGCATGGTGGCGCACGCCTTTAATCCCAGCACTCGGGAGGCAGAGGTAGGAGGATCGCTGAGAGTTCAAGGCCACCCTGAGACTACATAGTTAATTCCAGGTCAGCCTGGACTAGAGTGAGACCCTACCTTGAAAAACCAAAAATGCAAAACCAAAAAAAAAAAAAAAAAAAAATCTTCCCTTAAAGCCTCCGCCGACTAGAAGAGCCCATGTGACTCCCCTCCTCCTTGAATTCCCATGGATCTTCAGATTCACTATTTGACAAAAGGGTGTTAATCTCGATTTCCCAAGTGCCTCATTTGAGAAAAGTTCATTTCGTCTTTTAGCTAATTATTACTTTTTTTTTTTTTTCAAAATACATCCATCCACAAAGCACTAGTTCCTAATGGTCCACAAACAAGAGTATCTGTGATGAAACATTTCTGGGAACTGTCTGGCTACCCTGCGGTGAACAACCGCCTTTGGTGTGAACCATTTTCATGTCTCTAACTCAGAAAGACACACCTGACCCTGTCTGAACAGAGAGCTGAAAACATCCCGTGGCTCCTTCCCCTCGAAAGACAATCTGGCAAACGCTGTGGACGATACACACACTCCATCCCTGACGACTGACAGAGGATGACTCTCTCAGACATCTACAATGCTACAATGTTTCAGATAACCATCAGCGCACGAGGTGAGCAGAGAGTCACAGGTCTCGCATTCTAAACATCCTGCTTGCTTAGTAGTTTGCCTTTAGAATATCCTTGATGGGGCTGGAGAGATGGCTTAGCGGTGAAGTGCTTGCCTATGAAGCCTAAGGACCCTGGTTCAAGGCTTGATTCCCAGGACCCACGTAAGCCAGATGCACAAGGTGGCGCATGCATCTGGAGTTCGTTTGCAGAGGCTAGAAGCCCTGGTGCACCCATTCTCTCCCCTCTCTCTCTCCCTTTCTCTGTCTCTAATAAGTAAATAAGACTAGGAGAGTGCACTTAGGGAGAAAGGGGAGGAAGTGTAGATTAAGGAGTTCAGTCTGTAACTGACTGTGAACAATCAACTGAGGTTAACGCACTCCCTTCAAACCAGTCAGGACCCTTTTTAAAAAATTTTATTATTTATTTGAGAGAGAGAAAATGGTACAGAGAAAGAGAGAATGGGCACACTGGGGCCTCCAGCCGCTGCAAACAAACTCAACACCCCCATGCACCTCCTTGTGCATCTGGTTTCATGGGTGCTGGGGAATTGAACCTGAGTCCTTAGGCTTCACAAGCAACCGCCCTAACTGCTGAGCCATCTCTCCAGCCCAGAAGGATCCATTTTAAAAATAAATAAATAAACTTACTTTTTATAGGCTCTGGACAGTAGGTAAAGAAGCAAGGTATGAAAATAAAGCACTTGTCATACAAACCTGAGGACCTGGGTTCAGATCCCCAGCACTCACATGATTGCTGAGTATAATCCCAATGCTCAGGAGAAAGACACAAGAGAATCCCCCGGGGTGAGGTGGCGAGCTCTGTGCTCAAATGAGAGACCCTGGCTCAGTTCATAAAGTAACAGCAATATAGGAAGACACCCAATGTCAACTTCTAGCCTCCATGTGCACACACACACACACCATATGCATTTACACACATGCACGGGAACATGCCTACACATACACATTCACATGAAAAAAATTTAAGTTTTTTGCATCTGGCTTTAATGTAGGTACTAGGGAACCAAAGCCATGTCATCAGGCTTCACAGACAAGTACCTGAACTGCTGAGCCAATCTCTCCAGTCCCCCGCCCTTTATTTCAGGTAGGTTCTTGCTCTAGCCCAGGCTTGACTATGTAGTCTCAGGCTGGCCTTGAACTCACAGTGATCCTACCTCTGCCTCCTCAGTGCTGGGATTAAAGGTGTGCACCACCATGTCCTCGGTACTGGAGAGGTAGAAGCAAGAGGATCAGAAGTTCAAGGTCAACTTCAAACTACATACTGGATCCAAGGCCAGCATTAACTACATGAGACCCTGTGTATTTTTTAAATATTTTATTTGTATTTTATTTGAGAGAGAGAGAGAGAAAGAATGGGCACGCCAGGGCCTCCAGCCACTGCAAAGGAACTCCAGACGCATGCACCCCCTTGTGCATCCGGCTCACGTAGATCCTGGAGAATCGAACCTGGGTCCTTTGCCTTTGCAGGCGAGTGCCTTAGCAACTAAGCCATCTCTCCAGCCCATACCGGTTATTTTTGTTGCTGCTTTATTATCATGGTGTATCCTACTGGGCTATTTGCTCACATGACATGGTATCTGGCATAGAAGGCACATGCAATAAATACTTGCTAAAGAATGAGCCATTCCGACTAGAATAATGAGTCAATATTCCACTCGGGCTACTGCTTAGCATCTTTTATATGGCCCGCCGTTTTTCTTTTTGCTGAAAAGCTGGTATCAGGAGATGAACATCTAACAGCACAATCAGAGAATGGGTGCATCTGAGCTGCTCCACGGCAGACTTGGGAGAGGCAGCCTTTTTCAGTCAATCAGCTGATAAATGAGAGGATTCATGGATTTCCTAAGCAACTCACACTCTGCCTGGAGAGCCATCAGATTGGAGGAAAAGACAAGAAAGCTATTGGCTGCATTCTCCAAGCACCAGGCTCTCCCGATTCTACTTGAGTAAGCTCTTCCCCCTCCTAGCATGTCTGGGAAGAGGGAAAAGAAAAAAAAAAAAAATCAGTTAGGACACTTTCCTGCGTTGGTTTTAGATGCCTTCTCACTTTGTTGTTTTTCTCTAAGCTCTGGGTCTTTCTCTGCATCATTTGACCCCGGCTCCCATGCTCTGCTTTCCACATCTTTTCCAAGACTTCTTCCCCCGAGATTTCCCATCTATGTCTTCTTTGCAGTCCCTGGATCTCCCTTTCCTGCCGGGCAAGGAATTCCCTTCTGCCCTGAGTCTTTCTAGCCTTCCCCTGAATACCAAGTCTCCCTAAATAAACCTCATAATTCATAACTGGGGAAAAATAATTCATAATTCGTAACTGGGGGCTGGAGAGATGGCTTAGCGGTTAAGGTACGTGTCTGCAAAGCCTAAGGACCAGGTTTGATTCTCCAGGTCCCATGTAAAGCACATGGTGGTACATGCATCTCAAGTTTGTTTTCAGTGGCTAGAGGCCCTGGTGTACCCATTCTCTCTCTCTCTCTCTCTCTCTCTCTCTCTCTCTCTGTTTCTAATAAATAAATAAATAAAAATAAATCTTAAAAAAAGACAAGAAAGATACTTCTGTAACAGTTTAAATATAAACTGTAGCCCACATATTTGGTGTTCAGAAAGGTTGTGGAACCTTTTAGAGGTGGGTTCTTGCTGGAGGAAGTATGCTGTTCCCTCTTCCTCCCCCCCCTCCTCCTCCTCCTCCCCGCTGATATGACAATGTGATCGCAGTTGACTGCTCCTGCCATATCTTCCCACCTGGGTGGACTCTGCCTTCTGGAACTAAGCACTCAAATCAATTCTGGTTGGGTATTTTGTCTGAGCCACAAGAAAGTAACTGATATTCTTCCAGCTCACAAGATGCTTCCACCTGCCCGAGGATACTATAATCTGAGAAAAAAAAAATTGAGAAATTCTTTTCAAGATGGACATAAGATAAATTAGAATCATTTTTTTTTCACCTATCATGATTTCATGATTTCTTTTTCTAACCCCTTCTGGAGCCTGGCAACATTTTTTTTTTTTTTGAGGCAGGGTTTCACTGTAGTCCAGTCTAGTCTAGTCTCAGGGTGGCCTCAAACTCACGGCGATCCTCCTACCTCTGCCTCCCCAGTGCTGGGATTCAAGGTGTGTGCCACCATGCCTGACTCCTGGCAACCTTTTTAGTCTTAAATATCTTGCAGGGTTGGAAGCTTAGCCATGTGCTCCTTGGCAAATAAAAGTGGTCTTTCTTCCTCTCTTTCTCTCTCTCTCTCATTTTTTTTGAAACTCTCTATCCTCCTGCCTCCACATTCTAAGTGCTGGTATTACAAGCATGTATGCCACTATGCCACAACTTTAAAGGAAACGTCACTAGCTTAATATGAACTCTCTGATACTTCAAGGTGAGGGATAGAGAGCAGACACGCATGGGGAATTGGGAGATCCTCCTTGGAGCAAGCACTTGGGATGGCGGCCGGCTCGATATTCTGTTAGGCTCTGTCCGATTCCCACCCCCACCCCGGTGTTTCGATTTTGTCGGGATGTGGCTGAGCTACAGTGACATAGTACATTCCTGTCCTCTGACAACCCAGAACAGACTTTTGGCCACTTCACATGGTTTCTGTCAGAAAACGAAATTTCAACCAGGTGCAGCCGTGCTGATCAGCATCATAATGGATTGAAATGACTTAACAAGCCCATAGATACCCAGAGGAACTTAGCTTTTATGTATATAAAATATTACAGGCCTGCTCTGGAGTTCTTTCAGCCCATGCACGAAGCCCCTAGAAGCCGTGTCCACACTTGTGTCGGCAGCATCTTGAGCTCAGGCGCTACCATCTGAAATTTCATTTCTTTGTGTTGCCAGCTACAAAGGGTTTTGTATCTAACACTGTGGTGATGGGAAATTAAACTTTGCAAATAAGAACAAATAGGTTGTTTTGTGTTTTGTTTTGTTTTGTTTGTATTTTGCTTCTCCTTTCACCACCACAGCACCTTGTGTGGGCACCCAGAGGGTGCACAGTTCCTACTTTGACAAACTTCATGCAAAATCTTCAGCGTGGTGTGCGTTGTCTTGCGGATAGCCACAGGGGTCTCTTCCTACTCCTCAGTTCTTTCAGAGGGAATGCTTAAGGAATCCACTTAATGCTGATCTTCTCAGCCACATGTCACTCTTCTGTGCTCCTCCCGGGCCAGGAACTATGCTACACACAGCTTCTGTTTGACCAAGGCCCCAATATGTACCACTAGGCACAGTAGATGCGGGAGGAATATGCATGTTCCAGTAGCATTCATTCATTCATTTATTCAACCATCTGCAATTTGTATCCCTGGCTGGGATATCAAGGAGACATTTATAGCATTTCTGCTGTTAGAGATAGAAACTAGAGATGAATAAGAAAATATGAAACATAGGAGACAGACAGAGATAAGAAATGAAGGGAAAGCCAGACGTGGCTTTCATCCCAGCACTCAGGAGGCAGAGGAAGGAGGATCACCTTGAGCTCAAGGTCACCCTGAGACTACATAGTGAATTCCAGGTCAGCCTGGGCTAGAGTGAGACCCTACCTCGAAAAACCAATATATATATATAGATAGATAGATAGACAGATAGATAGATAGACAGACAGACATAGATATAGAGATAGATAGATAAATAGATAAATAGATATAGATCAATAGATATAGATATAGATATATTTAAAATGTCCCTGAAATAGGTGAGGAGAATATGAACAAAGTTTCATGTATGAAAATATCATAATTAAACCCATTAGTTTGTATGCTAAATAACAATTAAAAAAATTTAAATCAATAAATACGTAAAATACCCTGGGGAGACGGGCATACTGTTGCAAGTCTGTCATCCCAGCACTTGGGAAGCTGAGGCAAGAAGACTGAGAGTTTGTGATTAATCCCGGCTACACAGTGTGACACTTAAAAAAAAAAAAAAATCAATGGAACAATATAGTTGCCCTGAGAGTGACATTTTAAATAAGGCCACCAGGAAAGGCCTTACCGAGAATATAACCCTTTGAATAAAGACTTGAGCCATGAGACTATCTGAAGGAACATTCTAGAAAGATACCAGAGAAAAGTGTAAGGACTGAGGCAGGTGCTTGGTGAGTGTATCTCAGGGAGTCCTGAGCCTTAACCACTAATCAACAAGGTGAAGAGCTCCTTGGGCCAGAGCGGTCAGACCTGGAGGCCTGACTAGGTTGTCCTGGGGGGACTTCCTGACAAAGTTGGGGCACAGGGAAACCAATTCAACAGCCACTGCAATGTGCTAGGCGTGGCATAACAGTCACTTTGGCCACAGGGATGTCAGCAGAGGACTGGAAAATGGAAACTATTCTGAATGCAGGCTATCCAGTACTGTCGAGGGACTGGATACGGTTGGGTGACAACACCAGACATCAAGACAGGCTCCTACTGGTTGTTGACCTAGAGATCATTTCTTGTGCTGGGGAAGGCTAGCTTAGATAGGGAGAAGGGATTGAGTATAAAATACCAAATATATTTATGTTCAGATTCTCTCTACACAGTCAAATGGCGATGATGAGAAGACATCAATTCTAGAATTACAAGTCGGGTATGAGTTGAAATTAGGAATTTAACATTAAAGCATTTAAAAAGTATTTAAATCAGCCGGGCGTGGTGGCGCACACCTTTAATCCCAGCACTCGGGAGGCAGAGATAGGAGGATAGCCAAGAGTTTGAGGCATTACATAGTGAATTCCAGGTCAGCTTGAGCTAGAGTGAGACCCTACCGTGGAAAACCAAAAAACTAGATAAAAACCAAAAAGGATGACTCCAAAATAGTCCATTTTGAATTACTAATATACCTTGATAAACCCTTGCCTACAATGGCCATAACTTTTAGACTTTACCAAACAATCTCATATCCAGTAATTCCACTATTTGCAGAGGCAATTTGTTAAATGTAACTAAATCAATTTCATTTTTAGACTACATAAGACTTTTCATGTAAATAAATTCTGAAGTCAAGGAGAGAAAAAAAAAATCTTTGACTGGACCATATGTTCATTTTAAGATTCTAGATCTCTGAGCACACACATATAACTTCAAATATTACCAACATTGCTGGAATGCATTATGGCCAGATCTTTTGCTAAGAGCTGCACATGGCTTCCTTATTTCATTCCCGCAACAACCGTAGGAGGAATTATCATATTCTCATATAACAGATGAAGACGAAAGTTTTAGGGGCTTAAGTCACGTGCCCCAAATCACAACCAGTGAGTGACCACGATATCCCATCGTAAGGACTCACTGATTCCAATAACAGGGGTACACCGAGGAGCTAGGAACTAAGTTTGCCACAGATTTAATGATATTTTATTTATTTATTTGAGAGACAGAAAGAGAGAGGGAGAGAGAGAATGAGCTCACCAGGGCCTTCAGCCACTGCAAGCAAACTCCAGATGCATGCGCCCCCTTGTGCATCTGGCTTATGTGGGTCCTGGAGAATCGAACCGGGATCCTTTGGCTTTGTAGGCAAACGCCTTAACCGCTAAGCCACCTCTCCAGCCCAATGTCAAAGATTTAAAAGGAGGGTGGAGAAATAGAGATAATACATACAGATAATGCTTAACTGCCCATGAATCCTGATGCTGCCTTAGAACTTTAACCCAAGGTCCCCAATGCCAGGACTCTGCGTGTGACATCCCTAAACGGAGCATGAACTCCACTATATACCAAGGGTAGCATTATTCGATTCGAAGGTAAGTATTAGAGGAATAGAGCAGATATTCACAAAAGGGTCCTGGATGGACCATTCCCATCCCCTTTACAGCTTCTTCCCACTTCACTCTGTCTGTATGATGTTAGAGGGTCTCAGAGGTGGAAGATTTTGAGATATGAGACATGGTAGAGACAGAAATATGCCCTTGTTCAACGTACATCAATGTGTGGTCTGGCCTCCACCAGGAGACTCAGCGGAAGGCCTTTTTAAACACAGCTCATGTCCTAAGGCTCCACCCAGGACATCGGAATCAGAACAGCTAGGTGCTGGGCCCTGGCAATGATGCTGTAAAACCTCCGCAAGTGCGGGTGTGGTGGCGCATGCCTTTAATCCCAGTACTCGGGAGGCAGAGGTAGGAGGATCGCCATGAGTTCAAAGCCACCCTAAGACTACATAGTTAATTCTAGGTCAGCCTGGACCAGAGTGAGACCCTACCTCAAAAAACAAAACAAAACAAAACAAAACACTCCCCAAGAGTTTCTGCTGAACAAAAGCAGAGTCAGTCCTAACCCCTCCAATGTTTGGAGATGCAACAGTGACAACTGTGTTAAACATTTTCTTTGAGCAGTTACTAAGGGCCACACACTGATCCAAGCATGCTGAGTATGAACTCCACCCTACCACAATGATATTGGGCAGGTACTTTTGCCAAGACCTACTTTTTACAGAGGAAGATATCAAAATTCACAAAGGTTAAACAGGTCATTAAAGATCAGAAAAGCAGTAAACAGTAGGCTGGAGAGATTGCTCAGTAGTTAAGGCGTTTGCCAGCAATGCCTAACAACCTGGGTTCGATTCCCTAGTTCCCACATAAAGCCAGATGCACAATATGGCACATGCATCTGGAGTTTGTTTGCAATAGCTAGAGGGTCTGGTGCACCCATTCGCATTCTGTTCTCCCTCTCTCTCTCTCTCCTTGCAATTAAATAAAAAAAATTTTTTTTTAAAGAGAGAGGTAGGGACGGGAGAGATGGCTTAGCAGTTAAGGTACTTGCCTGCAAAGCCAAAGAATCTAGGTTGGTTTACAGTGGCTGGAGACCCTGGCATGTCCATTCTCTCTCTGACTGCCTGCCTCTCTCTCTCTCTCTCTCTCTCTCTCTCTCTCCTTCTTTTTCTCCCTCTCAACTTAATAAATAAAAAATATTTTTAAAACATTTTTAAAAAGTGCGACAGGTAACACTCAAACCTCAGTGGTCTAGCTCCAGAGCTAGGGATGCCCTCGACAGCTCAAAGGAACTGCTTCTCAAAAGATGGCTTTCCATCACTGCTGCTGTATCACGAGTGCTCTATGTGCCAAGAAGAAGCAAGGGACTGACCTAGACCAAAGATCTCTTCAAGACAGTGTAATTGGGCTGGAGGGATGGCTTAGCAGTTAAGGCATTTGCCTGCAAAGCCAAAGGACCCAGGTTCTATTCCCTAGGACCCATGTCAGCCAGATGTATGGGGGGGGGTGGCGCTTGCATCTGGAGTTCGTTTGCAGTGGCTGGAGGCCCTGGCACACCCTTTCTCTCTCTCTCTCTCTCTCTCTCTCAAATAAATAAATAAATAAAAGTAAAATAAAGACAGTGTAATTGACCAAAGAGGAAAGTGAACTCAGTCTATAGATTATTAGGTCAGCAAATAAGAAAATTTTCACTGTAAAGGAGCTAGTCTGCTGTCACCTACAAGCCACCTTCACTCAACACCCTCTCCCTAGCTCATGCACCCATGAAAATACATTCATTCAGCCTGCGCTCCAAACATGTACCCCAATACTTCTAGCTGACATGAGTACCCTGATACGTCCTGCTTTAAGAAATCTAAAGTTCGGGGCTGGAGAGATGGCTTAACGGTTAAGGTGCTTGCCTGCAACACCAAAGGACCCGGTTTCCATTCTTCAGGTCCCAGGTAAGCCAGATGCACATGGTGGCGCATGCATCTGCAGTTCGTTTGTGGTGGCTAAGGGTCTGGGTGCACTCATATTCTCTCTCTCTCTCTCTGTCTCTAATGAATATTTTTTAAAAAAGGAAATATAAAGTTCAGTTGTGACATTTCAGACATTTCTATGTATACAAGCTCCATCCACTAGCCATCTGGAGCTTTCCTCCTGTCCAAAATTTCTATTCTAGCTGATGTTTCTCAAGAGAAGCAGGGCCTGGCTTGAATCCCTCAAAATGCAGCTTCCTCACCCAGGATCAACAAGCATGAAAGGGGCCAGGCATAGAACCTACATACATCCTTAATCCCTCTCCTCCTATACACACCCAAGTCCCACAAGCATTTTGTCGAGTTCTTGGAAATCCTTGCACAAGCCACGGTGCTCTTAATGCATTCTGCTTCAAGCACAAGCAAAACCTTTCCTTCTCTTTGTCATGAATTTCTCTAGTGAAGCCCCCTATGCCAGTCACACCTGAAATGTCTTCTCACTATCTCAGGATAAAGAGCTCATCCTGGCTCTTAAACATTCTAGAATCCACCAGGTTTCTAAACTTCCTCCGACTCCTGGCTTTCGAAGCATGGCCTCACATCCATAAGGATGTTAAAAGGTGCTCACAATGAACTTCCTTTCATTTTATTTCATAGTCAATTTTATTTAAATGTGAACAAAGAAAATTCCAACTACAAAACCCGAACCTGTGATTTCATGATGAATGCTGAGGTTTTCAGAAAAGACTAGGAAAGTAAAAGGATCATTTTTAAAAATTTAAATAATAGCATAGGCACTGTTCAGATAAAAGTCTTAAATTTAGGAAGTCCTGCTTTTGCCTTCTCCACAGAGAATCCAGCCATACTTATCCGTTCCTCAGCCCTGACCACAGGCATTCTCTGTCTTTCTTGTCGGGATGTCCAAGCCCCTCCTCTGGCATGCAGCTTTCTGAATATTACCTGCCTTTCTGTGCTCCATGAGTTGCCTCCTTCCAGGAATCTTTCTAGACTCTTCCGGTCTTCCCAGCACATTCTTGAACTTTTAGTCTACATAGAGTACCACTCAGTTGTAATCTAACCCTTACTTAAACGTCCGTATGTATCTGTTTAGCATCCTTTTTCAGCTACAGTGCTAAGCTTCCTTGGTGGGATTTCAGCACAAAAGCAGAACTTAGCGGACACATATGACTTAGAATGAAACTGACTGAGGTCTTCCACAGCATTGACAGAAGCAAATGTTTCCTATTTTCCACATCTCTTTACTTCAGGCCGGGGCTTCTGCCTCACCTGAGAAATGCAATTGTCTCTTCATCCCTGCCAGGCAAGGAGTATAAAAAGCTTGAATTCTACCCAAAGCAGCGATGTTATGGGTGCAACTGGAAGATAGTGAATGGGCCAGGTGTCTTAAGTCAATCCTCTTACAATGTGTCTCATGTCCAAAGGCTGGTCACCTGGGCCTGTGGGGTCCCCATGCTGGGAGAGTGGCCCAAGCAACCCTTACTAAGAACACTGCTGCTCAGAAGCGGCTCTGTCCCTGGATCCATTCTCTGTGCTTCTCTCTCTTGTGCTTTTTTTTTTTTTTTTTTTTAAATCTCCCCAGTACCAATCACATCTAACTCACCCTTGCTATAGGGCAGAAGAGATAATGCTTTCGAAAGCACTTTGTGTTATCGCACACAAATAAAAATGTCAGGGGACACCACCGATGAATCTGCAGGGACAATAAATAGCCTCAAAGACCAGGCAAGCTGTTCCCCAGTGGGCAAACGGTAAGCAGGCAAGAGATGGTCAGGGCCCAACCTCCAATTCACTGGTGCCTGGCCGTGTGACCTTGGCTACCCAACTTAGCTTCTCTGGAACTCAATGTCCTTGTCCAAATAAATTTCCCAGGGCAGTAGAAGATGTTCTCTAGTGCCAAAGGCAGCACAAACATAAAAGCCTTGAAGAACTCCTAGAAGTGCTAATGGAGGGGGGGTGCCCTGAGTTTGGACCCCCGTCCCGTGTCACCAGAATCGCTCATATGCGTTCCTTCCAGCTGGCACTTGTTTTGCGCATAGACCTACAATCATCGTCCCTGCTTTCTGTCTGTATGTCCATCCCTGCAGAAGGCCCTGTGCCTACTTACTATTACAGTCAAAAAGTTTTCTTGGGGGCTGGAAAAAAATGACTTAGTGGCTAAGGCGCTTGCCTGCAAAGCCAAAGGACCCAGGTTCGATTCCCCAGGACCCACGCAAGCCAGATGCACAAGGTGGCGCATGCGTCTAGAGTTGGTTTGCAGCGGCTGAAGGCCCTGGTGTGCTCATTCTCTCCCTTCCTCCCTCCCTCTCTTTCTATCTCTCAAATAAACAAAAACTAATTTTTATTTAAAAAAAAAGTTTTCTTCCACTTTCTACTCAAAATCGCAGGTGTCTAGCAAAGTGAAGTCTGGTTCTGAAATGAGTTGTCTCTCAGCCTGCCTCAAAGAATGCAACATGGACCGGAGTGAAAGGATCTCAGGTCGTAGGCAGACTGGACATACAGGGCACGTGGGGACCGGGAAGGGAGGGCATGGTGAAATGTGGTGGGATGGCACCAGGTTCCTTCAGAGTGCATAAAGGAGTGCCTGCTGTCCAAAGTGGGAGCCGCAAATCTCCCAGGGCTGAGTTGGTGTAAGCCTTTGTAACCATGGTTTCCAGCAGGCTATATCTCAGCCAGGAGCGTGAAAAAGATCAGGCCTATTCTTCTAAAACTCAATGTCCTTGGGAAAAAAAAATGTAACATAGTATGTGGGAGGTGTTCATGTGCAACCCCTGACCCCTAGGATATTCATGAGTTTTTCTATTTTATTCGGTAGAAAGTGATTCCCCTACAACGCTTCTTGACGGGGCTTAAATATCTTTCCCTGGAGATCAAAGCATGTTGGAAATATATTTAGCTATAGCAACACTTCCTGTAGATGAGAACACGTAAAAAATCTGAAAATATAGATATTCCTTTTGAATTTAACACCTTCCCTCCGAGAAGGAGGGGGGAGGAGGGAACAAGTAACTGGCTTCTCTGATTGTCCAAATGTTAAGGTTGACTGCATCTGGTTTATGGTACATGGACATGGCCTATTTCCAAGTCCCTAATATTTGACAATGTAATCAGTTAACAATTAACTCAATCTCAGACTTAGAAGTAGTGTTATAACCTACAGTGCCCCAAAATCAAGAGAATGGAAATAACACAACCTTAGGATTCAAAGCAATGTCTTAAGATTACCATAAACAACCTTTTTTTTTTTTTTTTTTGATACAACATTCTGAATGAATGGGCAAAACAAACTCGACGGAGGTTCCTGGGACTTTAAGAGTGGATATCCGGACGCAGAACATCTTTTTCCTTTTGTATGTCAACAGATAAGCTAACCATCCTAACCATGATTTGGAAACTAGGAAGCTTCCTGTGGGAGACAAAAAAAAAAAAGCCCCTTCTCACTGGGCCACCCTAGACAAAGCCAGGACGTGCAAGAAAGCTTCAAGTCTGAGTTCCTGCACGTGCCACTCCAAGGACAGAGGGACCCACCCACACACAGTCACTCATCCAGCACCACGCGCCTACAGAAGACACCAGGTCTTTGGCCAACCTGAGCACCTGTGGAGAGGACGTGCCAGCTTGTGAAGCCGCAGTCCTGCCAGCTGTCAGGAGGGCACAGAAGGGGCACAGAGTGGTTCCCTTCTTTCAAGTCTCATAATTGTCCCTCTACTGTCTTATTTCCTCCCAGTTAGACAGAGTGAAATGTGCGTCTCCAAGGAAACTGCAACATAAAGGCACACAGACACACACACACACACACACATCCCGGTAGCCTGAACCCCAGGACCAGGCTGCCAGGCTCCCTCCATCCCCCCAACCCCAAAGCCAAGCTCCAGGATGTGGAGTGGCAGAACTCACCCAGTCCTCGAAGTGACGGCTCCCGTTCTGCAACAGCTCGTCGAACTGGATAGTACAGTTGGCCACGAAGTCGTCGTATCCGATGGGAGCATCGTGGAAGACAGCCAGCTCGATCTTGCGTCCATTGCACACGTCGGTGACGAATTCATCGTGCCAGGCCGGGCTGTTGGTCTTTTGCTTGGTGGCCGTCTGGCCGATGCGAGAATCGTCCACGTTGAGGGCGATGTAAGGGTCCAGAAGAAAAGTCTGCGGCCGGGGTCCCACCGCATGGCGCAGCGACCAGGCTGTGGGCTTCAAGCTCACGGCCTCGCAGATTTTGATCTTAAGCAGGCCATTGAACACTACCATGGTCGGGGCAAGGAGCGAGGTGACCGGGTAGGGGTGGGGTGGGGTAGGGTAGGGGGGCGGGGAAAGGCCGAGGTCAGTCCGTCCAGCCCCAAAGGCAGCAATGAAGAATCGACGTCCGGGGAGCTCAGAGCCACGGGGACTCCAGGGTCCCACGTCGCCCCACCCCACTACACCTTGTGGCGTTGCGCCCTGGCGCCGGCGACTCTTAGCGAGTGCATGTATTTCCTCGCCGGGTTCCTAACGGAAAACAGGGAGGTGGTGGTGGTGTGGTGGGAGAGGGGGGGGAGAGCTGGGAGACGTCTGTGTTTGAAGCAAGTCTCTCCCCCCCCCCTCGCGGATCACCGAAGGCACCTCTACGACAGAAGACGCGCTGTGGGCTCCTCTGCGGAGCGCGGGGGGCCGCCTCCCGCCGCCGGCTTGGCTTTGGTTTGGGCTGGGCTCTCCGGGTCCCGGTGCGCCGAAAACCCGGCGCTTTACCTACCTTTCCGAAACATAATTCCCCGGGAAATTTCGCCTCCGGGAGGAGGAGGAGGAGGGGGCGGCAGGACGGGGAGGAGACAAGAGCTGCGGGTTGGGTGGGGGGGGGGGGGGAGCGCAGATTTCAACCCGGATTCTCTTCTTCGCCCACCGCAGCGCCTGCCGGGGACCGTGCAGGGCGTGGGGGGTGGTGGTGGTGGTGGTGATGATGATGGTGGTGGTGGTAGACCGAAGGATGTGCAGTCTATCCGGAGGGATGCATGTCGAGAGGAAAGGTCTTCCCTCCGAGCCAAATTTTGCAAAAAAAATATATAGATAGATAGATAGATGATTGATAGATAAGATCCACGAGCCGCACAGCCAGTCGTCTCCAGCGGCCGCCTTTCTCCGGGTGAAGCGGTGGTTGCCGCGCGCCCTAGCCGGGAGATGGCGAGGAACCGGGAAAGCCAAAGAGTCTCACATCCGCGCGGGCTTCGGAGAGTGCGGGTGGCCGACGCTCCGGTGTCCAGGCGCAGGCCGGCGCACCCGGCGGTGCACAGCTAGGCGGCGGGGCCGGGGACTGCGACTCTCCGCGGCCCCACCTCCCCAAGCGCCGGCGCCTGCCCGCCGCCTGCCCGCCGCGCTCCCTCCCGGCGTCCCCGCTCTCGCTCGCCGCGCGCTCCTCGCCGCCCACCAGCCCGCGCGGCCCGCGCTCCGCCGTTCCCCCTGATCGGTGTGCGAGCGACTCTTCCCTCCCTCTAATGCAGGAAATGCGCAAAAGACGTCAGTGTGTGTGTGTGTGTGTGTGTGTGTGCATGTGCGTGTGTGTGTCTGTGTGTGTGCACGCGCGCGCGCGCGCCCGCGCGCCACTGTTTGGGGAAATAGAAAGTTTTGCCGGTTGGGGGAGCAATACGGGGGAAAAGTGAACGGAGCCGAGGAGAAGAAAACAGCCGTGAGCGTGCGGCGGGGCTGGGCCCGTCCCATGGGCGACGGCAGTGGTGGTGACCTGGGATGGAGACGAGGAGAGGGGGTTTGGGAGTGGGAAGAAGAGGCGATCCACGTCTTTGCGCCCCTGCAGCATCGGGGCGGGAGTGGGGAGGAGACGCGGGAGGATGCCAGCGCGGCAGGAGACCCCAAGTCCACTGGGTTCGGCTCCCCGAGACCAGCGGGCCGTGCACGCCTTGCAGAACTCTTGCAAGTCCGCACCCGGCTTTTTAGGGCGGGCGAGGGATAGATGCATGCAGTGGCCGGCGGTGGGTTTGTTGGGGGGAGGGTGGAGGCGTAGGGGTGGGTCGCCCCGTTCCAGATGACGCGGGACCCTCTCCAAGCCCGGGTTGCCTCTCCAACTCCGCGACTGTGTCCCGTGACGCTCGGCTCCGCCGCGGTGGAGGAAAGGGGGCACCGGGACTGTGGAGCAAAACTCTGCGGTGGGTTTTTATTTTTATTTATTTTTTATTTTTTTGAAGCATGATTTATTTCTCTCTTCCCCCTTCTTTGGGGACGAGCTCCCCCTTTGTTGGGATCTGTCCTGGACTCGTCTGGCTGCGAGAATTGGGTGACAAGTGGGAGTCATGGCTAGCTCCCGGGTGGGGGGCTGGTGGAGGGGGGGTCCCCCGCCTTCTGCTGGTGTGTATGGATGTGTTTATGTTTGGAAAAGCGACTCTTCCTGTGCGTGTGTCGGTGTGTGTGCGTGTGTGCGTGTGTGTGTGTGCAGGACCCCCCCCGTGTGTGCCGCCTAGAGTTGGGGGTGGGGGAGACCCTCTGATCCGGGCGCTAACCGCGGGCGTCCAGGCCGCTGGAAAGCGGGGTGCGCCCTTCCTGGGAGCGAGCTGGAGGGGAGGGAGGGAGGCCAGTGGCGGTGCTCATGCTAATTTCTTCCGTAACCTTTAAACTCTCGCTGGAAGCCTCGGCGGCCTGCTGGTCACGTGAGACGAGCCCTGAGCTGCTGGGGGAAGAAATGTCCTCCGCCCGGAGCCGGGACGCTGGGAGGTGGCGGGAGGGAAGGCGGCGAGGCTGGAGGCGGCTCTGCGCCCGCCCCGGGAGGGACAGCGAACCCGGGAGGACCGGGCACGGAGCGCCCAGGCCCCGGGGCGCAGCGCGGCTGCCACTGCTCTTGCCCCAGACTGCGCAGGTAGATCCAGAAGTTTGGGGCTGTGTGCTTCGAAAAAAAAAGAAAGAAAGAAAGAAAGAAAGAAAACCTCAGTCTCAGCGACATGCCCAGTCAAATTGGAGAGTTGTTCCTCCTCCTTCTTCTACCGATCGTGGTCAGCTGAGTGTTATCTGGCCTGTCTGATTAGTGGAGAACAAAATTTCAAACTTGCATCCCCGGCTCTGCGGGAGAGAAGGTTATCGCCCCCCTCCCCCTGTGGCGCAAAGGCCAGGAAGGTGCCAGTCCCCTGCGACCGACCACAGAGGCGTCATGTGCAACAACACAGGTTGGAAAAGTGACTTAGAGATCCCTGGCCTCTGAGACAGCGCCTCTGATATCCCTTGGAGCCCGCCCTGTTTTCATGGCACAGCTGAACATACTAATGGTGCTGAAAATGCGGCCTGAGCCACCACTGAGGTCTGGGATCGTTCACGTGGAAAAAAAGTTAGGATTTAAACGTGCCTTATAAGGCTACCCCACTAGCTGGAGGTGTGATTTAAAAAAATATATCAGTTTGAGAATGCACTAATAAGGAATATCACTGTTGTCATTTCTTTGATCTTTGGCATTTTTTCCCTCTGTCTTTTCAATTTCACCATACTATTCTAACATTAAAAAAAAAAAAAAAAAAACACAGCAACCTTTATGCACCTGTAAAGGAAGGTAAGGGTCGATAGGGTTTGATCTTCTGTAAACAGGACTGGCACTACAGATGGAAAAGATATCTTTCTAAGCTTAAAAAGTGCCAAAAAACCAACCAAACAAACAACAACGACAGAAAAAACAAAACAAAACAAAAAAAAAAACCTCACTACTCTGGGTTGGAGAGATGGCTTAGTGGTCAAGGCACTTACCTAAAAAGCCTAAGGACCCAGGTCCAATTCCCTAGGACCCACATAAAGCCAGATGCACAAGGTGGCACGTGACGTCCGGAGATCATTTGCAGTGGCTGGAGGCCCTGGCACACTTGTCCCCCCCCTTTTTCTAATAAATGAATAAACATAAAATTTAAAAAAATACTGCCCGGTGTTGGTGGTGCTGCTTTTAATCCCAGCACTCTAGAGGCAGAGGTAGATGGATCGCTATGCGTTTGAGGCCACCCTGAGACTACACAGTGACTTCCAGGTCAGCCTGGGCTAGAGTGAGACCCTACCTCTGGGGGGGAAAAAATTTCCAATACTCTTCATTGCCTTGCATCCTGGCTAAAGGAAAACAGCACCTGCTGCTACAGAGTCTCACTCACGTGGGTGATCAGACTGCAGTTCTCCTGGGCAACCAATGCCAGTCTTTTTTTTCAGGTCTTTGGCCCTTCGCCAAATAAAAATGCCTGTTTTGTATTGGATGAGTGTTTGCTTTTAAAAAAGGGATGGTACATTCTGTGTGCAAACGCTGCTAGCTTCCTGCTCTTATTTTATCCTTATTTCTAAATAAACCGCTGCTTCCCACTCTCAAACTTGGCCAAATGAAAATATGGATTCTCTGGGGTATCGTGGGTCCACAAGACATGACCTTGTTTAAAGAGAAAACTCTTAAATTTACCTGGAGGGGAGGTGGGACTAAAATAACTCTCTGCTTCAGATTTCATGTGAAAAGATAAATAAGGGCTGGAGGGATGGCTTAGCGGTTAAGGCATATGTATGCCTGTGAAGCCTAAGGACCCAGGTTCGATTCTCCATGTCCCACATAAGCCAGATGCACATGGTGGCACACGCGTCTGGAGTTCGTATGCAGTGGCTAGAGGCCCTGGCATGCTCATTCTCACTTTCTCTCTCTCTGTCTCTCCCTCTCGCTGTCTCAAATAAATAAATAAAATAAAATATTTATTAAAAAAAAAGATAAATAAGCCCTTGCAGAGGAAGGCTCAGCTCATAAAATTCCAATTGATAGATCACTGCCCACTCCCTCCTTCTCATGGCCGTGTGTGCAGCAGTCCTAAAGGACTTGAAGGTAATTGTTGCATACATTTGAGTAAAATGCCCTTGTATTCCAACAATGACCTCATTATTTCATAATCTTTAAGAGAAGGCAGAGAAGAAGAAAAATGATGTCAGACTATAATAATGATCATCAAGACGGGGCCTTTCTTTTCAAAATTATGGCTCATGAGAAAGGGACTAGAGAGCAGCGAAGCCTGCCCAGGGCTAGTGTGACCTGGGTTGCAGTAGTTCCAGGAATGGCAGCAGCATCTCTCGCCTGGGGGAGCTCAGGAAAGCATCCCTGGAAGGTCCTTTGAGCCAGCAACAAAAAGAAAAGAGAAGAGCATTGGAGGCAAAGACCATGAAGCATACAGGGCACACCATGGCTGGACTAGGACGAGGGAAGGACCAGGGTTGCTGGCCTATGGCAAGTAGCAGGAGATGCGGGAACGCAAGCACAAGGAGTTAGGGTCTAGGGCCTGCAGATGGGTTTGGATTGATTCCCGAACATTGCAGTGGGCAAGCAGGATAAATACTTTAAAAAATATTGATGGGGCTGGAGATATGGCTTACAGGTCTGCACTTGCCTGTGAAGCCTAAGGACCCATGTTTGATTGCCTAGTACCCATGTAAGGCAGATGCAGATGGTGGCACATGAATCTGGAATTCATTTGCAGTGGGTAGAGGCCCTGACATGTACTTACACTCCCTCTATATACCTTTTTCTCAAATAAATAATAAGCCGGGCATGGTGGCACATGCCTTTAACCCCAGCACCTGGGAGGCAGAGGTAGGAGGATTGCCATGAGTTCAAGGCCACCCTGAGACTACATAGTTAATTCCAGGTCAGCCTGGGCCAGTGTGAGACCCTACCTTGGAAAATATTAATAATAATAAAATATTTTAAAAATTATTTGTGGATGTGCACATATGGGTGTGTCAGGGCCTCTTCATATTTTATTTGGTTTGGTTGTTGGTAGGGTCTCACTCTAGCCCAGGATAACCTGGAATTCACTATGTAATCTCAGGGTGTCCTCACATTCATAGCAATTCTCCTACCTCTGCCTCCTGAGTGCTGGCATTAAAAGCATGTGCCACCATGCCCGGCTCTCTTTATATTTTATGTGGGTACTGGAGAATAGATTCTCCAGCCAGCAAGCTTTGCAAGCAAACACTTTTAACCACTGAGCCATCTCCCTGCCCAAATTAATATATTTTTTATGATTTTACTTTTAAGAGAGAGAACGAGGCACAGAGAGAGAGAGTGGGCAAGCCAGGGCCTCTCAGCCACTGTAAACAAGCTCCAAGCATGTGCGCCCCCTTGTGGTGCCTATGCAACATTTTGTGCTTGCATCACTGTGTCTGGCTATGTGGGACCTGGAGATTGAAACATGTGTTTTAGGCTTCACAGGCAGGCACTTTAACTGCTAAGCCATCTCTCCAACGCCAAATTAATACATTTAAAAAAAAATCATTTTGATGCTAGGGATATAGCTGGGTGGTAGATTTGCCATATGCCAAATAAGACCCCTGGGTTCTGTCCCTAGCACTGAGAAACACTTGTGCCAGATGGGTATTTTTCCCTTCAAGTTTTCCCTCGCAATCTTACCACGGAACCTGGTGTCAGAGAGGTTCTCAGCTGAAGGTAATTTACACTCTGATCAAGAGTGAAGCCCTGGGCATGTGGTGCTGACCCAGTAACAGCAGCAGGAAGTAGGGTAAAAACCTTAGAGGAGCATGTGAATGTTTTATGTTCCTGCTGCAGGACTAGCTGTTGCCATTTGTAGACTGTTAATAGACCCCCACCAAGGTTGGCCTGGTCAGGGTCTATCATCCATCCATCCCCTCACATGCTCCACTGAAGAGAATTCAACCACCTGGGCCTGGGGGTGGAATGTGCTCCAGTGCAAGAACAAAAACCTCTCCCACAGCTGCCAGCCCCACCTCAGTCCGTTCTAACTCTGCCCCAGGCTCGCTGCTGGCTTATAGCTAGCTTGCCATGGCTCCTCTTGTGGCCCCATCTCTACTCTGATCTCTGTTGCTTGACTCAGAGGGAACGCTTTAGTTGCTTACACTTGCAAGGAGATAGAAGGATCCAGAGTCACTCCATAGAGATTACTGATGGGCGGGGCATGGTGGTGTACACCTTACATCGCAGCACCCGGGAAGCTGAGGTAGGAAGATAACTGTGAATTCCAGGGGCTACAGAGTGAGTTCAGGGTCAGCCTGGGGTAGAATGAGACCCTACTTTGGAAATGAAAAGATAAAAATGGGCTGGAGAGATGGCTTAGCAGTTAAGGCGCCTGCCTGCTAAGCCTAAGAACCCGGTTCCAATCTCCAGGTCCCACGTTTAGCCAGATGCAAGGGTGCAATGTCACACTTGACCATAAGGGAGCACACGCATCTGGATTTCATTCGCAGCAGCTGAGAGACTGCTGGGGTGCCCATCTCTATCTGTCTTCCTCTCCCTCTCTCTCTGTCTCTGTGTCTCTCTCCAAAAATAAATAAAATAATAAAAGAAAAATTTTAAAAACCAACAACAACAAAAAAAATAAAGATTCAGAGGTCAAGGGCTGGGGATGTTGCTCACTTGTAGAGTGCTTACCGTGCATACATGAGGCCCTGTGTTTGATCCTTAGTATATGTGTATGCATGTGTGTCCATGTGCATGTACACACACACACACACACACACACACACACACACAAAATATTCTAGGGCAGATGTGCTAGGGAGAACAAGTAACTACCACGTGACTCCTACTCCATCAAGGGAGGAAAAATAGATCATTCCTTCCATTGCTGAGTAGTCAGGATGGACCCTCCATTAGTTTGGACTGGCTCAGATGTGCTGCAATAAGAAGCAGTCCCCACATTCCAAGGTCTTCAAATAATCCAGCAGCTTTGCAAGCTGTCTGAAAATTCCCATGCAGAATATAGCTGGTGATAGGCAGAGGGATCTCTATAGGGTCTTCCACAGGCAAACAGTCCTGAGGAAGGGCTAGTTCTCTCTGGTCCCCTAGCTATTAGCTAGAACCAGTCATGTGACCCACCCCCCACCCTCACCCTCACCCTCCACCCTCATCCCCCAACCACAAGAGGGCCCATAGTTCTACCACGGGCAGGGATGGCCCTGGGACTATTGGATCCATTGCCCTGGGTTCTGCTATAGAGAGGAATCTCAACTAACTGGTGCAGAGCAGTGAGCCAGCGTGGCACCTAGCAAATGAGGGGTAACGGGTTCAGTGAGAAAGTGCCAGAAGAGTGCCAGAGTCCCAGCAATGATCACAGCAAGGGTGGGACTGTTTGGTCCTCCGGCAGCTGACATGCAGAATCGTACTTCATGCCAGTGGCCCCCTGAGCTCATTCGCCTCTCCTTCATTTGCCATCCTACAGGACACGCAGGCCCCTAGAGCCACGTGGAAACCAAACACAGCGCAAGAAGCATCGGGACACCACAGAACTGGGGAAAACCTGACTTGTACTCGCCACACGGTTGAGGAATCACTTCATCTCTATTCTTCAAGGACCCCCAAAGAACTTAACTGACTTGCCAAAAAAAAAAAAAAAAAAACTACAAAAAGAAAAAAAAACATTAACTAGAGGGTTAGTCCCGAGTCTTACAACACCTAGTTAAACTTACTGCTTCTTCTTCTTTTTTTTTAAATCGAGATAGATTCTCATTCTAGCCCAGGCTGACCTGGAATTGACTATGTAGTCTCAGGGTGGCCTACTCACGGTGATCCTTCTACCTCTGCCTCCTGAGTGCTGGGATTAAAGGCATGTGCTACCATGACTTGCCTTTTTAAATTGAATTTTTATTTTTTTGGTTTTTTGAGGTAGGGTCTCACTCTAGTTCAGTCTGACCTGGAATTCACTATGTAGTCTCAGGTGATCTTCCTACCTCTGCCTCCCCGGACTGCTGGGATTAAAGGCTTGTGCCACCATGCCCTGAGGGCGAAACTTACTGCTTTTTTTTTACATTGTCATCCTGGAACCCATGCAGCAATGTTTAAGGATGATAATGTCTATTACATTTTAATTCCGTGGTAACAACATTTCTGTAAACCCAAGGCCTAGATTTGTCTTAATTTATCGGTTCCAAATTAAACTGTCTTTCTACCTGTATAATAAAGTGAATGATATATATTGTAATAATGATATAACAAGTCCCCGGCGACGATGGCATCGTAGAGTTAACTTGTTTGAGTGACAATAATTTTTAAAATAAAACCATATTACTCTTCCAGTTCTCTATTTTGGCATCTTCTCTCCTAAAGCCTCTAGTTGAGTTAATGTACTTTCCGCATATGGTTTAATGATACCCATATAATTTTAGCAGCTTCTTTAATAAGCTGCCTTGTGGAGATTTTATCGGTTAACCAAATGGGTGGCCATACCACCGTTAATGCGCCAGACCTCATCTGATCGCAGAAGCTAAGCAGGGTAGGGCCTGGTAAGTACTTGGATGGGAGAACGGCTGATCTTGTTTGTTCGGGCGACAACGTCCTATGACACCTGGGACATTTGGCCAATCCATTTTGTGCCTTAATTCTGGGACTTTTCTAAAAGGTTTTTTTTTTTTCCTTTGCCATGTGGAAGTCCAACATGACACATTTCTGCACTCCCAAGTATTTGGACATAACTATGATAATGATTCTCCAGGGAAAATGAGATGGGCAAGTTTTCTTTTAAGTTGTTTTGGTGACAAGAGTCAAAGACACCTTTTCTGTTTTAGTAACTTTGTACTCTCTAGACATTTGAAAGAAGTGTCACAAATGGTTTTCTTGTCTGTTCTCCCTAGTTTGCCCAAATGAGTATCAGTGGAACTTTGGGGTGTCACCTGTGCTAGGTCTCTGGCCCCGGCAGACCGGCTTCGCGGGCCAACAGCGCCCTCTGGTGGACATAGGCGCGCGGGGCCCAGGTCTCCAGGTCTCCTGCTAGGCTCCCTATGGGCTGTTTATTGTTTGTTTTGTTTTGTTTTTAATTTTTGTTTATTTGTATTTATTAATTAGCAACAGACAGACATAAAGAGGCAGAGAGAGAGAGAATGGGCGCACGTCCAGCCACCAAGGATATTCTTATTTTATTTTATTTTTTTTTCACTTATTAGAGACAGAGAAAGGGAGAGAGAGAGAGAGAGGGGGATGGGCGCACGTCCAGCTACCAAGGATATTCTTATTGTTTTTTTGTTTTTTTTTTTTTACTTATTAGAGACAGAGAAAGAGAGAGAGAGAGAATGGGCACACCAGTGCCTATAGCCACTGCAAACAAACTCCAGATGCATGTGCTACCTTGTGCATCTGGTTTACATAGGTCCTGGGGAATCGAGCCTTGAACTGGGGTCTTTAGGCTTCACAGGCAAGCGCTTAGCAGCTAAGCCATGTCTCCAGCCCTGTTTTTGTTGTTGTTGTTGTTGTTGTTGTGTTGTTGTTTTTAATGTTTTTAATGCGCAATCAGGTGTCTCATTCTGTCCCTCTTCCACCTGGTCTTTTTGTTTGTTTTTGTTTTGTTTGTTTGGTTTTTCAAGGTAGGATCTCCCTCTAGTCTAGGCTGATCTGGAATTCATTATGTAGCCTCAGGCTGGCCTTGAACCCACAGTGATCCTCCTACATCAACCTCCCAATTTTTGGGATTAAAGGCATGTGCCATCTTGCCCGGCTTCTATAGGTTGTTTTGACCCTTCTTCAAGGTTTGTTCTGGCTTCTTTGTCACTTTAGCACGGGGCTATAGTCCAGGCCACTAAACTGAGAAGCAAAAAAGAGCCTTGGGTCTTAGAAGGAGAGGTCACGGGTGAGGGGAAGGGTTTGATCTGTAGGCAAGCAACAGTCCCCGCTGCTCACAGCTCATCTGGACTGGAGGGCTTTGGAAGAGGCAGCGAAATCAGGAGCTAGGAAAAGACAGAGGTACAAGAGAGTCAGAGTCCCAGGAGAATGTTGACCTTGCTCCCTCTCACACTTACAAAACTGTAGCCAGCCCTAGGAAGAAGGAATAAGGGAAGAACATAGAGAGGTCAACTGGGTTAGCATAGAGGGTCAGAATATAGCACAGAAGAAGCCAGGCGTGGTGGCACATGCCTTTAATCCCAGAACTCAGGAGGCAGAGGTAGGAGGATTGCCATGAGTTTGAGGCCACCCTGAGACTACAGAGTGAATTCCAGGTCAGCCTGGGCTGGAGCGAGACCCTACTTCAAAAAAAAAAAAAAAAATATATATATATATATATATATATATGTACACACACACACCATGGAAGATGGGGGGGGGGATCATTTCTCTAGATCTAATTCAAGCTGTATGATTCACCCCGCCTGTGGAAGTTTTCTTTCCCCTTATGTGGAGATATTAATACTCTATAGATCTGTTGTTAAGAGGAGTGAACTAGCATGGCTATGGAGCTGCCCTGCACTGTATAGGGTCACTAAGATAACTGCGCAAGATAAGGGGATAGAAAAATCAAGAAGCCGGGCGTGGTGGCACACACCCGTAATCTCAGCACTGAGAAGGCAGAGGTAGGAGGATCACTGTGAGTTCAGGGCCACCCTGAGACTACGGAGTGAATTCCAGGTCAGCCTGGGATAGAGTGAGTCCCTACCTTGAAGAAAAGAAACAGAAAGAAAAAGTCAAGAAGACCACAGAGCCACTAGCTTTATCCACGTGTCCACACCCATAAGTAAAAGACAAACGCAGGATGTTCCTGAATGTAGGTATTATGAAGTCTTTTTGTTGTTGTTGTTCACAATTAAGCTTCTTAAAATGAAGAACTCGGTTCTTTTAACTGAAATAAAGCAATGGACCATCTATTTGGCAGGTAAGTCCATTCTAGGCCCAGAAAAACCGACATAAAGGGGTTGTGATCCACATGATCAAGAAGCTGAAACTGGAAGCTGGAGTTCTGAAGGCTTCTAGGCAGAGACTCGCCTGCACTTTTCTCTAGACTGTAGGTGAGCTCCTGAAGGTGAGGGCAATTAGTGTGATCATTCATAGGACTGTCATCTTGACAGGACCCAGAATCACTCATGAGGGATTATCTAGATGAAGTGAGCCTCTGGTCCCGACTTTAAGGGATTATCTTTTTTTTTTTAAGATTTATTTTTTATTTTATTTTATTATTTATTTATTTATTTATTTATTTATTTATTTATTTTGGTTTTTCGAGGTAGGGTGTCACTCTGGCTCAGGCTGACCTGGAAGTAACTGTGTAGTCTCAGGGTGGCCTTGAACTCACGGTGATCTTCCTACCTCTACCTCCCGAGTGCTGGGATGAAAGGCGTGCGCCACCACGCCCGGCTTAAGATTTATTTTTATTTATTAGAGACAGAGAGAGGGAGAGAGACATAGAGAATGAGTGAGAATGGGTGCACCAGGGCCTCTAGCCACTGCAAATGAACTCTAGATGCGTGCACCACCATGTGCATCCTGGGTTCTTAGGCTTCGCAAGCATGTACCTTAACTGCTAAGCCATCTCTCCAGCCCTAAGGGATGATCTTGATTAGAATGAGATGGGAAGACCCACCTTAACAGTGGACAGCACCATTCCATGGGCTGAGGTTTTGGGCTGTATAAAAAGGAGAGCTCTGCTGGTCACCAATAATCATCGCTCTCTGCTTCCTCGGTGTGGACTGACTGTGACCGGCTGCCCCACACTCCTGCCACCATGCCTTCTCCACTACGACGGACTGTAGCTTCAAACTGTAAACTAAAAGGATTCCTTCCTCCCTTAAACTAATGTGTGCGAGGTGTTTTGTCCCAGCAGTGAAAAAGGTAAGTATGACAGGGAAGCTTTGAGAAATAGCCAAAGAGTCCCCCGTGCCCCAGATAAGAAGTATGAGCGGTCAGAACTGCTCGGAGGTTGTTTCTCTGCTATTGCAGCATGAAGAAGCTACCATGACTGGACTTCTCACCAGCAGATCACCTAGGAGGGAAGGAAGGGACAGGTAGGAGAGTGACCCTCACTGCCCTGTACCATCAGGTATAGCTGAGAGAAGAGACGACTTACCCCCCCCCCAAATGTGATAAATACCATTTACAGGCTGAGATCCCAGATGAAATATAAAGGAGAAAACAGGCTGGAGAGGTGGCTTAGCTGTTAACGCAACCTGCCTGTGAAGCCTAAGGACCCAGGTTTGATTCCCCAGGACCCACGTAGGCCAGATGCACAAGTTGGCACATGCATCTGGACTTCCTTTGCAGTGGATGGAGGCCCTGGTGTGCCCATTTGCTCTATCTGCCTTCCTCTTGCTCTCTCACAAATAAATAAATAAATAAATAAATAAGTAAACAATTTTTAAATATACTTTTTGGTTTTTCAATAGAGAAAACCAGCTGGCTGGCCTCGTACCATCATTCCTCTCTCTGTGCTGGGATTAAAGGCTGTACTGTGGATTCAAAAAAAAAAAAATGTGAAAACCAGCTGAGTACCTTGCCCACACTGTATCCTCTCTTCAGCAAAAGCCGCATCAACCCTTCCTTGCCGAAGCTGCTTTGATCAGGTATTTTGTCACAGCAGCAAGAAGAGTGATTAATACGTGAATTAGACGTGAATCCCTCTTGTAAGGTATTATGGGGGAGGTGAGGGTGGAAACCTGACCTAACTATGGTGCTAAGAGGTGCAGCCTCTGGAAGGTAACTAGGATTAGATAACCCCCTCCCCCACACACATACACACACCTCCAATGAGGTATTGCAGGGATCTTTATAAAAGACCAGAGAAGAGGCACACACACGTGTGCTCTGTCTCTCCCCTGGGGATGTCCTGCACCACCTCAGGATGCAGCCTGCAAAAAGGTCGTCCCCAGCTGTGACCTCTTGATTTTACTTTTTTTTTTAAAGAGAGAGAATGGGCGTGCAAGGACTTTTAGCCGCTAGGAACAAACTCCAGAGCATGCACCCCCTTGTGCGCGTGTGCGACATTGTGTGCCTGCATCACTGTGTGTCTGGCTTATGTGGGGCCTGGAGATTCGAACGTGAGTTCTTAGGCTTCGCAGGCAAGCGCCTTAATTGCTAAGCCATCTCTCCAGCCCCAACATCTTGATTTTAGGGCAGAGCTGTGAGATCAAATAAACCTATTTTCTTTATAACTTACCCAACCTGTGATATTCTGTGAATGACAGAAAACTATTTTCACTACTTCTCTGCAAACTTCCTGGTCCAGGAAGCCATGTGTCCCAACTCCTTGGGGTATTCCTGCAATGTCCAGCACCTGCTAGCCTTTTGAAAACCACTGGCTAGAAGAAAGACAAGGTCCGTAGCTCACGCTTAGCCGACCATTGGTTCTCATGCAAATCCTCAGGAGTGTCTCCTGGACAGTTTGGCTGCATTAAGTGCCTGTCTCCTCAGCTCAGCCAGTGTGCAGGAGGATGCCAGCCTGGATGGTCAGTGCCCTTGTTCTAAGTCCCCAACACACTACCTGCCTCTACATGAGCCTGAATATATACAAATGTAAGCCTTACAGAATGACAAGGGTATTGAATTATGGGTAGGAACAGTACCTGGCACAAGCAGTTCCCTCCTTAGAGAACATTTCATTCTTTTTTTTTTTTTTTTTTTTTTGAGAGAGATGGAGAAAGACAGAGATAGACAGAGAGAGAAAGGGAGAGGAAGACAGATAGAGATGGGCGCGCCAGCAGCCTCTCAGCTGCTGCAAACGAAATCCAGATGCGTGCGCCCCCTTGTGGGCAAGTGCAGCATTGCGCCCTTGAGTCCCTTTGCATCTGGCTGAACGTTGGACCTGGAGATTGGAACCAGCATTCTTTAGGCTTAGGAGGCAGGTGCCTTAGCCGCTAAGCCATCTCTCCAGCCCTCATTCATTTTTTAAAAAAGACTTTATATTTATTTATTTATTAGGGACAGAGAGAGGAAGAGGGAGAATGGGCATGCCAGGGCTTCCAGTCAGTGCAAACAAACTCCAGATGCATGTGCCACCATGTGTATCTGGCTTGCGTGGGACCTGGAGAATTGAACCAGGTTCCTTATGCTTCGCAGGCATGGGCTTTAATTGCTAAGCCATCTCTCTAGCCCCGAGAACATTTCATTCTTAATCCTTTTATCACCAGCAGACAGCAACTGTCTATCCCCTGGTGACTTCTGGATAATGAGCAGAGGATCACGGGTACAAACGGATTTTCCTTGGGCCCAGTATCACACTGCCGTTGGTCCCAAGGCCAGGTCTGAGTACCCTCCTATCCCTTGCTCTTTCTTGGAATAAGATATAGGGCTGCAAGGGAAAATTCGAGGAACTTTGATAAAAACAATTAAAGAACGAGAAAGAGACAATATGGCTAGCCAGCTTTCCCGGGCAGCTAAGGTTGAGTTTTCCAGCAATTCTGCCCATTAGGAAAGCTACATGATATGTCTTCCTTACATGGCTGTGAGAAGCATTTATATCCCTTTCACAGAGAAGAAACCAAGACTGAAATGAACACGGAGCCATGTGCTACAAGTGCCAGAGTTAGCAAGTAGCAGCCCTAGAACTGTGGTCCAAGTCCATGTCCTTGCTGGGCCATGGCCTCATATCCCTATTTTTCTGACTGATGAAACCACATCCAGCATGTCTTGTGAAAGCATTTCCAGATTAGGTTAATTAAGGTGGGAAGACATACTCTACTGTGGACTTCATCCTTCCATGGACCAGGGTCCAAGACTGAGTCAAAAAGAGAAAGAAAACTTGATACACCAGCATTAATAGTTCTCTGCTTTCTGACTGTGGACGGAACGTGACCAGCTGTTTCTCACTTCCGCTTCTCCATCGTAATGGACTGCATCCGCTTGAATTGTAAGTCAAAAGAAACCCTTCCTCCTTTAAGTGACTTCCTGTCAGGTGTTTTGAAACTCACCAACATACAGAGTATGTAACTCTTTTAGATTAGCCTCTGGTAGTCAGCGAAATGCCTTTGAAATTGACCATGTTGTCTGGGATGACTTGTTCCTTTTCATTGCGAGTAGGATAGATTCAGAAGTGTCTTCAGTTTATCCGATCATTCACTCACTCACTCACTGAGTGTACTGAAGGTGTTTCCAGGCTTGAGTGATTATAAAGAACGCTGCTGTAAACCTTCATGAACAAGCTTTTGTTGAGCGTGTCTTCATTTCTCGAGGGTAAATATTTAGGGTGAGATCCCCGGCTTGTATAGTAAGTAGACATTAAGTTTCATGGGGGTACTGGGGAATTGAACCCAAGCCAGTAGGCTTTGCCAGCCTGAGCAATTTTCTCAACCTAAAATATTTTCTAATTTCTCTGACATCTCTAGGATACATGGATTATTTATAAGTATTACTTGTATTTCCAAGTTTGAAGGCATTGCCCAGATATCTTTTTGCTACTGAGCTCTAGTTTAGTTACCTTATGATATCTACTATATTTTGCATTATTATTATTATTTTGGGGCTTGTTTGTTTGTTTGTTTGTTTTTTGGTTTTGTGAGGTAGGGTCTCACTCTGGTCCAGGCTGACCTGGAATTAACTATGTAGTCTCAGGGTGGCCTCGAACTCTTGGCGATCCTCCTACCTCTGCCTCCCGAGTGCTGGGATTAAAGGCGTGCGCCACCACGCCCGGCTTTTTGTTTGTTTTTTGAGGAAGGGTCTCACTCTAGCCCAGGCTGACCTGGAATTCATTATGTAGTCTCAGGGTGGCCTCGAACTCATGATCCTCCTAAATTAAAGATAACGCCCAGCATTATAATCATATTTAAAATAATTAAAAACAATACAAAATAAGCCAGGCGTGGTGGCGCACACCTTTAATCCTACCACTCGGGAGGCAGAGGTAGGAGGATGGCTGTGAGTTCAAGGCCAGCCTGAGACTACATAGTGAATTCCAGGTCAGCCTGGGCTAGAGTGAGACCCTACCTCGAAAAA
This sequence comes from Orientallactaga sibirica, assembly GCA_036365145.1. Classification (NCBI taxonomy): domain Eukaryota; kingdom Metazoa; phylum Chordata; class Mammalia; order Rodentia; family Dipodidae; genus Orientallactaga; species Orientallactaga sibirica. The sequence goes on along the minus strand of JAEOAD010001893.1, from coordinate 3,565,567 downwards.
CTAAAAACCAAACCAAAACAAAACAAATAAAGCAAGCAAAATCAACCCTGGAGGGCTGAAGACATGGCTCAGAGGTTAAGGCGCTTGTCTGCAAAGCCTAAGGACCCAGGTTTAACTCTCCAGATCCCACAGAAGCCAAAGCACAAAAGCACAAAGGTGGGGCAAGCACAAGGTTGCACATGCCCTCTAGGTGGCACAAGCAACTGGAGTTTGATTGTAGTGGCTGAGGCCCTGGTGTGTCAATTCTCTCTCTCTCAAAAAAAAAAAAAAAAAAAAAAAAAAAAAGAAAGAAAGAAAGAAAGAAAAAAAAAAAAAAATTAACCCCAGAAATCGCAGGTAATAGAGTTTGTATTTCCTATTCCCAAAAGAAGTCAGTGGTTTATGCATTGAGGTATAGATTAAAATCATATAAAATGTATAGTTATGACAGACCTAATTTTATACAAATTTATTCTTTAATGTGAGCGCTAATTTAGGGTTCGGGATAAATTAGGGCTGCAAAGTGGTAGAGCACTTAGCTAGCATGTTTGAGTCCCTAGGCTCAATCCCCAAGCCCCACAAAAAATTGGATAAACTGGGCTGGAGAGATGGCTTAGTGGTTAAAGTGTTTGCCTGCAAATCCAAAGGAACCAGGTTTGATTCCCCAGGACTCACATAAGCCAGATGCACAAGGGGGTGCATGCGTCTGGAGTTCATTTGCAGTGGCTGGAGGTCCTGATGCGCCCATTCATTCTCTCTCTCTTTCTCTCTCCCCCTCCCTCTCTCTCTCTCTCTCTCTCTGAAGTAAATAAAGAAAAATAAAAATTAAAAAAATTGATAAAGTAATGTGCACTGAACATAAACTGTTTCATGTAGCACTCTGCTTTATAGCAAATTCCTCCAAATTGAAATACTCCCTCCTGAAGGGAGGGGAGAGACAAGAGTTCAACGACTCATGGAGAACAGAGACTTCAAAGGTCGCACTGACCACTCCCCAGATATGAGAGGTGAATAATGTTGAGCTTCCCACTCACCAATGTCATGTAGCAATTTTCTCTGAATTGAAATACTCCCTTCTCACGGGAGGAGAGAGTCAAGAGGTTAAGTCTGGGAGAGCTAAAACTTAAAAGGCTCCTTCTTAAAGTTATAACAAGGATAACAACTGCCTGGAAAGACTCTTCCACCCGACTCGCCACCTATGCAGCTCACTTTGAGTCATCCCTGATGCTGTAAACAACCCCCCCCCCCAGCTCTATAAGTAACCCCAATGAACTCATGGGTTAACCAAATTGTTCTGGTGCAATGTACTTTGGTCTGTTGTCCGTGTGTTGTCTGGGGTGAATAGATATGCATTCATGTCTGTTCAGAGAAAAAAAATACTTCCCCGCAATACACCCCAAATGAAAGAATAGAACAGGGCTGGAGAGATGGCTTGGCGGTTAAGGCACATGCCTGTGAAGCCTACGGACCCAAGTTCGATTCTCCAGGTCCTACGTAAGCCAGATGCACATGGTGGCGCGTGTATCTGGAGTTCATCTGCAATGGCTAGAGGCCTTGGTGTGCCCATTCTCACTTACTCTCTCTCTCCCTCTCTGTCTCAAATAAATAAATAAAAAAGAAAGAAAGAATAGAACGTTTGTTCCAGTCTACGGTACTGACAATGCAGTTTTCTTATTTGACTACTAGATAGATGGTAAATATTACCCCAATCTTTTTTTTTTCTGCAGTTTCTGGTGACTTATTTGTCTGTTTGTTTGTTTGTTTATTTATTTATTTATTTATTTATTTATTTATTTATAGATAGCGTTTTAATTCTTGGCTGTAGTATCAATTAGTGGATTTAAACCTTTAGGGTGGGCCTTGCACACGGATTAGAAATTCACCAGGGGAAAATTTTGCAGTTTATTTGATTCTGAATGCACCCAGTCAAACGCCTCTCAGCGAGTGCCAGGCAAGGGAGGGGCAGACCAGTGGGCCACTCAGTAGGTGCACTACAGATTGCTTATATTTTTATGGGTGATAATTTTATTTTGGATTGTATTCACAAACTTGCTTAGGATATAAAACGAAACTGGGATAAAAGATTGTGAATTTCAAGTTGTCAGCCCAAACTAAAAATTATATTCTAAAATACACTTCCATATGTAAGTTCTATAATTTCATCTCATGTGAGATATTTATTTTTAAAATATGTTATTTATTTGCAAGCAGAAAGTCAGGGGCAATGGGTGCACCAGGGCCTCTTGCCACTGCAAACAAACTCCAGATGCATGCCCTACTTTGTGCATCTGGCTTTATGTGGGTCCTGGGGAATTGAATCCAGGCTGTCAGAATTTGCAAGCCAGTTCCTTTGACTGCTCAGCCATCTCTCCAGCCCATAAGATATTTATTTTTATTTATTTGTTTATTTAAAAGAGAGAAAGAGAGAGAGAGAGAGTGTTCCAGGTCCTCCAGCCATTGCAAACGATCTCCAGATGTATATGCCCCCTTGTACATCTGGCTTACGTGGGTCCTGGGGAATCAAATCTGGGTCCTTTGACTTTGCAGGTAAACACCTTAACCACTAAGCCATCCCTCCAGCCCCCATAAGATATTTAAATACATGTAATGCCTCTGATTCCAGTTCATTGAAAAAGTAGCTCAGGTTTAGTTTATGTCTCTTTCAGATCTGTTTAATGAAGACTCAAGATTTTAACCCCTTGGATCTTTTTTTATAAGAAAGACTTACATTGGGCTAGGGATATGGCCTCGACACTTGACTGTGACTTTTGGATTATGCTGCTGATCCACTGTACTTGAAAGAGCGTGGTAAGTCAAGTGTGAAAAGCCCACCTACCAGCCTAGTCTACTGTATTTAACAGGAAACCCTTTTACGGGCATGGTGGTGGTGCACGTCTTTAATCCCAGCATTGGAGAGGCAGAGGTAAGAGGATCACTGTGAGTTCTAAGCCAGTTTGGGACTACAGAGTGAGTTCCAGGTCAGCCTGAGCTTAAAAACAAAACAAAACAACAAAAACCTAGCAACAAAAAAGAAAACCTTCTCTTATTTGGGAAATACAGACAGTTCCTTTTTGTTTTCTCTTAGATTTTGCCCATCTAAATTACTGGGTGAATGATTCAAAGAAGTTCACTGAAGCCGATGAGTTTTATTGCTTGGGAATATAAGGGGACGGGCAGAAGCTAATAGGCAAATTCATGATATAAGGCTGTTTTAACTTCTGCATGGCCTAAAGTGAAACACTCTTTCATCATTACTCATTATATTTGTCACGCATCTCCAGAGAAATGGAGCCAATGTGATAGATAGATAGATAGATAGATAGATAGATAGATGATAGATAGATGGATGGATGGATGGATAGATTAGATAGACAGACAGATGGATGGATGGACAGGTGAGAAGGCTTTTATTACAAAAATTCATTCACGTAATTATGAAACCTAAGTTGTGGTATTCTGAAGGTGAAATGTCCCCCTCCGTAGCCTCATGTGTTTGTGATTAAGCTCATAGTCAATTCCCAGTTTGTAGAGCCTGTTTTGTTTTGTTTTGTTGAGGTAGGGTGTCACTCTATCTTAGGCTGACCTGGAATTCACTCTGTATTCTCAGGTGGCCTCCAACTCTCGGCAATCCTCCTACCTCTGCCTCCTGAGTGCTGGCATTAAAGGCGTGCCCCACCACGCTCGGCTAAGGCTGTATTTCTTTCTTTTTCTTTCTTTCTTTTTTTTTTTTTTTTTAGAGATAGGGTCTCACTCTACCTCAGGCTGACCTTTGGAATTCACCATGGAGTCTCAGGGTGGCCTCGAACTCACGGCGATCCTCCTACCTCTGCCTCCCGAGTGCTGGCATTAAAGGCGTGCGCCACCACGCTCTGCAAGCCTTTTGGAGGAAGAATGTCCCTGGAGGAGCTGCGTGTATTAGTAGCCCAGCGGACATGACAAGATGTGACGTCCAGCGTCTGCTCTGTCTTGCTTTCCTTGACATGATGAAGCTTCCTCCTTTGAAGCTGGACATACCCCCTTTCCTTCCTTCCTTCAGCTGCTTCTGCTTGAATGTTTTCTCCCAGCCACAAGCAGATAATGGCTGTAGAACAGGCTATCTGCAAATTGGACAATCAGAGAAGCTGGGTGTATGGCTCAGTCCAAGTCTGAGGACTCAGAATTACGAAAGGTGATAATGTACTCTTGGTCCAAGAGACAAGACCTGAGAGATGGGTGGGCCAAAGGGTCTATGTAAGTCCTGGAATCCAAAGGCTAGAGAACCTGGAGTTGTGATGTTCAAGGACAGGATTCAAAGAATTCCCCCTTCCCTCTGCCTTTTGGTGTCTTCCAGGTCTTCAGCCCTCCCACACTGGGTGAAGGAGTATCTTCATCACTTCGTCAACTAAATTCAAATGTCACTCTTTTTCAAGAAACACCTTCACAGACATACACAGAAACAATGTGTTTCAAGTTATCGAGGTGTCTCTTAATTAAGTCAAGTTGACACCTAAAATTAACCATCACGTTAAGTGATTGACTGAAGAGGCGAAATATACGAATGTACAAATTTTGATGAACCCTCCACCCAACCCCTCAGATCCTCCATCCCGAAATAATCAAAAGAACTGGTGCACCTGGTGTAACAGCGGATGGTGACTTTAATCCCAGCTCTCGGGAGACAGAGGGAGGAGGACTCTGTGAGTTTGAGGCAAGCCCAAAACCAAATAGTGAATTCTAGGTCTGAGACCTTGCCTCAAAAAACCAAAAGAAGGGGCTGGAAAGATGGCTTAGCGGTTAAGCGCTTGCCTGTGAAGCATAAGGACCCTGGTTCGAGGCTTGATTCCCCAGTACCCATGTAAGCCAGATGCACAAGTTGGTGCATGCATCTGGTGTTCATTTGCAGTGGCTGGAGGCCCTGGTGCTCCCATTCTCTCTCTCTCTCTGCCTTGTTCTCTCTCTGTCACTCTCAAATAAATAAAAATAAGCCAATTTAAAAAAAAAAAACAAAAAAACAAAAAAAGAATTAGTGCTTGGCACATGGTGGGTAATCAATAAAGTTAACTTATTACTATTATTTTTATGTTCTTCCTGGAGAAAGGATTTGAAACCCAAGAAATAACACATAATAATAATAATAATCTAATGAGTATTTTGGAACAATAAAATAGACAACTGACAAATAAATTCAAAACAACCTTTTTGGTTTTGTTTTTCAAGGTAGGGTGTCATTCTAGTCCAGGCTGACCTGGAAGTCACCATTTAGTCTCGGGGTGGCCGCAACCTCATGGCGATCCTCCTACCTCTGCCTCCGGAGTGATGGGATTAAAGGCTTGTGCCACCAAGCCTGGCTTCAGAACAAAAATTGTTTTAAATCATTCCACAAGTTTATTGAAGTCTCAGGTTGGGGTCCAAATTATTTCAGGCTGTGAATCTAAACTTGTGAATTTCTTGGAATTCAGCACTTGAGATCCAAAGGTAAACAACAGATTCGGCAAGATCTTAGACTGAAAAGACCGTTTTAGAGGGGCCTGGTTTATACTTAAATGATTACCAATTTCCCTTGACAGTTTATAGCGGGAGTGGCTCTTTTGCAAAACTCCAGGGGAAATGTTCTCTGGACGAGCTTATTTGTCTTTGGAGTTAGCCACCAAACATATTTTAATTTTAGAGGACTCTGCCCCAAGTTTTATTTTTCCCAGATGTCTGATGTCTAAAATCTTACCAGGTTTATTACTTTAGCTTAGCTTTTTTTTTTAAAAAAAATTATTTTGGTGGTAGTCAAGGTTGAAGAGTATGCTGGTCCACTCTTACTCTTCTTCTTCTTCTTCTTTTTTTTTTTTTTTTTTTTTGGTTTTTCGAGGTAGGGTCTCACTCTAGCCCAGGCTGACCTGAAATTAACTCTGTTAATCTCAGGATGGCCTCGAACTCACCGCGATCTTCCTACCTCTGCCTCCCGAGTGCTGGGATTAAAGGCGTGAGCCACCACGCCCGGCTTTACTCTTACTCTTCGTGATATGTAGTGTTTCTCCCACCTGCTGAACCTGACCTATGAATGTATATTAGCTTACTTGGGTCTCGATGGCTGTCTTTAGCTTATAGACTTGTTTTGCAAATTCCTCCAGGGAAGGAATCCTGTCCAAAGACTGCAGAATGTTGATTCTCCTTGATCCTTACTCCGCTTGACTTTAAACTTATCTGGCACAATGCAACATCAAAAGGAGGTGACTTGTAAACCGTTGTTTTTTTTTTGTTGTTTTGTTACCACCTGTTTTTGCCTTCTGTAACCCTTGAATATACTGTATTCTCTAGAATTTCTTCAGGACTTTTAACTGCATTGTAGCAGATAGTTCCAGACCTTCTGGAACCAATTGCAAAGGCGACATCAGACTGAAAATTAGGAAGGAAAAAAACTCCTAAACAAACACAGAGACTTTCTTTGGTGGCCGGTGGTTCCAGATACAGAAGATTAGGTTCACTAAGTTTAAAAAGAGCCCTGGGGCTAGAGAGATGGCTTAGCGGTTAAGGCGCCTGTCTGCTAACCCTAAGAACACTGGTTCCAATCTCCAGGTCCCACGTTTAGCCAGATGCAGTGATGCAAGGGCGCAATGCCGCACTTGACCACAAGGGGGCGCACGCATCTGGATTTCGTTCAGCTGGCTGGTGTGCCTCTCTCTCTCTCTCTCTCTCTGTGTCTCTCTCCAAAAATAAAATAAAATTTTAAAAAGCGCCCTGTTTTTTTTTTTTCCATCAGGAAAATTATGCAGAGACGTGCATGATACTTTGGGTGGAACGCTACAAAAACCACCCACCATGGGTTACTTCAATACGTTACTGGGCTTTGGAAGCCCTCATTCTCCCTGAAAGTGGAAAGCTGTTCGTAAGATTATTCTAGAACAAATATGTGGCGTTTTGATATGCATTTAAAAATTATTTATTTATTTATTTGCAAGCCGTGAGAGATGGAAGAGAGACAATTTGAGAGAATAGGCACGCCAGGGCCTCCGGCTGCTGTAAATCACCTCCAGGTGCATGTGCCACTTTGCATCTGGCTTTACATGGTGGTGTTGCAGCCAGGTTGGCATCGCTGGCAGAAAACACCCAAGAGCAGCTTGTGGGCAAAAGGGTTTGTTTTGGCTTACAGACTTGAGGGGAAGCTCCATGATGGAAGGGGAAATGATGGCATGAGCAGAGGGTGGACATCACCTCCTGGCCGGCATCAGATGGACAACAGCAACAGGAGAGTGTGCCAAACACTGGCAAGAGGAAGCTGGCTATAACACCCTAAGCCTGCCCCCAACAGTACACTGCCTCCAGGAGGCTTTAATTCCCAAATTGCCATCAGCTGGGAACCTGGCATTCAGAACACCTAGTTTATGGGGTACACCTGGATCAAACCACCACATGTGGGTACTAGAGGATCAAACCCAGACTGTCAGACTTTTCAAGCATGTGCCTTTAATTGATGAGCCATCACTGCAGCCTTGATTTTCTAAAAAAAAATTTTGGAGCAGGGTTTTAACCCAGGCTAGCTTTGAACTCACAAGATCCTCCTACCTCAGCTTCCGAGTGCTGGGATTAATGGCATGTGTCAACATGCCAGACTAGATAAATCATTGTTTTTTGTTTTTTTTTTTTAATTTTCAAAGTAGGGTCTCACTCTAGCTCAGGCTGACCTGGAATTCACTCTGTATTCTCAGGGTGGCCTCAAACTCACAGCGATCCTCCTACCTCTGCCTTCTGAGTGCTGGGATTAAAGGCAAGCGCCACCATGCCCAGTAGACAAGTCATTTTTAATACTTACTGAGAATTTATTTTGCAAAGTAAATAAGAATAGTTTTGGGGGATTCCTTTATATTCCTTAAATTGGGCTTCTGACATAGTAAAAGTAAAGTAGGGGCTGGGAGGATGGCACAGTGGTTAAAGGCTTTTGCAGCCACCCATTTGAAGCAGGACAGACTTTCGTTTGTAGTGGGAAGAGACACACATCCAAATAAATAAATAATTAAAAAATTAAAGTAAATATGATTTAGAGGAGTGAGGTTATGATTAAGTCTCTTACAGCAGTGTGGATGTTTAACTGTGTTTCAGGGTAGTTTATTCATTTAGTTTATTTATTTATTTATTTATTTTGGAGGTAGGGTCTTACTGGAATTAACTATATAGTCTCAGGGTGGCCTTGAACTCACAGAGATCCTCTTACCTCTGCCTCCCCACGCGTGCGCCACCACGCCCGGCTCTCATTTAGAAACTCAGTTCTGAGAACCTTCTATATGCAAAAGTTGATTCCTATGCATCTGGAATAGATAAAAGTGAAGTTTGAAAAATATATCTAGCCCTGGTCTAACTAAAAGTGTCTTGAACAAGGGAAACTGAAACGTTGGACGTGGAGTAAGACCTTTCTAGGATTCTAATCCTGCGCTTTCCAGGTTGGTGAACATGAAATGGGGCAGTGCTTTTCCACTGTCCAAGAAGGACCTGCACGCATGCCTTATGTAGTGAGTGATTCAACAAGTATTTCCTCCCAACGTATAGGATGTCTCAGCAGGTAAAAAGCTGCACTAAGTACAAAGGCAATTTTTACAAGTTGTCTATGAAATTCCCCACAGTCAGGTTTCCAAATCCATGTACATGGCAGTATGCAGAGCTGCCTGAGACCAAAGTGTGACAGTCATGGCTGTGTGATCAGTTTTCCACTAAGGTAGAGCTCTGGATGGGCAGAGGGCTTACCAGAGGCAGAAGGACTTAGATATTTCCACACAGGGCTCCAAACTTCAGGGCTTAGAACATAATGAAATACACACACCCCTGTGAAAATTAAACAATGACACTTTAAAGTGACAATAGAGCTTAGCTCTTTGTTTTGAATATTTTATTTATTTATTACCAATAGATAGATATGGAGGGAGGAAGAGAGAATGGGTGTGCCAGTGTCTCCAGCTGCTGCAAACAAACTCCAGACGCATGCGCCACCTTGCACAACTGGCTTATGTGGGTTCTGGGGAATCGAACCTGGGTTCTTAGGTTTTGGAGGCAAGCATTTATCTGCTTAGCCATCTCTCTAGTACTGGCTCTTTTTTTCTCATTTTCCCACTGCAAATGAATAATCCAATGAAAAGAACCATCCTGACTGAATTAAAAAAAAAAAAAAAAGAATGAAGGCAGATGAATTAGACATGGCGGATGAGGCAGGGCAACTGCCCAGAACTCAAGGCCATAATGGGCTACATAGTGTTTCAGGTTAGACTGGGCTATACAGTGAGACTATCTCAAAACCAACCAACCAACCAGACGACAACAAAAAAAACCTCAAACCATAGCTTAAAAACCTGGCAAGTTTACTTTAAAAGTTCTACAATGGCATGGCATGGCATGGTGGCGCACACCTTTAATCCCAGCACTCAGGAAGGAGAGGAAGGAGGATCGCTGTGAGTTCGAGGCCAGTCTGGGACTACATAGTAAATTCCAGGCCAGCCTGATATAGAGCGAAACCCTACCTAGAAACAAATAAGAGATGGCTTAGTGGTTAAGGCACTTGCCTGCAAAGCCAAAGGACCTCGGTTCAGTTCCCCAGTACCCATGTAAGCCAGATGCACAAGGGGGCGCATGCATCTGGAGTTCGTTTGCAGTGGCTGGAGGTCCAGGTGCGCCCATTCTGTCTCTCAAATAAATAAGTAAAATATTAAAAAGGGGGTGGGGGTCCGCTCGTGGTGGTGCACACGCCTTTAATCCCAGCACTCGGGAGGCAGAGGTAGGAGGATGGCCTTGAGTTCGAGGCTATCCTGAGACTACAGAGTGAATTCCAGCTAGAGTGAAACCCTATCTCGAAAAAACAAAACAAACAAACAATAATTCTATAAATGGAAGAAGTACTTGCTTGGAAAGCGGAGGGAGGCAAAAGAGAGCCGTACGTGCGGAATACGATCAATCACAAAATGTCCACATATTAAAAATCAGTAAAAATTAAAAACAAAAGCACAAAACCGCACGGAGCAGGTCTCGGGTGTTCCCGGTTCCCACCCGGGCCGGACCGCGGGGCTGCGGGACCGCCCCTCCCCGCCCGCCCCGCCCCTCCCCTCCCCGCCCCCTCCCCGTCCGCCCCGCCCCTCCCCGCAGGCCCCGCCCCTCCCCCGCCGGCCCGGCCCCGCCCCCTCCCCCCGGCCCCGCCCCTCCCCGCCGGCCACGCCCCTCCCCGCCGGCCACGCCCCCCCCCGGCCCCGCCCCCTCCCCGCCGGCCCCGCCCCTCCCCGCCGGCCCCGCCCCTCCCCGCCCCTCCCCGCCCGCCCCGCCCCGTCCCGGAAGTGCGGCTCCGCAGCCCCTCCTTCTTACGTCCCTCTGGGAGGCGCGGGGGCGGGACTTCCGGCGTTTGAAAAACTTCCGGCGGGAACCGGAAGGTGCCGGCGATACGCGACCCAGTCTTCCGACATCCCGGGCTGGAAGGTGAGCTGTGAGTTCCCCACCCCTTTGGCGGCCGTGCTGCGGGCTCGCCCGAGCGGGCGTGCGGGCTCCCTGTCATCAAAGTCACGCGCGCTCATTTTGGGAAGGGATAGGTTTATTCCATTTAATTGTCAGTGACTCACGATCTACAACCGGAGAGAAATCCCTCCTAGCTGCCGCGTGTCCCCCGGCGCGACTTCTAAATAAATGCAAGCAGCTCTTAGCGCCTCGGCGGATTTAGATGCTTTTATTTTTTTGTTTGTATTCTTTTTTCATTTTTATACCTCAAAGGATCGGAGGCCAGGGAGGAAGCACTGTGGAATCGTGCGTCCGATCTGCATGCACTTTGCATCCTCCGAAGTGCTCTGGGCATGGAGGAGACGCCGGAGTAAACTGTTAGGGAAGTGGCCACGATGCAACTTTGCCTGCATCCTTCTCCGCATGACACCATGCAATGAATGCAGCGTGCATGCAGTGCGTCTGGGATGAGAAACCAGGCTAGAGTCTGGGCGTTTGCAGCCCCGAGTTCTGAAGTCCCTTGGCATATGAGCAAACGGTTCCACCCCCAGTTGAGTCCCAAGATTCTCTTCCAAAAACACAGCAGGGCTAGCTCAATCACAAACGGCGTTGCAACTCTCCTGGCCTGTTTTTATGACTTGGGCATCTGATAAAGTTCGAAGCACTTGTAATGGTTCCTTCAGGGGAACTTACATGTGTTTTTTAAAATTGTTCCCTCTCCTTGCTGTTTTTCAATATATATATATATATGATTTTTTGTGTGTGGAGGAACTAATACCCTTTTCCAGTTTTCACTTGGTCTATTTTTAATTTTTATTTATTTGTTTGACAGAGAGGGGGAGAGAGAGTGAGCATGCCAGGGCCTCCAGCCACTGCAAACGAACTCCAGATGCATGCACCCCCTTGTGCATCTGGCTAACATGGATCCTGGGCAATTGAACCTGGGTCCTTTGGCTTTCCAGGCTAATGCCTTAACTGCTAAGCCATCTCTCCAGCCCTCTGTCTTATAGTGCCTCTGCAGTAATATCGCAGCAACCTCCAAATTACAAATTTGCAATGTGCCCCTCAGAGATAAAAATTGTCCAGAAAAGGGGGTACATCTCAAATTACTAAAGACTTGAAATGATTTTCTGTTACCGTCTTCTCAAGACAGCAGTGAACACTGTATACAGAAGGGCCTAAGAGTGATAGAAAATAAAATTATATTCCTCTATGGAGACCATGTTTGTATGTATTCTTAAATTTATTTAATATATACAGATCAGCTAGTGGTAGGCTATGGGATACTGAAGTAAAACAAACCTGTTTCCTTTATGGTGTTTACTTCATGAAGGGGGATTCAGGCAATAACACAAGAATATTTTAGACCATGTTATAAACTACTGTATAAAGGAATAATAAGGTTTTTAAAGGTCTTTTTTTTTTCAATTTTATTTACTTATTTTGCAAGCAGAGAGAGGTAGAGAGAAGAAAGACAGAGAGAGTATGGGCACACCAGGGCCTCCAGCCACTGCAAATGAACTCCAGATGCATGTGCCACCATGTGCATCTGGCTTACGTAGGTCCTGGGGAATCGAACCTGGGTCCTTTGGCTTCACAGGCAAACACCTTAACTACTAAGCCATCTCTCCAGCCCAAATAATGAGTTTTTTAAATATAGAAACCCATGTTAGGCTAAAATGGTGAGGTATAAAGGACAAGAAATGTCTACGCATTTGAGAAACAAGGCTAAGAGTATTCTAAGTAGAGCGAACCTTTACTGGTAAATGTGGTTAGACATGGAAACAGGCGCATCCTGCAGGGTATCTTAGAAAGCCATGGTTTGATTCTGAGCAAGGGTTAAGATGGGAAGTCACTGAGTGTTTTTAAAGCCTCTCTTTCTTTCTTTCTTTCTTTCTTTCTTTCTTTCTTTCTTTCTTTCTTTCTTTTTTTTTTTGAGAGAGAAAGAGGTGTGTGTGTGGGGGGGGATTGGGCGTGCCAAGGCCTCCAGCCACTGCAAACGAACTCCAGATGCATGCGCCTCCTTGTGCACCTGGCTTACATGGGTCCTGGAGAACCAAACTGGGATCCTTTGGCTTTGTAGGCAAATGCCTTAACCACTAAGCCATCTCTCCAGCCCTTAAGGCACTTTTTGAATCATCTCTTGGGTTGAAAGGTGATGAATTGGTCGTATGGACGGGAGTAGAAGCAGTTAAGAGGATATTGCAGTAGGTGACATTTGAGGCCTGCTGTAGTTGGATGTATCCCCCAAAGTTTATGTGTTGAAAACGTAATCCCCAAATTCCTATGTTGATAGTATTTGAAAGTAAGGCCTTTGGGAGGTAATATGGGTTAGATGAGTTTGTGAGGGTGGGGCCCCTGTGATAGGATTAGTGGCTTTATATGACGAGGAAGAGAAACTTCAACCCAAAGCTCTCTTTCTTTAGCGATGCGATGCTTTCTGCCCTAAGATAATTTAGCGTGAAGACCCGTTTCCAAGCCTCTAGAATTGTGAGAAAGAAATTTCCTTTCATCATATATTACCGAGTCTACCCAGTCTTTGGAATTCTGTAGTAACAACAGAAAAAAGAGTCAGACAGGAACTAAGGAGATCATAATTATTTCAGATATATTTTTGGAGGACGAATGTATGAGATTTGCTACCAAATATGGGAAATGAAAGTAAAAACATTCACAGTGTTAGACTTAGCAGATGGAGCTTTGGAAGATAATGAATATGTTCACTGATTTTGATGGCATGTCTGCATGTGTCAAAACTTACCATATTTGAACCTTTTAAGTGTGGGCAGTATATAGCGCATTATACTTCATTGAAGCTGTTAAAAATATTCCTGAGGTTTTGGCTTAACAGGCGGGTGGATGAATGGTGTGGTGACATTTACTGAGATCTGAAAGAGGGGTAGGAATGGGTTGTAGAACAGAAGAGTGGTTATCGGCACTCAGTAGATAACCTCAAGATATCTGAATGGTTTCAGAGGCAGCTGGGGAGTTTTTTATGGAAATATGAATCTTAAAGGCAAGGTTTGGGGTGGATTTGAATATTTATTTGTTTGTTTATTTTTTTATTTAAGAGAGGGAGAAAGAAGCACAGAGAGAGTGAGGGAGAGAATGGATGTGCCAGGGCCTCTAGCCACTGCAAATGAACTCCAGACGCATGTGCCACTTTATGCATTTGGCTTACGTGGCTCCTGGGGAATGGAACCTGAGTCCTTGGGCTTTGCGGCAAACCACCTTAACTGCTAAACCATCTCTGTAGCCTGGATTAGAATTTTTAATGGGTAGGTGTTATCAGTGCAGTCAAATTTGGGATAGACACCAACAGAGCATATACTGCAGAAGGTGTGCCTGTATGATTTTTCTCGCCTGGTATTCCAGCCATCTTAGTTTGTATAAAGTATACTATGATGTTCACATGACAGAATCATGTAATGATGCAACCCTCACAATATGTCTCTGCTGTGTGACATTGACTCCAAAACATAGATATGGACGACACTTTTGTTAACCTAACAAGTTTTATGAAAGTGAGCAAAAGGACGTGGGGGTGGAGGTGGGAATAGGGTCTGCATTCCCCTGGGGTTAGACCTGACATGCAGAATTGCTCCATAAATACTTTCCAACTTCTGCATATACTCTTAATAAAACGGCTCTACTTGAAACTGGCGCATGTGTTCATACAGATTCTCCTTTTTGACATAGATTCTTGTATATTTTACATGTGTTCATACAGATTCTCCTTTTTTACATAGATTCTCGTATATTTTACATGTGTTCATATAGATTCTCCTTTTTTACATAGATTCTCGTATATTTTACATGTGTTCATACAGATTCTCCTTTTTTACATAGATTCTCGTATATTTTACATGTGTTCATACAGATTCTCCTTTTTACATAGATTCTCGTATATTTTACATGCGTTCATACAGATTCTCCTTTTTTACATAGATTCTCGTATATTTTACATGCGCTCATACAGATTCTCCTTTTTGACATAGATTCTCGTATATTTTACATGCGCTCATACAGATTCTCCTTTTGACATAGATTCTCGTATATTTTACATGCGCTTTCTCCTTTTTGACATAGATTCTTATATTTTACATGCGCTCACAGATTCTCCTTTTGACATAGATTCTCGTATATTTTACATGCGTTCATACAAATTCTCCTTTTTTACATAGATTCTTGTATATTTTACATGCGCTCATACAGATTCTCCTTTTTGACATAGATTCTTGTATATTTTACATGTGCTCATACAGATTCTCCTGTTTTACATAGATTCTCGTATATTTTACATACATTCATTTCCCTTTTTACAATTTTTTTTATTAAAGACTTTATTTTTATTTATTTATTAGAGACAGAGAGAGAGAAAGAGAGAGTATGTGAGAATGGGCACACCAGGGCCTCTAGCCACTGCAAACGAACTCCAGATGTGTGTGCCCCCTTGTGCATCTGGCTTAAGTGGGACCTGGAGAATTGAACCTGGATCCTTAGGCTTCGCAGGCAAATGCCTTAACCGCTAAGCCATCTCTCCAGCCCCCTTTTTACAATTTTTTCCCCCTTTATGTCTCACTCAACTTTCCATGGAACATTGCCCCTGGGGTGCTTAATAAAGGGTGAGTTAGAAGTAAATTTGTTTCCAGGAAAGCTTATTTCAAAGCCAATGGTTAATCCAGACATAAGCCTAACCAAAGATTTGTCTTTACCCATTTTAAACACATTTTTGTTGAGGTGGAAGTGGTGATAGACTTAGTGATTGGGTGACCTTTGTGGGAATGCTTTGAATTAAGATCTAGTGTTCTGAAGGCATACTTTTTTTTGTTTTGTTTTGTTTTTTCCAGGTAGGGTCTCACTCTAGCTCAGGCTGACTTGGAATTCACTATGTAGTCTCAGGGTGACCTCGAACTCATGGCGATCCTCTTACCACTGCCTCCCAAGTGCTGGGATTAAAGGCGTGTGCCACCACGCCCGGCTTTGAAGGCATGCTTTTTCAAGACCCCTAGTGGATGCCTGAGACCTTAAGCAGTATTTATGTCATTTTTTTCTATACACACATACCTGTGATAGTTTAATTTATAAATTAAATACATCCAGAGATTAACAACTAGTAAAAATAGGACAATTGTAACTGTTGTAATAAAATCGACAGCATTGGGGCTAGAGAGATGGCTTAGTAGTTAAGGCACTTGCCTGCAAAGCATAAGAACCCAAGTTCGATTCCCCAGTATCCACGTAAAGCCAGATATACAAGGTGGCACATGCCTCTGGAGTTAGTTTGCAGTGGCTGGAGGCCCTGGCACGCCCATTCTCTCACTCTGCCTGCCGGTTTCTCTCTTTTACTCTCTCAAGTAAATAAAATATTAAAAAAAAAAAATTGACAGCATTACTACTTTTGTGCTTTGGGGCCATTGCCAGGTAGAACAGCTTACTTGAACTTTCGCACTGTGGTATGTCGCCAGTTGGTCTAACTGGTAATGGGGGTGTATACAGCCTAACTATTCTGGACGAAGGGACTATCTATGTCCTTGGCTGCATGTCTGCGACAGTGCAATTCAAAAGCCTGGGACTATCTGCCATTAACCAAGGTCCTTGTGGCTGTGTTTTATGGGTAGTTCATCATGTTAATGGTGGGTTTGAGATTCCATTGTAAAGTGCAAATGTGCCTAAAGCCTGAGGCTTTTTTGCTTTTGTGCTGTGGTGGCTGGTTGGCTTTTCTGTTTGGCCTTACTTTTGTAAGACTGCCATAAACCTGGAAGTTCATCTCAGCGAACCTGAAGCTGTCTGTGGCAAACCAGACCTTGGGGTAGGAGGGTGCTACCATCCATTGTGGATTGCAGTGGGGGGAGTGGTCCTATGGTAATCCTAGCTGGCTGGTTTGATGAACAACTTAGCATCTTTATATTTTTATGTCAGGCGTCAAATTTTCAGAAAAGTCTTCCCATTCTCCCCCACAGAGAATGATGCTCTGACTGGTGGCATTTTATTTTTATTTATTTATTTATTTTTTGGTTTTTCGAGGTAGGGTCTCACTCTAGCTCAGGCTGACCTGGAATTCACTATGTAGTCTCAGGGTGGCCTCGAACTCACAGCAATCCTCCTACCTCTGCCTCCCGAGTGCTGGGACATTTTATTTTAAGACAGGGTTTCATGTGTCCCAGGCTGTCTTCGAACTGACTCATGTCTTCTTAGCGGCCTTTTCTTTGGCGGCGGGGGAGGGGGTAATGGTCCAGTGCTAGCCCAGGTTGATCTATAATTGATTATGTAGCCCCAGTCTGGCCTTGAACTCACAGCGATCCTCCCACCTCTGCATCTTAAATCCCGGGATTAAAAGCGTGTGGCCCCATACCTGGACTCTAGGGTGGCTTTTGAATTACCCCGGTGGTCATTGACATCTGAAAAGAGAAGCTTCTCTAGCCAAAAGTAACAGTAGCATTAATATATGGGTGTGAACATAAAAAAAAATATTTAGAGGGAAGTTTGGTGGGCATGTAGCCAGACATCAGCAGGTGTTATTCCCCTAGGAGTTATGACCCCTGCAGCCACAGGCTTTTGAGATCAATCCTTAGGACATATGCCTAGGAGTGGTATAGCTGGGTCATATGGTAAATCTATTTTTAGCTGTCTCAGGAACCTCCACACCGATTTCCACAGTGGCTGGACCAGATTACATTCCCACCAACAGTGTAGAAGGGTTCCTCTTTTTTTTCACATCCTCACCAGCATTTATTGTCATTTTTCCTTTCTATGATAGCCATTCTGACAGGAGAGAAAGGGCGTGCCCGGGCCTTCAGCCTCTGCAAACGAGCTCTCGATGTACGTGCCACCTTTTGCATCTGGCTTATGTGGGTCCTGGGGAATCAAACCTGGGTCCTTAGGCTTTGCAGGCAAGCATCTTAACCACTAAGCCATCTCTCCAGCCCAGCGTCATTTATTTGATTCCTAACTTTGTGCAGACACGTCCCCTTTATACTCTAAGAAGACACAGAAGAAACAGATATTTCTTGTCTCTGAGAAATAGTTTAATGGAGAACTTCATAATTTGATGTGATTATCATCAAATCAGGCATATAATTCTAAAAACAACTTAGAATTGTAACTTTGTAGAAGTTGTTGAAAGGGCTTTTTATGAGAGAGAGAGAGAATTGGCGTACCAGGGCCTTAGGCACTGCAAATGAACTTCAGATATATGCGCCACCTTGTGCACATGCAACACCTTGTGCATCTGGCTTATGTGGGTTCTGGGGAGCTGACCTTGGGTCCTTAGTCTTTGCAAGCAAGCACCTTAACTGCTAAGCCATCTCTCCAGCTCTGAGTACACTTAATCAGCAGGCTACATAGCATGGGAACTAGCTTTGGCTTAGGAATAAACCTCGTGTTTTTCCCCCTCCAGCATTTTCCAGCAGCAGAGCTTTTTGAATGGTGCATCACTTTGTAGCTGAGTGAAGTGATGAGACTGTGCTCATCCTGCTGACCTCGTGTTCCTTTCTTCCAGATGTCAACCCGGCCAAGGAGAGCAAAACAACAGGCCCAGACTGTGAAATCCACAGATGAGTGTTCGTACTTCTCTGAGCCGTAAGCATGTTGGTTTAATATGTCGGTAGAGAACTGATGGCTATTTTAAGGACTAATACATCCTGTTAGTTACAACTTAAGTTAGTTGAGTGGAAGAAATCTATTCATGTAAATGACCACTGGTTGAACTCATGCTGTGTTCCAGCTTTTGTCTAATGTTGGTGATTACATAGAGGGAAAATAACAGAATATATCACACAATATTTACACTAGACCTTAAACTCTATCAGGGGAGGGGGTTGTTTAACATTACGTTAGAGAAGAGTCCTGATATATATATATATATATATATTTTCTCAAGGTAGAGTCTTGCTCTAGCCCAGCCTTACCTGGAAGTCACCACGTAGTCTCAGGGTGGCTTTGAACTCATGGCGATCCTTCCACCTCTGCCTCCTGAGATTAAAGGCGTGCACCACACCTGACTAGGATTTTTTTTTTTTTTTTTTTTGTGGAGACTGTCCTTTGCTTTGCAGGGCACTTCGTGGCCTACAACCAGCAGATACAAATAGCACCCCTCCCTGTTCTGACAATCAAAAATGTCTTTATACCATGCCAGATGTCCCAGGTTTCAAAATCAGCCCCAGTTGAGAATCTTTGCTATAGAGTACCATACAATGTATGCCTAAGGTAGCTGTTAAAGAAATGAATGGGGGCTGGAGAGATGGCTTAGCGGTTAAGGCGCTTGCCTCCTAAGCCTAAGAACGCTGGTTCCAATCTCCAGTGGTTCCAATCTGTAGGTCCCATGTTTAGCCAGATGCAAAGTGACGCAAGGGTGCAATGCCACACTCGACCACAAGGGGGCACACGCATCTGGATTTCGTTCGCAGCACCTGAGAGGCTGCTGGCGCGCCCATCTCTATCTGTCTTCCTCTCCCTCTCTCTCTGACTCTCTCCAAAAAAAAAAAAAAAAAAAAAAAGAAATGAATGGTTATAGGACAAGACAGATGAATTAGCAAGAAAGTATAGAGAGAAGTGGGGAGAGAACTGAGGATTAAGATCCCAGAAATTCCTGCATTTAGAGATTAAGGAGAAGAGGAGCAATTAGGAGGAAAACCTGGGGCTGGGGCGCTGTGTGATTCCCGAGGCCTGCAGAGGGTGTCCTAATAGTCCATACCAGGTGCTGCTGAGATCTGTGATGGGCGCTGCCTTCCCAAATGGCGTCACGTGCCACACGACACCTGTCCTTATGTTTTTTCTTAGTAATGGAAGGAAGGCCCTCTGCTTCAGGCAACGTGCTCATGTGAAGTGGGCTCAGTTAGTGCTCCTGTTTGCTAGGTGATGAGACAGTTAGGAAGGAAGCATGGTCCCTTTGTCTTTGGAGGAGAAGGGGTGAAGGTTGCAACTATGAGGCCATGGGCCACCTGCTTTCTCACTCTTTGGTTTTCTAATTCTGTCTCCCTTCCAGTCCACTGCCGTTGTATTGCAATGTGTGACTCAGTCTTGGGCTTCACTTCTGCAGAAATCTCACATGGAGGAGGTCGGTGGTTTGGCAGTTATGCTGTCCTAGCGACATAGCGTAGTGAAGAAGTCATCCAGCCAACTTAGACTGTTAAGAACCCAGCTGTCCTTACGCACTGGTCCCAGTGACTGTTCTTCTCCCCAGTAATTGACCTCTTCCTTCCGTGCCCGGTTCATGTTCTCGGTAGACTTCACACGGCTGCTTTTTCTCTGCTCTCTCTGTGAGTTTGGTTCTTGGCTGTTAGAAAGTTCTGTTGGAGCCGGGCATGGTGGTGCACACTTTTAATCCCAGCACTTGGGAGGCAGAGGTAGGAGGATCACCGTGAGTTCGAGGCCACCCTGAGACTACAGAGTGAATTCTAGGTCAGCCTGGGCTAGAGTGAGATCCTACCTTGAAAAACAAAACAAAAAAACCAAACAAACAAAAAACAAAAAAAAGTTCGGTTGGTTCACCTTGATCCGATCTATCCAGGACTATGAAAGGAAAAGGAGGGTTAAGAAAAACAGCTGGAAGAGTCTTGGTACTGGCTTTTCCTGTAACTTAGGGTGTTTTCCGAGCCATTTCACACTCCTTTTATTAAATTGAATTATCTAATACAAGTTAATGAATTTGATTAGCACTTAGAAACTGACTTAAGTGCTTTTCACTGTTGAAGTTGAAAAGCTCATATTGCCTCTGCTGTGACATGACTCTAAGTCACTTAAGGTCATCAGTGATTTCCTTTCATGAAGGGGTGTGTGCGCATGTGTGTGCGTGTTCATGTGCGCATGTGTGTGTGTGCGTGTGCGTGTGTGCGTGTGCGTGTGTGTGCGCGCGTTAGCTGGGGTAGAGGAGAATGGACTGACCTCTGATTTCCAATGAATGATGAGGGGAGGGTATTTCTACCTTGGTTTTTGATAATTCGTTTTTTCAGTTCTTAGCAATAGCTGTTTACATCCTCTTCTCACTCCATTTTACGTTAAACACCTCAAACTTGATCACTTAGGAAGCATATGTCACTTTTTGTGAATGATAAAAATTTTGTTTTGTATTTTTGTGTATCTTAGTCTTTACATTTTCTAATAAGTGTGAAATCATATATTTGATAGATAATACAGTTAATAAAGAAGTCTTTAACAGTGCAGTCAGCTCCTTGTTGCTGGGACGAACATCCAACCAGACACAGTTTATGGGGGAAGGGATTTCTTTCAGGGTTACAGGTCCAGAAGGAGGTTCCCTCAATGGTGGGAAAAGCTGGCTCCCACTCATAGATCTAAGCAGAGAGAAACCACCAACAGCCAGTGCCACCAGCAAGCATGAACCACCAGAGCTCAAATCGCCCTCCACACACCTTTGGTCTGGAATGAAGATCTGCTCCCCCCGAAATACCTTAGGGCTGGAGCTCCAGATCTGCCCCTAGTGACACCACTTCCAGCCAGGTGGCTGGAGACCGAGTTACAAACTTGATTTTAATAATAAAACACCTGAGTCTGTGGGGCCATGCATTCAAATTACCATATTGAAAATACCTCAAACAGCATCATCTGTATTAATTCCTACTTAGGAACAATAGGAATTAATATTTTCCATTTTACAAAGAAAACTGAGTATGTGGGAAATTGAATGCATTGCCTAAGCTTGTATAAGTTGTTAGTCAAGGGGGTTTATATAGACGTGACGTTTAGTCTCCTGTTTCCTTTAGCTGTGTGATCTGGGGCTAATCACCATGTTTTCTTTTCTAATAAGATAAGGAATTTCTTGTAAACATAAAACATCCAACTCCAACTAAAAAAAATATCCAGAGACACAGAGGCTCCCAAAACCTCATCAAGGGCTGAGAAAATGATGGCTTAGGGAAACTCATGGAAGAGGGGGCGGTTAAGTCAGTGCATTATGCACAGAGACTGGGGCCTAAACCCAGAACTCTTGAGCAAACTCACAATGCATCCAGGTTCCCCATTGATGAGGGTCCCTTTGGAAGTGGGAGGACGGGGAGGAGGACAATGGAACCAATACTATGAATGTAAAATCAGACTAATATAAATAAAAAATATATATATATTAAAAAAAAAAAAAAAAAAACCTCTTGGGCTGGAGAGATGGCTTAGCGGTTAAAGTGCTTGCTTACGAAACCTAAGGATCCAGGTTCGATTATGCGGGTCCCATGTAAGCCACATGCACAAGGTGACGCATGCATCTGGAGTTCATTTGCAGTGGCTAGAGGCCCTGGCCCACCCGTTCTCTCTCTATCTCTCCCCTCTGTCTGTTATAAATAAATAAACTCTTTTGTTTATTTATTTGAGAGAGAATATGGGTGTACCAGGGCCTCTTGCCACTGTAAATGCACTCTAGACGCATGTACCACCTTGTGTGTCTGGCTGTACGCGGGTCCCCGGGAATTAGGCCCTCACCAGCAGGCTTTGCAAGCTGGCACCTTTAACCACTGAGTCACCTCCCAAGCCCGTGTCTCTGTTTGTTGTAACTTTTGACATTTGATTTGATTTTTCCTGAAAGTTGTTCTGTCAACTTACTCCTAGGTCATCTGCCTCAGAAGATGACAAGGAAGATAGTGTCTGGGAACCCCAAAAGAAAGTTTCCAGAAGCCGGAAGCCATCTGCACCCAAGGAATCCAAACCAAAACGTGGGCCTCGGGTAAAGAAGAAGCCCCCACAGATGACTGATGGCTTAGAACATGTGGCTGTTAAGGAGGAGCTGGTAGGTGGTGTAGCGGTCACCTTTTTTTAAAAATTAATTTATTTTTTATTATTGACAACTTCCATAATTATAGATAATAACCTGTGATAATTCCCTCCCTGCCTCACTTTCCCCTTCACAACTCCACTCTCTGTCATGTCCCCTCCCCTTCTCCATCAGTCTCTCTTTTATTTTGAGGTTATCGTCTACTCCTCCTATTTATTTTTATTTTTATTTATTTGAGAGTGATAGAGAGAGAAAGAGGCCAGAGAGAGAGAGAGAGAGAGAATGGGTGCACCAGGGCCTCTAGCCACTGCAAATGAACTCCAGATGCATGTGCCCCCTTGTGCATCTGGCTTACGTGGGTCCTGGGGAATCGAGCCTCAAACCACAGTCCTTAGGCTTCGTAGGCAAGCGCTTAACCACTGATCCATCTCTCCAGCCCTTCTCCTCCTCCTGTAATGGAGCACTTACCTTCTCATTGCTGGGACAAAGCCAAAAGCATTTTCTGGGAAGAAGGGTTTATTTCAGCTTGTAGTTTCAAGGGAAGTTTCATCATGGTGAGGAGGCATGGGAGAAGCAGGCAGCTGGGAATCATCCGAGTGAGTTTGCTGGACTCTTAAACTTCAGGGCTTGCCCTCAGCGACACACCGCCTCCAGCAAGGCTCTCCCTCCCCAGGGCTCCACAACCTTCCCAACTTGCCAGTAGCAGGAGACCAAGTGTTTAAAACTCACCACCATTGATGACAGGCAAGATTGTGGTGGTTTGAGTCAGGTGTCCCCCATAAACTTAATGCTGTGTTCTCAGCTGATGGCAATTTGGGAATTGAAGCCTCCTGGAGGCAGTGTATTGTTGGGGGTGAGCTGATGGGTGTTATAGCCAGCTTCGTCTTGCCAGTGTTTGGCACACTGTCCTGCTGCTGCTATCTGCCTAATATTGGTCATGGGGTGATGTTCACCCTCTGCTCTTGCTGTTGTTTCCCCCTGCCATCATGGAGCTTCCCTTCGAGTCCATAAGCCAAAATAAACCTTTATTTCCACAAGCTGCTCTCGGTCGGGTATTTTCTGCCAGCAATGCGAACCTGACTGCAATGAAGATGGAGGAAGTGTTTCCTGGTGTGGAATGTCCCTCTCTCCTTACACAGAGCAGGGTAAAGCATGCAGATAGCAAAACTTGCAGGGCAGGGGCACACCCGTCTCTCAGATCTTCAGAATACTTACCCTTAGATCCACTGTGTTCCTTTTCTTTTTAAAAAGATTTTATTTATTTATTTGAGAGAGAGGCAGAGGCAGAGAGAAAGAGAGAATGATCATGCCAGGGCCTCCAGCCCCTGCAAACAAATTCTAGACGCATGCACCCCCTTGTGCATCTGGCTTACGTGGGTCCTGGGGAATCGAACCAGGGTCTTTAGGCTTCACAGGCAAATGCCTTAACAACTAAGCCTTTTCCCCAGCCCCTCCACTGTGTTTCTTAATCTGATTCCTCTTTCCTATGTAAAGAGGTGAGGTAGGTGTGGTGGCCACAGTTGGGATGGCAATTATTAGCATATATTGGGCAGCTGACTTTTAGCCAGGCACCATGCTCAACTTTTCCCTCCAAAATCTTGTTATTAATCCTGAGGGCGAGGACAGTTGTTATTCTGGTTTTTATAGGTAAGAAAGCTGAGGCATGAGCTATTGAACGACGTGCTTACAGAACAGTGAGTGAGCGACAGAACTGGGTTTCTCCTCAGCGTTTCAAACCCTGATACGCCTCTCGAGGGTTTCTGTACATCGGCCATGCTCACAAGTGTGATGTATGTAAACAACATGCTGGTTTAATAATTAACGCTCTGAAATAATCGTCATGAGGACTTGAACTTCCTGTGGCCCACACTTTTTCTTCTAAGAGGCTGAACTAAATAGGGAAATAAATAATCAAAAATTTGCTTGACGAGCATGGACTGAGCAGAAGAGAATTAGCTAAGTTCATTTGAGTTTATCGAATGCCGACTGCGGTCTTTGTACCATGGTGTCACAGTGACAATGGAAGGTTTTGATTGCGTGGAGCTCAGATCGTCTGAAGTATCCGTCTCACAGCAGGTTCTCTTCCCATTGGAACCCGAATTCTCAGAACTGTTTGCTGAGCTTTCTTCTGTACATCTCTAGGAATAGAACTGAATCACACTTGCTTTTTAAAATAGTTTTCTCCTGTTTCTCTGTGGTTGGTAATTCCTTTTGTGACTGGCACATTCTTGAGCTGTGCCAATTTATTTTATTAGGTGATTAGCAACTTGCAGAGGCCCAGTGCCATTTTTATCTTCATATCTACTCAGATCTATTACGCTTTGAGGGAAAAAGGAAGTGCACACAGGGCTATCTAACGTACCACATTTTCCAGTTTCAGTGTGGTGGTGGTAGGTAGATGCTGTGGTAGAGATGCTGTTATTGTAGTTCTGCCTACTTACTACAGTAATTTTGGAAAGAATATTTGATTGGCATGTGAATTTTGACTGAAACTTACTTAAGTCATGGAATAGGCTACTTGGAGAAAGTGTGAGCTCCCTCCCATAGGGCCAGCTCTCTTATTTCCCCTTTTCTCCCCAGTGCTAAGATGAATGCCAGGTCTTCGTCCTTCAAGCTCAGCTAGCCTGCTCCTTGCGGGCAGTGGTAGCGCAGATTGCTTCCTGGTCACCTGGGTTGACTACTAGATTATCATTAAAGCAAAAGGACACTGGGCATGGTGTTGCAGACCTGTATTTTTAGCACTTGGAAGGCCAAGGCAGGAGAATTGCTGTGAGTGCAATGCCCATCTGGGCTACAGGGTGAGACAGCCTGAAAAAAAAAAAAAAAAAAAAAAAAAAAACAGGCACTGGGGAGATGGCTCCCTGGGCAAAGTGCTTTCATGAGGACCTGAGTTCAGATCCTTGCCACCCAGGGAAAATGCTGGGCATGGTGGTTTGTGCCTTCAGTGCCAACACTGGGGAGCTGAGCTTACCGGCTTCCTGGTCAAGCCTGTTTGGTAAGCCCTAGGTTCAGTGAGATCCTTCCCACCCAAAACAAGATAGAGGCTGCTGAGGAGGGACAGCCACCATGAAATTCTGGCCACCACACATGTGCACGAGGACCCACATCCATCTCCATCTACATACAAAAAAAGCATACACATAGGCCTGCACACCACACACACTTACACATGCCGAAGCTAAGTGAAACAGAAATGTCTGTCGTTTCCCGGCTACGTCCTGTGTTTTCTCTCCTCGCCTGTGGAAGCAGGTGGCAGGTGTAGCTTGTTCAGTTTTATGAGCATGTGAATCTTACTCTGGTTGACTCTAATTATAATTTAAAAAAAAATGTTTTATTTATTTACCTGAGAGAGATATAGAGAGAAAAAGACAGAGAATGGGCGCATCAGGGCCTCCAGCTGCTGCAAATGAAATCTAGGTGCATGCACCGCTTTGTGCATCTGGCTTCACGCGGGTTCTGGGAAATCAAACATGGGTTCTTTGGCTTTGCAGGCAAATGCCTTAACTGCTAAGCCTTCTCTCCACCCCTAGTTATAACTGTTAAACTTAGGTTTCTGGCATGTGTAGATCTGTTGATTTTTAAAGTTTTTATTTAATTTAATTAATTTATTTATTTGAGAGAGAGAGAGAATGGGCATGCCAAGGCCCTCTAGCCACTGCAAATGAACTCCAGATGCATTTGCCACCTTGTGCATCTGGCTTTACGTAGGTCCTGGGGAATCAAACCTGAGTCCTTAGGCTTTACAGGCAAGCGCCTTAACCACTGAGCCTCTCTCCAGCCCTCGTTTATTAAATTTTAAGCTTTTTTTCCTAATTATTCCCATGTAATTGTAAGGAATAATGGAGAGAAGTTTGTGTATCTTTGGGAGATTGACTGATCTTTTTTTTTTTTTTTTTTTTTTTTTTTCTCCAGTTTTGCATGAATTCACTGATGTGTGGGCATATGTATTTGGCTTTCTTCAGTTTTGTCACATATGTGGGTTTGTATGTCCAACCTCACAATAATTCCTAATGTTGCCCTTTCAGAGCCATCCCCACCTCCCTGTAACCTCTCCCCAGGCATCTCTGGCTGCAGTGACCACTGAGATGGTCAGGAATGTCATGTAAGCGTAACCGTACAGTGTGGAATTTTAAGTTTTTTTCCCCCTCTGACCAGCACGCAACCATTGAGAGTCTGTAAGGTACTACATGTATTAGTTTGTTTGTTTCTGCTTCCGAGCAGCACCCTGGGTCACTTGGTTTTTACCTTCTAATTCTAGTTGTCCTATGCTGTCTTTGTGGCTTGACAGGACACCTCTGTGGCTATTGCTGATGTTGATGTGGAAGAGCAGAAGAACAAACCGACCTTGAAGACAGCAGGGGCCAAACGGAAGAATTCAGCCCCGAGGACCAAGAAGCTGCCAGTCGATGAGGCGGCCAGCCCAGCCGGTCCTGCCGAGGGTGGATGCGGCATCACAGAGACCCCGTCCACGAGCTCCACGCGGGAAGGGGTGTGTAAGAGAGAGGATGACGGGGACGACTTCGCCTTCGATGAGCCTGCGCTAAAAAGAATGAAGACCGAAGCTTGTCCTGAGGGGCAGCCTGTCAAGTTTCCAGCAGGTGCCAACAGCGTCAAAGAGGAAGTGGAGATGAACTGGGACATCGTCCAGGTATGTGCAGCCATTTTCTGTCCCTTGAGCTCCCCCCCCCCCAATAGTTTTTATTTATTTATTTGAGAGAGAGAGAAAGAGGCAGATAGAGAGAGAATGGGCATGCCAGGGCCTCCAACCACTGCAAACAAACTCCAGACGCATGTGCCACCTTGTACATCTGGCTTATGTGGGTCCTGGGAGAATCAAACTTGGGTCCTTTGGCTTTGCAGGCAAGTGCCTTAACCACTAAGTCATCCCTCCAGCCTACCTACTGTAGGTGCTTTGATTTCTTTCTTTCTTTCTTTCTTTCTTTCTTTCTTTCTTTCTTTCTTTCTTTCTTTCTTTCTTTCTTTCTTTCAAGGTAGAGTCTTGCTCTAGCCCCGGTGGACCTGGATGATTCCTTTCTATTTTTTTATTTATTTGAGGGAGAGAAAGATGGAGAGAGAGAGAATGGCTGTGCCAGGTCCTCTAGCCACTGCAAACGAACTCCAGACGCATGAGCCCCCTTGTGCATCTGGCTTATGTGGGACCTGGGGAATCAAACTGGGGTCCTTTGGCTTTGCAGGCAAGTGCCTCAACTGCTAAGCCATCTCTCCAGCCTGATTCCTTTCTTTTTGACCAGGTTGTACTGGCTGAGGAAAGGGCTGAAATTTCTTGATTTTTAGTTTTGCTCGTGATTTCTGGCATCGGGCTTTCTTAAGAATATTGTTTTGCATTTTGGCTCTCCATTGTCAGTTCTTTGGCTGAGAGCTGTGACCACAGTCGAGAAGGGCATGCTGGTCCATACGCTTGATGTCGGCACCCATTAGAATGAGCCCTTGAAGGTTCATTGTAAAGTTTCATTTTGAGCTTGGATAGCGCACAGAATTAGGTCATTGGCCGTTCATACATCTAATGAGTTACGAGCAAACCCTATTAGCAGCGTTGTATTTATTTATTTTTTTGCCTGATTATGTGTTATGGCGTGTGCGTATGCATGTGTATGTGTGTGGGTGCACGTGTGTGCACATGCCTCAGAAGACCAGCAGTTGATATCAGGTATTTTCAATTTGTCTCCTTCTTATATTTTGAGTAAGGGTCTCTCACTGAATCCGGCATCACTAATTCAGCTAGACTAGCTGACCAAGGGTCCTGCTGTGTTCCCCTCAGTGCTAGGATGACAGGTGTCGTTGGCCAGCTTTGTGTGGGGGCTGGGGACCCAAGCTCAGGTCCCCATGCCTGAGCAACATGTGCTTTGTGGGCTGAGTCAGCCTTCCCGCCCTACTGGAAATTTTTTTTTTCTTTTTGGTTTTTCGACGTAGGGTCTCATTCTGGTCCAGGCTAACCTGGAATTCACTATGTAGTCTCAGGGTGGCCTCGAACTCACGGCGATCCTCCTACCTCTGCCTCCAGAGTGCTGGAATGAAAGATGTGCACCACCACGCCCGGCTCCTGCTGGCAGTTTTTAAAAGGACAAATGTGAAAGCATTCCAGCTTGAGCCTGGTCACGCCTATAATCCCTCCCACCCAGAAACCTGAGGTAGGAGGATTGCCCTGAGTTTGAGGCCTAGACTACAGAGTGAGTTCCACGGTCAGCCTGGCCTGGAGTGAAACACTGTCTCAAGAAAATAAAAGAAACAAGAATTCCGACTTGATCTCCCCCCACCCACCAGATTAATGTTACTTACTTGTTCCTTACCAGCTGCCTTGGGAGTGATAGAAGAGTCCTGAAGAGTGGCTTAGTAGCAGTGATTATTATTTTTTTTAATTTAATTTAATTTAATTTAATTTAATTTAATTTAATTTATTATTTTATTTACTTTTGGAGAGAGACAGAGAGAGAGGGAGAGGGCGACAGATAGAGATGGGAGCACCAGCAGTCTCTCAGCTGCTTCGAACAAAATCAAGTTGCATGCGCCCCCTGTGTTCAAGTGCGGCATTGTGCCCTTGCGTCACTTTGCATCTGGCTAAACGTGGGACCTGGAGATTGGAACCGGGTTCTTAGGCTTAGGAGGCAGGCGCCTTAACCGCTAAGCCATCTCTCTAGCCCGATTCTTTTTTTAAAAAAGACATCTCTCCTTGCTTTTTTAAAAAATATTTTATTTTTAAAATATTTTATTTATTTACTTATTTATTTGACAGAGAGAGAGTTAGAGAGAATGGGTGTGCCAGGGCCTCCAGCCACTGCAAATGAACTCCAGATATGTGCATCCCCTTGTGCATCTGGCTAACGTGGGTCCTGGGGAATCAAACCTGGGTCCTTTGGCTTTGTAGGCATGTGCCTTAACTGCTGAGCCATCTCTCCAGCCCAGTAGCAGTGATTCTTAATCCCTTGTCATCTTCAGCACATTCAGGGTCATGTCAGGGGAGATGGGAGTGACCCTTCTCCCTGGTCCGTGAAGTGTCCTCCTTCCTTGGCCCTGAATCTGAGATGCACTGCTGAGCCCAGTGCGGCTGCAGGATCCTAATTCTACTTCTCGGGCTGAGACTGTGTCACTTGAGTGGCATCTTTTTCCTTCAGAGAGGCATCTTTTTGCCTATGCTGCGTGTTCTGTTACCAGTTAGTACAGCATTAGTACAGTAATTTTTTTTTTTTGGTTTTCCAAGTTCTGTTCACCTGTTAGGCTGACAGCATTAGTCTCAGGGTGGCAGTCATTTTTAATCCTGGTTTTACTTATCTGTAATTTTTAATCCTGGTTTTACTTATCTGTGGCCCGCTAAGGAATAGAATTGTCTTACAGCCTTTTCTCACTCTTGTTCCTGAAATCCCTAGTCCAAATGAAGAAACACTGCAATTAAGCTCCTTCCAATGCCTTCTTTTTCTGAATTCATTTAGATCCACAGGGAAATGTTTACGTGGGGTGTCATGGACCATCTGCACAAAATTCACCCTGAAGGATCTTTTCCTTTGTTTTCCTTATTTATTTTCCTTTTTCCTTTTCTTTCCTTCCTTTCTTTCTTTTTTATTATTTGCAAGCAGAAAGAGAGAGAGAGGACAGAATGAGCCCGCCAGGGACTCCAGCCACTGCAAGTGAACTCCAGACATATGAGCCCCCTTTTGCATCTGGCTTACATGGTTCCTGGGGAACTGAACCTGGATCCTTAACTGCTAAGCCATCTCTCCAGCCCCTGAAGGTTTTCTTAAAATGCAGAGTCCTTGGTCCTGTCCGAGCACAGTGGCAGGTAGATGTGCCTCACTAGGTTTGTCTCTTTTGCTTGCTTAGATGTGCCTCTGGCAGTTGGCATTGGAAGGGAAGAGGGTCTCGAAGTCCATAAAGCCTCCGACCTTTGAGACTTGGAAATGAGTCATTTATAGCGAAGAGCTGCGTTCTTTAGGCCACCTTGCCTACTGCCCCAGTCTTTGTTACAGAAGAAGGGACGAAAATGGTCCTGCTGGAGCCATTCGTCCCTACATTACAGTAATAGAAACCTTTGAGTTTAAGTCAAAAAATGTTTCTTACCAAAAACACAAGGACCTTTCCAAGAACAAACAGAACAGATTGTCATCAGGTGTCCCCAAACTGACATTTAGAAATCAATAGGATTTTTTAAAAAACAAAACAAGAAACAAACCTCCTTTTACCCTCACTGCTGCTCTTCTGAGTTCTATTCTTTCTCTCAGCAGAAAATATTTATAGCACATAGAAGGTGACAGTTCACCTGTTCATTTATCATTCACTTTATTAGTTACAGAGAATTACTAGCTAATTCTGCATTTCATCTCAAATTCCAAGAAGGTTATCTGATTGGCTGAACTTGGGCCAGGTAGGTATTCACCTCTGGTCCAATGCCTAGGGTATGGAGACCTTATCATATTGTGGAAATACGCATGTGTGTGTGTGTGTTTGTGTGTGTGTGTGTGTTTGGGGGGCTTGGAGGGAGGGTTCTTTGATGAAAGGATGGTATTGGCAGACCACCTCTAATGATCGATTTCAGTCAGTTGAGATCATGCACCGTCAGGGTAGTATGGCATTGAGACAAGGGTCCGTCAGTCAAGACTGTGAATTTATGAATGGGGTGATGATTTATTATTGGCTCTTGGTTTTTTGAGAGAAAAGTATCATGTCGTCCAGACAGTCCTGGAATTTAACTCTGTTAAATTCCTCCTACTTCCACCTTTCAAGTGCTGTGATTACAAGTGTCTAATGCCAAGGTGTTGAGCTTGGCTTATATATCATGATTAAGATTAATTAATCAGCCGGGTGTGGTGGCGCACACCTTTAATCCCAGCACTTGGGAGGCAGAGGTAGAAGGATTGCCTTGATTTCGAGGCTACCCTGAGAGTACAGAGTGAATTCCAGGTCAGCCTGGCCCAGAGTGAGACTCTACCTCGAAAAACCAAAAAAAAAAAAAAAAAAAAAAAGATTAATTAATCATGGCTAGGCCCCATATCACGAACATTACTACATTTATTAGTATTATCATGGTGGGCTAAAGAAACTATAATAGTTTTTGGTTCTTTTTTTAAAAAAAATTGTTTATTTTTATTTATTTATTTGAGAGAGACAGAGAGAGAGAGAGACAGAGAGAGAGAGACAGAGAGACAGAGAGAATGGGCACGCCAGGGCCCCCAGCCACTGCAAATGAACTGCAGATGCATGCACCACTTTGTGCATCTGGCTTACGTGGGTCCTGGGGAATCCAGCCTCAAACCAGGGTCCTTAGGCTTCACAGGCAAGCGCTTAACTGCTAAGCCATCTCTCCAGCCCAGTTTTTGGTTCTTATAACTTAGTTTGTAGTATTTGTTAGACTTTAACAAAAACCTGTTTTGAACTATAATATAGATGTAGGAAGTTACACTGTAGGAAGTACAGCGCACAGCTGGGAGTGTTCACAAGCGTAAGCACGTGTAATTCAGCTTCTAGCTGCAGACAACAGAGTCCCCCTCACACCATTTCCAGTGGCCCCTTCCTCTCCTCTAAGTACTCCTGGCAGTGTGGATTAATGCTTCCTTCTGGTGTCCTTGGGGACACATGTTGTGTGGTACAGTAGACCAGAGGAGGTGCAGAGGCTGGGTTGACAGCGATTCTGAATAGAAAATAATCCTTCCAAGTGTCATTGGCTGTGCATGTTAATTCTTTTAAGATGCAGATGCTGCCGGGTGATTAACGCTGCAGTGGATTGTGGATGCAGGGATGGGAATTTCCGCCTGGAGGGGTAGATTGTGAACACTTTGGGGGAAGGCGGTTCTCTGGGTGTTCCTGACAGCTAAAGCACAGTATGGAGGCACGCTTTCTTATCTGCCGTAGTGCTCAGGAGGAGGAGGGCGGCAATTTAAGGCCTTTGCAGTGTTTCCTAAAAATCATCTTACTTGTATACAAATTGAATTTTCAAAAAATACTTCAAAAATTTATTTATATGAGAGAAAGGCAGCTAGAGATAGAGAGAGAGGGAGAGAAAATGGGTGCGTCAGGCCTCTAGCCACAGCAAATGAACTCCAGAGGCATGCGCCACGTTGCGCATCTGGCTTTATGTGGGTTCTAGGGAATCGAACCTGGGTCATTAGGCTTTGCAGGTTAGAGTCTTAACCACTGAGGCAGCTCTTATTTGCTCTTCTAACAAGGGTTCAGATGTTGGACTTGTGTTGTAGACCACAGAACTCATGAGCTCTCAAAATGTCACAGCTACAAGATGACACATGTGTCTGGAGTTCATTTCCAATGGCTAGAGGTCCTGGCATGCCCGTGCTCACTCTCTCTCTCTCTCTTTCAAATCAATCAATAAAATAAAATAATATGGACCTCTGTATGAACTGATATGGAATGAACTCAGAAGAACATCTGTATCTTAACTAGGGGTAGAAGGAAAGGCCGTTTGTGTCCAGCAGCTGTAATGAGGGTTAGGACAAGAAGACCTAGCTGTGTCCATGGAAGGTGACCGAGGCTTAGGGTGGAAAGTCCCTTCTATGTCCACCGTCTTGTGCATCTGGCTTCTGTGGAGCCTGGAGTCAAACCTGGGTCCTTAGGCTTGGCCAGCAAATGCCTTAACTGCTAAGCCATCTCTCCAGCCCCAAGCTATATATTCTTTAAAAAAAATTTTTTTTTATTGACAACTTCTATACTTACAGACAATAAACCATGATATTTCCAAGCTATATATTCTTAAGTGGTAGTATTGTATTCTTTTATATGAGATTTTTAGAATTTACTCATGGGTCTTCATTGTCAACTTACATTCTTGCTGACTTTCACTATGCTAGAAACACCTCTTTAAAAAAATCATTATAGGTCATACATTTATCAGGGAGGTATTGGGATATTAGGATATTTTCCTGGGAGTGGAACTGCTCACTCAATGAGCATAGACACTGGAAACTTTGACGTGTGTTTTCAAATTGCTCTCCTTCCACAGGTTACCCCACTGTGAAGAATGCTCTCTCTCTGCACTCATGCCAACACAGTGAACTACCAGGTGGTCTGCTTTTGCTGCCACTCTGAAAGATGAAAAATGTATCCATTGCCTTACTGAGCAGTGTTCTTTGAGCACTGTGGATTTGAACGATGTAGTTGTTTTGACTGGATTTCACTGAAGCATCAAAATGACTGTTTCCCGTCTGATTGCAGTACATAGATAATCAGATAGTTTTCCTTCCCTTCTGAAAAAGCTCCAATAAGTATCTTCTCAGTGACTGTGGTCTCAGTATTTGACTGTGTTTTTTAATACTATCTTTGGAACTGTAAGGCATAGCACAGATCTGCACCTTTTAGTGTTGTAAATCCCGATATATCTTTACTTGCAGGTTTTATCTGAGAGAACTAATGTTGAACCCTGGGTTTGTGCCAATATCATTCGTCTCTTTAACGATGACAACACGATTCCTTTCATTGTTCGGTATCGCAAAGAGCTTATCAATAACCTTGATGCTGATTCCTTGAGGGAAGTTAGACAGACGCTAGAGGAACTACGGTAAGAGACCTGGGGAGGGCTGTGCTCCATGTAAAGTGCGCTAACGGAAAAGGACAGAGGTTGTCTGAGCCAGCAGTAGAGCCAGCGAAGGAGTGAGTGACTGTTTCGACAATTCAGTGCTTTGTGCCTCGAATTATTTTAATCTCAGTATGATGCTCTTCTGCCAGAGTCTGTTTCATTTGCTTAGAGATGGATAGAGTCCCTCTGCTGGTAAGGGTTTGCAAGGCTCGGGCGTGTCGCAACAGAAAGGTTGTGGTTAACGTGTCCTGCAGGGTTTGACTGTCATATATATATATATATATTTTTTTTTTTTTTCAAGGTAGGGTCTCACTCTCTAGCTCAGGCTGACCTGGAATTGACTATGTGGTCTCAGGGTGGTCTTGAACTCACAGCGATCCTCCTACCTCTGCCTCCTGAGTGTTGGGATTAAAGGCGTGCGCCTCCACACCCAGCTAGGGTAGATATATTAAATTCCTGTTTGATTTATATCATAGTTTCAATTTATGATAGGCTTCCCAGGATATAACCTCATCATAAGATAGGGACATTGCTATGGAGTTTAGGAGGAAATATATTTCCCTTTTCTGTTCTTCTTCTTCTTTTTGAGGCAACAGTCTGGTCTTTTTTGTATATGTGTGTGTATGTGTGTGTGTGTGTGAGAGAGAGAGAGAGAGAGAGAGAGAACAATGGTGCACCAAAGCCTCCAGCCACTGTCCTTGAACTCCAGATATGTACACCACCTTGTGTGCATGTGCGACCTTGTGCGTGCCTCACCTTGTGTGTTTGGGCTGTGTGGGATCTGGGGAATCAAACATGGGTCCTTAGGCTTTACAGGCAAGCGCCTTAATCTCTAAGCCATCCCTTCAGCCCTTTATCCATTCTTTTAAAGGCAGTGGTAATTTAGTCAATGGATTGTAAATTTTACATGGTCATAGACGAAGAGTGGCTATTCTTATCTTTAGTCATAATATAATAGCTCAGAAGTAAGTTTTTAAAGACTATAAAACTGACCATATTACCCAGAAGGAATTATGATAACACTGTTTATCATTCATGCATTTACTGCATGTTTTCTATAAGCACTGTGACATTAACATGTATGTTCTTCAGGTGTACTGCAGCAACCTGATGAAAAGTGCACGTAATCCTGTTACCAAGCTGTTTTGAATGTACTGAGGCCTTTTTTGTGTGAAAAAAAAAAATCCTGAAAGCTTTCTGTGATGTTTGAGAACCTCTCTCTCAATAATTATTTCACCCCTTTTGTTTAAGCTTTTTAGTGCCAAGAGAACTAAAATGTCAGCGGGGGCTGGAGAGATGCCTTAGCGGTTAAGGCACCTGCCTGCCAAGCCTAAGAACCCCAGTTCCAATATCCGGGTCCCACGTTTAGCCAGACACAAAAAGTGAAAAGTGCGCAAGGACGCAATGCCGCACTTGCCCACAAGGGGGCGCATGTGTCTGGAGTTTGTTCACAGCGGCTGAGAGGCTGCTGGCATGCCCATTCTCTTTCTCTATCTCTCTCTTTCTCTCAAAAAAAAAAAAAAAAAGTCAACAGTGGTAAACTGCATTTTGTTGAGGGGCAGAATCATCCAGAAGCCTAAGAGCAAACCTGATGGTGCCGGGTGCAGCTCTCAGTGGCCAGGCTAGAGAAACTGGACGCTAACGTCTTGTCTGGGAGAAGTGCCTGCTTTCAACTCCAGCAGATGACTGGCTTCCTGGATTACCTGTCTACTTTGCTGGAGCTTTCTGTTTCTGAAAAGACATTGGAAATCTAGGATTCTTGTGTATAAAATTTCTGGGCCAAACACAACCATCTACAGGACACATCTGGAAGGTCTAGTGGTTTGTCAATTCTAAAGTAGACTTTCTATTGGGGTGGAAAGTAAGCTAAAAGTCTGTGTGTTTTGGGACATGAACTTGGGATAAGAATGACAAATAAGTCTAGTTTGCTTAAAAAAATTAAAGATAGTCAGGTGTGGTGGTGCATGCCTTGAATCCCAGCACTCGTGAGGCAGAGGTAGGAAGGAGGATCGCTGTGAGTTTGAGGCCAGCCTAGGTCTATAGAGTGAGTGCCAGTCTATCTTAAAGAAACAAACAAAAACATTTTAAAAGCCAGGCATGGTGGCACACGCCTTTAATCCCAGCCCTCGGGAGGCAGAGGTAGGAGGATCACTGTGAGTTCGAGGCCACCCTGAGAATACAGAGTGCTCCAGGTCAGCCTGGGCTAGAGTGAGACCCTACCTTGAAAAACAAAAACAAACACACACAAAGAAATGTCTTAAAAGATATTTTGACAGTATTTTGTTATACAGGGGACAAATAGAAGCTTTATATCAAGATTATTATTATTTGATTTTTGTATCAAAACACTTACACTGCAAAAGTATTCTGATCTCTGGATTTCTACCAGTAGAGGAACACATTTAATATTAGTGGAGAAAATTCCCTGACATAAGTGGGAACAGACTGGTGGGGCTTAGATCTTTTTCTAGATTATAGCTGGTTTTTTTTGGTATTGAGACATGGCCTTTACTTCCTCCCTCTCTCTCTCTTTCTCTCTCTCTTTCTCTCTCTCTCTCTGTCTTTTGTTTACCCCTGTCTTTGAGGCAGTGTCTCACCCTGTTGTCAGGTTGGCCTCAGGCTCAGCGTGATTCTCCTACCTTAGCCTCCTAGTGCTTGGATTGTAGGTTCGAGACACCACACCTGGGGGTCTCTGCTTTTTCTTAAGCTCGGCATTTTCTAAGCTGAAACACTTTTTTCCTTCTGTTAATTACTACCTGTACCCAAGAAGTGAACGCAACTTAGTAAGTCATATTATTTAAACTAGGAAATAGAGGACAGAAAACTTAGAGGCTGGGGAGGATTCTCAGTGGTTAGAGACTTTGCTTGTAAAGCCTGACAGCCTGGGTTCAATTCCCCAGTACTCATGTAAAGCAAGATGCACAAAGGGACACATGAATCTGGAATTGCAGACACAAGAGAATAAAAAATGTAGGAATAGTTTGTGTAGTAAAGGCCAATATTGTTTCATAGAACATTGTTTTGACTCTATGTGTGTATTAGGTTGGAGGGACAATATATTTCTCAGCAGTAAATATGCTGTTATAAAGTGAATTAACTAGTGTAATTTGGATAGTAAAAAGTTTCTTGAATTTTTTTTTTTTTTTTTTTACTTTAGTTGCCTCTTGTCTTCTTTATGTGCAGGTCAACTGGAAATTGGCCTTTGGTCAAAATAACCCTGGAAAACAGTTTTGGATTACCAAAACTCTAAAAAACATATACACTGCAGTCCATGGACTATGTAGTGTTCTCTTTAATTAGTAATCTTCTGCTTTTAGTTTTTCAAAAATTAAATATATTTAATTTTCTTTTCCATAAATCGTTTTTTTTTATTTATTTTTTTGGTTTTGTGAGGTAGGGTCTCACTCTGGTCCAGTCCAGGCTGACGTGGAATTAACTATGTAGTCTCAGGGTGGCCATGAACTCTCGGTGATCCTCCTACCTCTGCCTCCCAAGTGCTGGGATTAAAGGCGTGCGCACCACGCCTGGCTCATAAATCGGTTTTTTTTTAGAGAGAGTGAGACAGAGGCCAGGGACTCAGACACTGAAGTCAAACTCCAGATGCTTGAGCCACCTAGTGGGCATGTGCGGCCTTGCGCTTGCCTCACCTTTGTGCATATGGCTTACATGGGATCTGGAGAGTAGAACGTGGGTCCTTAGGCTTCACAGGCAGGTGCTTTTCATAAGCCATCTCTCCAGTCCCCATAAATCTCTTTATTTTTTACTTTTTTTTATTTTGAGAGAGAGAGAGAGAGAATGGGCGTGCCAAGGCCTTCAGCTGCTGCCAGTGAACTTCAGATGCGTGTGCCCCTTGTGGTACATGTGCGGCATTGCATGCTTGCGTCACTGTGTCTGGCTATATGGGACCTGGAGATTCGTACATGAGTTCTTAGGCTTTGCAGGCAAGCACCTTAACTGCTAAGCCATCTCTCCAGCCCCCCATAAATCATTTTTAATAATTCATGTTATCAGTAACTTTTGCCATCATCTTATCAGTAGCATTACGAGGCAGATCTTGTAAACAGGACGAGGTGATGAAATAGGATGGAGAGCATGATATATATGATAGAATTCGATGTTCATAGCGGACACTGTTGAAAAGTGAGCAATCCTCTGGGCTGGCCCTTTCCGTTGCTCCTATTTTTATATTGGTCCCTCTACATTGACTCCTGGAATCAGCTGTTCTCTGTAGAATCCTGGCTCTTTTATAGTACAAAACGGTATTTAGAAACCAATTATGGACGCTAGGTGCCCACCCTGAGCTGTGATGGTCCAGTAGCAACCATCATTCCTGGAACCCATGACTCTGTGCCATTCTTCTGACTCCTGGGCTCGGGCAGGGAAAACGAAGGCCGAGCTGGCTGTGTGGTGGAGAACAAGAAAGTGCCCTTAGAATGAGAGAGGCAAGTCAAAAGGAAACAGCAGCTTGCTCGATGGGTTTGCTACTGATTAAATCAGTGCAAGTCTGAGCAATAACTTCAGTGACAACAATGAGTTATGACTGTAAAATAAGAGCCACAGACTATAGTGAATAACTTGAAAGCTTCATGAGGGATGTGGCCGTGTTACTGCCTCTGGGCAAAAGTACTGGTATCAAGTGAGGAGAATGAGAAAGGTACTTTGGAAATGGGACAGATCAAAGCCACTGGCTACTTAAAAGGCGTGGTGAAGAGAACGCTTCCTCACTTCCATGGTGTGCCTACGAGGACCTGAATTGAGTTGTAAGAAAATCCCAGATAAATCCAAACTTTAAGACACTCTACAAAAGAATTAAAGTATTAAGGCCTTGAAAATCAAGGAGAGCCTAAAACACTGTTTCTGCTGGCAAGAGAATAGACGTGTCACAGCTACTGCCACAGGCTCGAAGCAAGTCTACTCAGAGAACCTTACCAACACAGCTGGTGGACCTGCCAAAGGCCTCGGCTGAGAATTAGCACATAGCAATAGCTAAGTATTTATTACCTTGTTCCGCTGGTTTTGTTGTGATTTTATTGATTACTTATTGGAAGTGCATACTAGAGTACTAGGGTAATGTTACTAGAGTACTAGGGTAATGTCGCTAGCAGGTGGGACTGATAACACTCACAACTCTGTGAATGTGAGATAGCATCAAAAAGCACATTTGACATAGTAAGTCCTTATATTACAAAAGCGTTCATTTATTTTCAGGGCTGTTGCAAGGAAGGTTCATAGCACTATCCAGAAAATTAAGAAGGAGGAGAAGATGTCCGAGTGCTTATTAAAAGCCTTGCTGAATTGTAAGACATTTGAAGAACTGGAACATGTGGTAAGAGAATCGACTTATCTTTTAACTTAATGCCTGGACGCTTTGTGATAAGACAGTGTTACCGAGGTGTTTGTTTTTTCAGTGCTAGGCACTGAGCTTAGAA
Organism: Orientallactaga sibirica; assembly: GCA_036365145.1. NCBI lineage: Eukaryota > Metazoa > Chordata > Mammalia > Rodentia > Dipodidae > Orientallactaga > Orientallactaga sibirica. Next base: position 3,526,476 of record JAEOAD010001893.1, on the reverse strand, counting down.
AGTTGGCTAATACATATTCTTTGCCCTTCAGGAATTCTTGTCAAGTGGGCAAGGAGAGTAGATTATACAAGTGTGAAATACAAGGGAGTGGCTGAACTAGAGACCTAAGCATGATTGTATTGAGCTTGTAATGGGTACAATCAGCCCTCCATTTATTTGTGGGTTTATATCTGTCAGCTCAATCAACAATGGATGGAAAATATTTGGAACAACAACAACAGAAAAACCTGTCCGTATTAAACACACACAGACCTTTTTGTTACTCTTCCCTAAGTACACTACATAAAAACTAAACATAGCGTCTATGTTGTCTTCGGTTTAATAAGCAATCGTGAGACAATTGAAAGCACGCAGCAAGAAGGACGTAGGTTGTATGCAGGTGGCATGACACTTTCTGTTAGGGAGACGGTATTCGTGGAGGTGGGAGGGGCACTCTTAAAATCAGCCCCTTGTGGGTACCAGGGGAGGATTATACTGGGAACTGGGGCATGGGAAGAGCTCACATGAAGAAGGATTTGAGGGTAAGCAGGTCGGGATTCAGCGCAGGAATGCCCGCTCTTGAAGTATGTGTGAGGAAGGAGTCTGAGAAGCATGAGGCAAAGCTGGAAGAGGTGGCACACGGAGCAGGAGGAAGGAGAGTTTTTGAAGGGGGTATGATCAGTGGTTAAAGCTAGCCTGGGAGGTTGGCAAGGTACAGACTGGAAAATTGTTTTGTAATTAGGAAAGCATCAGGGATCTCTGGGACACGACTTCAGCAAGGTGCTTCGGAACCGAATCCAGATGAGGGCGGGTTGAGGAGTGACTACGGATTAGGAAGTATAAGCATTGTGTGTAGATTCCTTTAAATAGCTTGCTTTTCGCGGAGAAATTACAGTCCAAGCAGTGAGTTTTTTTAATGGTAAAACCATATCTAGAGCTAATTAAGCACATGGACGTGTAAAGGACACACGGGCGTGCAGCACGGGAGTAGGCGCTTAGCGTAGTTGGTCTGACCTCATCTCTGAAGGGAGAAGACAAGGTGGAGAAGCGAGGTCGTGAGCACTTCAGCACGCCCTCTCGTTTTGCATTCTGCTGTTAGTTCTTGCTTTTTAAAACAGAATCCTGTGGTTTGTTTTCTCTTTTCCCCCCTAGTCTGCACCATATAAAACGGGGAGCAAGGGCACCAAAGCCCAGAGAGCTAAGCAGTTGGGGTTAGAAGGAGCAGCGCGGACACTGCTTGAGAACCCAGGACAACTCAACCTGCTGTCTTACATCAAGCCCAACGTTAAAGGTACCGGCCTTCCTGGCCTTCCGCGCATTACCTCTTTCTCCTACCCTCCTCTCCTTGTGCCAACACTGACGTTGAAAGTGCTTTCGTTAAGAGCCGGGAGGAGCCTCGGTGGGTAAAGTGCTCGTTGCACAGACACGGAGACCTGGTTCGAGTCCCCAGCACCCACCTAAAAGTCAAGTGTGGTGGCATTGTGTGTAACCCCAGCATGGGGGAGCCAGAGACAGGATCCTGGGGCTTATGGCTGGCTTGTCTACTTGAATTGGTGAGTTCTGGGTTCAGTGAGGGACCCTGCCTCAAAAAAAAGAAGAGATGGAAAAGTGATACCGGGAGATGGCTGATGTCAGTCTCTGGCCTCCAGAGACGTGTGCATACACATGTTCCTGCACACATGTCCACTTGCTCACACATGTACACACACATGTGAACATGCATTCATATACACACAAATAGTTTCATTAAATAATGACTGCATAAAACTCTATTCAGAGCCAGGCGTGGTGGTGCATGCCTTTAATCCCAGTACTTGGGAGGCAGAGGTAGGAGGATCACTGTGAGTTCGAGGCCACCCTGAGACTCCATAGTTAATTCCAGGTTAGCCTGGACCAGATTGAGACCCTACCTCAAAAAAAAAAAAAAAAAAAAAAAAAACAACCTCTATTCATAGCATGTAAAGACCAAATGATAAAAAATATGTCCTGATCTCTTCTTTTACTCTTTGGTTTTCCTCATGTTTTCAATATATTTTAAAATATTTTTATTTAACTGCTAAGCCATCTCTCCAGTCCCCTGTACTTTTCATTTTTTTTTAATAAACCCCTTCACCTCTCAAGTTATAAAGAATCTCCCATGTTGTTTTCCAAAGCTTTTATTCTCTCTGGTTTTCAAACTATAAAACTGATATCTCCCCTTAAAAAAAATTTCAATACCTCTGACATGTTCAAAGTATAAACTGGAGACTTCTACTTTCTAAGTCTCAAATCTGTTTGCAGTGTATTCTGGCCTTTTGTGTGTAAGACAGAATGAGAGTGTTGGAGGAAGGGGAGATACGTCTAAGGCAACCCAAGGGAAATGAAGTGAAGTCATGTTAAGGTTTGTTGGCGTTCTTGTCAGAGCGAACTTTAGCAAAGAGTAATTTTTCTTTCAGGATCACCCTTAGGATTGAGTGGGAGATCAATGCTTAAGGGTCCCTCCCATGTTCAGTTTTTTGGGGGATGTGTTTGAACACACTCTTGCTGTTTGAACAGCCCAGTCTGACTTTGAATTTGACTTCATGCTTTCTCCTCCCAAGTGCTAGAATTACAGTCTTCAAAAAGAATACTTAATTTTATGTGTTTTTTTTTAAAAAGATTTTTATTTACTTATTAGAGACACAGAGAGATGGGGGGGGGGGAATGAGAATGGACACGCCAGGGCTCTAGCCACTGCAAATGAACTCCAGATGCATATTCTACCTTGTGCATCTGCCTTACATGGGACCTAGAGAATCGAACCTGGGTCCTTAGTCTTCACAGGCAAGTGTCTTAACCATTAAGCCATCTCTCCAGCCTAATTTTATGCTTTTAATAATTGTATATTTAAAGTGTATAGCATGTTTTGAAATATTTATATATGTGTGTATAATTAAGGAATACTGTATAAGATAAACAAATGAATGTCCATCATCTCTTACAGTTTTGCCTTTTTCTGTCTTTTTGTGTGATCAGAGCACCTAGAAGCTACTTTCTTAGAAAATTTTAGTTTGCAATACCCTGTAACGAACTGTAATCCTCATGCTGTTAGATCTGCAGACTTACTCAACCTCCCTAACTGCAAATTAACCACAACTTGGACCTTTACTTCTTTTTCTGTGTAATTCTAGTTTCTTTTAGCTTTCTGTTGATTCTTCAGAAAGGGAGACATACATGTCAATAGAGGGCAGTCTCTGATAACAAAATCCCGATAACATGCTTACCTGTAGAGAATCGTAGCATATCATAACCTGCTTCTAGGGTTTTTTGTTTTTTGAGGTAGGGTCTCATTTTAGCCCAGGCTGATCTGGAATTCAGTCGGTAGTCTCAGGGTGGTCTTGAACTCATGGCGATCCTCTTACCTCTGCCTCCCAAGTGCTGGGATTAAAGGCATGCGCCACCATGCCCGGCTTATGCCTGGCTAATTTTTAATGTTTACATAATTTCAATGGTTGCAGTATTTAACATTTTAATAATAAGCTTAGCCACGGTGGGAACTATGAGAGCATCTTGGGGGGTTTCACTAGACTGGATGTTAGAGTTTTGGAAATGTTTGATGCATGGACAGCTTGTTGCCCGTGTTTTCCTTGTTGTTGCCTTCTTGCCACTCGTACGCTCTTTGGACAGTGATCTCCTTCATTCTGACACATACTGAGTTCCTCTTGGGGAGGTATTTTTTTAATATTTTGTTTTTATTTGTTTATTTGAGAGAGAAAGAGAGAATGAGAATGGGCATGCCAGGGCCTCCAGTCACTGCAAACGAACTCCAGACGCATGTGCCACCTTATGCATCTTCTCCAGACTCATGTGCCACCTTATGCATCTTCTTTACATGGGTCCTGGGGAATTGAACCTGGAACCTTTGGCTTTGCAGGCAAGCTCCTTAACCACTAAGCCATCCCTCCAGCCCTAGAAATCTGTATTTTTAACAAGTTATTTTTGGGTCCAAAGACAGTACCAAACATTGCTTTAAAGTTCTAGCATAATTTTGGGCTGGAAAGATAGCTTGGCGGTTAAGGCACTTGCCTGAGAAGCCAAAGAACCTAGGTTCCATTCCCCAGGACCCACATAACCAGATGCATAATATGGCCCATGTTTCTGGAGTTTGCAGTGGCTGGAGGCCCTGAAGTGCCTATTCCCTCCTCCCCCGCTTCTTTCTCTCAATCTCTAATAAATAACAACAAAATATTTTTAAAATTTTAGCATAAATTTAATTACATTGATTACATAAAATTCTCAAAATGTATTTTTCTCATATGATGGGGCTTTTCCTTTTCTTTTAAAGCACATGGTGGATGCTATGTGTGCTCTTTCTGTTTTTTAAATTTAAAAAAATTCTTCTTTCTTTCTTTATTTATTTATGAGAGAGAGAGAGAAAGAGGCAGATAGAGAGAAACAGAATGGGTGCTCCAAGGAATTCAGCCACTGCAAATGAATTCCAGATGCATGTGCCAACCTGTGGCTTAGGTGGGTCCTGGGGAATTGAACCTGGGTCCTTAGGTTGTGTAGGCAAGCGCCCTAACCACTAAGCAAGCTCTCCAGCCCCCATGATGGGGCTTTTGTCCTTTGTAATCGCAAAGACTGCATTTTCTTTTTTCTCTCCTGTTTCTGGTAATGGTTTACATTGTAGCCAGTTTTACTACTGACACATCCCCCTGGTGTTTTCATTAAACTTTGTATAACCGTAGTCCGAGGTGCGTTAGGCTCCAGGAGTTAGTGCCCTGCGAATACTCTTTGGAGATGAAGATTGATCTCGGGGATCACTTGCGATGCACCATACCCGTCTTGTTCTGTGTTCAAGTTCCTGCGTTGTAAAAGGAACTTGTTATTGAAAACTTTCTCATAGAGAAATTCTTCTAGAATGTAAATGGAATTTCTATTCATTTTAATACGAAATATCTTTAAAGTAATTGTAGTTATTTCATAGTTGCTACAAGCCATGTGTCACACACCTTTAATGCCAGCACTCAGGAGGCTGAGATAGGTGGATCATCTGAGCTCCAGGCCAGCCTGAGCTACAGATCGAGTTCCAGGTCCTCATGGGCTAGAGAGAGACCTTGAGTCAAAAGATAAAAAATAAGAGAATAAAGGAACAAACAAATAACTACAAAACCCAGTAACCCAAAAGGACTTTTTATTAATTATGCCATAATAAGAGTGTGCTGTCCTGTTCTCTTAGGTTTTTTTGTACTGTTGCTCATTAAAACTGTGCTCACAGCAAACACTCAGTGCTGATATAATTCAAGCTTGAATGTCAGACAATAAAAGCTTTAATGCACATAAACCAATGACAAGAGGACTGCAAGAAAGCAGTACAAATGGTCTCTAGTCAGTGGTCAGCTTTATCACCAGGGTCATGCTGTATAAGACTCACGTTATCAATGTGTAAGTCAAAAGTGCTTGGAGAGAAATGAATGCGTTGTGCGTAGCCATTTTAAGTGCCTGCACAATAGGTTTTGTTTTGAGTTTATCATAGTTGATGAATTCAAATGGGTTCCTAGCAATGTGAGTAAGTGCCTTATATCCAAAATTGTAATAATAATAAAATTGCTTGAAAAGGAAAAACCCACTTAATTATGTATCTAGGGATATAACTCATACCATATATATCAGATATATTTCTCCTAACATTTGATTTTTGTAACCACTTCATAATGGAGGTACTGTTATTCCATTGTTAAGATAATTGGGGAAGAGAAGTCAAGTAACCCATCTAAGGTCCCAGTAGAACCAGGGAGAGACCAGTGCTGGCTCCAAAGCTATATTTCTACCACTAGATAGTATATTATGAATGGACCTGCCTTACTGCTTATGGAGTTTGGTTTTTGTTGCATATGAAAATAATTTGTTGTTATGACACCTTTCTGTCTTAAGGTTGTTGATTTCAATGTTTTATTTTAACTAGAATTTCATTTAGTGTGATTTGTTTGTAGACTCTAAAACCAGTATTAATACTTCCTGTTTTTGCTCTCTCTCTTGCCCTCTTTGTAAAGGGCTGGCTGAGCTTCAGGATATTGAAACAGGAGTACAGCATATTTTAGCAGACATGATTGCTAAAGACAAAGACACGCTTGACTTCATCCGGGACTTGTGAGTACTGCCCGTAGTTTTCTGCCTTGTGGACCCATCATGGTTAGCGCTAACACGCGTGCTCGTTGAAAACATTCTCTTTCTTTTCTTTTTTTTTTTTTTTTTTTAGTAGCAGAAGTCTTGTTTAATTTAATTTATTAATTAATTTATTTATTTAGGTAGGGGTCTCCAATACTATGTAGTCTCATGCTGGCCTCAAACTCACAGCGATCTTCCTACCTCTGCCTCCTGACTGCTGGCCATCATGCCTGGCCAGAACCCTAACATATAAAATAGACAACAGTGCCTTAACCGCTAAGTCATCTCTGCAGCTCAGAGTTTTTGTTTTTGATAGAGAGCCTCACCGTGTAGCCCAGGCTGGCCTTAAACTCACAGCAGTCCTCAGCCTACCTGGATTATGGGCCACCAGGCCGGGCCCACTGTTTTTAATATTGTATTGTTAGTGGCCCCAACAGCTGTGAGAGGCGAAGTAGAAGAATGACTTAGGCTGACATGTGTTTTTACAGCTAATTATGTGGCTGAAATCTGGTTTAGTTTAATAAATTGTTATTGGACCCTGTCCATGTTGCTGTGCCCTCCCCTCTTTTTACGTCTACTTGACTGAGGCTGCCGAATTCAGTGGTTCAGGAAGGAGGGCCGTGTATTGGTCTCGTTTCTGTAGACTGCTTTGGTTTTTCGCATAACTTGCAGAGGATATCTGAATGCAGTTAGACGTTTGGTGGGAAGGGGTGGGTTGCCATATTAACAGATCTTTAGGACACATGCTGCCATGATGAGCAGAGTACTTTAGTAGGTTGACAGTATCATTAAAAAAATATGTTATTAATTTGCAAGCAGAGAAACAGAGAGAGAGAGAGAATGGGCATGCCAGGGCCTTCAGTCACTGCAAACGAACTCCAGATACATGTGCCCCTCATGGAGAATCAAACCAGGATCCTTTGGTTTTGCAGGCAAACGCCTTAATCACTAAGCTGTCTCTCCAGGCCAATACTATCATTTTTATATGAAAAGTAAAGCGCATATAAATAACTGCTTTTTTTTTTTTTTTTTTTTTTTTTTTTTTTGCTTCTTTGACTATTATCTGTGTGTGTGAGCAGATGCCAACGTAGATACATTTGTATCCAGTCATCTCTGGCAAAAGTGTCCTCAAAGAAAGTAAATGAGAAAGACGTCAGTAAGTTTCAGCTTTACCAGAACTTCTCATGCAACATAAGAAACATCCAGCACCATCAGGTGAGTGAGGGGTGGTGGGCGGGTGGCGGGCAGTGGGCGTGCTCATCCACTCACTACCGTGGTACTTTGGACTTCTCAGGACAACTGTTTTCCTTGTTTTGCTTTGTGGTATTGTATTGGCATGTTCTCCCCATTTCACAAGAGGAGAGCTGAAGGCCTGGAGAAGTTAGTAAGAAGCCCCGAGCAGTTTTAGCAGAGATGACAGTATAATGGCTCGTACCTTTCATCTTCCCACCACGCTCGGGCTTGAACTCACTCAGATCTTTTCCAAGTGGAATGCCAAGCAGAGGTTTAGACTGGCTAATGTAGAATAAAGTATGTGAGTTCTTGTGTAGTTGCAGAAAACACAGTAGTTGTATCTTAGCCTTCTAATTTCTTTTTTTCTTCCCCTAAACGCAGTCTATTTGTACTTTATAAATGTGTGGCAGAAAAAGAATTACAAACCAAAACTATAATCTTAATAACTTAAACAAAAAAAAACTTTATTTATTTATTTATTGGAGAGAGGCAGACAGAGAGGCAGATAGAGAGAATGGGCTCACCAGGGCCTCCAACCACTGCATATGAACTCCAGACACATGCGCCACCTTGTACATCTGGCTTACGTGAGGACTGGGGAATTGAACGTAGGTCTTTTGGCTTTGCAGGCAAGTGCCTTAACTGCTAAGCCATCTCTCCAGCCCCTTTCTGGCTTTTATATTTATATGTGTAGTTACTTTAACGCGTGTTTCTTATTTGCATGGCTTTGAGTTATGGCCTAATATCTTTCCCTTCCAGCCTTAATGAATGCCTTTAATATTTCATGCAGGGCAGGTCTACTGGTGACAGACTCCCACCATTTTTGTTTGAAAGGAAACTCTTAATTTATTTATTATTTGAAATTATTGCATAAAATAGGCAATCGACCATTGTGAACATGCAGTACAGTATCTGTTTTGGTTCGTCATGTTGTTGTGCACCAGATCTTTAAATGTTGTCTATTTATTTCCCTATCTCTTAGACACCCTAAATGTCCTATTACTGTCTTTCTCGGTTTTATGGTTTTTCTGGTTGGGTGAAGAGATTTGGAATCAGGAGCTTGCCAATAGTCCACAAATCTGGAGTCTTCACTAGAGCATTTTAAAATTTATTTTTCTTCCTGTCTGCATTGTACCACTATAAAGAGATCATGAGAAGTACTAGAATTCCTTACCTTTTATATGATACTAATTTCATCTTAAAAGTGTCATCTTCATCATTAAAAGTGTAATTAAAGAACTGATTGACACAGACATGCAGTTTTTTTTTTTTTTTTTTTTTTTTTTGTTATGCTGTGCCAAGAAGAGTTTTTCATCATCTCACAAGTATTTCTGGAGACTATTTTGGAGTACAGAGATGGCACAGCCAGTGCCCTTGAAGATTTGAAACAGTTGGCAATTATATTCAGTGTTATTTATTGTACCAGCACGTGCACTGTCTTTATCACGTAGAGTGAAGTACACACTTCAGTCATTTGAAAATACCCAGGTAACAGTGAAACTTTGCTTGTCTAGTCATCGCACACAAATATAGGATACTAAATAATATCTAACACCACCAGTAACTAGGGCTCAAGGTGCGGCTCTAGAGTCATTGCCTCCGTATCTGGGGTCCATCCTCCGCCCCTCACATACAAAATAGTACCAGTGACTAAATTTAATAAAATTCTTTTGCAGAAATGACTGGTGTCTTTTTTCCCTGTGTGTGTGTCTTTGTGAGTGTGCATGCTTTTAGAATGTTTAGCGTATGCCACATTCTGAGTTAGGAACTGAAGTTTTTAAAAAAATTTTTTTTTAGTAGAGAGAGACAGAGAGGAAGAGGCAGAGTGAGAGAGAATGGGTGCACCAGCGGCCTCTCAGCTGCTGTGAACAAACTCCAGACGCTTGTGCCCCCTTGTGTGCATGTGTGGCATGGTGCCCTTGTGTCACTAATGCATCTGGCTAAACGTGGGACCTGGAGATCAAACAGGCACACTTAGGTGTGGCAGGTAGATGCCTTAACCACTAAGCCATCTCTCCAGCCCTGAAATTGAAGTTTTTGATTGATAGAGGCTTCTGGATATGGTGGATAGTACTCAAGCCTGAGCAGAAGGTCATTTGGGGAACGTCATTCTAAAAAGCAGTCCTGTTTTAAGAGCGTTTAGGTGATAACGTGGACTGGAGGGATGCTGCCAGGTCACGGGGGTAGCTTCCCAGGCCAGCAGTGCTGAACTCCTTTAGCCTCCATGCAAAAGCCCCGACTTATATTATCTTGGAGGACAGAAGTGGCTAAAAATGCTGCGAGGCTGTGGGAGAGCTGCTGTGTGCCCTGTGGATAGCTGTTACACCTGTGTGCTGGGTTAATTCTCCTGGCTGCCTCTTTTTCCTTTCTTCCTACTAGTCCCCAGTGAGGTCTTTCCACACTTGAATTTGTGGCAGCCTTCACGTTCTCCCACGAGACCTCGCCCTCCTCTTTTCCTGGAGAGCCGCTGCTATGTCATTTTTTCCACCGTCTCTGTCTCCCTCGACGATGCTGACTTTGTCCCCTCAGGCTCCAGGATTTCTCATTTTATGAGCTTGCTCTCTAGTTCTTTTTGTTGAGTGGTTTTTCATCTTGAAGGGCTGGTGGATTCTGTCCAGTGTTTCCTAATCATCTAGTGAGATGATCATCTGATGGAAAAATGTTCAGTAATGGAATATAGTACATTGAGTTTTGGTTTTTTTTTGTGGTTGTGTTTCTGGTTTTGGTTTGCTATTGCTCTGTTGAGATTTTTACATCTCTATTCCTGAGAGATCAGTGTGTAGTTTTCTTGTGAAATCTTGTCTGGTTTTGTGTCAGGGTAATGCAGGCCTCACAGAGATTTGAGAGGTTTTCTTTTCTCTTGTATTTTTGAAAACTTTATAAAGCATTGTCCCAGGCCTATTCATTTCTTTTTCTTTTTCTTTCTTTTCTATTTTTTTTTTTTTGAGGCAAGCTCAACAGACTGACTTTTTTTTTTTTTTTTTAAATGAGAAAGAGACAGAGGGAAGGAGAGAGGAGAGAGGGAGAGATTTGGCACACCAGGGCTTCTGGCCACTAATTAAACTCCAGATGTATATGTCAGCAACTTTGCATATGCATCACCTTGTGTATCTGACTTACATGGGATCTGGCAACTTGAACATGGGTCCTAAGGTTTCACAGGCAAGCGCCTCAACTGCATAGCCATCTCTCTAGCCCCCTATTCACTTCTTTATGGGAAAAATTTAAATTTTGAATTCCATGACATCCTTACTTGTTATAATTCTCTTAAGATTTTTTGTTTATTTTGTTTATGCATTTTTATGGTTTTCTCCATTGTACTTAATCTGGCATAAAGTTACTCATAGTATCCTGTTTATTTTTAAGATCCATAGCAATGGCATTTTTGCTGATGATTTTAGTTGAGAGTTTCCTCTTGTCTATCAATTTGTTAGGTATTTTTCACAGAATCAGCTTTTGGTTCTGCTAGTACTCCCTTTTTAAATTTTATGTATTTGAGAGCGACAGAGAGAGAAAGAGGCAGATAGATAGAGAATGGGCGCACCAGGGCCTCCAGCCACTGCAAAGGAACTCCAGATGCATGTGCCACGGTGTCCATCTGGCTTACGTGGGTCCTGGGTAACTGAACCTCAAACCGGGGTCCTTAGGCTTCACAGCCAAGTGCTTAACCACTAAGCCATCTCTCCAGGTCCTAGTATTCCTTTTATGTTCTATTTCCGGTTAATTTTCACTCTACTTTTTACAATTTACTTTCTTCTGCTGCCTTTAAGTTGGGCATGTAAGGGAATTTTTAATGTGTCTTAAAAGTTTTTTCTAAAAGATGTATGATAATATTAAGAGCAGGATCTGGCTTCAAATGCCTTTGTTATTTGGTAGCTCAATGGTTTGGGAAGCTAGTTTCATCAGGTGAATACACATATCACTGATGCTGCAGGAGTTCCTTGAGCTAATGCATTCTTAGTTCTCATGTCCCATAATCTATAAATGCTCAGTCAATAGTGACAATTAGAGCTATGGAAATTCCTCTTAGAATTTTGCATGCTTGCTAAACCAAATTATATTTAGCAATTCTAAAAAGTGTACATTTCTAGTTTCTGAAGATCAAAAAATTTTCAAATAATAGAATTTGAAAATTATATCTTAGAGTACCCAACATCTCTTTGTAAATATGATAGCTCGCCATTATAGCTATATTTATTTCTTAAGAGCTTATTATGATTTTATGAAGGAGATAATAGGTTACTTGAAAAGTGTGAACAAATGATTATTTTGCATATAGTTTTGAAAGATTGCAAATTAGACCATTGGTAGACCTTTTTACTAGATAGACACATGATTTGTTTCATAAATGTTGATTGGTTAAGTTTATCATTTATATATTCTGTGGATTATCAGTCAGTCTTTGCCATATTTGTTTGTGCTCAGATTCTGGCAATTAACCGTGGAGAGAATTTGAAGATACTGACAGTCAAGGTCAATATTCCTGATGGAATGAGGATTGAATTCTGTAGGTGGTGCATTCAACACAGGTCTGTTTATAGATTTTTATAGAATTTCCACTCTAAAATATCTTTAAAACTTTTTAAAATGTAATGTTATTTATTTGGCAGGGGCAGGGGGAGAATATGAGTGTGCCATGGCCTCTAGTCACTACAAACAAATTGCAGAAGCATGTGCCACCTTGTGCATCTGGTTTATGTGGGTCCTAGGGAATTGAACCTAGGTCCTTAGGCTTCACAGGCAAGTGCCTTAACTGCTAAGCCATCTCTCCAGCTTTCTAAAATATGACATAAATGATGTCTATTTTGTTAAAAATGCAAATGACAACACATACTGTATTCTTAAAAATAATTATACATTTAAAAAATAAGTACAAATGTTATGTATGTTTAAATAGAAAAAGCAGAATTTCAGCAGAATCTGCTATAAGATTTTACTTGTTTTTGTTGATGTTATTTTTATTTAATGCTGTGTTTAACCACCTCAAGCTTTTGGATACCACACCCACTGTCACCTTTGTCTGAGGGTATGAGGATGGGAAAGAAGAGGGTGGGAATCTGACCCAGGTCGCTGCCTTCAGTGAGACAAACATGTTGACAAATGACACATTATACATGGCATGCAGGGAGCTCCAAACCAGGGGATAGAGCAGTGTCCATTTTAGATACTTGGGCTTTGTAGAGGGAGAGCCTAATTTTCAATAATACGGCTTTTATTAAGCCTGACTGATGTATGATTTAAATAAAAGTTTGCTGCCAAGAAAAAGAAAATACCCAGGAGACAGACTAAAGCAGTTTCTTTGCAGAGTCTCCTTTGACTCTTGGCAAGAGATAAAGAAGTGGGAAAAGGAGGGCTGGAGAGATGGCTTAGTGGTTAAAGGTGCCTGCCTGCTCAGCCTAAGAATGCCCGTTCTATTCTCCAAGTCCCACGTTTAGCCAGATGTAAAATGACACAAGGGTGCAATGCCGCACTTGCCCACAAGGGGGTGCATGCATCTGGAGTTTGTTCACAGTGGCTGAGAGGCCACGGGTGCACCCATTCTCTCTCTCTCTCCCCCTTTCTCTCTCTCTCAAAAAAAAAAAAAAAAAGAAGAAGAAGAAGACAAAGAAATAGGAAAAGGACAGAGTGCCTGGCTTCTCCTGGGCTGAGCTTCCTGTTACACAATACCATAAACCCTTGAGTGGCTTGAGCCATAGAAATCTGTTTTCTCCCAGTTGTAGAGGCTAGGAAGTCAAAGATCAAGATGACCCATGTGTTCCCTGGCAGGGCTCTTCTGATGGCCTTCTCCTGTTGTCACAGCGGGTAGGGAGAGAGAGCAGGCTGTCCTGGGCCTCATTTTCATTTAAACTTAATCACCTCCCCAAGACCTCCTCTCGCAATGCCTGCCCACTAAGGAATAGGGCCTCAGGGTGTGAATTTGAGGAGGGGACAATTCAGTCTTAGCAGCGCTGTTATGATTTTTTTTAGGTGACTTTCTTACATCTTAAGATTTTATTTTTATTTTTTAATTTTTATATATTTTATTTAGTTATTTGAGAAAGGGAAAGAGGCTGAGAGAGATAGAGAAAGAGAGAGAGAGAATGGGCGCGCCAGGGCCTCCATCCACTGCAAATGAACTCCAGATGCATGCACCACCTTGTGCTTCTGGCTTACGTGGGTCCTGGAGAGTCAAACCAGGATCCTTTGGCTTTGCAGGCAAACGCCTTAACCGCTAAGCCATCTCTCCAGCCCCACATCTTAAGATTTTGATCATCACTAATATACTTCAGAGACTTTTTGCAGAAGACACAATTTCTTTTCTCTTGTTTCACATCTGACCTCCCTTGCTGGAAGTGGTGGCTTATACCTATGTATCCTGGGACTCTAGAGTCAAAGGCAGAGGCAGGAGGATCTTGACAAGTTCACAGACAGCCTGGTCTATGTAAGGAGTTCCAGGACAGTCTGGGCTACTCCGTCTCAGCACAAGAAAATTTCCAAATGTTGTATAATAACAACTTCCAGATAATATAGCCTCTCTCCCCAGACTGTGTCACTTTGACTTTTGTCACTCGTTTGCCTAATCTACATCCCCCTTCTTCTGTCAGGTACCCCCCCCCTTTTTTTTTGGTCTCATGGTTGCCACATCAGTTTTAACATGGCCATTTCATTTTTATAGGTGGAGGCCACGTGGCTTTGCGAGGCCAGAATTGATGAAGATCTTGCACAATTCACTGGATGATTCCTTTAAACGCCTTATCATTCCTCTCCTCTGCAGAGAGTTCAGGTTTGTTTTGTGTCTTGTTTCATGTTGTGTGATGTTTATCACTGTGCATGACTCTGGTCCCATTTAAAGCATGAGCATGTGGTCACTTTGTTGACTGATGGACCAAGCCAGAGAACTTAGACGGAATCCCAAGATCTTAAATTTACGATTAGGTTGCATTCTGTAGATTCATGAGCGTGGATGGATCTGAAAACGGTCTTCATTTTGATAGGCTTTTTTAAATTCATTTTATTTATTTATTTATTTATTTGGTAGAGTCTCACTCTAGCCCAGGCTGACCTGGAATTCACTATGTAGTCTCAGGCAGGGTGGCCTTGAAATCACAACAATCCTCTTGCCTCTGCCTCCCTCGAGCTGGGATTAAAGGCGTGCGCCACCACGCCCGGCTCTGTCTTGGTAAAATGTTTGTGACTAGCCATTCCTTCCTGTGTGCTGTGAGTCTCCTTCCCCTCACTTTTGCTGTTTTAATTTAAATAAGTTCCCTTACTTATTAAGCCAGTACTTAATTTAAAAAAATGATGATGATGTCCACGTCCTGTTTCTGGTGATCCATGACACTCGGAGTCACGTCTCATTCTTTATAGCCTGGCTGTTCCCAGCAGGTCTTGTTTCTTTTGGAATTTCCTTTTCAGATCTGTGTGAAGTAACATCTTTTGCTTTTGTGTACTATGATGTGACCTTCAAAGGATTGTTCTTTAAAAAAAAATATGTTGGGAATGTCAGTGTATGAAAATTCTGCAGATTGGTCATATTTCCACCAGGGTATCCTCTTTTATCTATCCCCTCTTCCCCATTCCACTGAAGGTCCTTTTCAGTTGGGGGAGGACAGGACACTTTCCCACTTGTGGCTCTGACATTCTCCCCCCCGCTTCTGCAATGTTCCCTGAGCCTTGGAGGCTGTGTTCGAAGGCTTCTTTAGTGTTGCATTCTCAGCAGTTTTGAGTCTCCCTGGAGAAGGTTCTCTGGCCAGCAGGGAGAGCAGCACTCATATTTACTCTGCCACTTCTTCTGTCATGTTTCTTAGGCCCCGGCAGGTGTGATAGAAGTGACTTATCCATTGCTAGGCACTTGGCTTTCTTGTCTTTATTTTTAAATTGTTTTTTCATTTTTATTTATTTATTTGAGAGAGAGAGAGAGAGGAAGAGAGAGGGAGGGAGGAAGAGACAGAAAGGGCACTCCAGGGTGTCCAGCCACTGCAAACAAACTCCAGGCCCATGCACCACCCTGTACATCTGGCTAATGTGGGTCCTGGAGAGTCGAACCTGGGTCTTTAGGCTTCACAGGCAAGCACCTTCACTGCTAAGGCATCTCTCCAGCCCTCTTGTCTTTTTGAAGGTCTTGTGTCTTCTTGGTATTTTCTGCCTATCTGTAAAAAGCAGGTTCTCTTATTAAGAGTAAGAGCGACATCTATCAAAGAGGATAAAAGTACATTTAGAAACCTTTCGATGGGTGTAACCTCCTGACTCTCCAAGCCACAGGCTTCTAACTTGGTTCTAACCAGGCCTGAGTTGTCTCCCACCGAGGGGACCTCGCATCCAATCAGAAAGCATAACTGTTATGTGCCACTTTTGCACCAGTGGGGGCACGTTTTCCCTGGCTGGGTGGTTTTGTAGCTTGTAGGATCCATCACTTGTTCACACTGTTGCTGACTGGTATCCCCAGTAGCTTGCGTAGCTCTTTCTAGCAGACTGAGAGCCAGCCAGCAGGGAGGTGGCTTCCATCTTAGTTCCACCTTGATTTTTCTTTTTCTTTCTTTTTTTTTTTTGAGGTAGGGTCTTACTCTAGCCCAGGCTGACCTGGAATTCTCTCTGTATTCTCAGGGTGACCTTGAACTCATGGCCATCCTCCTACCTCTGTCTCCAAAGTGCTGGGATTAAAGGCATGTACCACCATGCCTGGCTGGTTGTTTTTTTTTTTTTTTAATATTTCCTTTTAAAAAATTTATTTGAGAGAGAGAGATGCAGATTGAGAGGGAATGGGTATGCCTCCAGCCACTACAAACGAACTCTAGACACATGTGCCACCTTGTACATCTGGCTTATGTGGCTCCTTGGGAATGAACCTGGGTCCTTTGGCTGTGTAGGCAAATGCCTTAACTGCTAAGCCATCTCTACAGCCCCCAGCTTGATCTTTCAGTATCTGAGAATGCAGCCTGTCATGTCTTCAGCAATAGGGTCTTGCTACCTCATTCTGGTGGATAACCTAGTACTTTGAAAATGGGCTGCATTATTTTGGGGTCCTTATGGGCCTCCCTGACTACAAGCCTACTATCTGTGTCATCTGACCTCCACTCGTATGCCATGGTATATGTGCACATGTGCGCACACACCCATCACACACACAGGTACACAAAGGGGGTCATAAAGACTACGTTATCTTCCAGTCACCTCACTCATTTCACTTTGTCCCGTGAAGAGCTGCTTCTGCATTCTGCATTCTTTTTTATTTTGTTTTTTGGAGAGAGAGAGAGGAAGACAGAGATGGGCGCACCAGCAGCCTCTCAGCTGCTGCGAACGAAATCCAGGTGGTTGCGCCCCCTCGTGGGCAAGTGCGGCATTGCGCCCTTGCATCACTTTGCATCTGGCTAAATGTGGGACCTGGAGATTGGAACCGCTGGAGATTGGAACCAGTGTTCTTAGGCTTAGGAGGCAGGCGCCTTAACCGCTAAGCCATCTCTCCAGCCCTGCTTCTGCATTCTTATTTCCATGGCTGTCATGATAGTTCACCCACATGTCAGTTTTCACTTATTTCTTTCATCAGACCCACCTCGTCTCTTCTCAGGTGTCTCACCATGTTTATTATGTCTTGAATAACTTCCACCGGGAATGGGAGTCATTTATGGGAGGCCTGGTTGGTAGTATCTATCTCCAATGTCACGTCACTGAAAACAACATGGAGGGAGCTGTGACGAGTGGAGTGCACAATGTATTGAGATTTATAGGCAAAAGTATGAAACTAACCACTAGTGGAGGAGCTACCCATGAGTCTATGTTCTGTCATTCTTTTTAGTCTATATGTCTTCAGGTGTTTTGACTTTGACAAGTCTTTAAGGGCTTGGTCTTTCCCACATACATACATATTATTGTAGGTTTTTTTTCTTCTTAAGTTATTTTGTCATAGTAAATAATCCTGCAAGGAACACCAGTACAAAATAAATTCTGCTGTTTTTTTTTTTTTTCTTTCTGGAAAGCAAATTTAGGTGAATGAAAAGCTACCTACCTCTTGTTTTCTTTCTCTCTCTCCAAAGAGCCAAGCTCACATCTGACGCCGAGAAGGAATCGGTGCTGATGTTTGGCAAGAACCTTCGTCAGCTCCTTCTAACAAGCCCTGTTCCGGGACGGACGCTGATGGGAGTAGACCCTGGGTACAAGCACGGCTGCAAGTTAGCCATCATCTCTCCTACTAGTAAGTTCCCTTTCCGCCTCTCATATAGGACTTCTTCGGTGGAACATAATCTTCACAGGTTTCACAGAGTTCTCTTACCTGTTGATCAGGAAGATCATCTCAGAGGAGTAAAATTGATGGTTAGGCTCAGACGTGAACTTTTCCCATGGCTCAGGCTGGTCTTGAACTCCCGATCTGCATCCTTCATTTCTCCTGCGCTGGGATTATAGGCCTGTGCGAGCACTCTCATTGATGTGGGGAAGGGGAGCAAAGTCCACCTTGAATACCCGTGCTGGGCAAGAGCTACGACATCTGAACCCACATCTCTGTTGCCTCAGACACGACACTTCTCCTCTCTGAGTTTCCATTTTGTGACACATTTTACTGCCACATATATTTTAAGTCACCGACATCTTTGTGTGTCCATGACGTGTGTGCATGTATGGGCACACATGCTACAGCATCCTGTGGAGCTCAGAGGTCAACCTTGGTCAGTCCTCGCCTTCCATGTTGTTGTGAGAAAATGTCTCTTTCCACAAGTGTTTACTGCCATGAACGTCAGCCTTGCTGGTCCTTGAGCTGTGAGACTCCCCCTGACTCTTACCTCCCCTGTCTATAGGCACGTTGGGATTTGCATCCTTGGGGATTTGAACTCCAGTCACCAGACTTGTACAGCAAGCTCTTTTTTTTTTTGGTGGGGGGGCTTTTCAAGGTAGGGTCTCACTCTAGCCCAGGCTGACCTGGAATTCACGATGTAGTCTCAGGGTGGCCTTGAACTCACTGCCATCCTCCTACTTCTGCCTCCTGGTGCTGGGATTAAAGGTGTGTACCACCATGCCCAGCACAGCAAGCACTTTTAACCACTGCTATCTATTAATACCTAACAGACACTTTCATTGCTTTCTTCCCTTAGTATTTGATCTGTTCACTCAGGTGTTTGTCCTTTCTGTTATTTTTCATTCCTCCTGTACATTTCTGTGTTCATGTTTTAGAACATTTGCGTTTTGCCTGCAAAGTGCTGTATGCTGTGGCTTTTAATATAGGTCATTTGATGAAAATTGCCCCAGGTTTTGTTTGACACCACCACTTCTACTTTCATTTTTCAACAGTGTTTTTGGCCTTTGTATTCGTGTGGTGTGTGTGTGTGCTTATGTGTGTTCATGTGTGGGCATGGGTGTAGTGTGTATAAGCCAGAGGTTGACATAGGGTGTCCCCTGACGCTCTCCACCTGTTTTTTTTTTTTTAATTTTTATTTTTATTTTTGGAGAGAGACACAGAGAGAGACAGACAGACAAGGAGGGAGAGGAAGACAGATAGAGATGGGCGCGCCATCAGCCTCTCAGCTGCTCTGAACGAAATCCAGATGCATGCGCCCCCTTGTGGTCAAGTGTGGCATTGTGCCCCTTGTGTCACTTTGCATCTGGCTAAACGTGGGACCTGGAGATTGGAACCTGGAGATTGGAACCAGTGTTCTTAGGCTTAGCAGGCAGGTGCCTTAACCGCTAAGCCATCTCCAGCCCATCCACCTGTTTTGTTTATTTTTGCTTTTGAGATTGGATCTCTCCCTGAACCTAGAGCTCATGGATCCAGCTAGACTAGTGCAAGGCTTAGGGATCCTCCTGTTTCCACCTCCCCTTGCTGGGATTCCAGGCACATGTCAACACACCCGACATTTTGTACTGCTTCTGGGATCTGAACTTAGGACACATGCTTGTGTGGTAAGCGCTGTATTCACGGAGTGATTTTCCTAGCCCTGAAGAATATTTTTGTTGTAGCTGGGCATGGTGGCACACACCTTTAATGACAGCACTCGGGAGGCAGAGGTAGGAGGATCACTGTGAACTCAAGGCCACCCTGAGCCTACGTAGTGAATTCCAGGTCAGCCTGGGCCAGAGCAAGACCCTACCTTGAAAAACCAAAAACCAAAACAAAACAAAAATATTTTTGTTGTGGTAGATTGGCTAATTAGCAGTTAAAGAGGTCATTCCATTTTAAAAAAGTATTTTATTTTTAGTTATTTATTTGAGAGAGAGGGAGAGAAAGAAGCAGACAGAAAGAGGGAATGAGCATGCCAGGGCCTCCAGCCACTGCAAACGAACTCCAGATACATGTGCCATCTTGTACATCTATCTGGCTTACATGGGTCCTGGGGAATTGAACTTGGGTCATTTAGCTTTGCAGGCAAGCACCTTAACCACTAAGCAATCTCTTCAGCCCATCATTCCATTTTTTTGGCTGTAACCTTTTTTAAGAATTAAATTTTCCACCGGGCATGGTGGCACACGCCATTAATCCCAGCATTTGGGAGGCAAAGGTAGGAGGATTGCCATGAGTTTGAGGCCACCCTGAGATTACATAGTGAATTCCAGGTCAGCCTGGGCTAGAGTGAGACCCTACCTGGAAAAACTGAAAAATGAAAAAAACAAAACAAAAAAAAAGAATTTTCCTTTTGAAAGTAATTTAGAAATAAAAATTTCTTTAGAAATTTCTAAATTTCTTTTAGACATACTTAATTTATTTGCAAGCAGAAGAAAGGAGAGACGGTTGGAAAGAGAGAGAGAGAGAGAGAGAGAGAGAGAGAAAATGAGAATGGGTATAACAGGTCTTGTGTAGGTAATGCTAGGTGCTATTGAAAATCATTTTCCTTTTCAGTACCATGGCATATTATCTAATTAATGATTTTGTGTAGAAAAATAAAATCCTTGTATTCTGCAAGCAGTGACATTTTCAATCCTTTGGGCGAATCTGATCCAGTGATATGAATGAGTCAGACCATACTGTAAGACAAGCTGATCTGAGACCTCTTGTAAGTTGCTTAGTATGCACATTGGTGAGTTGTTGCTTGTAATTTCTTACAAAATGTTTTTTTTTTTTCCCTTCATCTTTTTTTAAGGTCAGATACTTCATACAGATGTGGTTTACTTACACTGTGGACAAGGTTTCCGAGAGGCAGAGAAAATAAAGAGACTTTTGCTGGATTTCAAGTATGAAAATAAGCATTCTTTTGAGTCCTTTGGTGGCGCAGCCCATCAGAGATTCCCTATGTAGCTGTAGGTTGGAGAGAAAGGTTAAGGGAAATCCCTTGGTGAGGGAGAGGGAACGGTGCCACACAGTGCCAGGGGCAGTGCTAGGGAACTGCAGGTGGGGCCTGCAGCAAGTCCTGCTCCCTTCCTTGGCCCCAGTGCCCATGGAAGAGGTGACAGGGAACATAGCCATGTTCCCTCCCTTCCCTAAAGAAGATACGGTAGTAAGTAGACACTTCAGAAATTCATAACATGTCATGCAATTCAGTGACAGTGGCTTAATTATACCTCGCAGTGCTCCTGCAGTCACTTCCTTATGTTTTATTTTGGCTCTTGGAGGTGGGAACAAAGCTTCCTGACCTTTTAAGATGAAACTGCACTCTTTCTCCCCCATCCCCAAATCGAGCCCCGGGGCCGTGTGTGAGTTTACAGAAGTCTTTTCTTCCCCTTGTGAAACAGTGGAGAGGTTGCATGGGCCTCGAGAAAGTTAGAGCGCCGTGTAACAGTGCTTGTGCATTCTGCACATTTCCCTGGCTTATTTCCGAGCATGCCTTGAGCTCATCCAGTCTCTCATTCTGTTTCTTTCGTGCAGCTGCAGCACGGTGGTGATTGGAAATGGAACTGCCTGCCGGGAAACGGAAGCTTACTTTGCCGATCTGATAATGAAAAATTACTTTGCGCCCCTGGATGTTGTTTACTGGTAAGAAAAATGGAAACACTTGCTTCCTGGGAGAGGCGCAGGAGCCTCAGCAGTTTCCTATTGCTACGGTTCTTCTTTCTCTTTTCAAAACATGTGTCTTGTTGCCTCCTCTCGCAGTTCAGAAGAAGGTTTCAGGAACGGTGAGCACAGCCAGGGGTCTGAAAGCTCCCATTGCGGGAGCACGTTAGGGCTCATTCCCCTGCGTGGCATTTCCGGGTTGTATTGGTCTGAGGACTCTAGTTGACGGCAGACTGTAAGGAGGGGTTCACCAGGCTCTGAGTAACTTAACCACCTTCTGCCAGTGTAAGCCTATGTACATTGCCCTTCAGAACCGAGAGCCACGATGACTACTACAAATGAAAACACCGTGACGTTTTGTTCTCCCATGTCTCCTCCTTTCCACACAGCTATCCAGGTTAGCACTCCCCTTCTTGGACCTGCCCCTGCATCCGAAGTCGCTCTGCCTCTGCTCTCCACTGTGCTCCTCCGTTCCCTCTGGGCCTCACACAGCTGCGTTTTCCCTTTCCCAGCCTCAGTGGGTGGTAGTACTACAGGGCTCAGTTCTCGGAGAAAGGGCGCTTCTAATGGCTGGGATGAGGAGAGCTGGTCCAGAGCCAGCTCCTGTTTAATGAGAAATCGGACAGCTATGAAGCAAGGGTTTATCTTGGTGAATAGGGTGGTGAAAGGATTAACAAATTAACAAACCAATCAGCAGGTAAAATCTACTATGGGAAGAATTCTAGCACTCAATAAAGGTAGGGCAGAGGGGAGGGGCCAGGTATTCCATGGACTGACAGTGTAATCCGAATAAGTCAGGATAACAAACCCAGCTAACCAAAGGGGAGAGACTGTGTGTGCCATGGGCGTGTGATTCAGGAAAGAGCCCGATTGAGAAGTCCTGCTCACCTCCTTTCCCTCTCCCTCTTCTGCGATTATAGTCCCTGGGAAGTGCAGACATGTACTGGCACTTTGGGGATGCTAACTGAAACCCTGGACATAGAAGATTCTGGTGTTATAGGCTATTTTGCTGATCTCCTCTTCCTCCTCCAGAGAGACAGAGACAGAGAGAATGGGCACGCCAGGGCTTCTCAGCCACTGTGCACGAACTCCAGACACGTGCGCCCCCTTGTGTGCACGTGCAACATTGTGTACTTGCGTCATTTTTGTGTCTGGCTAAATGTGGGACCTGGAGATTCGAACTGGTGTTCTTAGGCTTCGCAGGCAGGTGCCTTAACTGCCGAGCCATCTCTCCAGATTTTATTTATTTGTTTGTTTGCTTATTTATTTACTAGCAAGGCAAGGACAGGAAGGAGGAAAGAGAAGGAAGGAGAGAATGGGTGCACCAGGAACTCTAGCCACTGCAAACAAACTCCAGATGCAGGTACCATTTTGTGCATCTGTCTTTACGTGGGTACCAAGGAATTGAACCTGGGTCCATTAGTCATTGCAGGCAAGCCATTTCTCCAGCCCATCATACACACTCACCAAAAACAGATAAATTTTAGTTTTTGGAGCATTTGGATTTTTGGACTTATATTTTCTCAAATGTAAGTGATTTTGGAAATAAAAATAATGATGATGTGGTTAGAGTTTTATATTTGATGAGCTATGGAAGAACTAATCGTAATATTTAATGCTTGTGGTCTTATATTTCAACTTCTAATTGCCAACTCTTGGGCTAACATTGTTCATGTGAGTGTGTGTGTATTTTGTAGCAGCACAGATACAGGAGGCCTCTTAAAACCTGGGATCACAAAGTAGAGGACACTGTGTGCTGTCTCTTAGCTTTAGACTTACATTTCTGCTTTGAAAGCTGCAATATGCAAGTCAATTTGAGTAAGCAAATATAGACAACAGGAGAAAAAAATTTTACTTCCTAATGACTGAGCTTTCCTTAGGACTGTGCAAGAAATAGACAATAGAATGACCCGAGCAAGTGTGGTATGTGAAGAAGAACGAGGAAAAGAGAATGTGAGCTGAAAAAGTGACGGGCTGAATAAGTGGTTTTGGAAGATAGATGTAGACCAGATCTGGTTAGTGAGGGATAGCAGATGACCATATGGGGAAGAAGGCCTGGTGGTGGACATCTGAGAAACACATGTTGAAGTTCACTCTTCCTCCTCTGTTTCATGGGATATCAACTTATAGAAAGAAAAAGAAATAGATTAAGGAACCATAGCTTTGTTGCTTGGGGGAAGCTGATGTACTTTTCAGAATTTCTAATTTAGTTTCAGGAAGTCATTTGAGCTTGAAAAGGTTAACTCAGCTACGTAGTTCAATGCCTTTAAATGAAAGGGTCAACTTTTTTTCTCCTTAAAGGTCTTAAAAATATATGTTAATTAGAAAACACAGATATGGTAGATTTTCTATTACCTAAATTGTTTATATCTTGTAGTATAGTTTTGTATACATACACATATATATGTTTGTGTAATTTATATTTGATCAAAGAGTTTAAATGATATGTGTTCAAACTATGTCTTTTTTTCTCATTTAAAATATTATCTTCCCACGTTGATAAACATACTCCATAACCTGATTTAAAGTGACTGTGGGGCTGGAGAAATGGCTTAGTGTTTAAGGTGCTTGCCTGTGAAGCCAAAGGACCCAGGTTCAATTCCCCAGAAACCCATGTGTATACCAGATGCACAAGGGGTGCATGCATCTGGAGTTCATTTTCAGTGACTAGAGACCCTGGCATGCCCATTTTTTCTCTCTCTCTCCCTGCCTGTTTCTCTCTGTCAAATAAATAAAGAAAAATAAAATATTTAAATAAATAAATAAAATGACCATGGATGCACTTTGTGTGGCAATACTCTTTTTGTAGTCACTCCTCATTTTACAGGTAGGGTTTTCTAATCATTGCCATTCTAAACTAAAGAGAAGCTTACCTGCTTAGGCCTTTGGCATACTCATATTTCTTTAGAGTACATTCTAGCAATGACATGTGACTTTAAAGAGGCACCTGACTTACCACTGTTCCTGCCTGAAGCACTGTGAAATAACAAAGCCCGTGTTCTAGATGATTTCTGTACTCCAGCTCGCGCTCTCCAGTGTGTTGGCTGACTAGGGGTTGTGCTGCTTACAAACGTTATACACCATTAGGATATGGAAGGGTTCCGATGTTTCCTTTCAGGCAGGCAATAACACACTTTCTTATGAAGCACATCTGGTTAAGCCTAAGTCAGTGAAGTGTGTACAGAGTAAAGGAGGAGAATCAAGTGAATGTCCCGTGAGGCCTTTCTGTGCCTTTTCCTCCCGGCTACTCTCGTCCTCCAGTCTACATAGCGGCTCACTTGATGGGAGTTATTGCTTATTTGAAAAGCCATTTTAAAGTTACACATTTTAGAGCTTTCCAAACATAGGTTCTTTTGCCATATCGCCTTCCAGCACCACTCTGTGGGTTTATACACCTGCTTTGGAGTTTTCTGCTGCCAGTGTCTCTTTGACCTTGGTCCTTAGCATTGTGCCTATGTATTAACCATAGAAAAGAAGTAAAGAATCGAAGGCTGTTGGCTGGCTACAGAATGGTTTTGAAAAGTAAAGTACAGGTTGCCTCCTTTACCCTCCTGCCATTGTTAATGTCTTCATGTACAATGTTATGGTAGTCTACAAACAAGAAGACCACCTAATTTTTCTCTTCCCTTTCCTCTGCTTTTCTCCTTTCCTGTTCTTTTTCTTGTTTTTCTTCTCTTTCCATTTCTTTTCATCCTTTAGTCTCATTTGGTTGTGCCATATTTTAGTTCTTTCCTCTTGTCGGGTTATACCTGTGCTGGATGTATCTTTACTAATAAACTAGTGGTATGCACTTATAGGCTGTCATTTCAGTATTTATTCAGAGATATATTTTTATATGGTTTTGCTTGTGTTTTGAGACTGGGTCTCATGTAACCCAGGCTAGCCTCAAACTCACTAAGTAGCTGATGCTGGCCTTGAACTCCTGACCCTCCTGCTTCCTACTGTGTACTGACCCTACCGTGTAATAGAACTACAGCTTTTACCATGTAGAAGATGTTTATAATGAGCTGAGGAGAAAGGACAGTTCTGTTTTCAAATCTATGATTGATAGTTTAATATTGAGTATATGCTTAATAAAATAAAATATTTTTTTGCCATAAAGTAACATTTTCTAGCACTTATTTGTTCCATTTTTAATTAAAGGGAATTTTTGAATATTTAGGGGAATATCTTTCTATGAAATTTTTTTTTTCGAGGTAGAGTCTCACTCTAGCCCAGGCTGACCTGGAATTCACTATGTCATTTCAAGGTGGCCTCGAACGCATGGTGATCGAGTGCTGGGATTAGAGGCGTGCACCACCACGCCCGGCTTGAATTTTTTTTTTTTTTTTTTTGTGGCCGTGCTGGTAATCAAATCCAGAGCCTTGTGCATGCTTATAGGATATGTTTTTTTAGTTCTACAGAAAAGCTGATCTCTCTGTACCTCATTCTCTTCTCATTCAGCCTTCTCACTTCATCCTAAACGTCTCCTCGGTTTCCATCCTTGCTCTCTGGGTTGCTTGGGTTGGAGTTCTTCAGTCCCTTCCCTGCTTGAGTAGCTTTTTCTTACCTGTCAAACTCATCTATTCAATTTTCAACCTGTGCCATGTCTGTCGCTTTTAGAAGTTGTGTTTGTTACGTTTCCAGCTTTATTAAGATATAATTGACAAATGCTAAGCTGTACATATTGGAAATCTACAATTTCATGGGATTTGACATGTGTATACTCCCATGAAACTATCACTGTAATCCAGATAATGATCATATCCATTACTCCCCCTCCAGTTGCTTTGTGTTCTGCTCTTTTCATCTACCCTTCCCTCCCTGCCTTCTCCTTCCCAAGACGGCCCCTGATTTGCTTTCTGTAGTTACAGAAAGTTGTACTGTTCTCTTGTAGTGCTCTTAAGAAAGCTGGCCAAGCCGAAGTAAGGTGTGATGAATTTAGAGCCCACATTTATCTATCATTCAGATTTATGTCCTCTTTTTCTTTTTGATTTATGGCTCAGGCTGACCTTTTTCTATAGTCTCAGGGTATCTGCCTCCCAAGTGCTGGGAACTATGTGTTATGTCCTTTTTTCTATAGGTTTCTAGAACTATGTGTTTTTTTTTTGGTTTTTTTTTTTTTTTTTTTTTGGTTTTGCGAGGTAGGGTCTCACTCTGGTCCAGGCTGACCTGGAATTCACTATGTAGTCTCAGGGTGGCCTCGAACTCTCAGCGATCCTCCTCCCTCTGCCTCCCGAGTGCTGGGATTAAAGGCGTGCGCCACCACGCCCGGCTTACTATGTGTTTTTTTAATTGTAGGTAGCAAACCATTGGTAAAAGGCATAATCAATTATTACAATTGTAATTTTTTTGTTCATTTCTTATTTATTTATTTGAGACTGACAGACACAGAGAGAGGGGCAGATAGATAGATAGAGAGGATGGGCACACCAGGGCCTCCAGCCACTGCAAATGAACTCCAGATGCATGTGCCACCTTGTGTATCTGGCTTTTATGGGTACTGGGGAATCGAGCTTTGAACTGGGGTCCTTAGGCTTCATAGGCAAATGCTTAACCACTAAGCCACCTCTCCAGGCCTGTAATCAATTATTTTTAAAAAGTTGAAAAACACAAAATGTGTATCTCATGGAGTGGGCTAAGTGTCATTTCGTGGCTCTTTGTTCTGGTTGCACGTCCGTAGGTGCTGTATTCTAGGCTGTGAGTTGTGGTGTAATTGTTATTGTCAGAGGTGGTAGGAGGACTTGAGAACCACTGATGTGTACATTATACAATCATAAAAGATCCCCTGGGCTGGAGAGGTGGCTTAACAGTTAAGGCATTCGCCTACAAAGCCAAAGGATACTGGTTCAATTCTCCAGGACCACGTAAGCCAGATGCACAAGGGAGCTCATGCTTCTGGAGTTCATTTGCAGTGGCTGGAGGCCCTGCATGCTCATTCTCTCTCAAATAAATAAAATATATTAAAAAGAAAAAAAAAGATTAAAAAAATCCTTCTCAGGAAATACAAGAGGACAGTAATTCACAAAACACTTTGATATGTATAAGCCTAGATCGATTTGTTGTACCTAAACCCCCTCCCTCCCCCCCAAAAAATCACCAACCATGAGCTTTTTCAAATTCCCTGGAAAATGGTCAGTCAATAGATAAAAGTTTCTGTTAAGATTCCTCATGGGAAAGAAAACTTTCCCAACACTTTGGTTATTAAGACATGTCAAAGTTTTGTTATCATTTTACTCTCATGAAAAAAGTTCATAAGTAGAACAAATCAGAGATGCGCTTTTGGTGAGAAAATTTGATGAAGAAGAGAATGTAAAAGTAATTGCGGTAGAAAATAAAAAAAGCTTGGCTGTTTGATTTGTAGAGTGAGTCTTCTAACCTGTGAAGTATCAAGGAATTATGTCAAATAGCTTGTTGTCAATCGTTTAATTTGAGCAAGTTTTATTTTATAGTCATAGATTCTCTTGATATCTACAAGTTTCAGATTTAGCTCTTCTGCATTCACTCCTATTGTTTTATACATGCAGATATTCCATCTGAATAGAGCACGTTGCTCAGAGGACTTTGTCACCAAGACAGAAAATGAAGAACTAAAAGCAAATTGGTTTGTTTGTACTGACTGCAAACTTCCTGCCAAGTGTGAATTTTACAAGGGCATAAACAAAACTTAAAAATGTTTAAGCAACCAAAGATGTGTGTAAAAAGGTAGTCACAGATGATCAAAAATAATACTAGAAATCTAAAACCCAAATCCATGTCACCTTCCTCTCACCACATGCTAAGTTTAAGCATGAAAGGATTTTATAAATTATCTTAGAGAAAAATTCAGACAGAGGATTTCATTTTTTAAAAATTTTTATTTGTTTGCAAGCAGAGAGAGAGAGAGAGAGAGAGGCAGACAGAGAGAATGGGCACGCCAGGGCCTCTAGCCACTGCAAACGAACTCCAGATGCATGTGCCTTTTGTGCATCTGGCTTACGTGGGTCCTGGAGGATCGAACCGGGATCCTTTGGCTTCACAGGCAAACACCTTAACCACTAAGCCATTTCTCCAGCCCCGATTTCATTGTTTTAAATACTCTGATTGGTTGTTATAACCCTAACCAGTGGCTAAGACAAAATGGGATTGTTTACCTCTGCTTTTCTTTTTAATTTTTAAATATTTTTATTTACTTAGAGAGAGAGTAAATGTAGGAGTGCCAGGGCCTCTTGCCACTGCAAATTTACTCCAGATACATGTGCCACTTTGTGCATCTGGCTTTACATGGGCACTGGGGAATCGGACCTGCACTGGTAGGCTTTGCAAGCAAGGGCCTTTTTTTTTTTTTTTTTTTAAAAAACTTTTTATCTTATGTTTTTTGGAGAGATACACAGAGACAGAGAGAGACAGAGAGAGAGAGGGAGGGAGGAAGACAGATAGAGATGGGCGCGCGAGCAGTGTCTCAGCTGCTGCGAACGAAATCCAGATGTGTGCGCCCTCTTGTGGTCAAGTGTGGCATTGCGCCCTTGCGTCACTTTGCATCTGGCTAAACGTGGGACCTGGAGATTGGAACTGCTGGAGATTGAAACCAGTGTTCTTAGGGTAGGAGGCAGGCGCCTTAACCCCTAAGCCATCTCTCCAGCCCCCCCCCTTTTTTTTTGTTTATTTGTTAGTTTGTTTTTCGAGGTAGGATCCCAGGCTGACCTGGAACTCAGGGTGGCTTTGAGCTCATGGCGATCCTCCTTACCTCTGCCTCCTGAGTGCTGGGATTAAAGGCGTGTGCCACTGCGCCTGGCTTGTAAACAAGGGCCTTTAACCCACTGAGCCATATTCCCAGCCCTCACCTCTGCTTTTGATTTGGGAAACATTATGATTTTAAGGCTGAAAAGATAAAATTGGTATCAAAAGACAAGTACTGTAATTAAAATAGGATGCCTTCTGCAAGATAGTAGGATTCTGTTTCTCATTTCATCTCCTGTTGCAGATGAACTGACTTTTAAAGTTCTGGGTGGACTTACAAATAAAATTATGAAACCACTATTTGTAACACTTGAGGGATTGTGAAAGCTTGGAGGTACATGTGTTATTTTGCTCTTCTAAGGAGGAAATAAAGTAGGCTCTGCAAGTGACCGTTGACCTAGGGTTTGGGTCCTTTTGAAGGAACAGTGTAACTTCCGGATGTCAAGCATGCACATCTTATAAATAAATAAAACATCTTGGCCTGAAATCACTTTTCCTTAAGAAAAGTAGAGTGCTGGGTGCATCTGGCTCTCAGCAGCTTTTGATCGTGTTCCAATAGGCTCATGGACAGAGTAGAGATGTGGTGAAGTGGCTCCAAAAAGGCTGTTGGTGGATCTCTTGTGCCCTGGGCCAGACGCAGCCTTGGTGGTAAAGTCAGTCCTTCAGGAGCATGCTCCTCAAACTGTGCACAGTGAGATCTGCTAGAATCAGTGTCTGAAAACGTTTCAAAGGCTGAAGTTGCTGGCCTCAACCTTACTATGTGCACTGTCATTTGGTTAAGAAACTTGAATGCTCTAGAAGGTAAGGGTTTTTTAAAAAAAAAAATTTTTGTTTATTTATTTATTTGAGACCGACAGAGAGAAAGAGGCAGAGAGAGAGAGAATGGGCATGCCAGGGCCTCCAACCACTGCAAACGAACTCTAGATGCATGTGCCGCTTTGTGCATCTGGCTTAGGTGCTTCCTGGGGAGCTGAGCCTCGAACCGGTGTCCTTAGGCTTCACAGGCAAGTGCTTAACCACTAAGCCGTCTCTCTTGCCTAAGGGTTTTGATGGGTTGAGTTCTCTGATGGATGATTGTGTCAGAATAATGTGTAGCACGTGTCTACTGCCTGGAACTGCACTGAAACCACCTTTTCTTTTGCTTTAGTTTAAAGAAATGTATTTTTCAACAAACAAATTACAAAACATAGCCGTACGCCCTTAGATCTAGCTCTATACGCCAAAGTGGTGCTACTTGATATGAAGGAAAGTTGTGGTTGCTGTTATTTGTCACTAGTGTAGCAGCTTCCCAATTTTACATCAGAAACCTCCCCTGTAATGATGAAGGGTACATATTGGATTTAGAACTTTTTTTTTTTAAACAGGTTCTCACTATATATCCCAGTCTGGGCTCGAATCTGTGATCCTCCTGCCTCAGCTTCCCTAGCTCTGGAATTACAGATATGTATCACGATGCCTGGCATGCATAAACCTTAGAAGTTGTTTTCTGGATTAGTGTGGTTGTTATGTGCAATGACAGGTAAAAGGATGCAGCTCTTGAATTCTTCCTTCATATAGTGACGATGAGAGAGGATCTAACAGGGTACTGACATTCCTCTCTCCATTTCCAGTGTTCATCATAAACACTGGACTTTTATTATTTTTTAACGTTTTTATTTATTTCTTTGCAAGCAGGGAGGGAGGGAAGGAGAGAGAGAGAAAGACAGAGACAGAGTCAGAGAGAGAATGGGCAGGCCAGGGTCTCTAGCCACTGCAAATGAACTACAGATGCATGCACTACTTTGTGCATATGGCTGTACATGGGTACTGGGGAATCGAACTCAGATTGTTAGGTTTTTCAGGTGTGCACCTTAACCACTGAGCCATCTCTCCAGTCCATGTTCTCTTGATAAGAAGGTTTCCTTGCTGGGATATTTGTGCCATTAAGTCAGTTTAAAAATTAAATTATGTTCATTTTGTTGAAAGGCCTGAATGCTTTTTTTTTTTTTTTTTGGTTTGGTTTTTCGAGGTAGGATCTCACTCTAGCTCAGGCTGACCTGCAGTTCACTCTGTAGTCTCAGGTTGGCCTCGAACTCACGGCAATCCTCCTACCTCTGCCTCCTGAGTGCTGGGATTAAAGGCGTGCGCCACCACGCCTGGCCTGAATGCTTTTAAATATACATACTCAAATAGATAGTTTCAGCTAAGTATAGAGGGAAAGGAAGCATAAGGAATTAATAATCCCCCCCCCTTGTGTGGTTTTTAAGAAAATGTTTGAATTTGAGTTCACTGTGACAGTTCCTGTTCAAAATAAAATGTGTTTTACTACTTTCATAACCCATGTGTTTTTGTGTCCCTACGTCCAATTTAAATGTGCAAGAGTTACCCCAGCTCCTCCCCCCCTCAACTGTATCTCTTCTCACAGATCTTTGTTTATTGATTTAGATTAGAACTGGCCTGGAGCCCAGGGATGGTCATTTCACATCTTCAAGTTTTTGGTTACAAATCTGCTTTTGTTGCCAGTTCCAATACAGATTTTTGATTGTTTTTTGTTAGTTTTATTGTAAGTTCTCGCCAAAGATCCAGTGTAGTCTAACCACAACAGATGTTCTGTTTAGACAAATATATATGCTACAACAGAATCTAAAATATAAATTAAACAACGAGAGGTTCAGCACTGGTGTAATAAGTGAGGAACTAAGGGATTTTGTTTTTGGTAACTGTTAGAAGTAGAAGAAACGATGCTTTATTTTGAGCAATCATTCGACATTATTTCTCTTTTTAGAGAAATTTTAGGCTCCTAAGTATTCTTGCAAATGACAGTTTATTGTGATTTTGAAAATGGCACGGAGTTCGCCTGTTTCATATGTCTACAGTTCTGTTATTTCACAGGTCACATCCATCAGACAAGTCACTTGCATATAACAAATAATTTTTTAGGGTTCCAGTGCTTTTAAATAGGTAGGTAAAGTTACTGTACGCAGACCTTTCCTTTAATAGTATTCTTGATAAGAGTTAGGAACCACATTATAGGGCCTGTACAGTCCATCTCTTAGGACTTTCAGAACCATCCCGTGATAGGTTCCAGCGTGGTCACGGTGAGCCCAGGCATGTGGTGCGTGCGCATGCGCATGCAAGGCGGGCGCTTTCCGTAGCTCTTCTCTGTTTCGCTCATAGAGCCTTGGCCACATTCACTGCGTACAGAAGGGTTAGCATGGCATTGTCAGTGCTTCACCGCAAGGATGAACTCTTAGCACGTTCGCATTCCCATTCTCTATTTGTCACCAGGGCTTTAAACAGCCTGCGCCTTTTCTCTCACTGTTGGCCTATCTTCCCTCTTCTTTGCTAACGTTTTTAAACATTTGAGGTTTTCTTGTTACTCCTGTTTGAATCATGCGGAATCCCTAGGGTCTCTCTCTCTCTGTGCTCTCAATCTGTATTAGAAGAATTCAACATTGCTGGAGTCCTTTGCTGAGACCCTTTTAATTTACTTCTATGGGACTTGGAGGGTCTGGGGCCAGAAAATGATAGTTGAAAATAGGAGCTCTTGAGCCCATCTTATGTGTGTTTTTTGGCATGGTGGGTTGGGCTTTTGATTCTAATAAGTTTTATGCGGCTAAATCTTTGTATTATGCTCTCCTAACTTAGTGAATTAGCACTTTCAAGTTCCCTACTTCCGTACATTTCTAAGGTTACACCCAGCCTAATTCTCATTACTTTTCTGCTTCACCGCACTTGCATATTGAAGGAACCCTAACATTTGGGTTCACATTATGATAATGAGGTTTCCGGGGCATGGAGGATTAAAGATGTCTCAGGTCTAGTTGCAGAGTAAAGTTCAGAAGACTCGTAAAGCTTGTGTGATTGGTGGGGCGAGATGCTTTATTTATTCTCTGCTCATGCAGCATTAATCCGTGTTTCATCAGGTACCTACAGTGCCGTAATTCTAGACGTGACCTTGGGTCTTGATTGACTTCGGCTTCGTTTTCTTTATTAACGTGCCGTGAAAGAGGTGCGTGAAAGATAGCCAACATCAAAGGGCCTTTTCGAGCCAAGTGGCCGATGGGAATTCCCTGGTCTTAATGCCGTCTGTCAAATGTTTCAGCTGGTCTGCGTCCTTTCACAAGCAATTGCATCTGCCCTCAAAGAAATTTAAAGCACTTGTTCCAAGTGTTTGAGGGGTGAGGCAGGCAGGGCGTGGAGCAGGGTGGTAGAGTCGGTGATGGTGATGGTGGTGGTGGTGGTGGGGTGGCAGTACTTTACCAGAGAAGAGACTGAAGGAGAGGTTAAAAGCATACTCTTTTTCAGCTGCACCCCCCCCCAGTCCTGTTGGGTTTTTCAGTGGGTCGGGAAGTCTTCAGTACATTGCTCGTGGCTTGACACAGAAGGCATTGGCCTCCATTATCCGCAGGTTGAAGAGGGTGGCCAAAGAAAACCGTGGAAGGCCGAACAAAAGGCAAGGTTAAGACCTGTTTCAGAGATGGGCTAAACCACTTTGACTTCCCGGCCTGTTCATTCTTTACGGAGTATATGCAAATGTGCTCTTCAGTGCAGTAATGTGGGAAACCACGTCTGAAGGAAGAACAAAGGAAATGGGATCCAGAGGTCTGCTGCGTGTACGTGGAATAGCAGTTTCCTATCAACTGTCCTTCTCAGTCTGTTGTCTGTGTTCTGGGCTGCATAGATGAGGGCAGAACTTCTTATAGCTAAGTTTTGAAAAGGATTGCCCCCTCCCTTTTTTTTTCTTTTTCTTTTTGTTTCACAAATATTAGATGAACGGTTCTCCCTACTTAAGAAGACAAAAACATTTTAAAAGCCTTCTAGTGTCTGGAGTGTTGCCATGGTAGTGATCTGGATTGATTCCTGTCTACTCTCTCTTTGTCTGAGTGTGTGTGTTTCTAGGTGTGAGGATGTGTGTGTGCATACGTGGGCGTGCTGAGCATCAAACTCATAGAGCTAGCACACCAGCCTGCCATAAACCTTTCTTCGTCTCAGTAACGAAAAGCAAAAAGTATAGAATTTGGTAGAAAATGAAATTTGTCTTCAAAATTTTCTTTTCAGCTTCCTGTCATAACCCTGACTTATAGAGGTCTTTTAAAATCTATTGTAATCAACACGTCTATAAATAGTTTTTTTCAATGTGTATTTCTATGTTAGTAAAGTTAGTATGCTTTTATAGTCTTTAATTTTTTTTTGTGCTCTAACCTACTTAACTATCTTTATTTATATATGGTGTGAAAATAAATTCCAACTAAAACCCAATCCTGGCAGTTGATTGAACTAAAGATTTTTGACCTGTAACATGTAAGACAGCAACACTTCAGTGACACAGAGAACTTAGCAGCCTGTTTTTGTTTTCTTCCAGAAAAGACAGATTATTTGAAAGCGATTCCTTTTTAAGCCTCTAGGTGGACAAAATACATGTTGAGAAGTAGGTACTATACTGAAGATGTGTATTATCTATTTGTGTCACATTGCCTTTCAATGCCTGTCCCCATGTACCCTTCGGTTAGCAGCAGCATCTTGTACATATAGGCCATCTCTCCTTCCCTTCCCTTCTCTCTCTTCTTCCTATCATCCTTTCTCCTTTCCTTTTCTTTCTCTTTTTCATCCTCCATGCTTTTTTTTTTTTTTTTTTTTTTAAATTTTAAGCAATCTCTTTCCATGTACCCCAGGCTGGCCTCAAACTCAGTACCGTCCTGAGTGCTGGGCTGTGTGATAGTTGTGCCACACCACACGTAGCGGGATGTGTTCTTTAAAAGCGTTGGTGTGATCTGTTACAGTCCCACAGAGGTACAGGACTGCTTAGAAAGCCATCAAGGGTTTTGCATTTTACCTTCCTGGAGGTCCACCGGAGTAGAATCCTTTGGTCGTCTCGTGATTTGTGCTGTGCTTTCATTGATTAGGATCCTGAGAGGTATGCATGGTGGCACACACCTTTAATCCCAGCACTGGGGAGGCAGAGGCAGGAGGATTTCTGTGAGTTCAAGGCCAGCCTGGATCTACAGAGTGAGTTTCAGGTCCGCCTAGAATAAAGTGAGAACCTACCATGGAAAAGCAACAGATATAAAAAAAAAAAAAAAAACAGCCAGAGGCGGGGATTTTGTGTCTCTTGCCTAGTTTGGATTAATGTAGTACATAATAGCCCACAAATGGGCCCTGGTATTCTGTGTTCTCTCGTTCAGACGTATTGACTACAGACTGCTAAAGATTGATAGCTAAGGGTCATGAAGGGGTGCTTAGCAGTTGAACATGATCTTGGCTGATTCTGTGTGTCTCAGTGCACTAGTTACACTGCTACTGTGACAAATGTGACCACAAGCCGTTTGAGGAGGAAAGGCTCATTGTGACTCTCGGCCTGAGGGGACACAGTGTGTCATGGCAGGGGCTTCCATGCATAGCATCATCTATTTTTCTTATTCCTTTTTTTTTTTTTTTGCACATCTCCTATTAAATTAAATTTAATTAATTAATTAATTTTTTGTTTTGTTTCTCGGACTCACTCTGTAGTCCTAGGCTGGCTTCAAACTCATGGTGATCCTCCTTCCTCTGCCTCCTGAGTACTGGGATTAGAGGCGTGCACCACCACGCCCGGCTCTTTTTTCTTAATGATCTCTTCTAGGCTTCGTCTTTTCGTCTCTGGGGTTTGATGCCTGCATTGTTCATTCCAAGTTCTCTCCAGAAACCTGCATTTAGTAAGTTTTCTATGTTAATCTCAAGTATCCTTATTCCTGTTTTTCAGCCAAGTTTAACTCCTTACATTGGAATCAGACCTTTGCTTTTCATGTACTAAAAAAAAATGGTTTTACAGTCCCCTCATCATTGATGGACTGACAGTTTTCTTGGACATGAAATTCATAATCTCAATTTCTTACAAAAACCCATTCAAAATGTCATTAAGTCCTTTAAGTGCCATTGGTTCTCTCTAAAGTGTGACTGCCATTTCTTTTTCGTTTCTTTTCTTTTCTCTTTCCTTTCCTTTCCTTTCCTTTCCTTTCCTTTCCTTTCCTTTCTTTTCTTTTCTTTTCTTTTTTCTTTTCTGAAGTAGGGTTTCACTCTAGTCCCGGCTGACCTGGAATTCACTATGTAGTCTCAGGGTGGCCTCAAACTCACAGTGATCCTATCTCTGCCCTCAAGTGCTGGGATTAAAGGCGTGTGCCACCACGCCCAGCTCTTTGTTTTTTTGAGGTAGGGTCTCATGCTAGCTCAGGCTGACCTGGAGTTAACTATGTCATCTCAGGGTGGCCTCAAACTCACTGCAGTCCTCCTACCTCTGCCGCCCAAGTGCTGGGATTAAAGGTGTGAGCCACTACACCTGGCTCGTGTCTTCCATTTCTTTCTCTCCGTCAGTGTTTCTTATTTTCCCATCTTCCTTCTTGGACACATTAAGACCTTTATGAACTAGCCTCAGTTTATTTTTCTAATATAACTTTTGACACTGTCTCTCAACTGTCTGATATCCCAGTGTTTATAGTGTGCCTCTGTCATTCATTAAGGACACATATAATTTGAAAAAGTACTTGTATAGCCGGTAGCTGTCTTATATATATTTACATCCTATAGTTTATTAAATATAAGCTAAAATCCATTTACAATATTTTCCAAGGTAATCTCCTGTAAATTCTCTTCTGATTTGTTCATATTATTTACACTAAAATTTTCTTTCCTGGTTTCAGTGACTTCCACATAAATGTCCTTTGCCTTGATACCAGTAATCTTAGAACACAATTCCTGTGCCATGTAAACTGGAATATTTGTTCTTTGAATATGTTTGAGGTTTTTCCTACTTCCTCTGTGGTTAAGAGCCCAGACTCTGGAGCCACGGATGTGTCCCTTCCTTACTGCGTACTGACTGAGCTTGCAGCACTAAGTCCCAGTGTCTTCATTTCTAAATGAGGATAATACTAGCTTCTTGTTTGTAAGAGGTTTTCATTTCTCTACACTAAGTTGGACGTGACAATAAAAATAATCAGAATAGGGCTGGGGTAGGTAAAATGCTTGCTGCATAAGTATCTGAGTTTGGGTCCTTAGCACCCATGTCAGAAGCTGGGCATGGCAGAATGCACCTGTAATCCCAGTGCCAAGGAAACAGGGACAGGAAGATCCCCGGGGCTTGCTGACTAGCTAGCCCTGCCGAATCGATGAGCTGCAGACCAATCAGAGACCCTGTCTCAATAAGGCAAAGAGTGAGTGAGGAAGACATCCAGTGTTGAACTGTGGTCTCCACGTGTGCCTACCCACACACGACACACTGTACATATACGTACACTCAGAATAGGTCTTGGTGTATATTATGTAATGAAGAAGTGTTAATTGCTAGAGATGGCTCACTGGTCAGAGGTGCTTGCTTTCAAAATGTGCTGGCTCAGGTTTGATCCCCCATACCCACCTAAAGCCATATGCACTAAGTGGTGCATGTATCTGGACTTTGCATCCTCATTCTTTCTCTCTCTTTCTGCCTCCCTCTCTCATAAATAAATAAAAATTAAAAAATAAAACTAGCAAATGTACATTAATTACCATTATTCCTACTGTTTTCTTCCATTGAAATTCTCTTTACTCATCCTCTGCCATCAAAATCTTACCTGTCTTTCAATGTCTGTCTCTCATTTCATCCTCCACAAAATTCCTTTAAGTATTTCAGGTTGGAATTAATCTTACTTTTTTGGAACTCCCCTAAAACTTTCTTATGCACTTCTCCTGAGACACTTAGAGAGAGAGAGAATGGGCATCCCAGGGCCTCCAGCCACTTCCGACAAACTCCAGATGCATGCTCCACTAGGTGCATCTGGCTTTACGTGGGAACTGGGAAATCAAAACCAGACCATTAGGCTTTGCAAGCAAGTGCCTCAGCTGCTGAGCCATTTCTTTAGCCTCCCCCCCATACACATTTTTATAGTTTGAAAATTGTTGGTTATTTATGTAAACAAAGTAATTCAAATAGGTGTGTTTAAAGAAATTTAGTTACTTGAAATTAGCTGTATCCTTTATAATATAGAAAAATTCCAGGTCATTCTGTTATTCTGTTATTCATTATTCTGTGATCTGCCTTTTTCCATACTATCTCCTGACAGGCTGTCAAAAACACAAAGAAGTTGTTTCCTTGTTTCATTCCTAGGGAAGCCTGGGCATGTAAAAAACATGTAAAGAGGAAGATTACTCCCTACTTATCCTAAGCTGGCCTTCCAACAAGGAGCTCTGGATGAAGGAAAGAAGAGGCATAGCCTGGAGCTTTGAGCCTCTGCCAGTCTCTCAGCTCTCTTACTCCATAGAGCAAGCCACTGGTTACAGTCACTGCCACCACAGCTGAGAGATGGCTGGATAATAATATATTGTGCTAAGTTTTATTTTGGCAATAGGGTCTTTGTAGCCCCTGGTGAACTTGAATTCCTAATTGTCCTGTGCTCCAGCGTCGGGGTTCTAGGCATACTTGCTTCACCATGTCAGGCTTTTCAATCCTGTTGTGTCATTTATTTTCCTCAAAATCATCTCGTTTGGCTGTGTTCACATGAGAGAGGATGGTAGCAGTAATTACTTTATGTACTTAGTAACTCTTTGAAGGAGCAATATTAGCAGAGCTAATGAACAGCTAAAATATTTGCGTTTGATTTCTGGATTACAGATAAACCTTGAGATTTTGCTAGTTTTATGTTCTTTAGTAAATGACTTAACCTTTTAGTTTTCTGACTTGTAAAAAATGTTAATGATTATAATACTGATAGGATTATTATGGAAGCTAAATAAATAATTGTATTCGGTGAGTTTAAGAGACCATGTTTTGTGACATATCAAATTTATACTTGTTTAGAAAAAACCCCTGCCTATTAAATTGTCATTGTAAAGTTTCTATCAAATTACTCTTGTACATAAATACAAAAGTATAAGCTAAGTAAGATAGACCACATTATTTCTGAAACTCTATATGTATTCAAAGACTTAAGTTGAATTAGTCAGCAAGAAATTTCTGACAAATTAATGCTCTGAGGTTTAGTTGCAGACTCACTTGAAGTTTGTCATCCTGGCCTCTCTTTGCTGTGAATAGCTTTCATCTGTTCTAAGGGATTGTGCAGCTTTTCCTGTTTAAATTGTCTCCCTGTAACCTACTTGTTATTAAGACTCGTGTGTTACCACAATGCATTACCAGGAAAATTAAATTCTAAATGAAACTAAAGAAATCACAACGCAATGTGTTACACAAAAAACAGGAACAACTCAACAAATACAAAAATACAAAATGCCAAAACAGAGGTAATCATTTAATCTTGATGGAGGAAGCACTGGAAAGTTATGGGAAGAAAATGGGATTTAGTGACATTTGAATTGATTCTATAAACTAGTTAGATGATATTCAATGCTGATGAGAGTGTGTGGGGCACCAGATACCCCCATGACTGTATGTGAGCTATATAGTCCCTGTGGAGAGCTTTCTTTATTTCTATTTTTATACTGTGGTAGTTTACTACTACTATCAGCATGTGTATATTTTGGTTATTGAGTTTTTTAATATGTCTATAAGTTTAAACACCAGTAAGTGTTGCTAGCATGTAAAGCTCTGTAGGCGCAGGGGGTATCTGACTACTTGTTTGTTCTCTGACATCTCTCTAAGCACAGAGCAATGCCTAACACGTGACAACTCACTCAGTTATTTCTGCATACCCAGCCCTTGTGGATTCTAGTGTATCTCATTTTGCATTTGCATTTACAGAATGCTTTTTCCTACTGAATCACTTTGCAATTAGTTCCAGTATTTATATGCTGAAAGTACTTAGCTTTTTTTTTTTTTTTTAGCTGTTTTGGTAAAAATCAGAATGCCTTTGTTACACCGGTGTGCTTTATATACTGACGAAGTGATAATGTTGTTGTTTTTAATCCGACATCTACTGGAGAAAATTAATGTCTATCCACCGTACAGAAGTAACGACCACCGTTACGCTGGTGGGCATGGTTCCAGGTGTTTTCCTGTTACGTGTGAGTTTCCAGTCTTCAGGAAGCTCCACTCAAGACAGGCTCGTAGTCTTCCATGTCCCCAGGCTCAGTCTGTGCAGAGATTAGAGTTCTGCCAATTACCTTGATCTCCTCATAATAGGTGTGTTGTGAAGATTAAAGGAATGAGTGCACATGCATTCTTAGTAGCTAGTGAGTGTTAGGATTTAGTGTCTGATTCTAGGAAGCCCGCTTTAATTCTGAAGGAGATCCCAGTGTATATTCAGTAGGATTTAATTTCATCCACTTGCTCTCTTATTCATTGAATAGCTTTGCTTTGTGTTCCTTGAAGTACCATTAATTTCCCGGTGTCTCTGTCACATTGCTCCAAGAAATGAAATGTCCTCTTACAAGATACACAAGTTATTTTTAAAATATATTTTATTTATTTATTTATTTGAGAGAGAGAAAGAGGCCGAGTGGGGGAAGGGGGAGAATGGGCACACCGGGGCATCCAGCCACTGCAAACAAACTCCAGATGCGTGCGCCAGCTTGTGCATCTAGCTTACTTGGGTCCTGGAGAATTGAATCAGGGTCCTTTGGCTTTGCAGGCAAATGCTTTAACCACTAAGCCATCTCTCCAGCCCAGTTTTTTTTTTTTTTTTTTGATAATTGAAAAGTGACATCCCAATGACTAAAAGGCTGAATAAGTATATATGATCAAGAAAGTAGTCTGCCATAGTTATTCATAATCTAAGATAGGATTGGAGTTGGGATTGAAAGTACTGTGAAAATCGCTAGTGCTAATAACTTGTTGGGGTTAGGGACATTAATGTTTTTAAGTAGTCTAAGTGAGAATTGGAACATTTTGAAAGTGTTTGTTATGGAAACACTTGGATGAAAATAGTTAGGAAACCCTAACTCTGACAATTCACTGGTTTCCCCACCGAGGAAGGTCAGTTCCCAGTGCTGCCAACTGAAAGTCTTAACTGTGAGGCATGTTGCTTTCAAGTCAGTGCATGCAAGCATGTCATTTCATTTATTATTTTGTTGTCACTGAGAAGGGTCTAGAACCATGAGGCATGCTTGCTTTCAAGTCAGCTGTGGATCATGCAGGCATGCGAGAAGCTTACGATTTCATTTATTATTTTGTTGTCACTGAGAAGGGTCTAGAACCGTGAGGCATGCTTGCTTTCAAGTCAGCTGTGGATCATGCAGGCATGCGAGAAGCTTATGATTTTATTTATTATTTTATTGTCACTGAGAAGGGTCTAGAACCATGCTTGCTTTCAAGTCAGCTGTGGATCATGCAGGCATGCAAGAAGCTTACGATTTTATTTATTATTTTATTGTCACTGAGACCGGTCTAGAACCGTGAGGCATGCTTGAAGTCAGCTGTGAGGCATGCTTGCTTTCCAGTCAGCTATGCTTGCTTTCAAGTCAGCTGTGGATCATGCAGGCATGCGAGAAGCTTACGATTTTATTTATTATTTTGTTGTCACTGAGAAGGGTCTAGAACCATGAGGCATGCTTGCTTTCCAGTCAGCTGTTGGATCATGCAGGCATGCGAGAAGCTTACGATTTTATTTGTTATTTTATTGTCACTGAGAAGGGTCTAGAACCATGAGGCATGCTTGCTTTCAAGTTAGCTATGGATCGTGCTGGCATGTGAGAAGAGTATGATTTTTGCCTAAGTTAACAGGAAGCTAGCTAAGTTATCTGTGTTGGAATATGTTTTTCACTTTAGGAAATTAGCATACTATTAAAATAATCCTTTTAATCATCTCATAGAAACATTGGCAGATAAATTTTATTTGTACCATTTGTTTCGTGGTGAAATTCATAGTTATAAATTATGTTTACTCTCTTTGCTTTTGCCACCATCGTGTCTTCCTGTGTGTTTTGCTGTTCTTTTTGTCTTGTGGCTGAGCTGCCACTTTATAGAATATGATTTCTTAACCTGGAGATGAGTGAAGAGCTAAGTTACAGGAATGGCTAGTCTTGCTTGTTTTTGATTTAAGACAGTGTCTCACTGTATAGCCCATGTTAGCCTTGAGTTCATGATTCTTCTCCCAATTGCTGGGATTACAGGCAGGCACTGTCATGCTCAGTGAATTACTAAGAGTTTCAAATAGCTTGTTCCTGTGTTAAAAAAGTTATTATGATTTAAAACAAAATCAGGGACCTTGCCCTTAAATAGTGATATAGTAGCATATACTTGAGTGTTTTTTTTTTTATAGTGATTTGGGGTTTTGTTTCTAACTTTTGATATGTTGAGAAGTGAACAAAGATTTTTCCAGATCTTACTGTAAGAGCTGGTCAATGTCTTATTGTGAACTGGGCACCGTCTTATTTAATTCTGAGGGCTACTTTCTTGCTGGAAGTAGGAAACTGAATTACCGCCAAATATAGATTTAAAAATTAGGAGATAGGAGGCTCAAGACCAAGTCGTGTAACCATAAATCTTGCTCTGTTTCTTGAACACCTTGTGGCTAGTTTCCATCTCC
Organism: Orientallactaga sibirica; assembly: GCA_036365145.1. NCBI lineage: Eukaryota > Metazoa > Chordata > Mammalia > Rodentia > Dipodidae > Orientallactaga > Orientallactaga sibirica. Next base: position 3,484,143 of record JAEOAD010001893.1, on the reverse strand, counting down.
ACTGTTCAGATACGGTAGCCGTGAATAGGGTTAACTTGAGACAGTAACCCTTTCTTCTCTGCGGGTCCTAGCATACAAGGAAACTCTGACCAGGCCTGTTTGTATTCCAGTTCATTGTCCCCCTAAATCATATGTAGTGTGCCATTGGAATCAGAACACCCTCAGGTCTAGTTCAACTTTTTTTCTGGAGGGGCTTTGGCCTCAGTGATCAATACATGCAGAGTTTGGTTTTTACAGGCCCCCAAACTTTGAATAACGTTGTTATTGTTGATATGGTGGTGGTAGAATGCAATGTCTGTTTGGGATTTTTCATATTCAACTTTTTAGAACTCAACATGAACCGAATTTGTCTTAGTGCTAAGTTAAAAATAATTATTTCAGGGGCTGGAGAAATGGCTTAGCGGTTAAGGCATTTGCCTGCCAAGCCATAGGATCCCGGTTCGATTCTCCAGGACCCATGTAAGCCAGATGCACAAGGGGCACATGAATCTGGAGTTTGTTTGTAGTGGCTAGAGGCCCTGGTGTGCCCATTCTCTCTGTGTCTGCCTCTCTCTCTCTCTGCTTGCAAATAAATAAATAAAATATATTTTAAAAAATAATTATTTCAGGTTGGAAAGATGGCTTAGCAGTTATGGTGCTTGCCTGCAAAGCCAAAGACCTCCGTTCGATTCCCCAGGACCCACATAAGCCAGGTACACAAGGTGACATATGCATCTGGAATTCGTTTGCAGTAGCTAGAGGCCCTTGTGCATCCATTCTCTTTCTCTCTCTCTCCCTCTCTCTCTCACTCAATAAAAATTAAAAAAAAATTTAAAAAGAAAATAAATGTTTCATTAACTGGTCTGGTTTTTACAGGGAACATTCTGGAGAAGTGGATCTTTCAGGGAGTAACCTAGCCTACATTATACAACAAAGCTATGTACCATCTTCTCTTTGTCCTTGGAGAACTTTTGAGCCTGTCATTTTAGCAGATGGCAAGAAATAGCCATTGAGGGATTGATTACCTGTGGGTTACCACTATTCTACAGTGGGGAATAGGGAGGAGGAAAGGGACGGTCTCTCCAGCACGGCTGGCATTCTCTCTATGGCTGTGATCCCGCTGGAATACAAGGAGGAATGCTATAGAGCAGTGATCTGACCAGGAAGGGAGGAGTTGGCTTTCCGACTGTGTTTCCTGTTAGCTGAGAGGTGTGAGTGCTCATTGTGTGTTTGCTTGGTCCCTCTCAGCGTGAGTTTTATGTGGTTCTCCATTCCCTTCACACAGCGAGATGTTGATTAGAGTGGTCAGACCTCTCTTTCCTCCAGCAGAACATGGCAGCTCGTGTTTCCATGATTAGCATAGGCATGACACGGGCACAAAGACAGGTATTCACTTAATGCCCATTCGGAGTATAATTCCGAAGGCCATAGCTCACAAGAGCGGCAAGCACTTGCTTTACCTGGGATTTCTTTGCACTCTCAAAAACTCACTTCATAGTTCTTTTAGTTAGCAAGCTCCCATGTTGCCCTGACAATGAAGTCTGACTTAGTGAAAATTCAGCATAAGAGCAGATTTTCCTGAATCCATGAACACATGAAAGAGAAGTATCATTTGTGTGTGTGTGTGTCTGTCTGTCTGTCTGTCTGTGTCTGTGTGTGTCCAAAGACTCACTTGCCATGCAAAAATAGCCCAGAGTTCAATATATGCTACTGGTATAAAATGCCTGAATTTGGTGTCCTAGAAAACAGTATCATTCATTGAAATTTGAACATTATCTCTCTTTACCAAGGAGGTAAAATTTAATGTGCTGATCAGATTATCCTGTATAGATTCAAGTTTTCTTGCCATTGAGTAAACAATGGCTATTCTCCCTGATTACACTACACTGAAAGTTTTTGAGTATAAAACTGTGGTCAGCAATAGGACTCTGATTAAATATATTTAGGTAATGTTAAATGCATGTAAACTAGGGAAATATGATCTACAGGTAGAAAACTTGGAGAAATGAGAGTCAGTTCCATGAAAATTTTCTTTCCTTATCTTTAACTAGGCTGAAGCTTTATAAGCATATTTAAGAAAATCGTGTTTTGCCTCTGAAAATCCAAAATCCCTTTGTCAAGACTCAAGTCTTAACAAAAGCTTGTTGCTCTGTGCCCTTGTGCATAAGAGCTGGACACGGGCATGTATTGCAGCCTGCGTGGGGGAAAATGAAGCCAAGAAAATTGCCATGCGGTGGGCCTCACAGACTCCTGCGTGTGTATTTCAGCTTGAAAGGAGGTGAGCGCTGGAGTCTGTGGTCACGTCAGACCTTTGTAATTAAAGGTGGCTGCTGACAATAATTCTTTACGTAATAGGATTCTAGCAGTCTTGGTGAAGTAAGTAGATTGAATAGGAAATTGATATGTTTGTCATCCCTTGAGCCACAAAGCCGGGAAACTTACTACCTGGAAAGAGACCTTATAAGGCATCAACCTTCATGTGTGTTTGATAATGCAAGTCTCAGAGGATTTTGATGAGAAGAGCCTAAGGAATACACACCCTTGACATTTTCCTAGGACATTGTTCCTTGTCACAGTAAAATGGAACCTTTGATTATCTATTGTAGATCATCAAATGACTATTACTACCCCATAAGCCTAGACATTCCCTTCCTCTCTCCCTCCCTCCCTCCTTCCTCCCTCCGTCCTCCATCTGTCCCTCCTTTCCTTTTCCTTCCAGTCTATTTTGTTTTTGAGGCAGGGTCTTAGTCTAACCCAGGCTGGTCTTGCATTCACAGTGGTCCTCCTGCCTCAGCCTCCTGATTGCCACAATTTTAGGTGTCAGCTGCCATGCTTGGTTCAAGCCTGGGCATTTCTTGTATAACCTTCATAACAGTCTGTTTGTTTTTTGATTTTTATTTTATTCATTTGAGAGAGAGAGAAAGAGGTAGACAGAAAGAGAATGGGCATGCCAAGGGCCTTCAACTGCTGTAAACGAACTCCAGACCCACGTGCCACCTTGTGCATCTGGCTTACATGGGTCCTGGGGAATCACACCCGGGTCCTTTGGCTTTGCAGGCAAGTGCCTTAACCACTAAGCCATCTCTCTAGCCCTGTTTGTTTATTTTTGCCCTTTGCTTATATTTCTAGCCTTTATGGTCAAGTTTTGGGGAGAAGTTCATGGATAATTATAGTCTTTCTAGAGCTTCTGTGAGTAAATTATAAATGGACTATAAAAATTCATGTGGACGCTTGAGTGAGAACATCACTGTGTGACTGGCAGTTAGAGAACATGTGTTGGTTTCATCTGCATCCTAGGCTGCCAGCGAACAGACATGTCCACCATATAGTTGCTGAGTGCTGTATAGCTTTTAGAAAAAAAAAAAAGATGAACATAAATGCTTTTCTTGGAGTCTTTTATTTGTTCACGCAAACAGTGGAGAAACATCACATGATTTGTGGTAGCTCTTATTTTCTCATAGAGCTATCTCTAACCTGACATTCAGTCAGCTATTGTGGTTACTTTGCTCTGGGTGTGCTGACCTTGTCAGAAGAGTGAGCAAGGCTTCCTTGACTTGATTTGTCCCAATACTTAGGAATAGCTGAATCTCTAACCTTGGCCTTTTATAATTCTGTAATCCCAGGCAGTCATTCACTAGGAAAATACATGTGCTTCTTTTTCTTTGTATTTGTTCATTTGAAAACCCTTTCAAGAGGAATTGCAGCCTGCTTGTGATTATAGCTATCAGTAGCACTTAAACTAACTGCTGAGATGAAACTTTTCTTTTTGGGCCCTGCTAATTTCACATATCAACAGAAAAGGAACACCTCCCTCCCTCTCAGAAGTCCCACTTGGCTAATTGGTAGCTGCTCTTTAGACTGAGCTAGGTTCCTTATGGACTGCATTTGACAGAATAACTTTGGACATTTTAATTTGACAAGAAACAACTCAGGGAAAGGACGTAGACATGTACCCGAAGCAGCCCCTTTCCAGCTATCACTGCGAGCCTCAGTGCCCGGAATGCCTTGACAGTCTGCGACCCATTCATGGTAGCTCAGGCTGTTTGGCACGGGTTTGTTTATGACAGAGGCTGCATCTAGGTGGATGCAGGTGCGTGCACATGTGTGCCATGTTGCACATGTGGAGGTCGGTCCTGGCTTCCCACCTTGTTTGAGGCAGGCGTCTCGGCTGAGATGACAGACACTTGCTAGTGCATCCCGGCCCACACAGCAAGTGCTTTACCCAGTGAACCACCTCCCTGGCTCCGCACAAGTAGAGACTGGCTTTTTCTCCTTATATATTCAGATACAGGATTAGGGAGGAGGGCTAATGCAATAAATTCTTTGTGCAAAGCTTTCTAGAACAGCTATAAACTCATTTATGCAGCGCATAAATGCGGCCCTGTTTTTATTGATTGTGCTGTTGTCTGTTTTGTTTTTCTCTTTGTGGTTCTATGGGTTGAATCCAGGGCCTCACCTGTGCTACAAAATGAGTCTATCCCTCTACCTCTGAACTCCCTTAGCCTAAATCTTCCTAAGAACTACGATCTAGCACTCCCCACACGCTCGAACATGGTAGAATAGACTAGTTTCAGTGACAAGGTGTGTGTGCACCTGCTGGTGTGGATCTGTGTAATGGAAAAATAATTCAGGTTTGAAGCAGATGTGGTGTGTACTCACCTATAAGCCCATATGCTGTTTTATTCCTGAAAATTGTCTTAGAAATCTGACTTTCTCCAAGTATTGAGGGGAATCTTTAAATGACCAAATTGGACATGAAATAAGTGTTTGAAAAGTATCTGGTAATAGAAGCTTGAGAAATAGATTGAAAAAAAAATGACTTAGTTCTCTTTCTCTCTCTCTCTCTCTCTTTCTCTGTCTCTCTGACATTCTAGTGTGTCAAGTTTCATTTCTTACTACTAGATGAGAGTAGAAATCCGTGCGCTCCAACTCGTTCATGATGATGGTGATTTTCCTCCCGATGCACCCCAAGGCTAGAGTGAGCAGATGGTTTGAGGTGGCGTCTCCATTGATCTCAGCACTTCTCTTTACAAGCCCTTATCACTTTACAGCTTATGTAAATGTGTGCAGTGGATTTGCTCTCTCACACCTTACCTTGTCTTTTCTCCCTTGTCGATAATCTTTGATTATTATTGTGGCACGCCTATAACTACAGTTGGTTTTGTTTTATGAAGACTTACTGTGTAAATTGTTTTTACATTTCAGTAGCCACTTTTAGAAATTACATTTAGTAATCCACTAGTTGAAATTTTTCACCAGGAAGAAATACCATGACTCAAATTTTCTGTAAGAAAAAGAGGCTTATAGAGGAAAAAGCCAAATTTAACACAGCACACCATATACTCAGGTTTGTATTCTAATGTCTTAGTTTTTAAATTTTCAAATAAAAATAACATTGGAATGTAACAACAGGTATGTTAATATTAGTTTAGAAATTGGTACTTACAATCATAAAGTCTAAATTTGAATTAGAAAACTTGAAATTGGTAGGAAAAGTTCACTGGAACCCTTTGTTATAAAATGTATTTTTAAGACATCAGGCTGTTTAAAATTTACTTTGGAATGGAGAGTTCATACTTAACTCAAGTTTAGGGGAAAAAATAATCTGAACAGTTTTAAGCCATTGTGCATAGTTACGGTTGGTGCTTTCCAGCTCTGGGGAATCAGGAAGTCTGCAGTTTAAATTCTTGAGGATCAGATTATATTGCAGATTTTCTTTACACATGGTGTTAAGTATGTATTAAGTGACAGCTATAACTTTTCTTTTCCTCTCTTTCCTTTGGGGATTTCAAGGATATAGCTTTAGCATTCTAATTTGTGTTCAAATTTTAATATTTGTTCTTAATTTTCAAGAATATATACCTTTAAATTTTAGAAACACTACATATCTAGACAACCTTCTAAGTTTCTTTAGTATTTTATGTCTATAAAATTATGTAAACAAATATCTGTTGGCCATATTTTAATTATTCGGAGCAGAAAATTCTCAAAAGAGGTAGGTAGATGGACAAGGCTATGCTAACTCCTTTGTCAGTTATATATCTCCTTTTATTTCCCTCATCATCCATTGAGAATTACTGAGATAAAATATATTTGTCCAAAATGAAACCCAACAAAATCAAGCTTTAAAATCGCCATAAATATGAAAGGAAATAGTAGAAAATTTTGCTGGTCTGAAGAGAAGACTGGCTATGGATTTGTTTTCTAGTTTCAGGGAATGTTCAGTGATTTTTAATTAGCACAGCATGCTGAGCTTTGTCTTAATCAAGTGACATCTGCCTCAGAAGTGCGTAGGACCTGCATTTGTTCTCTTGCTTTTTGTAGCCTGAAAAAGGGACGACTTCAGTGTGAGTCTCCGTCAGCATTGGAGAGGATGAGACGTTCCTGTGGCTTACCTTAGTCTTCTTTATTCCAGCTGAAACAGGCACCCAGTCTGCATCCAGTCTGGTCCATGTGTTTGCCGTTGACATGACTTAAGCAGTAAACATTCTTTGACAACATCTTCACTCTGGTTTTTACCCAGCTTATCTTTACTCTAAACATGAGCACATTTGGTTCTGATCCATGTTGATTTCAAAAAACAAAACTATTTTAATGTGAAAAACAGAAATACCAATGATACTGGGAAGTCTGGAATCAATTAAGTCAGCAAAAGAGTTTAGGAGAAAAGATAGTGGGCACAGGAATCCTATCAAAGGGACCTGCTTGACAGTAATAAGGACTCAGAAAACAAAAGATGGCCATGAAATTAAATTGGAAGTTTTTCTCTTTAATTTTTATTTTAAATTTGTCTAATTTTCACTTTATTATTATTATTATTTTTTTTGAGAGAGACACAGAGAGAGACAGAGAGAGAGGGAGAGGAAGACAGATAGAGATTGGTGCGCCAGCATCCTCTCAGCTGCTGTGAACGAAATCCAGATGCATGCGCCCCCTTGTGGTCAAGTGTGGCATTGCGCCCTTGCGTCACTTTGCATCTGGCTAAACGTGGGACCTGGAGATTGGAACCGCTGGAGATTGGAACTGGGTTCTTAGGCTTAGGAGGTAGGCGCCTTAACCACTAAGCCATCTCTCCAGCCCAAATTTTCACTATTTAATAGTCTGATTTCCCAATGAAAGTTATAGCTGTCACTTAACACATACTTAACGCCATGTGTTCAATTCACTTAGGATATACATGTGAATCTTTGTCCTTTCATGGGTGAAATTTTGTGTTAATTGGCATTTTTATCTGTTTCATGGTTCCTGTTTCAACTGGCCTTAGAAAAAGATCTGAAAGTATAAAGATGAAAGATCAAGGCAGCATTTGCCAGCTGATTGGAAGGCAGGAAAGATAAGCTCTTGTTTTTAGGGTGAGAACATGCAGATGCATGGTAAATAAATCAAGCCAGTAGTGGAGTTAGGAAGGACGAAAATGTTGTAGAAACGATGATTGTTTCTCTTTTTTGTAATATATATATATATATATATATGAATGAGAGAGACAGAATGGGCACACCTGGGCCTCCCATCACTGAAATGAACTCCAGACACATGCACCACTGTGTGCATCTGGCTTATGTGGGTCCTGGGGAATCAAACCTGAGTCCTTTGGCTTCACAGGCAAGTGCCTTAACCACTAAGCCATCTCTCCAGCACCCATCATTTCTTTATAAGAGCATTAAAACACTTCATCTTCTTTATGCTTCCAACGACCCTCACGTTGGCACTACTTGATGTTAAAATATGACTACTACAATCTGAGAGGAGGCTTGGTTCTTGCTCGTGCTTGTTCTTGTGAGATGTTGGAGCACATAAAATATATGACAATCTACAATCTGAAAGAGAGAGAAATAGCTTGCCAGGAGAGAAAGAGGGAGAATTCTTGCTCCAGCCACTGCAAAACTTGTTCTTGTGAGATGTTGGAGAATCACATCAGGGTCCTTACTTGATGTGTCAATCTGTCTCTCCAGCCCTCCAGTTTATATTCTGTTGGTACACAAAACCTAAACAAGCACTGGATTAGCTTTTCCATGACTGGATTATACCATCAACCATGGACTGCTGATTAGAATTGAATTTCATTTGTTTGGTTCTTGTTGTATTTGAATAATGTATTGATAAGGAATGTTCCCCCTGAACAAATAATTTATTTGTATGCTTCTCCACCTTTTTTTTTTTTTTTTTTTTTTTGAGGTAGGGTTTCATTCTAGCTCAGGCTGACCTGGAAGTCACTATGTAGTCTCAGGGTGGCCTCGAACTCACAGCAGTCTCCTAGCTCAGCCTCCCAAGTGCTGGGATTAAAGGTGTGTGCTACCACACCCTGCCATGTATCTATATGTATTTCTTTACTGCTCAAGGCAACTAGCTTTCCTAACTCCTCATTACATATGAGGAAACTAGATGGCAGGGGCGGGGGGCACTGAAATCCAGGAGCTGCTTTAAAAAGTTTTCTTGGTGGGCTGAAGAGTGGTTAGGGCATTTGATCTGTGAAGCCTAAGGACACAGATTCAACTTCCCAGAACCCACATTAAGCCAGATGCACAAGGTTGTGCATGCTCACAAAGGGGCACATGCATTTGATTGCAGTGGTTGGAGGCCCTGGGGCACCAATTCTCTCTCTCATAAATAATTTTTTTTTTAAGAGCTTTCTCTTTATTGGGAAAAATCTATTTTTTTTTAACCCATCATGGTATCTGTAAGGATGGTGTCTAAGTGGAAATTTGGCAATAAACAGTCCAGAGACAAGGCTTTTCATTTTGAGTTTTTGTTTTACCACTTGATTTCAGATTATTTTGGTCTGTTTACTTAATTCTTCAGGTCTCTCTTACTTCAAAAAAAAAAAAAAAATTGCAATGAATCTGAAAATGTGTTAGAGTTTGTAGGTCTTAATGTATTTTAGAAAGTAGTAAGTTGCGGGCTGGAGAGATGGCTTAGTGGTTAAGGCGCCTGCCACCTAAGCCTAAGTACGCCGGTTCCAATCTCCAGGTCCCACGTTTAGCCAGATGCAAAGTGATGCAAGGGCGCAATGCCTCACTTGACCACAAGGGGGCGCATGCATCTGGATTTCATTCACAGCAGCTGAGAGGCTGCTGGTGTGCCCGTCTCTATCTGTCTTCCTCTCCCTCTCTCTCTGTCTCTCTCTGTGTCTTCCCCCCAAAAAAAAAGTAGTAAGTTGCCAATGCCCCTTTGGGCAAGGACAAACCAAACATGCAACAGAGGTGCCACGCAGAGCATATTTCCCAGAGATGCCACAGCCATCATAGTTGGTGTAGCTCCACTCTGTGACCTTCGTACAATGACAGTTACCCAAGGACAGCCTTCCCAGAACACATCCCTGTGATTAAGTGACACAGGACCGTACCATGCCATCGTAGGAAATTCCTATAGAATAACTGGAAACAACTTTGGGAAAGTAATACCACTTGTAGAACTAAACCAAAGATTCCTGTCTGCAGAGAAGGCTCTGGTTTGGCCAAGTTGTTGCATGGGCAGGGGCAGGTGCCATTGCGCTCAGCCGCTCTCCACTTTTGTGAGAGCCTGGAGTTGAATGTTTCTCTGAGCTGCTAATCCTGGGCTCCAGAGCCTTGTTCTGATAGGGGCATGTGGCACTGGACTGACGTAACTGGGTCTGAGGTTTGCTCTTTTCAGAATGCATTCTATAGCTGGCGTCTGCACGGCTCTGACATGACCACATGCTGCTGCCGTCTCTTCTGCCTTCTAGCACCGCACGTGAGGCTAAGGCATTCTGACACCTGCCATTTGGAACCTTTACTTGCTGGAAAATGTCAAGATTTTAGACAAGGGGAAGACGGCTATAAGTGCTCAACCTTCCCTGTCCCGGGACTGGACTGAGGGCATATGTTCATAGATGGCTGAATTGCTGGGTGCCATAAGTCACATGTTTTTGAGAGTGTCTGCATGGGTTTTGTACTCTCATTCTCTCTTGTGCTTCTTTGGTATGACACTAGAATACTGTTCGGGAAGGAACAGTCTTCATGATTATTTTCTGGATTTCACTAGATAAATCATGAGAATCATTTCTATTAAAATGATGAGGTGGATGTGGGAGGGTAGAGAGAATGGGCATGCGAGGGCCTCCAGCCACTGCAAACAAACTCCAGACGTGTGTGCCCCTTGTGCATTTGGCTTACATGGGACCTGAAGAATCGAATCTGGGTCCTTAGGCTTCACAAGCAAACACCTTAACCACTAAGAGAAGAGGCAGACTTGAGAGTGGGTTTCCACTGTGATCATCTTGTTATACAAATGCATGTTGTGGTATTTCTACCACTACATTTCTAGCTAGGATCCACATATGAGAGGGAACATGTGGTGCTTGGATTTCTGGGCTTGGGCTAGCTCGCTTAGTATAATCCTTTCTAGAGCTCTTTATTCCCCTGACAGTTTCATAATTTTATTTTTCTTTACCAGTGAATAGAACCCCACTGTGTAAATGAACCACGTCTTCATTATCTATTCACTCATTGAAGGGCATCTAGGCTGGTTCCATTTCCTAGCTCTTGTGAACAGAGCAACAATAAACATGGAGGAGCAAGTATCTCTGAGGTAGTGAGTGAGTAGAGCCGTGTGTGTGTGTGTGTGTGTGTGTGTGTGTGTGTGTGTGTGTGTGTAGCTGCACAGGTGGCTGTAGCTGCCTGTGTTTACCATTGGGTCCTCTATTCTGTTCCATTGATCTATGTGTCTGTTTCTGTGCCATTACCATGATGTTTTTGTGTCTTTCTTTCTTGCTTGCTTGCTTCCTTGCTTCCTTTCCTTTCTTTCTTTCCTTTCCTTTCTTTCCTTTCTTTCCTTCCTTCCTTTCCTTCCTTCTTTCCCTTCCTTCCTTCCTTCCTTCCTTCTTCCTTCCTTCCTTCCTTCCTTCCTTCCTTCCTTCCTCCCTTCCCTTTCCTTCTCCTTCCCTTCTCCTTCCTTCCTTCCCCCCTCCTTCCTTCCTTCCTTCCTTTCCTTCCTTCCCTCCTTCCTTCCTTCCTTCCTTCCTTCCTTCCTTCCTTCCTTCCTTCCTTCCTTCCCTTCCCCTCCCCTTCCCCTTCCCTCCTCTTCCTTTTCTCTCTTTCTCTTTTCTTTCTTTCTTTCTTTTTCTCTCTTTCTCTTTTCATTTCTTTTTTTCAAGGTAGAGTCTCACTCTAGCTCAGGCTGACCTGGAATTCACTCTATAGTCTCAGGATGGCCTCGAACTCACGGCAATCCTCCTACCTAGTTCTGGGATTAAAGGCATGTGCCACCACACCTGGCATGTGACTTTGTTTCTTAAAATCAGGTATGATGATACCACCAGCCTTGTTTTTGTTGCTTAGAATTGCTTTGGCTATTCAAGTTTGTGTGTGTGTGTGTTTCCAAATGAATTTTAGGATTGATGTTTTTCTTTTTGTTGAACAATACCATTGGTATTTTGATGGGAATTACATTAAATGTGTAGATTGCTTTTGATAAGATGACACTTTCACGAGATTAATTGTTCCAATCCAAGAACATGGGATGCCTTTCCATTTCCTAGGGTCTTCTGCAATTTCTCTCTTGAGTGTTTTAAAGTTTTCAGTTCCTTCCTTTCCTCGGTTAGTTTTAGTACTAACAAAGGTATTTTACTCTTTTGGAGGCAACTGTCAATGTGAATGATTCCCTGATTTCATCTGTAGCGTGTTTGTTGCTGTTGTATAGGAATGCTGCCGAGTTCTGTGTTGTCAGTTCTGTCAGTCTTTAGAGGGCCCCTTATGTATAGAATCATGTCAATTTGTACCCCTTTTATTATCTCTCTTGCCTTACTGATAGAGCTAAGACTTCCAGAACTATCTTAAATAAGTGGGAACAGTGGACACCCTTGTCTCATTCCTGATTTTAGTGGTTTTTTTTTCCATTCAGTATAATATTGGTTGTACGTTTGCATTAAATAGCCTTTACTGTGTTGAGATATGTTCTTTTACTCCCAGTTTCTTTAGGACTTTATCATGAAGGGATGTTGGATTTTGTCAAATGCCTTTTCGGCATCTAATGAGATAATCATGTGGTTTTTGTCCTTCAGTCCATTTACACAGTGTATTACATTTATCGATCTGCATATGTTGAACCATCCCTGCATCTCTGGGATAAAACCTACTTGTTCATAAAACCTGATATATTCTTGTTCAGTGTTGAATGATCTTTTCTGATATATTGGTCTGTAATTTTCTTTTTTTGTTTTGTTGTGTCTTTATCTGGTTTTGGTATCATGGTAATGCTGGCTGTGTAAAAGGAGTTAGGATTCTTTCCTTTTCTGTTTTATGAGAAGCATTGGTGTTAGTTCTTCCATGAAGGTCTGGTGGAAATCACCTGTGAATCCATGTGGACCTGGACTTTCTTTAGTTTGAGGTTTTCTGTTTGTTTGTTTTTTTAAATGCTTTGATCTCAGTGCTTGTTTAAATGTCTGTTAAATAGTTTATTTCATCTTGCTTTCATTTTGGTAGGTCATATATATCACGAAAATCATCTGTTTCGTTCAGATTTTCAAACTTAGTGGAGTATATTTTCTTAAGGTATAGCCTGAGGATTTTCTAGTATCATTGGATTCATTGGTATCTCTTGTGATGGTGCCTTTTTTGTCTGCATTTTTATTATTTTGTGTCCCTCGGTCAGTTTTACTAAAGGTTTATCAATCTTATTTATCCTTTCAAAGAGCCAATTGATTCTTTTTTTTTTTGTTTCTATTTCATTAATTTGTATCCTAATCTTTATTATTTTTTCTATATACTGATTGTTGGTTTGCCTTGTTCTTTTTTTAAAATATTTTTTCTTTATTTATTTGAGAGAGAGAAATAGGCAGGGGAAAGAGAGAGAGAGATAGGCTCACCAGACCCTCCAGCCACTGCAAACAAATTCCAGGTGTGTGCGCCCCCTTGTACATCTGGTTTATGTGGGTCCTGGGGAATTGAACCTGGGTCCTTTGTCTCTGCAGGCAAGTGCCTTAACCACTAAGCCATTTCTCCAGCCCCTTTCTTGTTCTTTTTTCCAAGGCTTTATGGTGTCACATTAAATTGTTTACTTGTAACATCTCTAATTTCTTTTTTTAAGTCTATTTTGAAGGTATTTATTTATTTATTTATTTGAGAGTGACAGACAGAGAGAGAAAGAGGCAGAAATAGAGAGAGAGAGAGAATGGGTACACCTGGGCCTCCAGCCACTGCAAACAAATTCCAGATGTATGTGCCACCTTGTGTGTCTGGCTTACATGGATCCTGGGAAATTGAGCCTTGAACCAGGGTCCTTAGGCTTCACAGGTAAACGCTTAACCACTAAGCCATCTCTCCAGCCCCTCTAATATCTTTTTGTTGCTGTTTTTTTTTTTTTTTTTTTTTTTTTGTTTTTGAGGTAGGGTCTCACTCTGGCCCAGGCTGACCTGGAATTAACTATGTAGTCTCAGGGTGTCCTTGAACTCACAGCAATCCTCCTACCTCTGCCTCCTGAGTGCTGGGATTAAAGGCATGCGCCACCACGCCCGGCTCTCTAATTTCTTACTATAGACACTTAAAGCCATAAACTTCCCTCTAAGGGTTGTCTTCACTGTATCCCATAGGTTTTGATGTGTTCTCGTTATCATTTGATTCTGTACATTTTTTGATTTCCTTCTTGAAATTTTCAGTGACCCATTCATTATTCAGTAATGTACTGCTTAGTTTCCATGAGTTTGTGTGTGTTCTCTAGACTTTCTTGCTGTTGACTTGTGGTTAAATCCCATTGTGATACAGAGGACAAGGAATGATTTTAGTTTTCCTGTAATTGTTAAGATTCGCTTTCTGTCCTAACATATGCTCTATTTTAGAGAATGTTCCATGTGCTGCTGAAAGATGTGTCATCTGCAACATTTGGATGAAATGTTCCCTAGATGTCTATTAGGTCCATTTGTTCTATGAGTGTATGGCACATGCAGGTCGGGCCCTAGCCAGACCGCACGCTAAAAGAAACCAGGCCACACCCCTCGGTTTTCTCACCAGGATGGCCGGTAGTCAATGACGGGTAAGACCCCATGAGATGGGGCAACCTAAGACAGGCACCGTCGCATGTGATGATCCCTTGGGGCCTGGGTTTAACAATGGCTTGGCAAAAAACCATGCCTCCCAGGGTCGCCAATAATAAAAACAAAAAGGAGGATATGTATGGCACAATGCAGGCCTGGCTCTAGACAGACCACATGTCAGAAGAAACCAGGAAGTGGCTTCTGTGAACATGGCGTCCTGCACAGGCCTGGCGTGACAACAGCTACAGTCCCATGCTCGCGAGAAACCTGCTACAAGATGATATGTCTGGAGACAGACTGTCATTGGTCACAAAAAGGGGACCACCCCATACAATGATTGGCCAGCCAAACCCTTTAAAACCCCCTACACTTCCTTGAATAAACGAGTTTGTGGCAGCTTGCCTTCTGCCTGCTTGTAGTCTGTGTCACCCAACTCCCAGAGTCTGTATTCTGTGTCTCTGACTCCGCGCCTCTCACCCCCAACTCAGCAGAGACCCTGCCATCCCTCCTGGGCTGGCCCTAGGGGGACCCCAACATATGATGTCATTAAATCTAGATGCTTCTCTGTTTATTTTTTGCCAGGATGACCTGTCATTTGGTGAGAGTGGGATATTGAGGTCATCCACTACACTTGTTCTGGGGGTTGTCTGTGACCTTAAATCTAGTAGTTTGTTTGGTGTGTATATGTTTAGAATTGTCATGTGCTCTGGTTTGGATTTTTCCTTTATCCATATAAGCTGCCCTTCCTTATCTTTACCTTTCCTAACTAATATTGGCTTGACGACCTCCAGGGGCTGTGGGAGGTGAAGCTGTGGAGAGTGCCTAACGTGTTCTTCAGTTGCTCATCCAGGCCCTGCCGTCTTCTCCTCAGGTTTTCTTCATTTTGCAGGGCAGGTGTGAGTGGAGAATCCAATCCCTTCACGTGCTTCTGCTTGTGCAGGCTCAGGCAAGGGCCTGGCAGTAGCTCTTCCTATCAGACAGCGGGACCCAGAGCCGGAACTGATTCTGGCTGTTTATGTGGTTGCGAGAATCTCTGCATCTCTCCTGGATAATTTTTTTTTCAAGGTAGGGTCTCGCTCTAGCCCAGGCTGACCTGGAATTCACAATGTAGTCTCAGGGTGGCCTTGAACTCATGGCGATCCTCCTACATCTGCCTCCTGAGTGCTGGGATTAAAGGTGTGCACCACCACGCCCGGTTCTTATTTAATTTTGTTTTGTTTTTCGAGGTAGTGTCTCATTCTAGCTCAGGCTGACATGAAATTGACTATGTAATCTCAGGGTGGCCTCAAACTCACGGCAATCCTCCTACCTCTGTCTCCCAAGTGCTGGATTAAAGGCATGCACCATCACGCCCGGCAATAATTTCTTACATACCTACATACCTTCACTTTTCTGTAGAAGAGGTTATTGTGCATTTTTCTTCCTTTTCCCCCCAGGCTTCTCTGGCATGGCTGCTACTCTACCATCTTAACCGGAAGGCTCCCAAATATATCTTTTTTTTTTTTTAAATTTTTTTATTACCTTTTATTTATTTTTGGAGAGAGAGACAGAGAGAGATAGACAGAGAGGGAGAGGGAGACAGAAAGGCGTGCCAGCAGTCTCTCAGCTGCTGTGAACAAAATCCAGATGCATGCGCCCCCTTGTGGGCAAGTGCGGCATTGCGTCCTTGCCTCACTTTGCATCTGGCTAAACGTGGGACCTGCAGATTGGAACTGCTGGACATTGGAACCAGCATTATTAGGCTTAGCAGGCAGGCGCCTTAGCTGCTAAGCTATCTCTCCAGCCCCCAAATATATCTTTTATATAATGTGTCCCTCATAATCTTTGCCATGTGCATTATTTATCTTTCTCCACATTAATTTGCATATATTTGTTACATCGTTTTTGGGGGGTTTTGTTTTTTTTCAAGGTAGAGCTTCACTCTATCCCAGGCTGAAATGAACTCACTCTGTAGCTCCAGACTGGCCTTGAACTTACAGCGATCCTCCTACCTCTGCCTCTCAAGTGCTGGGATTAAAGGCGTGCGCCACCACACCTGGCTTTGTTGCATCTTTAATAAGCATAGTGTCAAAAACCATAGAGCTGACCAATGATTGGCTTAGAAGGCCATGTTTTCAGTGTCAGCATTCCATTCTCTATAGTCAGGTGATAGCTTAGGCTCATTTGAAGCTGAAGTCATTTATTCCATAATATATTAAAACCAGTTCCAAGTTTTATTTTTATTCTTTTTATTTTTCGAGGTAGGGTCTCACTCTAGCTCAGGCTGACCTGGAATTCACTATGTAGTCTCAGGACTCCATGCGATCCCCCTACCTCTGCCTCCAGAGTGCTGGGATTAAAGGCGTGTGCCACCACACCTGGCTTCCAACAGAATGATTTTAGTAAAAAAAAAAAAAAAAAAAAAAAAAAAAAAAAAAAAAAAAAGACAAATAACACGTATTGTCTTACATGTGAACAACCCGGAGCCCCTCATTCTCTGTGCAGCTTCTTGAAAAATAATCTGGCAGCCCAGCATTTCTACTGAAAACCTATCCAAGATCATCGAGACTTGTATGTAAGTGTGGCAGCATTACTCACAATGCTAGAAAAGTAGAGCTAAGCAGCCCGTGGGTGAATAAATAGAGTGATAGATCCCTAACAATGGAATTATTCAACAGACGAGGAAATGCTAGAACATGGCTTGATCTTTAAAACACGTGGACTTGAAAAAGCCAGCCCCAGCAGACCAAATAGTACGTGCTTACTGTCGTAGTCAGCTTCCCGTCACTAGGATGAACCCCCAAACCAGACCCAGTTTATAGGAGGAATGGAATTTACTTGAAGCTTACAGATCCAGGGGAATTTCTATAATGGCTGCAGCCCCCTCTTCACAGGTCCATACAGTCAGAAATACCGCCAGCAGCGCAAGCAGGCGCACACCAGGACCCCCAGGCCAAGCTCCATCACTGTATATCGTAGGCTGGAATTTCAGATCCATCCCCACACCTTAGGGCTGGACCCTGGAATCCTACAGTGACACCTCTTCCAGCCATGTCGCTGGAAATCCAAGAAGCATTAATAAAACTCCGGGATCTCTTAGGAGACTACCACACTTACGTTTACATAAAATATGCAAAAAGGTGACTATGTAGAGAGGGCACGTTAGTGGATATCTGGGGCTACAGAAGGGGAAATACTTGTAAATAGTCAGAAAGTGTTTTGTTTTTAGATAAAAACATTCAGAAACTGGACTCTGGTATGGTTATACACTTACTGAAAAAAAAATCACTGGATTATATGCTTGCGATGGATCAGTTTTATGAAATGTAAATTATACCTCAATAAAACCTTAAAACTAAAAGTATGGTCTCCAAACCAGTGGCATTAGCATAGGCAGTAAACTCGTTGTTTCTCAGCTTCAGTGGAGCAGAGACTGTGAGGGTGGACCCAGACATCCGTGTTTAAGCAAGTCCATGTAGGCTCAAGTTTGGGAATTAGTACTTTAGAATCAGCCACAGTTAACTGGCGATATGAGGAGTTTGGGGTATGATGCAAGTGCATTCCGTCTACCCTGCTCCTATTCTAGTAAAGTGAAAGGAAATTACAGGGCCACGGGAGTAAAAATCAACTTCTTTCCTGCTCTTGATCTGTCCACCCAAGAAGCGTTCTGACTGTGGTGTTTGTGTTAGTTAGTTCCTGCGTTCTTTAAGGCTGTGTTAGTTAACGAACATAGCATAAACAGGGTCATTTGCCGGAACGACAGTGCAAGTTTAGGTCCTTGAAAGGAATTATTTCTTCTAAATATTTATACAGTGTAATATATCAGAGCCCAAAATGTGCAGTGATCCTAGAAAGCAAAGATCTGACTATTGATAAAGACGCGAATGGAACAGCCGGCTGGACTGTGGACTGAGCAAGCCATGCCTTCCCTCGCTTTGCTCAGTGTACTTAGAAAACCACAGTGATCAAGGGGTTCATCCAGGGAGGGTCTCACACACAGCGTGTGTTTTCAGGATTCTTTTCAGCATTAGCTATGTAGCCAGAACCAATGCTAATGGTAGAACTGCTTCAGGGTGGAGCTTGCAGATCTAACTGGTTATTGGTAGGTGTGGGTGAGGTTCGTAGCTAGTATCCCTTAACTAGTAGGGTGGAGATGATCTCTGATTCCCTTTGAAAGGAGGAAGTCGGTATTCCTTTTCCAGGGAAGTGGAGGTTGTTGTGTGAGAAACAGTTGTCAAAGAGAGGATGAAAACAAGGTACGGAAATCGAGGTATGAAAGTCAGTGATCACAAGTAAGTCACTTGTTAGAAAAGTAGAGCGAACCATTGCTAGTTCCAAAACTATTCATCTGTACGTCAAAGAATTGGGCTGTTTCTTGCTGTGATCCTTTATGCTATGTTTCTTTCTTTTTTAAAGAATTAAGTTTTCTTTTCTTTTCTTTTCTTTTCTTTCTTTTTTTTTTTTTTTTTTTTTTTTTTTTGAGGTAGGGTCTCACTCTAGCCCAAGCTGACCTGGAATTCACTATGTAGTCTCAGGCTGGCCTCAAACTCACTGTGGTCCTCCTACCTCTGCCTCCCAAGTGCTGGGCTTAAAGCCATGTACGACCACACCACACCCAGGCCGAGAAATAAAAGTTTTTATTTATCTGGGTGTTGTTTTGTTTTGTTTTGTTTTTGAGGCCAGGTCAAAAGCCACTGTGGCTGGTCCACGGTGGCCCCCATTGTGTTGGAATGCATTTTAGTAAGAGCTTCCTGCTGGTCTCATAGATACATGGGGGGAACATAAAGAGTTTTTCAAAAAGACAGAAGGTGATGAAAGGAAGATACTCACTGCGGATGGTAGTGGAAAATGACGCTTTCTGCCCCTGCCCTCATTGTCTGCAGTAGCTTCTACGGTAGAGGTTTTCAGCCTGCCGTCACCAGGGACAAGCCTTCCGTCTCCTTCGCCCATTACTTTGCTGACCTCCCTATAGTTGGCACTCGATGAGACCATTGAATTTGTGGTATGCGTCCTGGCCCACTGACAGCAATCAAAGGCTGCAACTTGGCATGGGTACGAGATACACCTGTGATTCTCTGATTGGATACTGTTTTTCTTTTGGTGGTGGTGGTGTTGCTGTTGCTGTGATTGTTTTATCTTTTGAGATAAGGTCTTAATGTATCTCCTGCTGGCCTTCAGCTCTTGATCCTCCTGCCTCTACTTCAAAATGCTAGACTTACAGGCATCTCACCATGCCCAGCCCTTTTTTTTTTTTTTTTTTTTTTTTTTTCTTTATTTCACAGCAGGATAGCTTTGAGGAACCCTGATTTCCATATTGAGTTCTGCTTGGTCATTGCTAATTTTGCTGTGTCCTTTTTAAGTTGCTTTTTGTGGTTAGAAAGTGTCCTTATCCAGCCATGGGGTTCTGAAGGCAAAAGAGTAACCAAGGAATTCTGCACGATTGCTCAAGTTGCTGTCTCTGGAAAATGGTCCTTGTTTTAAACATAGACCAGAAGACTTTTTTTCAGGTTGGTAACTGAGGAGAGCTGCTTCTAACCAATCTCCCACCAGATGGTGCTAGAGTTACATAGCTAAAGGAAAATGCTTTGGTACCATTGAAACCTATGTTGTCTTTTTCTACTTCACTATGAGCCCGCAGTGTTTTCTTCATACACTGCTCATCTGCGATCCTTTCCCTTGGACTCACCAAATTGCATATTGTGGACAGTGAGCCAGTGTGTGTGGTGGTGATCAGAAAGGATCGCCTGGGAGATAAAACAGGGATGCGGAACGTGCTTTCCTGTGGCTATCTGCATCATGTATTTCCCTCTCGTCTGGCCTGTGTTTAAAAATTAAAAACTTATTCTTGAATTTTCTGCTTGTCTACCTTTTTTTATTTAACTGTAACAATCTCATAAATATGCTTACGATCATCTGGAGGCCATGCTCAGAGGTCATTAATAACAAAAGTGATATTGACCCAGATTTAAGTTGACAATTGCGCTAACAACTTAAAAGAAAATTTGTTAAATACAAAAACAAAACAAAATCAAACCCTGGCCACTGTCCACTACCAGATTTCCTGGTCAATGAGTAATTGTGTTTAATTTTTAAACATTATTTATTTCAAGTAAATATTACGTAGATATTGCAGAAAAGAAACCGAGTGAGGAAGTAATTTATGTTTGTCTACTACTAATATATTACATGCATCTTTTTTCTTTTTTAAATTTTTTAAAGTTATCTATTTGAGAGAAAAAGAGGCACACAGAGAGAGAATGGGCACACCAGGGCCTTCAACTTCTGCAAATGAACTCCAGACACATGCTCCCCCTTGTGTGAATGTGCGATATTGTGCACTTGTGTCACCATGCGTCTGGCTTGTGTGAGACCTGGAGATTTGAACATGAGTACTTAGGCTTCTCAGGCAAGCACCTTAACCACTAAGCCATCTCTCTAAGCCCCTTTTTCATTTTGTTTATGCATATATTTAAAAACTCAAAGTTGAACATGTGTTTCTTAACTAGTTTTATTCCACTAATTTATCATGGATATTTTCAATGAGATCAAAATATTTAGAATAATAATTTTTTGTGACAGCATGGTTTATCTGTTATATGAACCCTTTAATGGTAGGCATTTTTATTGTGATTTTATTTTGGTCACTGCTATACTATGATGAATGATGCTATTTAATTTTATGTGTTTTTAAATTTTTTTCACATAAATTCTAAAAATATAATACTTATAAATATATAAATAATAAATATATAAATAATAAGTATATATAAAATATAATCATTCATACAGAATATATACAATCATATGGAATATACATTTTGTAGCTTTTGCTCTAATTTTTGTATATTACCACTGTGTTCTACAGTTAAATGTCTTCACCAGTATTTGACTCTTTTAAAAAAACCTGTATTCTTGGGCTGGAGAGATTGCTCAGTGCTTTCAAAGCCTGACAGCCTGGATTCAATTCCCCAGTACTCATTTACAGCCAGGTACACAAAGTGGCATATGTGTCTGGAATTCATTTGCAGAGATGAATATATAAATGAGCCTGTATTCTCTTCATTATCAGATTACCTCTGGTTTCTTGTCTTGTTATGTTGTTTGTTTGGTGTTTGTGGGGCTTTTTTTTTTTTTTTGAGACAGGGTCTCTCTATGTAGCCCAGATTGACCTTGAATTTATGTTCTTCTCGCCTTAGTCTCCTCAGTGCTGGGATTATAAGTGTGCACACACACTCAGATTGCTTTAATTTTCAAAATAACGTTTGAGACTCCTTGAAATGATAATTCTCATCACATCGATGAATTGGGGGTTGTATACACATTCTTTAAGCATCACTGAGTCCTAGATCCCCTTCTGTCCCTGGTGGTTTGCGTGTCATCCTAATCACCTGTCCTTGAAATCTGAGCATCTACCCATTCATGCTTCCAAATCTATTATCTCATGTGCAGAGCAAAGAATTAATATCTGTGTTGCTTAATATTTTAGTGCTCTATAGTAGATAGTATTTCTATGCACTCAGTTAACCTTTCTGTGAATGTTTTATGTCTGAAAAACTGGAAGAACAGCTTTCAGATCCACGAGCTAGCTGTTCAAGCACAGTAGCTACTCGGTACATGTTTTTGGTAGGCAAAAGAAGAAACCCTAGTGTCCGTTCATGGAGAATCCAGTCCCTCACTGTGGGAATCACGTCCTGGTCATGTCTGCATATCTGACTCCATTTATACCTAAGTAAATTACCTGTGTATTAAACTTTCATGTTGCAAAAGAGAGAGCGAAACTGTCCTCGTATTTGGGACTAGGGGAGAGAGAAGATTCTTGCCAAGGCTTCATATAGCCTTTCAGATGATTGTGAAAGCTATTAGTCCAGCAGCATAAAAACAAAAACCAGACAAGCCAGTGTTCATATGAGAAGAATCTCAGTTTCCCATTTCAATTTGATCTAACAAGAAAAGGAAAGGAAAGGAAGGAAAAGGCCTCACATTCTCTTCCTGTCTGAATGGTCTCTTGAAAAATACTTGCAAACCTGCCTTGTAAGCTATAGCAACATGCAGTCTGTCATGGTAGAACAGCCTGAGAAACTGCGGAGACAGAAAGTGTGTGATTCAAATATATGTCTTTTAACAGGAATCAGTTGATCAATGATCACTTTTATGTAAATGTCACTGAATTTTACTTGAGGAAAACAAAATATACAATTTTACTTATAAAGTTGTTGGGGAATTTTTTTTAGTTGTCTTTAGGGTATGAAGGTATGTTTTGTGGTTTTTTTTTTTTTTTTTTAAACAAAACCAAAAAAGATCCTAGTGCTTAGATAAAATGTTTGTTAAATTATTAGTTCATTCTAGAGAATTAGCATGTAACATACAGATCTGAAAGACTGCAACTCCAGAGTTAGCTTCTGAAATACACCTCCATATATGTAAAGTTCCAGCTGTCAGATGTGTCCATTCAGTTATTTGCCTAAGCTGTGCATTTTGAAGGATCTTTAGTGTACTGTAGGATTAATATCATTATTATTATTTTGGGGGGTTTTTCGAGGTAGGGTTTCACTCTGGTCCAGGCTGACCTGGAATTAACTATGTAGTCTCAGGGTGGCCTCGAACTCACGGTGATCCTCCCACCTCTGCCTCCCAAGTGCTGGGATTAAAGGCGTGCGCCACCACACCCAGCTTCTGTAGGATTATTGAAAGCCGGGTAAATACTGTCACTTTAAATACCCCCGAATAATAAATTTTGCTTAGTCCTGTTTGCTTTATAGCTGAATATTTAAAATAATCCAGTTGTAAAGGCTTCTGAGGCTACAGGAGAAAAAAAAATTACTTTTTGAATTAGTACTTGGAAGTCATTGGGTAAAAGACATTTTTACAAAGTTCACTTCTGTTTTCCTCAATATATTATAGATAATTGGAGCAATTTCCCAGTAGTTTATGGAGAACATGCCTTCTAAATCTAATGTGTTTTCTGCTGGATGTCTGTCCTTGAACTCTAAACAGGAATGAAACATTGGGAAGGGGCATGATAGCATTTGCCCTTAGCCTCTTCAGGGGGAGAATCACCACCACTCCGTGTGACTTGTTTTTGTTTCATTCTTACCACACACATCTACTTCTTAGTCCTCAGATGCTTTGTGTTGAAGTAATCAGCATTGAGGTGTGCCTGTTCATTCAGATGACTTTAAGCTTTCTGATCTATGCTTGGGACTGAGCTCTTTGTTGGCCCATACCGTTCAGCAAGTAGGGGATGTGAACTTTACTCCATTTGTACTGATTTAATAGTAGTGTTAATCTAAAATCTTTGGGTGCAGTGTGTCACATCTGTTTTGTATTGCTCTGTTTAAAAGAAGTGGCAGTATGGAATTTGGAGGAATATTTATTATCTGAGTGTTTTCCTTTGCAACAGTTTCCTCAGTTTATTGAGACTTATAACCGCCAATAGACAGTGGATCATTATTCAAATTCTCAGGTACCCAACTGCAAGAAGTCAGCTGACTAGGATTTAAATTTACCAGTTAAGTGCCCGTCACTGAAATAGCTGTAACTTTGGAGGTTTCTAGAAATGATAGAAAATAAATTGTAGTCAGATTTTTACAAGGAAATACTATTTTATTAATAGGTTGGGTGTACATGTCATGAATATTGTAGTTCTATAGAGAGGACTCCATCAGGATGGGGTGTGCATGCCGTGTATATTCTATTTCTATACAGAGGACTCCATCCGGGTCTGGTGTGAACGTCATGAACATTGTAGTTCTATAGAGAGGACTCCATGAATATTGTAGTTCTATAGAGA
This sequence comes from Orientallactaga sibirica, assembly GCA_036365145.1. NCBI lineage: Eukaryota > Metazoa > Chordata > Mammalia > Rodentia > Dipodidae > Orientallactaga > Orientallactaga sibirica. The sequence goes on along the minus strand of JAEOAD010001893.1, from coordinate 3,460,408 downwards.
GGACTCCATCAGGATGGGGTGTGCATGCCGTGTATATTCTATTTCTATACAGAGGACTCCATCCGGGTCTGGTGTGAACGTCATGAACATTGTAGTTCTATAGAGAGGACTCCATCAGGATGGGGTGTGCATGCCGTGTATATGGGGAACATTGTGTGCATGCGTCATGAACATTGTAGTTGTATAGAGAGGACTCCATCAGGATGTGGTGTGCATGCCGTGTATATTCTATTTCTATACAGAGGACTCCATCCGGGTCTGGTGTGAACGTCATGAACATTGTAGTTCTATGAACATTGTAGTTCTATATACAGAGGACTCCATCAGGATGGGGTAGTTCTATAGAGAGGACTCCATCAGGATGGGGTGTGCATGCTGTGTATATTCTATTTCTATACAGAGGACTCCATCCGGGTCTGGTGTGAATGTCATGAACATTGTAGTTGTATAGAGAGGACTCCATCAGGATGGGGTGTGAACGTCATGAATATTGTAGTTCTATAGAGAGGACTGGGATATATTCTATTTCTATACAGAGGACTCCATCCAGGTCTGAGTGGATGTGGTGTGCATGCTGTGTATATTCTATTTCTATACAGAATGTTGTGTGAGTTCTAACATTGTAGAGATAGAGAGGACTCCATCAGGCTGTCTGTTCATTTGTACTTGAGATTTTGGTGTGAACGTCATGAATGTTGTAGGTGGTGGCTGAACATTTGTACTTACATAGGTGGTGGCTGAACATTCTTACCGTGTTACAGTGTTTTTGTAAACCTTCTTGGGGTCTTGGATATCTCTAAGTAATCATTGAAAGCTACATCCCATTCTCCTCGGTCATAGAATGCACAAATACAGGCGCTGTGTCTAGTTCTAATTAAGTCTGCTTCTCTCTGCTCAGGAGCCTGCAGACTCTTAATAAGAAGCTGCTGCACTGGAAAAGTCACGTCCGGTTAGTTGCTCTCAGCATCATGTCATGCCACACTTAAGTTTTCTCACTTCAACGGTGCTAAATGTTACATTTTGTCCTTGATGTGATATATGATATAACAGAACATGAGCATTATGTAAATTTGAGGGGGAAACAGTTTCCGTTTAGTTTTAAACTTGATCTGTGAAATTAAAGGCACATCAACGTCCCATATGCTTTAAGTTCTACCTTAAAATAAACCTCATTTGGTCTTTGAGTCCTAGGGGAAGACAATGGAAGGGAGGGAGGAGTGAGCTCTCGTGGGGCTGCTGCTGGAGAACGTGTTCCTTTAAGGAAAGGGGCTGTGTTTGTTGTTGGACGCGCACGCCCCCACCCCTGCACAATTGCAACTCTAGCGAAAGGTGTGTGGTTAGTTAATAGATCCTTGGCAGTACTGGTTAAGGCTCAGACTTCAGCAGGTTAGAATTCACATGTTGCTTATCAGCTCTTTGACTTTGAGCACACTGCCTGCCTATAAAATCTGACCTCCTCTGCTAAATGAGGTAATTTCTGTAAAGTACTTGGTTTTATGCTTCACATAAAGTTTGTACTCAGTGCCCCTGATGATGTCATCATCATTTGATAAAGGTAACCAGCCTTGCTTTTTCATCGCAGAATTCATGTTTCTGTTCATGGAATTTGGGATCATAGATCTTGATTGCAAAAGGATAACTCTTCACGTCCTCTAGAAGAATGTGTCAGGACTTGGTGGCTTACCCTTGTCACAACTCAGTTGAGTTCTCCATGTTTAGTTCCCCAGTATTTGATGGTTACAACACAGCAATGTGTTTAAAGTTATTCACTACATTTGTCTTGTATTACTGAAGCAACTTTTGAAGAGCGGAGAAAGGAAGAGGTTATTAAAAGTGGGTTAAAAATTGAGCACTGGAGCCAGGGTGGTGGCACACGCCTTTAATCCCAGCACTCGGGAGGCAGAGGTAGGAGGATCACCATGAGTTCGAGGCCACCCTCAGACTACATAGTGAATTCCAGGTCAGCCTGGGCCAGAGTGAAACTCTACCTCAAAAAAAAAAAAAAAAAGTGATAATAATGTAAAATATAATAAAATAAAATTGAGCCCTGGGCTGGAGAGATGGCTCAGAGGTTGCCTTCAAAGTCTGATGACCTGAGTTCAATTCCCAGTACCCACAAAGTGGCACATGCATCTAGAATTCATTTGCAGTGGCTAGAGGTCTTGTTGTGCCCATACTCACTCTCTCTCTCTCTCTGTGTTTCTGTCTGCCTCTCTCATTCTGTATCTTTCTGATTGAAAATAAATAAATATGATATTTTAAAAAAAGAGAGTACTAATGTGTTTCCTTTTGAATCTTCACACGTCAATGGTCATGTGCTAGAGCCCCAGGTCTAGTGAGACTCAAGATATGGTGCTTTGTGCATGTCATTTATAAAGGAGAACTCAACTTTTAATCTGTTTGATGAACTATATAAATGCCAACCACAATACAAATGTCAGCTATAAGAGCGCTCCCATTGTGGCTTGTACAGTACTTGGATCCAAAGAAAGGAAGAGGGTGATTTGTGTGATGCTTTGATGAAAGAAATGATGAAGTGAGTTTTTAATACCTGCCTAAAGTGAAAGGCTTCATGTTTACTGAAAGGATGATTCTAGCCCTGTCTGAGAAGAAGTGGAGTGATATCGCATCTGGTCTTTCTTTTTCATATGCGGGTGTTAATTTAACCAGGGAATAACTACAGCAGTGTTTATGGCCTTTTTGTTTTGTTTTGTTTTGTTTTGTTTTGTTTTGTTTTGTTTTGTTTTGTTTTGTTTTGTTTCCTCCTACCTCTGCCTTGCTTTTCGCCCGGTTTTGTTTTTTCGAGTTAGGGTCTCACTCTGGTCCAGGCTGACCTGAAATTCACTCTGTAGTCTCAGGGTGGCCTCGAACTCATGGCGATCCTCCTACCTCTGCCTCCCAGGTGCTGGGATCAAAGGCGTGCGCCACCACGCCCGGGTCCAGTTCTGTTGTTGTTTTTTAATGCATGGTCTCATATTCCTGCTTATGACTGAATTTTTTTGGGGAGCATAGAATGCTTAATGCAAGTGGGAATTGTAAGTGTTAGTCAGGAATCGATTCTAGACAGAAGAAGCTAAGTACATTCTGACAGTGTTGAGGGTGGCATTATTGTGTTCATCTATAAACTGTCCCTTTGGTGGTGGTGTTGTTGTTTTAGTTTTATTTATTTTATGTTTATTATTTATTTATTTATTTATTTGAGAGTGACAGGCAGAGAGAGAAAGAGGCAGATACACAGAGAGAGAATAGGCGCTCCAGGGCCTCCAGCCACTGCAGACGAACTCCAGATGCATGCGCCACCTTGTGTATCTGGCTTACCTGAGTACTGGGGAATCAAGTCTCGAACTGGGGTCCTTAGGGTGCACAGCAAGCGCTTAACTGCTAAACCATCTCTCCAGGCCCTTGTTTCTGTTTTTGTGAGGTAGAGTCTCACTGTAGCCCAGGCAGACGTGGAGTTTACTATGTAGTCCCAGTATAAACTGTCTCTTGTTACCATCAACCAGAGCACCACTGAATAAGGTCAGCATGAACTTTAGCCTGGGTACTTACTGTGATGGAAAAAGAAAGTTCTTGCTTAGTCTATGTGTAAGTCAGGGTTCTCTAAAGGGACAGAACTGCTAGAATGAATTATATTAGAAAGGGAGTTTATTGCATTAGCTGAGTGGAAGGAAGGGGCTCTTTGTACCCAGAGCTTCCTTATATCAAGTCCCCATCTGAGAGGGGCTGCCTGCTCTGGGGGAAGGACTTCCTCCTCCACTTAACCCTTCCTGGAAGCAACCTCAGAGACCCACTCGAAAGGGATGTCTGTGGATTCCTAAGCAGAATAAGTTGACAACCCTCACAGTCTACTTTACATGGTGGAATAGTAGATGCTTGTGGCTGTCTTTTCCTTGTACTCCCTCATTCCATTCATTTATTTTCTTTGACCAGACAGAAAGTTTGGGAAGTAATCTTTTCATGTTTCTTTCTTCTCAGCATCGTCAGTGAAGCAGGAGCCTCCATCTACAGTGTCAGCCCCGAGGCTAACAAAGAGATGCCTGGGCTGGATCCCAACCTGAGAAGTGCAGGTAAGACACGGTGGCCGTCACCAAAACGTGGGGTCGGACTTATGTGACAAGCTAGATATCCTTAGGTGTCCAAGAAAATTTAAAACATATGCATAAGAAATGCCTATGGATGCATAAGAAACAGCATTTTAGAAAGTGAGTTGTTGATTAAGCTAAGACTACAAATTATGAAAAACAAAATGAAGAATATTCTAGAGAATAGGAAGGAATTAACACAAAAGTCTTTAGCAAAGTTAAATGCCAGAGTTGGAGAAATGGCTGAGTAAAAGTGTGCTTGTGGTGTAAGTATGAGGACATGGGTTTGATCCTCAGCACTCCACAGAAGGGCAGTGATGTGAAGGGCAGAGCCAGGAGAATTGCTGGGACTCACTCACTGTGCAGCCAGTGTAACTGAAGAATAGTGAGTGACAGGTTCACTGAGAGACCCTGTCTCAAAGAAGTAAGGGGGAGAGCTCTAGAAGAAGACACCTGCCATCTTCCTCTGGCCTCCACACGTGTGCATACACTTGCGTACACCACACCTGTGTGCATGCGCGTGCACACACACGCCAAAAAAATTAAATGCTAGTTTAGTATTGAAAAGAATAAAATTGTCTAAAAAGGGTGGTGGCACACGCCTTTAAAAAAGAGGTAAATGCTAGTTTAGTATTGAAAAGAATAAAATTGTCTAAACTCTGTTGTTGTTGTTATTATTATAATAAAATATTATATATAGCGTTTGTTGACAATAGTTAATGTACAGACATCAGAACTTGCAGTGCAAATGGGTGACTGCACGTAGACTTTCAGTTCATGGCCGATGCTCGGCAGTGGACTGGTCACTCTGGGCTTACTAGTATAGGCTCTGCTTCTATTTTAGCTGCACTTGATTGCTTTTATTTGTATGGTGTCGAATGGAAAATATCTTGTATTTGAGGAAAGTAAAATATTTTGATACATCGAGGGGTAGTGGTTGATTGGTATAAAATAAAATCCTAGATCTGGTTGAATTCTCTCTCTGGGATGAGGGATACATAGATTCTTTTCTTGATAATGGATGCTTAATTTTTTCCCCCTTAGTTTCATTAGCTGCTTTTGAACTCTACCTGCATATATATTATATTTTTGGACAGAGTGTTGCATTAATCTAAAGATACACACACACACACACACACATTTTTTTCAAATCCAAAAGAATTATGTTGCTTCCTTTTGGTTGTGTGTCCCATGACACAACCCCTGGTAAACTGGCGTCTTAAACTCACATTCTAAGTGGAGAACTTGCTTGTCACCTGAAGCGCTTCCCTGTCACACCAGCCCACCCTGGCTTCTGCCCTCTTAGCCTGCACGTGCTCTTTTGATGCTGCCCTTAGAACAGTCATCGTTATGACCATGGTGAGAAAGAGGCCTGGAAACGGTCCTGACAGTGGCTGTGAATGCTACTGTTTTCAAGCACAAAATGCATATGAAACATCATGGAAAATACCGTACTGGGATTGTTTTATCTTCTCAATCGCCCTATGAAACATTGTTATGATTCCTACTGTACAGATAAAGAAACTAACGCTTTGACAGTCCAGGTTCAATTCCCCAGTACCCACGTAAAGTCAGACACACAAAGTGGTGCATGCATCTGGAGTCCATTTGCAGTGGCAAGAGGCCCTGGTGCTCCCATACTCACTCTTTCTCTTTCTTTCTTTCTTTCTTTCTTTCTTTCTTTCTTTCTTTCTTTCTTTCTTTCTTTCTTTCTTTCTCTCTCTCTCTCTTTATTTCTCTTTCTTTCTCTCTCTCCATCTCATTGCAAATAAATAAATAAATAAATAAATAAAATATTTTAACTGTGTGTGGTAGTGCATGAGGTGTGTTCAGGTTCGCTGAGATGAACTGAGGGCCAGGCTGGAGGAACTATTATTTAGTGAAGCTTACAGATCAGGGAAGTTCCATAAAGGCAGGAGAAACGCCTGCTCTCCACAGGGCCAAACAGAGAGAGCAAAAGCCAACCAGCCACCACAGCACACAGAGCAAAACTACAGCCAAAAGGTCACACAGCACACTTCGGGAACTCCTGCTAACATTTGCATATCTTTACAATGGAATCTCAAACCCACCATTAACACCTAAGACCGCCCCAGTGACATTGCCTCTAACAAGGTGATTGCAGATGCAAGCTATAACTAATAAAACATTGAATATATTGGGGGACATATATTCAAACTACCACACTCTCCATCTCATTGCAAATAAATAAATAAATAAATAAAATATTTTAACTGTGTGTGGTAGTGCATGAGGCCAGCCTGAAACTATATAGTGAATTCAGGTCAGAAAAAAAAAAACCAATTTAAAAAAACACACACACACAAGAAGGGCTGGAGAGATGGCTTAGTGGTTAAGGCACTTGCCTGCAAAGCCTAAGGACTCATGTTTGACTCTCCAGGTCCCACATAAGCCAGACGCACAGTGATGCAAGTACACAATATTGCACATGTGCACAAGGGGGATCATGTGTCTAGAGTTGCAGTGGCTAGAAGCCACCATGTGCCATCTCTCTCTCTCTCTCTCTCTCTCTCTCATTTTTTTTTCAAATGTCAGCCAGGCGTGGTGGCGCATGTCTTTAATCCCCCCACTCTGGAGGCAGAGGTAGGAGGATCACCATGAGTTCGAGGCCATCCTGAGACTACATAATGAATTCCAGCTCAGCTTGGACTAGAGTGAAATCTGTTGAGGTCCCTCCTAGGGCCAGCCCAGGAGGGACAGCAGGGTCTCTGCCGAGTTGGGGGTGAGAGGCACAGAGTCACGACACAGACTACAGGAGTTGGGTGGAAGCAGGCAGAGGGCGAGCTGCCACAAACTTGTTTATTCAAGGAAGTATAGGGGGTTTTAAGGGGTTTGGCTGCCCAATCATTGTATGGGGTGGTCCCCTTCTTGTGACCAATGACAGCCTGTCTCCAGACAGATCCTGTTGTAGCAGGTTTCTCGCGAGCATGGGACTGTAGCCAGGCCTGTGCAGGACGCCATGTCCACAGAAGCCACTTCCCTGTTTCTTCTGACATGTGGTCTGGCTAGGGCCCGACCTGCATTGTGCCATACATATCCTCCTTTTTGTTTTTATTATTGGCGACCCTGGGAGGTATGGTTTTTTGCCAAGCCATTGTTGAACCCAGGCCCCAAGGGATCATCACATGCGATGGTGCCTGTCTTAGGTTGCCCCATCTCATGGGTCTTACCCGTCATTGACTACCTGCCATCCTGGTGAGGAAACCGAGGGGTGTGGCCTGCTTGCTTTTAACATGCGGTCTGACTAGGGCCATACAGAAACCCTACCCTGAAACCCCCCCCCCCCAAAAAAAGACCCTACCTACTATTACTACATCTCTTTATAGTTTATCAGCCTCTTGACAGTGGAAGTTGTGCTTACGTACGTGCTTGTATCTCCCACAATAAATACATTGCATATGAGAGGCAGTCAAATTGGATGGATGAACTAGTAGGTGAATGGCAATAAAATACCAAAGATTTCTGAGTTAAATTGGGAGATCGAATATGTCTTTATTTCTTTTCTTCCTTCTGAAATCCTAAGGGAAAAAATTTACAAAGTCTCTACAAGGACAAAAGGAATAACAGAAGAGAGAATAGCAACAAGTTTTGAGACTGGGGGTCAGATAGTCATAACTTTCATGCCAGTGTGAGAAAATTGAATCCTAAGACAGTTATGTAGAAAACACAAGCCACTGTGCTGCAGACTGGACTCCTTTCTGTCTCGGGAGGTGATATGAAGTGTCTTTGGAAATATGTGAGGAAGGGCCGAGGGTGTGTCTAAAAGTAAGAGGATTGGTCGAAAGTCTGTTTAAAAAGTAACAAGTCCAAGTCAAACATAAAATTACTACACGACATAGCAGTTCCACTCTTCGGAACACGCTCAAGAGCATTGGCAAGGGAACTTGAGCAAATACTTGGACATACGTGGCCATACAGAACCAAGATCTGGAAACAACCCAGATGTCCATTAGCAGATAAGTGAGCCGATAAAACGTTACAGCCATTGCTAGAACAGCATTCAGCCATAAAAAGATTGCAGTACTGAGGCACGCCGCAGCATGGCTGAAGCGTGAAGACCGGAGGCTGAGTGGAAAGAGCTCATCTTGAAAGGTGACACGTGGATATGATGACACGGACGGGAAATGTGCAGCACAGGCGGATGTGTGGTGCTGGCCAGCCAGTTGTGGTTTTGCGGACTAGGGAGAGATGGGGATGGAGGGTGACTGCTTAGGGCTCTCTTTGAATATCGTGGAAGTGTTTTAGCACTTCGTAGAAGGAGTCCTCGCCCACCGTAAGGAGAGTAACGTACGCTGGCTTCTGCACTGTTGTCACGGGGCCAGTCGTTGACTTTGTAAAGCTCCCTTCCATAAGATGGCAGCAGTGAGACCCCTGCCTTCCCAGTTAAGCAGCTGTTCTTTTCCTGCCTTTCCAGGAGACTGGAGATTGGTTATCAGGTGCGGGTTATGTGGAAGGTGCCTGTGGTAACACAGCTTAAATTAGAGTTGGGATACCTGCTGCAAGGGAGTGAGCGAGCCAGTATTTTTATGTTGTAGAGACTTTAGAGAAATGACCTTTTGTGCAGAATACTGGCTTTCACTAACACGGATGGAAACTAAGATCAGAGGTTCCACGCAGAATGGCCAGAGTTCCCAGTAGTGACGCCCACAGCTGACAACCCTTGCCTCAAACGGAGCATTCTAGAACCCTGCTCCCTGTGCACAGCCAGAGGGCATGACTCCTGACATGTAAGAAAATTACAGTATTGTAGACAGGTGCCAAGATATACTCGAGGGGGAAAAGCTACGTAGAGGAAATGGAGATGATGCAGACAGAAGAAAAAGAAAGAAAAAAATTAACATGCTCATTATTGTTTTTTGTTGCTGCTGTCATTGTTTTGAGACAAGGTCTCACATCCCGTCCTGGCTTGGAGCTTGTGGTTCTCTTACCCCAGCCTCCTGGATGTTGAGGTACAGATGTGTGTTGCCACACTCAGTTTAGGGATAGATATATTTACAGAAAGCAAAATCTGTCCTCTTTAGATACTCCACTTGATTTTAGCCAAAAGGCTAAGAAGCGATTATATATATAGTGATAGGTTATACTCTTTTTAAAAAATATAATTTATTTATTTAAGAGAGAGAAAGAGACAAAGAAAGAGAGAGAGAGAATGGGCATGCCAGGGCCTCCTGCCACTGCAAACAAACTCCAGATGCATGCACCCACTTGTGCATTTGGCTTACATGGGTCCTGGAGAGTTGAACCAGGATCCTTTGGCTTTGCAGGCAAACGCCTTAACTGCTAAGCCACCCACAAACAGTTATTAATCCCAGGGTCAAGATAATAACCTAGCTGTGCATGGTGGTACACACCTTAATCCCAGTACTCAGGAGGCTGAGGTAGGAGTTTGAGGCAAGCACCTTAACTGCTAAACCATCTCTCCAGCCTGGTCTTACTTTTAAAAAAAATTTATTTATTTATTTGCAGGCAGAGAAAGAGAGAGAAGAGAGTCAGAGAGAGAATGGGCCAGGGCCTCTAGCCACTGCGAACAAACTCCAGATGTCTGTACCCCCCTTGTGCATCTGGCTTACATGGGTCCTGGAGAATCGAACCGGGATCCTTTGGCTTCTCAGGCAAATGCCTTAACCACTAAGCCATCTCTCCAGCCCGGGTCTTACCTTCTAGTTCTAGCAGGTAATCAAGTGTTTTGGCAATGGCCTGCATTATTTTGGCGACTTCATGGGTCTCCCTGGCCAACAGCTCACATGAGGGGCTACCCAATTCTGCCCCTGGGGTCTACCCTCATTGAGGGTTGTATCTTGTAGAGTGCTCTCCAGGAGGGAGAGGGAGATTTCTATGGTACTGACTCATGTCATTAGTTTAGTGTACTTCTCCCTTTTTCCCCATCCCCAAGGTCCTTCCACCCCCCTGTGTTTTTTTCTTCTTTCTTTTTTCCTTTCTTTTTTCTGTCTCTTAACAAGGGTTGTATCTTGTAGAGTGCTCTCCAGGAGGGAGAGGGAGATTTCTATGGTACTGATTCATGTCATTAGTTTAGTGTAATTCTCCCTTTTAACCCCCCCCAAGGCCCTTCCACCCCCTGTGTTTTTTCTTCCTTTCTTTTTTCTGTCTCTTGACGTGCATGTCAAGAAGCCTCCTCTTTTTCTCCTATTTTCCGTTTTTCCTAGCTTCTTCCTAGTTCTCCTGACATTACTACCACTTACAACCCGCTTAACCTGTCCCAGGTTGGGAACCACATATGAGAGAGAACGTGTCGTCTCTTTCTGAGCCTGTGCGACCTCACTTGGTATGATTCTTTTTTCCAAGTCCATCCATTTTCCTGCAAATTTCATTATTTGATTTTCCTGCCTGAGTAGAATTTTACTGCGTACAGGAACCACATCTTCACTACCCATTCTTCTGTTGAGGGGTATCTGGGCTGATTCCAGTTCCTAGGTATGATGAATAGGGCAGCTGAGCTAAGTAGTACAGAGTGGAGTCTTTAGACTATATGACCAGGGGTGGCATAGCTGGATCAAATGGTGGGTTGTTTCAGCTTTTTGAGGAGTCTCCATATTGACTGGTTGTGCAAGCTTGCTACTCCTTCCAGCAGTGGATAAGGTTTCCTCTTTCCCTACATATCTGTCAGCATCTGTTGTCATTTGAATTTTTGATGATTGTCTATCTGACTAGAGTGGGATGAAATCTCAAAGTTGTTTGAATTTGCATTTCCGGATGGTTAAAATGGATGAACATCTCTTTAGGCGTTCATTGGCCATCTGTATTTCTTCTTTTGAGAACTCATTGTTCAATTCCCTACCCCATTTTTTTTTGAGAGTGCTGCTTGATCATTTAGTTTTTTTTAGTTCTTTGTAGATTCTAGATATTAAACCTCTGCCAGATGTATGAGAAGGTCTACATGAAGGCCTTAAAATCCCAATCTTAAGGCTGGGCGTGGGGGCGCATGCCATTAATCCCAGTACTCTGGAGGCAGAGGTGGGAGGATCACCCTGAGTTTGAGGCCACCCTGAGACTATATTGTGAATTCCAGGTCAGCCTGGGCTAGAGTGAGACCCTACCTTAGAAAACCACACACACACACACACACACACACACACACACGCATCCCAATTTTATCTGTGACTGAAATAAGTGAATGTATGTTGTCAGCTCATTCTGTCAGCTTGCTTTGCAAGCTCCCATGATAGTATATGTTGGTCTTAAAAATGAAGGGCATAAAAAAGCCCAAGAGAGGTGCCACGAAGCAGTCACTGGAGAATCTGATGGTCTCTTACAAGAGGCAGCTTCTGTTGTTAGAACTCCAGTAGTTTAATCGGGAAACCAGCATGGGGTTTCCTTGGGTTCCCTTGATGTTTTCATGGAATGAATAGACCTTCCATCCAAGCCCCAGTGAGGTGCACTGATTAACTTTCATGCACTTAGAAAAGGAAAACATCACGTGTAAGGTGCCAGTGTAAATGCCTACTTGACGTCAAATGGTTAGGTGCCTTAGTTTACATCAGAATAGCTAAACAAGTTTCTCAACCATGGGTTAGGGCGGCAAGGAAAGGGATGTGGTTAGAACCATGTGTTAGAGGCGATTGGGTGTGACTCTAGAGCACTTCCCAGTGCACCCTGTGGTCTTGTTCAAGCCATGCAAGTGTGTTCACGAGCCAACAGACTCTGGTTGCATTAAGATACGGTTCCAGCATTCATTCATCATTATCAGGATCTACTTCTACTAAGAACATCTAACAAGGGCTGGAGAGATAGCTTAGAGGTTACACACTTGTCTGGTTCGAGGCTCCATTCCCCAGGACCCACGTAAGCCAGATGCACAACGGGGTGCATGCATCTGGAGTTCATTTGCAGCGGCTGGAGGCCCTGGTGCCCGTTCTCTCTCTCTACCTGCCTATTTCTGTATCTCAATCTCTCTCAAATAAATAAATAAATAATAAAATATTTTTTTAAAAAGAACATCTAACAAATGTCATATTTACAATAATACAAAAATTATCTGATGCCCTTTAAGTTTGAGGCACCCTATTATTTTATTCAAAGAATGAACAGATAGTAGTATAAAATTTGTACAAGATGTTTTATTTACTTATGTATTTGTCTCTGGAATGCCTGGAAATACTCACGGAGCATAGTAGTTCAACCCAGTAACCCCAGCAATTCTGGAAGCTGAAGCAGGAGGGTTGCCACGAGTTCAGGGCCTGCCTGGTCAGGCAGGGTGAGGCCCTGACTCAAAAGCAAATGAAAGAGAATTCTCTGAGTCCTGATGCCATGACATGATTAATCCTGCAACTTTACATTCCCTTCTTTTGCACGGGGGTGGGGGGGGGAAGAGAGCTTGGAAACTTAATTAAATTTTTGGTCTTTGGAGTGGGTCACAAGGAGGGAAGGATTAAGTGACACATCATGAAGAGCTAACCTGCGTAATTATCTGGATACTGCTTTTTACATTAAGTCATACTTGTATTCTGGTTCTGTTTTTTTTCAGTTTCCATAGCAAGGCGTGTACAAGATCCATTAGCTGAGCTAGTGAAAATTGAGCCGAAGCACATTGGAGTTGGAATGTACCAGGTAAAGCTATGTGGATCAGTTAATTTATGAAATCCATCAATACAAAGAGTGTGCTTAAACCTGGCTTAGTGATAAGCAGTAGTGGAAGGGTTCTGTTTTCAGAGATTACTCAATTTATAGGAAAGTAACGGGGGGTTTCAGTTGTTGGGGAAGGTGAGAATTTTTTGTGTGTGTGTGAGTGTGTTAATGATTTTAACTAGGTCTTAAAATTGGCTCTACACAGATTTAAAGACTATTAAACATTAAGTCAAACTAGTAACTTAATTTGAGAGCTTGTCTTTTCAGCACTGAGCAGGTGTCAACCCCGGGGTACATGGCTCTCTGTGTAAACATGTGCGAGCCACTGGCCCTTCCTGAGCTCTCAGGAGAGGCCTTTGCTACTTCCCGGGACTTTTCCGTTTTCCATTTCTATTTGCTCATTGTAATTCCTCTTCAGTTATTACCCAGAATAGATTAGAATTTTCTGATTGTCATTACTGTGTCATCACCTCCATTGTCCTTTTGTGTGGTCACTGTATTTTTCATTCTTGAGGTTGTTCGATGAGCAGTTGAGGGCAGCAGTACCCTTGGCAGAACAGGTCCTCTGTGATAGAAGAATGGTACATGGGGCTTAGGTTGTTTCCAGGGCTTATATCAGTAGTGTCCCATTTGAGAAAGTCTTAAAGCTGTCCACGTGGTGCAGGCTTGTGCTTCCAGTTACTCAGGGGACTGACATGGGACGATCACTTTCGTCCATGAAGTTGAGACCAGCCAGGGCAACATAAGCAACATCCTGTACTTCCCCACTCCCCACCTCTGAAAAAAAAAAACATATACAAAAAAGCTCTTTTTAAAAAAATTTTTCTTTGTTGTTTTTTGTTTGTTTGTTTGTTTGTTTTTGAGACAAAGTCTCACTCTGTTGCCTAAGCTGGCATGGAACCCACTATTTAGTTTTGAGGGCTGGCCTCACAACTTATGACAATCCTGCCTCTGTCTCCTGAGTACCGGTATTACAGGCATGAGCCATCATGCCCAATAAGAAGGTCCTTAAATCTGAAATACTACATTTCCCTCTGTCATTTTCATGAGATTTGAGTGATAGTACATTATACCTTTTCTAAAGAAATGTTATATTAATTTATGGAATCTGTGATTACTAGCAATGAAAGACACCTTAGAAATAATACAGCCCCTCATTTGACAGGAAAACAAAAAAGCGTGTATGCGCTGGAAGAGGTAAGCTTTTCTCTTGAGAATCACACGGTGGTACATTGGGGTTAACATGACAGCTGCCCAGACTCAGCTGCGAATGTTCTCATTTTATAGCAGGTTGACCCAAGAGTCACTCAGACCTGTGATGTTTAATCTTGATGGTGTTGAGACATTCCCGGGAGGTTAGTGATGCATCCTTCTGGGTGTGTCGGTGGGGCATTTTCAGGAAGGACTAAGTGGGGAGAACCTTTCCTGAATTGGGTGGTACCTCTTAATCTGCTGGAGGCCCAGATGGAACTAAGCAGGACGACAGATTGCACAGGTGTGCTCCTCTCTGCTCGCTGGCTAGCATGAGGTGAGCTGCTCGGCTCTGTCATTGCCTCTGTGACATGAAACTGTGACCCACAGTAAGTCTTTGCTCCCTTAAGTTGTTTTGCTCAAATCTTGTCACAGTGACAAAAGACTGACAACACAGGATCTTTAGCTGGAACTGTTTGGGGAAGGTAGTTATTAAGGGGTCTAGTTGTAAGTGGAACTACCTGGTGTCTAAGGAGTATAAGTTCGCAGTTTTGTAATACAGGTAATGGTCATGCAGAGGAACTGCAGTTATATTACTGTAAGATGGCATTTTGGAACATCTTGAGGTAGTAGAATAAGGAAAGAAGAAATATTTCAAATTTATAGAATTCAGGAAGCTTTGGGCATGAAAGAAGTCTTTAAGTAAATAGCAAAGACCAGCCTCCAAGTGTGAGTCCTGGGATGTTTAATTGGAAAGAGTTTGGAATTGATTCCAACGGCAACAAGAAGCCATAGAAGAATTTTGAGCAAGGGAGTGACTGACATGATTTGTATTTTTAAACATGGACTTTGGCTGGTCTGTAAGGATAAATTAAAAGGCAAGAAGAGAAGCTGGAAGGCTAGTTAAAACTAGGACAGGGAGGAGGATAATTGAGCCAACACTGTGAATGTAAAATTAGAATAATATAAATAAAAATAAATTATATATAAAAAAAAAACTAGCTGTCAGACCGGTCCAGGTGAGAGATGTTGGTGATGTAGTTAAGACGGCCGGGCGTGAGTTGCAGGGAACCCGAGAGTGTGAGAGTTCTGGTGCGTACACGATGCCTGCACAGAGAAGTTTTATGGGTAACGTGGGCAGTCCAGTTTTGGACACGTAGGCTTGAGATACCTATATGGCAGATAAGGAAAGAAATAGACATTGGGTATTGAAATAGCCATATTAGGTTCAAGTGCACGCTGCTTAGCAAATAATGAAAGCAAGAGACTGATCAAGATGGTAGATTGAACCCATTGCATTCTTTAACTGCACCTCCCCTCAGCACTGTTTCCACAACAGATGACAGACAGACAGAAAACAGCGTGTGCATCGGTACCCATGTACACGCATGTACACGCATACTTCCATGAATACATGGGCAGTCGCTGTGAAAACAAGGAACAGGGTCCTGTCAGTGTATGGGGTATGAAGAACAAGACCCACAAAGGGGAATCCTGGTGGAGCTGAGAACAAATACAGGTCATTTGTGCACACAGATTGAAAGCAGGAATCCGGGAAGTATGTGCTTTAACTGTATATGTACATTATGAGAATTACACATTCTACCGTTAAGATTTTTAATTTTTCTTATTAATTTGTGGAGAATCTAAATGTTTCACCTTATCAAAGAGACCCAGATTAAAAACCAGTATTCCAACCTAGCTGTTGAGTAAGTAGGGTTGTAATAAAGTTGTATGGATGAGAAGAATTCAGCGAAAACAAACATTCATCCCCAGTGCTGGTAGAAGTACAAACTGCTGTTCATAGAAAAAGAATCGGTATGTGTGAAGGCACTTTAAAACGTTACTGCCTTCTACGGAAGTTCTCAACTCAGCTAGTTCGAAGTCAGTAATAAGAACTTCCGGTCAGACACATACAAATTTGCCATATACCTAAGCAATAAAATAGTAAAAGCAATGATAATAGAGAATAATTCGATAAATTACAGTACATCTGTCAGTTGATACATTACAGCCTTTACGGATTCAAACTTTCAAGCAGGGCGCAGTGCTCTATAATCCCAGGCACTGAGGTGGCTGAGACAGGTGGATTGAGAGTCAAGACTGGCCCAGCAAACTCTATCCCAAAAAATAAATAAAAATTGTAAAAGGCTTTTGGAAGGACTTACTGACACGAGAAATTGCTCTTGGCATAATATTTGTAAGTTGCACAAATTTGTTGATCCAAGGCTAAGTTTTTAATATTGATATGCATTTATACTGAAGGAAAATAAAGTTTTTTAATATTGATATGCATTTATACTGAAGGAAAATAAAGTTTTTTAATATTGATATGCATTTATACTGAAGGAAAATAAAGTGCCTGGCAGGCGACTGGTATTGATATCTTTGCTTGATGTGATGAGAGATTTTTTCCTCACTTTGATTTTCAGACTTGTCATTAAGAGTATGTATTAGGAAAAAAATATTGTAAAATACATGCCCATTTCTGTACCCCAGACAATGGGCCACTTCATTTTAAGCTTTGATATAAGGGATTTTGAATACGGCCATAGGGGGACTGACTTTCTTTTTAGTTGGGTCCTCCTTGGGATTTTGCTATAAAATTTCTATTTATATTCATTCTGAATTAAAATCTGAGTAGTGAACAAATATCACTGATTGAAAAAAAAATTGGAAGCTGTTCAAAGAAAGAAAGTTAGATAAAGTCATAGAAACCGTAGTGTTATTTCAATAGAAACTAAAATCTTTCAGTTTACCAGCAGCTAAAATGCTACTGGCAGCACTCCGGTCCATGTCTCAGAAAATGGACAGAGCTGATTTTAAAAACACATGCCGGTCATTACCGCTGGAGAGCGAGGCAGCCAGTGTGGTCGAATGACAGCATATCCCTAACTGACCCCCCCAAGACTTTGCTGGAAAGTGGCTTGGTGTGGAGTGGGGTGATGCACGCCTGGCTGGCTGGCTGGGGTTCTGTGGGACTACGGGAATGGTAGAGTAGCTTGGCCTTGGCGTACCCTGAGCTTACTCAAGTAAGTCGGACTTGCACGCCCCTCACGATTCTCTGGACTGTGTTTAGACTCGCCCCTCATTAATAACGCCGCTTCGTAATGAGCATGTGCAGTCAGGTAGAAAAGACACAGCAGCCTTCTGGTAGATCACTTGATGATGTTAGAGAATGGAAAGTTGGTCCAAAATAACTTGTGGAGCGCCTCGTGCATGCTATATCCAGGCCATCTTTATTCCTCATTACCGAGGGTAATGAAGAGTCGCTGGACAGGGAGAATCACCGTCCCAGCACAAAGTTTTCATGGCAGCACCTCAAAGGTAGGAACTTGCATTTTCTTTCACAACCCCTCTCTCGGTCAAAATCAGGATAAAGCGGCTGCTGTCCCGTGGTGACACGGCTCCATCAGACACTTGTACAGTCAACAGGGAGGAGCTTGAAGGGAGGTTCCAGTTTAGGCCTGTAAAGGACCAGGTTCCTAATCTGACGCTGCTTTATTGTGCTGTCAGCTACGGCTGGGCCTCTCCATTGTCATCGTTGTCATCATACAGAGAGACACAGGGAAGAGTCTCCCCGAGCAGTTATTTGGGCAGCCCTTGCTTAGATTGTCACCCTCCACTAAAGCAGCACTTGGCATATTGCGAATTTAAGAAGGCCGAGACGTGCATTCCTTCCAGAATGCTTCTGGAGTCTCATCCCTTCACTCCGAATCCCAGGACACAGGCTGTATCAAATATCTGCTTCACAGAGTCAGGACTGAACTTCTTCCACCTTGGCCTGGCATTCAGCTGTTCCTTTCTTTTGTGACTGTGTACAGACCTAACGTGAACAGGAAACCGAGCTTGGCTTATGGTATGAATGTAACTCATGTATTAGAATGTAATTATTCCTTAAATCTCCAGTTTAAAATTTTCTATTCTGGGTATTTTTTTTTCTCTTCTGAGGGTATAATCCTTCCTACACTGTAATAGTAGCTTTTTTTTTTTCAGGCTCTTTAAAAATCACTAATCATCTATATACAAACAAGTGCTTCATATAGCATCATTATTTGTCTTTAAAAATATATACTATTAAGCTGGGCGTGGTGGCGCCCGCCTTTAATCCCAGCACTCGGGAGGCAGAGGTAAGAGGATCTCCATGAGTTCAAGGCCACCCTGCGACTACAGAGTGAATTCCAAGTCAGCCTGGGCCAGAGCTAGACCCTACCTTGAAAAACCAAAAAAAACATGTAATATTAAAATCATTTGAATAACCTTTTACTAATAATACCTTCAGTTATTCAAAATAACATATCTAATTTCTTTTATCTATTCTTTGCCTACTCTCTGTATGTCATTGACCTTGGCAGTGAAACTACGTTCATGTTGGTTTCTAATGAAGTCTTCTCGTTTTCATGTCCTAAAATAGGTTATGATTTGTAAAATTTTAGAATTCTTCAAGGTGTTTAAAAATTAGTCATTGAAAATATACATGGCAACAAAAATGTGACCATGGAGGTAAAAGATTTAAATAATTTTCTCACATGGACACAAGAAGTTGTGCATAGGAAGTTCCTTGGAGCGCTAGTTATAGTGCTGAAAATTTGGAGACATAAGTCCTCTATCTAAAAACAGCATGCTCAGACAGTTTAATGTAGTATGTCAGCAAAATGGCCCGGTTGGAGTGTTATAATAGTTAAACCTCATAGGGTATGATGCTCACAGAGAAAGCAGGATGTGGGATGTGTACTGTATTCCACAACTGACATAAGAGCTAAAGCATAAAAACAGTACTGTACTTTTGACTGTACATATAAAGATTATTAAAATAAGCCCAGGTACTTAGAATGATAGTTACTTTGAATAGGGTCTGGGAGCAGTATACCAGGAAATTCACTTTTATTTATTTACTTACTCACTTTTTTATTTATTGTTTTTCCAAGGCAGGGTCTCGCTCTACTCAGACTGACCTGGAATTCACTATGTAGTCTCAGGGTGACCTTGAACTCAGGGTGATCGTCCTACCTCTGCCTCCCGAGTGCTGGGTTTAAAGGTGTGCGCCACCACGCCCGGCTCACTTTTATTTATAATCTTTTATTTCTGAAGCATGTTAGTGGACTGGGACTTAGAATCATTATATTATACTCTACATGTTTTTGTTATTTATATACCATAATTTAAAAAAAATACAGAAAAGTTGAGCCAAATGATAAACATGCTTTAACTCAAGAACTTTGGCTTCCAGTTGGTTTTAATTTATTATACATTTGTGTGTGTGTATGTGTGTTGCAATGAGGATTTTTTATATAATTGAAAAAGTGCCCTTAATATTATAGGTTATATTTTTTTCCATAGTGTTCTTACAGATTTTCTTCTGTAAGACCTCATCTTACATTAAGTTAACTACTCTGGTGCCCTTTTTAAGTAGCTTGAATGTGGAGCTTTCTTATATTAATTTTATGATTAAATAGAATTGATTTTGCCTCCTTGGCAACTTTAGGGATATTGCCCCAGGACAGACCTATTAAATTTCTAGTCTTATTTAGATGGCAGAGTTGGAGAGAACAGATGTTTAAAGAATTAATAATAAGAAGAAATAATAGTCACCTCATTTCACGAGCATTATTCCATGCTGTGTTCTTGTCACCACTGCCACTTCTCTTCTAAATTATTTAAATGCGAAACCTTATGATGAAGTAGAAAAACCTTAAAATAATACCTAGCTGAGGTATCTCTAGACATTTTTGTTTGGTTTGTTCTGGTTGGGCCACACATGCCAACAAAGTTTTTAAAAGTGTTACAGGTGATTGTAATGTACAACCAGGGCTCACAGAAATACCTACCCCAGACCACCGTCATCAGTATCATCTGAGACTCTGTTAAAAATGCAAATTCCTGCATGCTTTTTCATGACTGTAATCCCACACTCCTACTTTACTGCAACTTAATATCCACCAATAAACTATTCTCTACTTCTTCCTCACTCCATTTTTAAAAAATACTTTATTTATTTACTTATTTGAGAGAAAGAGGTAGGGTTGGGGAGTAGTTGCTCCAGGGCCTCCAGCCACTGCAAATGAACCCCAGATGCATGTGCCACCTTGTGCATCTGGTTTAAGGGGGTCCTGGTATATCGAACCTGGGTCCTTTGGCTTTGCAGGCAAACGCCTTAACCACTAAGCCATCTCTCTAGTCCCTCACTCCATTTTTTTTTGGGGGGGGGAAGGGGTTTCAAGGTAGGGTCTCACTCTAGCTCAGGCTGATGTGGCATTCTCCATGTAGTTTCAAGGTGGCTTCGAACTCACGGTGATTCTCCTACCTCTGCTTCCCAAGTGTTGGGATTAAAGGTGTGTGCTACCACCCTCGGCCCTCACTCCACTTTTTAAAATGAAACATGAAAAGGTACATTTTAACCTTTTGTCCTCATTTATCTTTTCATCGTTTTATCCAATGTTGTCTTCTTCCAGAGCCCATTCCCATATTGGAAGCCCCTGGTTACATGTGTACAATACAGACAGTATAACGTGCACACGCAGAAATCTTATCAACATCATATTCTGATTCAGCAGGCCTCAGGCGGGGGCTAAGAAGTTATGAATCACGTTATCTTGTTATTCAAAAAAAAAAAAAAAAACCTCATCAAACAAGCTGAGAGCTTAACATAGAATCTGTGCCCGGCCAGATCCCAGTACTGGAATGTGCATTTTCAGAAGACCTCAAAGGTTTTGTAGCATGACAAGCTGGGAAGCCGTAGAGAGCAATGGCTCATAAACCAAGCCAACAAAACACAGATTACAGATTACACCACAACTTTCTCAACTCTGAGTACTTGCATCACAGTAACTTTCTGTTGGTCAAGGCGTAAAGCATCTGTGTTGAGGACACCGGACATTGATAAAAGTGTTCTGTCCTTATTCGTTGCTCTCTATTTAAATATCATTGCCCAGCAAAGGAAGTATTGTGTTGAATAACGATTGTCAGTCCACAGAAATAAGTGTCACCTACCATTTTGAACAAATAACTTTAGCAAATGTCTTTTTAAAAATATGTATTTATTTATGAAAGAGAGAGAGAATGGGTGCATCAAGTTTTCCAGCCACTGCAGATGAACTCCAAATGCATTTGCCACCTTGTGCATCTGGCTTCAGTGGGTCCTGGGGAATCAAACCTGGGTCTTTTGGTTTTGTAGGCAAGCGCCTTAACTGCTAAGTCATCTCTCCAGCCCTAGAAAATGTCTTTCTTTTGGGGTAAGACTGCACTAGTTGGCCAACTTCTTAGGGTGCTGTGAACTCCAGTGAGATATTTTCTTTAAAATAATCAAGACTACAGGCCCAAGATGTTTATTGTATAGTTTCACACACAACAAAAAATTGCTTTTTTAAAAAAAAACGTATAATTGAACGGGAAAATTTCCTCCTGAACCTGTTCAAGGCTTTTGTTTCCTTACTTGCTTGGGGTAAGTGGGGCCAGAAGGTTTGCGTGTAGTTCGGTTTTCTTGGAGGGAGCAAAGACGTTTTGAGACATGATGTGCAAGTGAGTGTTTTTAAATCTCAGAGGTGTGATTATGTCATAACAGCCATAACCTCTGGGCTTGCTTTATTACTTTTATTAAAACAAATCTGTATGGGGGTGCTATGTATATTTTGGTGGTGAAGGAAATGAGGTGGTTAATTTATTATGTGAACAGCACTTTCAACTAACCGCAGCATGAGTCACTGAGAGTACCATGGCAAAGCCTAGCTCTGCAGACATGACGGCTCTTTGATTTGTGGACCTTAACTTTCAACACCGGAGCATGAAGTTTATCTACAAAATGATCCTTTTTTTAATGTAATATTTTTGTCCAATTTTAAACTTGAACTTTTCTTTCATTTTGTTACTGGCATCCATTGAATTAAAATGACCAAAACAAGGGCTGGTGGGATGGCTTAACGGTTAAGGCAGTAGCCTGCAAAGCTAAAGGACCCAGGTTCCATTCCCCAGTAAGCACGTAAGCCAGATGCACAAGGTGGCACATGCATCTGGAGTTCGTTTGCAGCGGCTGGAGGCCCTGCTGCGCCCATTCTCTCTCTGTCTGCCTCTTCCTTTCTCTCTCTCTCTCTGCTTTTCTTTCTTTCTCAAATACCAATAAAAATAAAATATTAAAATATTTAAAAACAATCAAAATCATCCTTGCCAATGAGCCATGGAGGAAAGTGGGGCTGAGAATCCACAGGTTAGGGCAGTAGTAAAGTCCAGAGCACTTTTCAGGTTTTTTTGTTTGTTTATTTGAGAGAGAGAGAGAGAAAGATACAGAAATAGGCAGGTAGAGAGAAAGAGAATGGGTACGCCAGGGCCTCCAGCCACTGCAAACGAACTCCACATGCATGTGCCCCCTTGTGCATGTGGCTTACGTGGGTCCTGGGGAGTCGAACCCGGGTCCTTCGGCTTTGCAGGCAGGTGCCTTATCCACTAAGCCATCTCTCCAGCCCCTCCCTTCTCAGTTTTTAAGCCCTGTGCCTTCCTCTGAGGAAGACTTCATGGAGTAAAATGAGAATCTTGGCCTTCAGTTAATGAGGAGCTTGTCTAGAGTCAGAGAGGAGTGAAGTAAATGTAAGGCACCTGTCGGCCTTCCCTTTTGTAAGCTTCCTTCGTGCTGAAAGTATCGTGAAAGAGAAAGTCTTCCACAAGTGCCCCTGACAAATGTTTGTTGATCAGTGGAGGCTGCTTACAGGAGGGGCTCTGGGTGTTACACCACACAGAGGTACATGGACTACAGAGTGAGGCCAAAAGAGGACTTGAGCATCTAAGCGGCTCACAGTGTATATAAAGCTCTTGTTGTATACTCATAAACAGCCACTGAATGGCCGTGGAAAGGTTGTTTTCCTTGGAGTTGAGCCATATCCAGCATCATCCAGTGATGTGAACCTGCCTAGAAGGTGAGTGAAAATAAGGTCATCTCCCCAGCATTATGTTTGAAAGACCCTTTCATTTTCCACGTGTGCCCAGTCACGTCCACGTACAGACAGAATGACTTAGAAATCTGTCCAGCACTTGATTCACAAGAATTAATTTCGGTGTTTTATATCTAACCCATCCCACGTTTCCACAAAAGTTTTATATTTAGTCTTGTCTTCTTCGGGGTGGACGACCCACGCTGAGCCCTAAGTTTACTCTAAAACATTAGGCCATATCGTCATATCCTTTCCTGAGAGAGCCGGTAATCTCCGGGGAAATCGGCGTGGCTCAGTGGTTAAAGGTACTTCCTGTCTAAGCCTGCCCAGCCTGGGTTCGATTCCCCAGCAACCATATAAAGCCAGCTCCAAAGTGGCACTTGTGTCTGGAGTTCATTGGCAGTAATGGCAAGAGACCCTGCCATGCCTACACGCTTGCACATGCACTGGAAGTGTTGAGGAGGGGGTCCCAGTCTGCATGGATGGGCGGGAGCTCCTGCACCTGCTAGGTTCTCAGTCATCGGACGAGGCAGGCAGTCCTGGTGACCATGCATCTGGACATGTTAAGACTGCTGTAGCCTTAATGATTAGTAATGACCATCCACAGTTGCCAACTGCGGCAGAAATTCAATCTTGAAAGCAGTTGGAATGTCAGCAGGTTTTATTTTGCTGACTGGACCTCTCAGACTCCCCATGTCTTCTCATTGGCACCCCAGGAGAAGACACGATACTGGATGCTTCAGTGTAGGCTGGCATTAAGTTTGGTAACAGTAGACTCATGTTCATAATGTTTTTGTTACTTTTTAAAAGATGGAAATTTAAAAATCATCCTTAGACGTTGACTTTAGAAAGTCTATTTATTATGCATCCTTCCCTCTTCTAGAAGCCACCACAACCCAGGGCAGGTCACAGCTATTTTTAAAGCACAGTGAAAGAAGGCTAGTTCCCACTGTGTCTTCCTTTCTTCCTTCCTTGTCTTTCTCGGTGTTGCCCCTGCTCTGTCAAAAGTGCCTGTTGGAGCTTCTTCCTTCTGACCAGCTACAAGCAGGTTTTAAAGAGGTAGTTTAGTCCCTAGCCCCTCAATTACCATTACCACCCACTACCATATGGTTTGAAATATAACCAAGACTTTGCAAACACATTTATACCTTGATAGCTACTCAGATATGTGTTAACAAATTAGGCACCCTTTTGAGTTTTTCAAAATACAAATTGATGGGCATGCTATAAAAGTTAGAATTAATTGCACACTGGCATACAAAAGGCCACACAAGTGCAGGATGGTAAGGATGGTATAAAATATAATAAACGGATTTTACGTAAGACTTGGGTCACACCGTCAAGCACGATACCTTATTATGTATATGTAAAATCTCTAGAAGTCTGAAATCAGAAACACTGTGGTCCCAAGCATTTCAGATACATCATATGTAATCTGTAATTTGAAAATGATCTTGAGGGCTGGAAGGGTGGCTTAGCAGTTAAGGTGCTTGCCTGCCAATGCTAAGGAACCGGGTTTCCACATAAGCCAGCTGCACAAGGTGGCCCGTGCATCTTTGCAGTGGCTGGAGTCCCTGCATGTCTATTCTCTCTTTCTCTCTCTGCTCCCACCCACCCGTCAAAAATGAACAAATGGGCAGGTATGATGGCACACACCTTTAATCCCAGCACTGGGGAGGCAGAGGTGGGAGGATCACCTTGACTTCAAGGCCACCCTGAGACTGCATAGAGAATTTGAGGGTCAGCCAGGACTAGAGAGAGACCCTACCTCAAAAAACCAAAAATAAATAAATAAGTAACTAATAAGCAAACAAATAAAAAATTATCTTGAAAGTTTAAAGTGCCACATAAATGTAAGACATGATATGTTACTATCCTCTTTTATCTTCAATAATGACTATTTCTTGGAAAATAACACAAATGTAACTTGCAATTGAGAATGATAGGAAATCTTTCTGTGGGGAACGTTTAGATTCTAGATTAAAATGTTTAGCTAGTTGCTGTACCTAGGGCACAAAACCATGTCATTGATCTAGGCCCTCCTTGCGGCTGTAATTCAGGGCTGTGTAATCAGAAGTTCCCTGAGAGCCAAAGCTCTCATACAGACAGAGTCTGCTTTACACTTACACTGTGTAAACACTCTCATGGCACCGGCCTCATTTAGTGTGCTTCAGTGGAGAGAACAGAGCCCGAGGGCTCCGCAGCTTACCATTGCCATGTCTCCTGGGGAAATAATTTTATTTCTTTATGCTTTGTTGAAAAAGTAAGGATACCTGTCCATTTTCTAGAGGAATGTTAAAAGGAGAAATAAAAAATAAACATGAACGTGCCTGAAGGTGTAGATATGAACATGATTCTGTTTCATATAGTGAAACCATCAAATAAATTCCTTTTACTTTGGTGGTTATTTTATTTTTTTTTTTTTTTGGTTTTTCGAGGTAGGGTCTCACTTTGGCCCAGGCTGACCTGGAATTCACTGTGTAGTCTCAGGGTAGCCTCGAACTCACGGTGATCCTCCTACCTCTGCCTCCCGAGTGCTGGGATTAAAGGCGTGCGCCACCACGCCCGGCAACTTCGGTGGTTTTTTAACCTTAGTTGTTACAGCCCTCTTCATTCCAGTTATTTATTCCTATTCTAAGCTTATCAAGGGTTCATACAATCATGTAACTTCAAGGTCGCTCAGTTCACACTGGTGCACATAAACATGTTCATGCCTGTCTGCTAAAAGCAGAGAGGACAGAAAAAGCACCGGAGAAGCTTCCAGAACAAAGAATCAGAGCGACAGCTTTTCTTGGTCATAATCGAGGAATGAGGAAGTGGGGGCCCGTTGCCTGAACTGCCAATTCTAAACAGCAATCACAAGACGTGCTGCATGGGAGAGGTAGGCGTTAGAAATAGAGCTGGACCATGCACTTGAAACTCGTTACTTTTTAACTACAGAATTTAGCGTGAGTCTGTAGTGCTTCGCTTGTTATCCTTGTGAATCTGATCTTGTGTTGTGGTTCACATCCAGCGTTTAAATTGACTCTTTTAGTAGTGGGAGTAGAAGAGAGCACCATAGTCAAACACACGCAGCAGCAACAACCGAAACAAACTTCACAATCTAGCTCTGAGTTGGCAATAAAAAACAGCTGTTTGTTTGTTGACAGCCTGCCTGTCCTGTCCCATAATCAAGCTGTCTCTCATCATGTAATTACCATCTCCTTAGTAGTTGCGGCTCGCAGTAGATTTATTTTTAACGTCATAGTTTAGATAAGAAATTAGTGATTCCCCTGTAGTCATTCTACCGAAATGGGAATGTGGGTTGTAATAAAAGAAAGATGCCTGATGAAGAAACGTCTGAAATTCATTTTCAACTGAAGGGATACAGAGCGTGTTTCATGCCTGTTTTCTAAGGAGGGCGTAGCTGTGTAACTCTGTCTTGAAGACCTATTGCCCATCTGAAAGGCATTCTGTTGCCACGCATGTGGTTAGTCTGCTCACATGTGTAGACAGCAGGAAAAGTTTCGTTCTGTTCCAGAGAACATGCTCACTCGCTTGCTCGCTATCTTTTTCCTTGGAAACGTTGTTCTCATGGTGAAGCCAAGAATGAAAGGAAATGAAGTTAAGCTGAAGTTCTTTGAGGCCGAGGTGATGTCTCAGCCTCCTGGGTAGCTTTAGCAACTCAAAAAAAAAAAAAAAAAAAAAAAAAAACCCTGGGTGCCTCTGACCTGAAAGAAAGTGACTTATCTAGACCGTTTTAAAAGCAGACCTTTTTCACTCTGTGCTGTGCAGAGTGAGGCCCATTTGAACTGAGGGGAACTCTGTATTTTAGGAAGCAATCCAGAAAGGTGAGGTTTCTACGGCTTCATTTAATTTTTCACTTTGCAGGATAAAATCCAAATGTTTTCTAATCATGCTTAAGTCACAGCCTCTCTGGGGCTGAAAATGTTCCTCTCTTTAATCCTTTCACAGTGTAGCGGAATCTCAGAAAAACGTCCTTCAAATGACAGTGCTCAGTGACGTTTTATTTTCAAAGGATTTAGGTTTTTACTCCAGAGTAACAGCACACTCTCCCCTTGGCTTGATAAGCTTGAAATTAGAATAAGGTTTCCAATTCTTTTAGTAATTTTCTCCCTTTGACTAAAATCATACCATGCAAATTAACAGTTATTCTCTGTAAATAAGTACCTATTTTAAAGATACAGTAAAATATGATGAATGATTCTTTGATAGATTGTGTGCCTGGGAAAAGAACTAAAAAGTCAAAATTTGTAAAATATATTTGTAGAAGTATAGTTTTGTTCTCATTAGACTCATATTTCATCTGAAGTGCATATATCTACTCTTTTCCAACAGCATACGTCTATAAAATATATTTTACTGTACTTTAAAATATTTTGTCAGAATTCTTCCTTTCTCCTAACTAAAAGATCCCAGAGGTTCAGAGGAATCAAGCTACCAGTGATACGGTGAGGGCGCTGTTGACAGCTAATACTTACAGGCAATCACCGGAATATGACGCGCTCTGATGCTGGGGGGAGGGAAGCTACTTCAGATTCTTTAATTGCAGTTAATATCACGGTGAGATTTATTTCTTTATCTTGAAACACCAGCTCTATACTAGTTGGTTGGAATCCAAAACTGAACGATAAGTGTGGCTTAGTTGGAGCTGGTAGGACATCATGGGGCAGAAGGACGGGTGCACGCTGTTGCATCTGCCACTGCTGTACAGATATTCTCAGGGCTCCACGAGGCCGAATCCGCTGCCTCAGTAGCGCTCAGGTGCATAATTCAGGCAAGTGGACCACAGACGATTTGTTTAAAAGCACTTTACTATCTGGGTGTCAGGGGGAGAAAATTCAGTGACAAGTTTGAAAATGTCATCCCCAAATCATTTAATGGCATATTTAATTTCAGCTGCTCAAAGTTTACATGGACAAAAATCAATCAGTTATAAATAAAAGATGTACAAATCGACTCTCGTGGTAACTGGATTTTAGGAAGTTCAAGGTATTGGGAAACATTATAGGATATTACAGCTTTCTATTTCATTTCTCTCTCGGACATTTTTGTTTGGTAATGCTTTTTCAAAAACCCATGCTAAAATCCATTATTATGGAACCATTAAAATATTGGTTTATTAGCCAGTCATTAATGTCCATCACCTTTATTTTTGGATCTGGTTCATAAATACATACATTTTTCCCTGTCAGTCACTGTGTAGAATTTCATTTTTGCTCTGCTTTCCATTACATACCATGAATTATATGAAATTAATTTAATCGCTACTACAAACAGAAATTAAATGTGCCCTAATCCAGAGTTACGTTGTTTGCTTTTACAACTGTAAGTCATAAGTAATTAATTTTCCTTGGAAAATTAATTCACTTACCATTCCCAGTAGCATCATATGTTGACATAGGGTTCTAGATAGCTTAATATTTTTCTTTAGCATGCTGGCCTCAACTTTAGAAGACCTTAAATGAAAACAAATTAAAATTGACTCAACTGTATATCATTTGGGCTTATTTAAAATAAGTGTTGTTGTTATTGATGTCACCCAGGCGATGAATCGAAAATTATATCCAAACTTTACAGAGTATCATTAGCATATTAACAAGTCTGAAACAATATATTTTTGAAAAATTGTGTCTATTCTGAACAAATGTTTTCTACGGCAGCCTTGAGACAGCAACAGTAGTGAGGAGTTTGACCACCCGTTGGTGGGAAAGCTGGTGGAGGGACTTACTTGCTGGGTACCTGGGATACGAGGGCATCACTATCTGCATTTGACAAAGCTTCGTCTCCGTCTCCACCTTCACTCAGTAGAAAGAGTTCCATCAAGATCAGCTTAAATATGAAAGACAGCTTGTAAACACCCAAATAATTTTTATTGCCTTAATTGCCTTATTCTAATTCTTTCATTCTTTCCTGTCCACTACTTTTTCCTCTTGCTTTCAAGGACGGCTACTGTGGAAAACAAAATAAGCAAAATTTTTCAGGTTAATGACTTAGGTTCCACCACACTGCTTCTTATATTCTGGGAACTCAGAAAATATGAGCAAACCAAATATAGCTTTTCTTTTGCATTTGGCAGAGGTTATTTAGTAAGGTGATTTTTTTTTCTGGTTCATAGAACTCTATAAAACATATAGTGTTTATTGCTGTGTTTATATTTATTTAAGTCGCTAAGGTGAAACTCTAGTGATGGTGGCAATGTTACAGTTTTAACAAGTGGGGACTTATTTTATAAATGTTCCTTTGTGGCCATAGCTTTAAAAACTTCATGAGGTTAGCAGTGACGTGCTCTATGCCGTTTGGAAAGAAAATTTTTCTATTTAATTCAAATATAAAATTACTCTGAGAATACAGAGTCCCTACTGTTGCATGTTTGTTTCTGTTCATTGTTATGGTCAGCTTTTCAACCTGTGCTCAC
Source organism: Orientallactaga sibirica (assembly GCA_036365145.1). Classification (NCBI taxonomy): domain Eukaryota; kingdom Metazoa; phylum Chordata; class Mammalia; order Rodentia; family Dipodidae; genus Orientallactaga; species Orientallactaga sibirica. Next base: position 3,431,195 of record JAEOAD010001893.1, on the reverse strand, counting down.
GAGGTTCACAATATTCTCTTCCAAAGATGTCAGGGAAAAAGGTTTTCTTGCTACCTGCATCACAAAGTTGATAACAGAAGCGTCCCCTTCCTGTGAGGCCTTCAGAATTTGGGAAATTCTTCTTTATCATCCTCAGACAAGATGAAAACTCCTCACATGACAAGCCATGGACATTTATGCTTGGGCTGTGGCCCAACTGGATTGTTGCATGGCCACGTTTACAGGAAAGCGGTCTTTCCACAACAGTTCATGTAAGCATCAAAGGCAATGAATACTCTGAAAATGTTATCCCTAAATCTCCCACCGTATACCTACTGTATGATTACACATAAACATATATGCATATGGCTCTCACGCTGTCACAGTTGACCCAGTCTCCCTGCCTTCTTTCTGCACTGAGCAGAGCGGTTTCGTCGTCCTTGTTTTGAGGCAGGAAGACAGCATTAGTGTGTAGCAACGTGCGCCATGCCGTCTCTCCAGCACTCAGCATCCAGAGGAGAGGAGTTTGTCTGGTCTCCCTTGATAAACTTTCAGTTTTGTGATGCAGTGAATATCTTTTCAAGAAACAATTTTATGGCGAGCTAAAAAAGAACATAAAGGGGCTATGTGTGCACAAAAAGAGGTCTCCAGAGTGTGAAAATAAGAGGTGCTGAGTTTGAACATGTTATTTACCCAAAGCCAGCAAGTAGAAACTTCATATGAAAATTCATAAAAGTTATGAATTCATGAAACAAAACTTGGAAAAGCAGAGTTCTTTCTTTACTTTTTTACTTTCTGTGGCTGTTTCCTTAATTCAGCTAAGACCAGGAACAAAAATAAGACTTTGGTAGAAGTACAAATTTAAAAGAAATTATATAGCATTAAGATGGCAAAGTGCATAACTTGGTAAATACTCATTGTAACATATTAAAACTCTGTGTTACCTGTGACAGGTAGACATAAGTAAACATGTGTATCAAGGAGCTTTGCAGATTCTGGCTTAAATTTGGTCTATAAGATTTTATTTTTTTTTTACCTCCAGACAGAGTGTAAATAATTATTCCCAAATTGCTCCCTGAAGTATGGTAACAGTGGGGTTTGCAGACTGCTGATACCCGTCAGAGAGTGATATTGATGCTTCATAACACGTTACTATTCAATAGAGCCCTTCCAGACACAGTGAGAAGAAAAGAAACCTTGCACCTAAAGAAATGCACAACTATTAATTTACATTCTGCTCCACGTTGTTCTTTCAAAAGACTGAATTTAAATACGCTTTCACTTCTGCTCACAAAGGTAGTAATCAACTGAAGGTGATATATAGGAAGTGAAAATGGCAATTTATCCCCACCTGAGACTGACAAAACTCCTAGGTCCTTCAGAGTGAATCATGCTTCCATGTGGACCTTGCACATTGGCAGTTAAACTTTGACCTGTACTGGAAGCTGGAATCAGACCACAGACAAGTTAGGCAGTAGTGCCCTGTTGGCCTATTGTGCCTCTGGGTACCTGAAAAGGCTGTATGCCAACCTTGGGCTGCAGAAAGCAGCCCCCCCCCCCGGATCATGCTCTTCCTGTTTGTGGCACCATTTATTGTCTGGTATGTGGAAACACTGCCTTGAAAGACTGCAGTTAGCTGGAAAGGCGGCTTTGCAAGTAAGTGTATTGCAAACACAAGGAGTCGAGTTCAGATCCCCAGCACCCATGTGAATGCACCCGTACATCTCAGTGCTGGGGAGGCAGAGGCAAGAGACCTCTGTGAGAAAGCTGCCCAGCGTCAACTTCACAATAGATGCATATGCATGTGCTCCCAGATACACACATACCAAACAGAAATGTTCAAGAAAGATGCTGCTTGTGTGACAAGGTAGAATAATTTACTGATAGAGAGTTGTTCGTTGTAGTAGATTGTCCGACTCAAGCTGCTTAGCAAAAGACGAAAATAAATAAAACTTGTGATGTCTGGACTTGTATTGTTTCACAATTACTAATAATGGCTGTTGATTTTTTCTCTAATCTATATCATATATATGATCAGGATAAAGGAATGAGTTTTGAATTGTGATTTTTGAATGGAGATAAAAAGTCAGTACTAGGTTTAAATTGCAACTTTTAGGAACAATAGAATATTAGGTAGAAACCATTTGATTTTATTTTTTGAAACTTCATCTATAGAAACCCTCAACATGTTATGGCTTTATCTTTTTTCCCCTTCATACATGTAAACAGAATAAAGTTTCCTTTACCCAAATGATTCCTACCTTGTAGTGATTAAAAAAAACGCGTTCCATTTGTTAATAACAAACTTGGACTTGTTTAATATGATTATAGACTCTATGCTGTAATACAGAACTACTCAAGGAATATAGAAAAAAATAGATTGCTCGATCTAGTAACAGTGCTTCACTTTGGAGGGGCCACCAAGGGTTTGTCGTGATTGACAAGCATTCTAGTGGAGTCTTTTCTTTTTACTCTTCTTTTTTTTTTCCTCCTGAAGCAGTGTTGAAGTCAGTCAAAGTATATATACAAAGCTGAGTGAATACCAGTTTCCCCAATACAGCGGCTATTTTTTTTTTTCAGGAAGTCTAACTCAAACCAGATGTTTTGCCTAGACCCAGGGTTTGTTACTGCCAAGCATCTCATCAGAGGTCAGAGTTCTGGGCTCTGGGCCCTGCTAGAATTCTTTCACAAATTGCTATTCGGTGAGGTTTTAATCCTAATGGAAAGAATAATGTGCTTGTAAAATCTGCAGTTATTACAAACACAGTGTACATATTGTGAACTTCAAATGACTATATATTTCATTCCGTAAACAGAGAATGCAGATGAATGCCTTGCGTGATCGCTTTAGACATTCTAGCTGAAATCTAGTATACAGTTTATCCCACATTAACCATTTGCATTTGTTAATATCCCAATGAAGGCAACTGTTATCTTTGGGTGGTAACTGGTAACCAACTCATGTCCTGCACCACAATTTTTTAATAAGCTCTGTAACCTCATATAACTGTTTGAACACAAGAATTCAAAGCATCCAGAGTTAAATATTATATATTCTTTTAGGAAGATAATGCCACAGTAGTGAGTGAAAATTTCTCAAGATAAAGCAAAAGACTTCATCATGTCAAGACATAAATGTCCACTGCTTAGAAACATGTTTATTCAAATCAAATTCATGTGCTCAAATTAGGATGAAGAATATTTTTCTTTGTAATGATGGATATGATTGGTAGATAGAAAAACATGTGTTGTGGCTCTTGGGAAGGATTAAGAGAGATTAATGAGATTTTTGAAATCTCTTAACATGTTAATAATACTAATATTATTAAATGCTTATTTGGGGGCACTGTTGTCACTGACTATAAACTCAAGAGGAACTCTCAAGTAGATAAAGGTATATGAAAGCAAAGCACTTTGGCTAAGAGGTAGACACCCTGACTGTACTGTAAGTTCAGTAAATCTGCAGCTGAGCTACATGGCAGATTTTTGGATCACAACACAACAATAAGTTACACAAGTTTCTGAAAAAGAGAGATTGAGGTTTTTTATTTTTAATTAAAAGATAAATTCTAATGTCCCCAAATTATACCATACCATATGAATGCACCTTTGGGTTTGAACAGTTTGTGGTATATGTTTGGGGGTGGGACTTTAATTTCTTACTTGTTTTCATATTTAAGCAGGATCACTATAGCGTAAAGTAAATATATAAACACAGCTCAGGCAGTTTCTATAAGTCTTCCAAATGAATAAGAATCCGTTCACTTCAGGAGCTCGCAGCTACTCCTCTTAGCTTTCCTGTCTGTTAAGGAAAATGAACGTGCACCGTCACCTGTACTTCACAGCCTGCACATCGCGTGGGTGTGGAGAGGAGTCTTCGGCCTCATTTCAGTGAGCTGACTCTCCTGACTTTTTGCTGACGGAAAAAAAAAATAACAAAAGATGTGTTTAAGTGTGTGATATAAACAAAAACTTGGGAAGGTTCTGAAAAGTTATTCATATTTGTATTCTTGCTCTCTCATTAAACACGGGGCCTTGAGCTAGCAAAGCACGGATATTCTGCCAGTGAGCTTTCTCCCTACCCCTAAAAATCATTCACTGATCCTCTTTTCGTGGTCATACACCTCCAAAGATGGAGCCTACCTGGCATAGCTCCCTCGTGGTCATGACTCCTAATTCCCATCTCCCCGAGAGCACCGGTCTCTCCTTCTCTCCTCCACAGAGCCCTCAGTCATATTTAGTAACGCCATCATTTTGTTTCTCTGTCCCATAACTGCTTACAAGGAACTTTCTGGGAAGACAAAATATTGATGCATAACATTTTTATTGTCTCTGGTAGGCTGAGCAGTGAAATAATTCTTTTTTATGTGTTTATAAACTATAATTAGTGGATTTTTTTTTCTTCTCCCAGAAAGTCGGGAGACCATCATTAATTTCCGTAAACAAGTTGAAAATGAATGTCAAAACTTGAGGCCGCCTTTCACTCTGTCTGGCATAATCACTCAAGTGCAATTTAAAAACTAGTCTGAGGCTATGATCACTTAATGAGAAACAAACAATGTCATATTAATGAGGACCTCTTTGCCAATGACTCTGTCATTTGTAACTCGAATCAGTCAACACCCCTGCAAATAGCCCTTTCAGGACATCATTTGCAATTTTGTCCTCTGTTTTCTGTCCTTGATGTTGTGAAAATGGCCGTCTACTGTTACAGGAATGAAAAGAGATCCCGGTCAAACATCTTTTGTGTTTCCACTTTCAGTGAAAAATGTTTTTCAAACCTGCAGCTGGTTATTTCTGCAGGAGTTCCCACTTATGCTCAGATTTGATTGACATTTTGAAATGGCAGCTTTTCATGAAAAGCTGTTAACTTGTAGAATTCAGTTATGGCACTAAGACAGACTGACTTTGTTCTGTGGCTGGGACCCGTCCAAACTAAATAGAACCCTGCATCTGAATTTAATAGTGCTACTCAGCCAAGATAGGGCACTTTTGCCTTTTCTTCCCTCTCCAGAACTCTGATGCTTCTTGTGTGCTCCTAACCAACGTGATGGGTATTCATCTCAACATCTTTCTTTTCTGTAATTGCTTTAATTGACACATGCAGTCAGTCTCTTGTTCCCTCTCGTGAACACCTCACGGACGAGGTCAGGGCTTCCTAATCGACAACTAATGTTCCAGAACACAAAGAACTTAAAACTAGTGCAACTTTCCAGTTAAATTTTTGGAAACATACGGCTGCCATTAATTTGTATGGGAAAATATTTTGCCTGTAGTTATTTTACATACTTTTCACACATTTACAAATACATATTTTGTATATGGTGTTACACAAATAGATGTAGTTTATACTCGATTACTCAACAAACAGACCGACAATTTCAGGAGCAGTATGTTACGTCAGGAAGTTCATGAGCTGTATGGTAGTGGAACTTTGAATTTAGTGTCTCCTGGTTAAACCTAGTTGATAATACTTCAAAACATCACACTTTATAAAATTATTTTAATGATAATGGCTTTTAATTTTCCAAGTGCTCAGTGCTTTGGTTTCTCTGTAATGCTCTCTTGCAGCTCTGGAGAGCATAAGCTCAGTGGCTGGGGAGATCGTTCAGTTGGTAAAGTGCTCGCCTCCCCAGCGCCCGAGTTTGATCTCCTGTACCCACATAAAATACCCAGTGTGGCACTGCACACCTGTAACGCCAGCACTGGGGAGGTACAGCACTGGAGAGACAGGCAGCTCCCCGGGGCTTACCAGCCGAATTGGTCAGTCCAAAACAAGTGGACATACCTAAAGATGACACCTGAAGTTGTCCTCTGGCCTCGCCTACACGTGTGCTCACACACACGACCACCACATCTTACATGCACACAAGCAAAAACAAAATAATAAACCAGCCAAGCACAGGACTCAAGTTGATTGAAACTTATGGTGGCCATCACTCCAGGATGAGTTTAAAGAAGCCCAGATGATACCTGCAACCATGCATAAGACCAAACTCTATAAACTCTGTGCATACGTGTATGCACACCTTGTTTCTTAACGCTCTGCATACCTATGAGACAATTTAATGTTTAAGTTAGGTCCAATGTGAGACTAACCATAGAAACTAATAATAATACAGAATACTGATTCTAATTGTGGAGCTCTAACTACTATATTTCCCTGTTTTATTGATAAAATAGTTGAAGCTCAGAGGGGTTAAGAATCTATTAATACTAGTGTAATATTTGAAGTTGTCTACTTAGATTCAAAGCGTATGCCTTTAAAGCCGGCCGTGGTGGTGCACACCTTTAAACCCAGCACTCGGAGGCAGAGGTAGGTGGAACACTGTGAGTTCAAGGCCACTCTGAGACTACATAGTGAATTCCAGGTCAGCCTGGGCTATAGCAAGACCCTACCTTTAAAAAAGTTGAATAAATAAATAATGCCAAGGTGTATGAAGCTAGGTTATCTGCATCACGGTCCACATTAGCATTCCTGGGAAGGCACATGAAACAACTACCTGTATGTGCCTCATAAGCAGAAGCGTAGGTGAGGTTTCTGATATTATTTTTCATATTCTCATTAGCCATAATGTTTCATATTTGTTTTTGTTTGGAGATGTGGAGACAGGAATGGTGTTTCTCATAGAAAAATAGTATATATCTTCTTTTCTGTACTAAGAAATGGTATACTTAGTGTTTGTAATTTTAGAACTTCTGTTCCATGACATATTTAGAAGCATAACTTGACCATAATTATCTAAGTGTATAAAAAGCAGGCTTTCTGGTAAATACTTTGATACAACACATTCATAGCTTTATATGCCTAATGCCTATTATCTCCATGCATATTTAATGGTTCCCTTGTTTTGCTTTTGGCAGAAGAAACTGACTTTGAAACTATTGACTAGAGGGGGGAAGATGGTTTCTTTGTGGAACAAAAACCGTGGTGATGATCTCATGAAATCTCAGGCACTTAAGTCCTCTTGTCTAAGTCCTATTTCTGAAGAGCTTCATGTCATTTTAAAATAATCCTTTATGAGTAGTAGGAAAAGGAAAATAATGTCATGGTCTTGTGTACTGTAAACTCTAAAGAGGCTTATACGAATCGTGTATTTTACTAGTACTACCTAGAAAATTAGGAAGGAAGATAGGCAGACGCCTTCCCTGGTGGGGAGCTGTTGGGAGGCGGGCCGATGTCTGCCAAGTTGACGAAGACATTTTGCCCTCATGCTTGAGTGATCATTTCATTGGACATAGATGTTTAGGCTGAAAGAACTTTTTTTTTTTATTCCACCATAATTCTTATTTTCTTGGAAGGTAATTTCAGTTTTCAATTTACTTCTTCCTTTCACCAGGATCCTTGTCTTTTTCCACTCATAGGGCAAGACATGTCTTCTACCACTCTCATAACCTAAAGATATCCCTTAATACGAGTTACTTTCTCATTGCTGGGATGCTGTGACCAAATACCTGGCAAGAAGCAGCTGAAGGAAGGAAGGAAGGAAGAAAGAAAGGGAGGGAGGGAGGGAAGGAGGAAGGAAGGAAGGAAGAAGGGAGGAAGGGAGGGAGGAAGGAGGAAGGAAGGAGGGAGGAAGGGAGGAAGGAAGGAAGGAAGGAAGGAAGGAAGGGAAGGAAGGAAGGAAGGAAGGAAGGAAGGAAGGAAGGAAGGAAGGAAGGAAGGAAGGAAGGAAGGGAGGAAGTATTTTAGCTTATAGTTAGAAGTCACAGTCCTTCGTGGATGGAGAAGGCATGGCAGCAGGAGTGTGCGGCAGCTGGTCACATTCAGCCCACACTGGGGAAGCAGAGAGCGATGGATGTTCTTCCTCAGCTCTGAAGCACAGCCTGAGTGATGACCCCACCCGGTGGGTCTCTTGACCCTATCAAGAGAGCCCCTCCCCAGCACACCTAGAGGCTTGTTTCCTAGGTAAGTCTCCTTGAGAGTCAGTATAAACCCTCTCACATTACTTCTGCAAAATTGTCTTTTGCTGTATATTTTACTGGCCCTGTTTTCTCTGTGTCTAACCTCCAGTAAGTCGAATATGTTTTGTTTTTTAAGGTAGGGTCCTACTCTAGTTCAGGCAGACCTGGAAGTCACTATGTAGTCTCAGGCTGGCCTCGAACTAGAACTTACAGTGATCTTCCTGTCTCTGCCTCCTGAGTGCTGGGATTAAAGGTGTGTATACCAGGCCTGGCTTTCTCTTATTTTTTAAAAAATATATTTTATTTGTTTATTTGAGAGAGAGAAATAGGCAGAGAGAGAGAATGGGCATGCCAGGGCCTCCAGCCACTGCAAACGAACTCCAGACACATGCACCCTCTTGTGCATCTGGCTTACGTGGGTCCTGGAGTTGAACCAGGATCCTTTGGCTTTGCAGGCAAATGCCTTAATCGCTAAGCAATATCTCCAGCCCCCTCTTTTTTGAACAAACAAATTTAAGATCTTTATATTATTGTTTAGTGGATGCTCCTCAACTTTTAATTCTGAAAGTTTTTAAAGTTTTTCTTTTGGGTAATTCTGTTTTAAAATATTTTTATTTTATGTTACTATTTGTGAGAGAGAGAGAACATGACCATGCCAGGGCCTCTTGTCACTGCACATGAACTCCAGATGCATGTGTCACTTTACAATTCTGGCTTTATGTGGATACTGAGGAATTGAACTGCGGCCAGCAGACTTTGCAAGCAAGAGCCTTTCACTGCTGCTCCATCTTCCTGGTCAATTTCTTTTTATTCCTAAAACATGGTATTATGTTCTATTTTTAATTTTTTTTTTTATTTTAGAGAGAGAGAATGGGTGTACCAGGGCCTCAGCTATTGAAATCAAACTCCAGACACTTGTTCCACCTAGTGGGCGTGTGCAACCTTGCACTTGGCTCACCTTTGTGCTTCTGGCTAACGTGGGATCTTGAGAGTCAAATATGGGTCCTTAGGCTTTGCAGGCAAGCGCCGTAACCGCTAAGCCTTCTTCCAGCCCTGTTCTAATGTTTTGTTGTTCATAATTTTCATGTCTTGTCCTGTATTTCAGTTTCTTTGGTTGAGTTTCTTTCCCTCCCTTCTGTTATCTTTATATCTCTTAGTATGGGGGAGATTTTTCACCTTCTTATAGGAGCCTTCATGCTCTCTTCCTTTTAAGACACCAGTCATGGGAGCTGGTGGGACTCTGCTGCATGCATCAGGGCTTGCTTAGTAACAGCTCTGCTCGGTCACGGTCGCATGAAGAGGATGGGAAACGTCCACGTGCCAGACTCCAGAGAGCATTTTCCTGCCAGCTTTGTCCCCTTAGTGAAGAGGGGGAAGGTGGGAGAAATATTTAATTGTATAAGAAGTATTTTAGGGGCTGGAGAGATGACTTAGTGATTCAGGCACATGCCTGCGAAGCCTAAGGTCACAGGTTTGGTTCTCCAGGTCCCACGTAAGCCAGGTGTACAAGGTGGTGCATGCATCTGGAATACGTTTGCAGTGGCTAGAGGCGCTGGTGCACCCATTCTCCCTCCTTTCTTCCCTCTCTTGCTCTCCCTCTCTCTCTCTCTCTGTCTCTAATAAATAAATTTTAAAAATCTTTCAAAAAAGTATTTTAGTTACTGCTTATGGTATGTTTCTGAGGTGTACTGATTGAGTAATGCCCCCCTCCCCCACAAAAATAATGTCTACTGAAAATCTTGGAGTTGTAAAGAGGGTCTTTAGAGATATAGTTTGTTAAGATGAGGCCGTAATGGATTAGGGTTGGCCCTAATCCAGTAACCAGTATTCTAATAAGAACAGAAAGTAGGGCTAAGAGATGGCTTTCTGAATGAAGCACTTGCCATGTGAAAGCCTGAAGGCCAGACTTTGGACCCCCATGTCAGTTCTCGGCAGGCATAGCGTCTCATCTGTAGTTTGAGTCCCTCTGGAGGTGCAGAGGGGATTCCTGGGTCAAGCTGGCCAGCTAGTCTGGCCGAAATGGTGAGCTGTGAGTTCAAGTGAGAGATCTTGCCCCAGAAAATACAGCAGGCAGCAACTGAGAAAGACATCTGACTTCTGCTCCCCTACACTGCCCCCACATGCACATGAACACGTGTCTACACACACAGACAAATAAAAGAACAAAAAGCACCCGGCCCTGGGACAGAGAACACCACGTGAAGGAGACAGACTAGAGTGGGGCAGCCGCAAGCCCACGAGTGCCAATCATTGCCGACAACTCCAGCTAGGACAGGGGCAGGAACAGATCCTCTTGGAGCCTCCCCAAGGCTTGACTTTGGACTTCGAGGCTCTCAGTGGTGAGAGAATACAGGTTTTGATGTTCGAAGCGACCCAGTTCTGGGGGATTTATCACTGTAGCCCTAGCAAACTCAGACGTGCATGTACAGCCAACGAGATCTCACAGCTTCCCAGCCCACGAGCCCAGCCTTTGAACAGCATCTCTTACTCTTGCATTAAGCAGTAAATACAGAAGAGACCAAATCGCAGACAGAAGACGTGGCACTGGGGAGCAGGGTTCTCAAGTCTTGCAATACGAGAGTTTTAGGTTTCATGTTGCAAGGATGAGGAAGATGGCATCACGGTGGAATGTTCTACATTCCACTGGCTCTTTCTCAGACGTAGTAAAGAAAGCACTAGCATCAAGACTTGACGTTCCACCGTTGGGAACATTTCATGGCAGAGACAACATTCGCCATCTCAGCTTTCTATCAGGTCGCTCTTCCCACACAGTGCGCAGGGCCAGAGTCCCACATGAAGCCAGCACTCTAGGCATAAATCTTTGGCCCGTTAACTCTTAACTCGTTCAAGAGGTAACTTCCTTTCTGCATGGCTTTGAGTTAATGCCCCAGGTCTTATCCAGGATGCTCTCATAAAGTTCCTGCCTCCATATCCCTTGCATGAACATGCGAGCCTGTAACTTCCCCCTCCTGACATTTCCCTCTCAAGACACTCAATACGAAGACCTCGAAGTGAGATTTCTCAGTTGAGAAGCATGTCTGACCAGTGATAGCCATTATTAAAACTTAATAAGGCCAGGTCATGGGTGAAGTCACTGATAATATGTGGTTTTTCATGCTCTCCATATATCGGTTTCAACGTGTTTATAACTTCGGTGTCATGGCTTGACTAGTATTAATTCCTTCTCTACTTTTTCTTTACCTCTGGTAAGGTATTGCTTCTGTAGATTCCTCATTGCACAGAGAAACTTGCCTCATTGTGACCCCTAACCTATGTAGTAAATCCTCTGAAATTAATTTTGGGTCTTTCTGATCTGTGTCCCACATGACTCCCTCCAAGATTTCATTATTAGATTTTGACAGCCTTTTAAATTTGTAAGTGCCACAAATTTGTCACTAGAGATGAATGGGCATAAAGAACATTCTTGCAGTAGAGGATATGGGTAGAATATTTCAAGTGACAGATCCGCATCAATAATGTTAATGTTTATGGGGTGGTGAAAACCATATAAGTCTTAAGCCAGAATCTTGTTTCAGCTGAGTCCTAGAAATTTTCTCTTACCACAGAAGCCAAGGCACATTCCACTTATCCCAACAAATGTTTTCCTCAAGTCTTTCCCAACTGTCTGAAAGACAGTCGTCAGTCCTCAAAGCCTAAAACACGAAACGCTTTTTCGGCTACATTAGTAGAAGCAGTGGAAACAGTGTGTGCTGTTCCCCAGATGCCTTTGTCTGGCCTTGAATTCCTGAGTGAAGAGCCAGTTTGAGTTCTAGTCTGCTTCCATTGCTTGTGTTTGTCCTCTGGCAGTGTTTTTGAGAAATTTCGCATCATTCTTTCTGACTGATCTTGGCCTTGTTTTCCTGTACTGAACAGTGAGTAGTCACAGTTTTACTGAGGCTACAAGTGCCTTCAGGTTCCATGTGGAAAACCATAACTATATAGAATACCGAGACGTACATTCAGAGGCAACTTAGAAAGCATAGTTAAATTACCCTGAGTGTGACACCTGATAATAAATAAATAAATATATCTTTCTCTCTATCTACACACACACACACACCACACACACACATTCACTAAGAGAGGATAAATAACTGTAAACTATTATCATATGGTATTTTTGCACATTTATTGGCATGGCATTTGATAATTTTCTCGAAAACATACTTACATAAAGGATTAATTTTAAAACTAAGCTATTTTCATTTCTCTGGGAAATGAAAAGTGGTTCTTAGAACAAAAATACAAGGGATGGGGGAAACAAGATTTTTTTTAAAAAGTTATAATGGGTTGGAGAAATGGCTTCGTGGTTAAGGTGCTTTCCTTCAATTTCAAAGCACCTAGGTTTGTTTTCAGTGGCTGAAGGGCCTGGCATGCCTATACTCCTCCCCTTTTCTCTCTTCTTCCTCTTCCTCCCTCATTCTCTCTCACATAAATAAAATAATTTTTTTAAAGTTATCATTACCTTCCCTCCACTGCAAGTCTGTATCGATGTCCACACCATCAAAATTAATAAATTTATCATCCCTTTATCAAAATATTTATGACCGAGCGTGGTGGCACACGCCTTTAATCCAAGCACTCGGGAGGCAGAGGTAGAAGGGTCACTGTGAGTTCAAGGCCACCCTGAGACTACATAGTGAATTCCAAGTCAGCTTGGGCTAGAGTGAAACCCTACCTCAAAAAAAAAAAAAAAAAAAAAAAAAAAGAAAAAAGTATTTGCAAAGGATACCATAACAATAGAGTAAGCATGATTTTAGAGTGGAAATTTCACTGGTACAAAATGCAGTTATATTACAAGTTGATACAAAGGCAAGTCTCTGAAAATGGGCCATTTCAATGAAGAATTGGCTTAAATCAATTTTTAAAATGTTGGTACTTATAAAGGACTTAAGAGGGATGAGACAGGATTGTTCTTTTCATTTTATAACCAATGACAGTGAATCTTAAAAATCAGACTTGACTTGGTCTTTCTCACTGTTTCATTTTCTTATTTAATATTTATTTACATTTATTTGAGAGAGAGAGAATGAAAATGGGTGTATCCAGGCCACCAGCTACTCTAAACAAACTCCAGACGCATATGCCACCTTGTGCATCTGGCTTATGTGGATATGGGCTTTAGGCTTTGCAGGCAAGTGCCCAAACCACTGAGTCATCTCTCCAGCCCCATTTTTAATAACATTAAGATAGTATGGACCTAATAAGCCTGCTCATGTCTAACTAAATGACAGCCCTGGCACACTAGAAAATGTTCATGTCCACAGTTCAAAGAGAAGCCAGCCTGGGCAACAACATAGTCTGAGAAGAAGGGATGGAGGAGTGCCTAGCACAAAATAAAATCCTCCAGTGGCTCAACCATTGAAGGCTGATAGAATGGAAGAGCTGGAAGGATATGACCTCTTAGTGGTTATCCATGATCTTGCAGTGCCTGCAATCCTTTGCAAGACCCTCAAAATAGAAGAGAAAGATGATGTCATCAAATTAGGAGAGAGACTAATGGAGAAAGGGAGGGGATCCCACTGGAGTTCTAAAGTGGAATGAGGGGAGGGAAATATCAGGTGGGGTTTTTTTTGGTATGTAAGATTAAAAATCAATAAAAATTAAAAAAAAAAAAGATAGTATGGACTAATCAGGAGACAGAGGCAAGAGAATCCAAGTTCAAAGCCAGCCTGGGCAACCTAGTCAGACTCTCAAAATAAAATGTACAAAGAAGGCTGGAGGGCTGGAGAGATGGCTTAGTGGTTAAGGCGCCTGCCTCCTAAGCCTAAGAACGCTCAATCAGGTCAGCTGAGATGCAAAGTGCTGGAGCAAGGGGGCCTGGATCTCTGTGAGAGATGCTGGAGCGCCCATCTCTGTCTGTCTTCCTCTCCCTCTCTCTCTGTCTCTCTCTCTCTGTGTCTCTCTCCAAAAAAAAAAAAAAAAGAGGAAAAAAAAGAAGGCTGGAGCTAAACTCAGTTGTAGAGTGCTAGGGGAAAAAATAGCATGGATTCTGCAGTTTAGTTCTTGATTCTAACTTGTGACTGTACCAGAGACTCATCCTCCCCAGAACAGAACTGCAGATGACAGGATGTTAGTTTTGAGACAGAGAGAGGGAGGGAGGGAGGGGCAGAGAATGGGCGCACCAGGGCCTCTCGCCACAGCAAACAAACTCCAGCCGCGTGCACCACGTTGTGCATCGGGCTTACGGGGGTCCTAGAGAATCAAACAGGGGTCCTTAGGCTTCACAGGCTAAACCATCTCTCCAGCCCCCCTTTCTCTTTTTCTTATCTCTAACAAGGAAAAGCGTTTGCTATCTTTTGTCATGTCACGAACTATCCCCAAGCCTGGCTCTTAACAACAAACCTCTTTTATCTCAAGAGTGGAAGGGACAGCTTGGCTAAGTGGTCCTCGACTCAGCAGGATCTCCTATGTATGCTGTGGCGAGAGGCCCTGGTGCGCCCATTCTCTGCCCCTCCCTCCCTCTCTCTCTGTCTCTCTCTCTCTCTCATAAATAAGTGAATAATAAAGTATTTTAAAAAGACAAAGGACTGTCTTAGCATCAAAAAAGGTAGGAATGTCAGAATTATGTAGTACCTGACTATTTTTACAGAGAAAGTTACCTTGTTAAACACTTTGCCACGTCTGTTCTCTCTTTACCGTTTGCTGTTAACCACTGAAAACTTCATCATCAGCTGGTCTTTGGGAACCATTAGACTTCATCTTGCTGTGTTGCCAGTGGTGATTGTCAACTTTGCCCTTGTTTTGTCTTCAGGTATTTTCTGGATAGAGGGAAATTTGTTGTCTTTTGAGTTGCAGGTTTAGGAAAACCACACTGGGAAACTCAAGTCGCTTTTCTTTTTTGTGGACGAAGGTATCACAATCCATAAAGAGACTTTAATCATGGCCTCCTGCTTGTCTGCGCTTCAGAGTTTCTCATCTGTGAATTGTATACAACAATACAAATGCTTAAGGCCTTTTGTAGCTCTAAAAATTTGGGATCTTAAAAAGACCTTTGGTCATTATTCTCTTACATACTATTTGCCAGCAAAAATCTTTGTTCTGTCTCTTTTTAAAAATGTTTAAAATCAAATTTGGGGTTTCATCAGGACATATATAGTTACCTAGAAGACAGAAGACCAAACAGACAAACCACCAGTTAAAGAGACATTTATTTCTTCTCCTCTAACTCTGAGTGCATACTTCGTCGTCACCTCTTCATACACTGTTATCCTTCAGTGAAGGAACCACCCAGTAATGGAACTGTCCCAAAGCAGTCAAGTTGTCTCTGAGAAAGGAGTACGTATGCCTGTCATTTATAGCTGACCTGGTTAGGTACAAATCATAATTATTTTCAGTGTGTCAGATAAAATGGTGCAAGCGATCCTTTTTAGTGACAGAAGGATAGAAAAATCAGGGGGAAAGGGAATGGGAGAACGTAAATTACAGTTTTATAATAGAAAAGACTAGTGCCCTGTCAAAGTAAGTTGCCATGTAGTTTCCTTAGAAATCACTTATCTTTTTTCCCCCGAGATTGCACATCGCACTTACATAAGATTTGTAATAACAACAATATAATGCAGAATTCTAAAAGCACATCTTTTTTTCCAAGTCTTATTAATGGGTAGAAAATATAAATGAACATGTTTTCATGATTATTTAAAACTTGCCCTTAAAACATAAATCCAAGGGGTTCTCTTGGCAAGCTGAGCAAAGGACCTGAAGTGTCTTACTAGCAAGAGATACAGGAGACATGTAGAAAGCACGGTCTCCAGAGAAAGCTTTGTGTTGACTTACTCTGACACGTCCGTGCCTCAGTTTCCTCTTCCTTAAAGTTAAAGTAATTATAGTTACTGCAACATTGTGATGGTGAACTAAGGCAGCGTTGTAAGATTCCAGTCACTTTCTGATAACCAATATATTCTTTAAATGACGCACGTAAAGACTTTGAATAACTTTGGGATGTTACTCAGCCAGGCATAATGGCACACTTTTGTAATCCCAGCACTGGTGTCCGTCCCTGTGGACCTGGGTCTTTTACCCTTGTCATATGAAAAACTACTGTGGATTCTTACCTGGAAATTCAGCTCCATCACAGTTGTTCACAGACTATCTGTAATTAAAGATTAAGCACCCCATCTAGTGAAAATCAGTGGATGTATAGAAAAGTATTCTGTGTATAAGCATTCTCTCCTTATGAAACAGTGGAGGAGGCTGGGTGTGGTAGCGCATACTTTTAATTCCAGCAAGAGGGAGGCTGAGGTAGGATTGCCATGAGTTCAAGACCAGCATGGGCTACAGAGTGAGTTCCATGTCAGCCTGGGCTAGAGTGAGACTCTGCCTCAAAAAAAAATAATAACAACATAAATAAATAAAATAAAGAGCATTATCACAATACCCCTTTTGTAGATGAATCTTAGAATCCCTTGTGTATAGCAACTGCAGAAGAATCATATATAGTTTTTTGTTCACTTTCCTATTTGTAGAATCCTTTTCACTTCTGCCTCTGCTGATTGCGGGCCTCCCTCTCCAGGCCCTGGCGTCTACTGTGTTCTTCCCGTCTGCATGCTGGCAGCGCATCCTTAAACGCTTTGCCTATAGATCTCGCTCCCGAACCTCCAAGCCCCATTTGTCTACCTGCTGCCGAGACCTGACGATCCGATCCAGAAGTCACTTCTCTCCCCATATCCAATTTAAAATTAAAACCACTAATCGCTTTTGTCTCTGTCCCTCTCCGCTTCTGTTAATGGCATCACCATCCACCCAATTAGTAAAGCTGGAAACCTCATTAAAACTCCTTTTTATTAAAATCCTGAGACCACACTTAGGTCTTCCTAGAGACCACCCACAGCTCCTTGCCACGTGGGCTTGTTTCCAGCATGACTACTTACTTCATCAACATGACAGCATCCCAGCCAGCTACAAAATAACCAATTCACAGGAATGGCATCCCAGCACTTGTGCCACCTGCTGCTAGGAGCAGATCACAGGTCGTTCTCACCTTGAGGAGATTACGGGATTGAGCAAGCACCAGAAGGTGTCCCTGCTCACCTGAGGGTCTATCTGCTATCATAAGGACCTGTGGCACTGTGAGTTTTGATTCATTTGTTTCTGCCCTTTTTTAGCCTGGGGACCCAGCTTACATCCTCACCAAAGCCCGGCCAGCTCCCTCTCCTGAGCCACATCGCAGTCCTCGCTGTGACCTTCAGAGAGGGCGCAGCTTACTAATTCTTCCTGCTGCCATGAAGGACTGTGGTTTTCTCTGAAATTTTCCATTCAGAACAGCAAGTATTTATGACAAACCTTATGTGAACCAGAACCAGGAGTGCCTCCGGGTAAAGCAGGCACAGAGGGAAGATGCTAGCCTGCCATTTCATTGCTTCTCAATGGCAGGAGAAAGCTTTCAAACTAAAATGGAGATAAGTCACTAATCCATCTTAAAAACGAAGCTTATCTAAAACAAAATATTTTTAAACTGAAGTTGACTCTGATAGAATAGTCTCCTTAATGGTTTGAAGAATTAATAAAATGAAAAATTATTCTGAGTCTCAATCTTCTATAGCTAACCCTTTAAGGACATTGTTTAATTCTTATGTCCCAGGATTTTCTGTTTGGTAAAAAAAGGAGTTAGTAATATATGTTTTCCTTTTTGAATTCTAGAAGTCTTCAGTCTAATTCTGTAAGCAGCCCTTGTGCCCCATTACTCTGTGTGTCAGAGGGATATGATTCTGCCTAATCCTGTCATGACCCACAGAGATATTTCAGGAAGAGAAATGGTTATGCTGCATTAAACCTTAAATGATTTTTTTTTCCTTTTTGAAACGGTGTCTCGTCTTGCAGCTCTGACCGTCCTTGGAATCTGCTGTGTAGATCAGGCTGGCCTGAAACTTGCAGCACTTCTGCTTTTTCTAACTTCTGAGGGCTGGGATTTGCAGGCATGCGTCACCATGTCCAGGTACCACCCACCCCCAAAATAAAAAATGTATTTAAGTGCAACCTTTTCATTAAAAAAAAAATTCCCCCGGTCTTCCGATTGTTTCTCAGGTGTTTACCTGTATCAGAATAATGGTAGGTGGTCTTTGTGGTAGTGGAGCTCAGTCCATTTGTTAATGTTGGCCAACATGGTCTGTGTATGGTAAGCAGAGTTCTGAGACGGGAGTGATGGAAGGCTGGACCTGGGAGCTAGCGGGTGAGCACTTTCCAGTGCTCCTTTATACTTTCTTCCAGTTCTTGTCTCTCTCACCCCCACCCCACCCCGGTTTCTGTTGTGTAACAAGATGCTGCATTTTAGCTGAGTTCAAGTTGACTGAAGCTTAGGTTTCATTGAGTTTCTAGAAGAAAGACCCAAGTGTTCCAGCTAAAGCATCAGAGATGATTCGGGCTGGGCTGTGAAGTACTAGAGACTCTTTATGGAAGGAAGAATGGTCCCGGGTACCATCCCGTGAGGATTTGATGCATTATGTTACAGTGTCTGATTTTACTTTAAAAATTTCACCTTGTGAGTTTGCTGTGGGTTTTCTAGAGTACAAATTTAGGGTGTAGTGCGTGTAAGCAATTCTGCATCACCAGCACCTCCTCTTATTTGAGGACGACTCTTTTTGTTTTTCTTGAGCCAAACTCCCAACTTCAGCAAGAAGAAGCCAAAGGCTGAAATGTTTGCAACATTGCCCCAGTTGTTCTTTTCTTTTTCCAATTTATTATTTACTGTATATTAAGAAGCAAGGTATTAGGAATGTAAATGCCAAGAAATAAATCTAAAGAGCTGCTAAGCACGCACACGGAAATCCTCAAGTTGGACTGAAGAGGATTCCTGCACTTCTTACACGAGTATGAAGGCCTGAGGAGGCGTGAGACCACCCAAGTTTCAATCTCCACATCCCTCATAAACATGTGTCCATAAGCCCAGTGTCATGAGTGGCAATCCCCAGAGTCGGTAAGAGCGTCCCTCATAAGGTCAAAGAAGTAGATGAGTGATGGAGGGGCGGTGGGACACTGCCACAGCGTACACGTGTGCATTCACAGTACATGCTAAACACATGCACACATACACCACACCACACAGAGTACACACATGCAAAAAAAAATCTTCAATTAACCAAGTACCCAGCAAAATTAAATTAAAAAATGACAGGACTCACCACTAAGTGGGTACCAAATATAATAATGGAAAAGGTGCATTTACGTGCTTACAAACACACCTGTATGAACCAGATGATTACGGATGAAAGGGAAATGGGAAATGAAGATAGGAGCGTGAGGGGCAGAGATTTAGAACCCAGTCTGCACTCCCCACAGTGCCCAGAGCTAGGAAGGGACTATCACCTTAGACCACATGGAGCCCTAGGCCGTCTGTTGCCATGACGGTGTGGATAAAGGGGACACACCAGTGAAGAAGCTTTCCTTTGGCATATTCATGCAGCACACTGCCGAGGATCAAATATGGGCAGCATCAGCGTGGATCTCATCGGGGCAGGCGTGTTCTCTGTAGAAAGAACAGCTGAGAGCTGGGTGCAGTGGCACACACTTTTAATTCCAGTGCTCGGGAGGCAGAGGTAGGAGGATCGCCGTGAGTTCGAGGCCATCCTGAGACTACAGAGTGAATTCCAGGTCAGCTCTGAGCTAGAGCAAGACCCTACCTCAAAAAATAAACAAACAAACAAACAAACAAAATAGTGGGCTGAAAGGCAGTAGCATTAACTGTAATGTCTAGCCACGTAAAGGTTTGGGTCTATGTATTGGGTCTATGGGTCTATGTTAAGGGACCTATTTTTCCATTATAGAAAGAAAAACTTTTTATAAAAATGGCATCAATATCTCATGTTATCACCAGCCTACGCCTCCTCAAATAGTTTACCCTTTAAGCTGTCAAAATGCCTGTGTACAAGGAATGGTCTCTCCCATCCCCCACTCACTCATAGTTTAGATCAGATTTTCTACATAGCTTTACTGTTAGTTTATTAAAAGGAAAAATTCTCTGTTGTGGCTAAATCTTTGCAACCTAAATTTCTGAAGTCTGCTTTTATAAGTAAGCCATAAATCTCTAAAAATAAAGATTTACAGTGGAAAGATCGACTCCTTTGTATTATGTCAGATCAAAATGTGTTGCTAATTGGTGTGCATGTATTCATGCCTATGTCATGAGCCAGGATTATGTTTTAGCTGGGTGGCCACACATGGAGCAGATAAGTGTGGTCCAGTCACAGATGTGTTCATACTTTCCTTGTTTATGGTAAATCAGATAGTGCAAGGCCTTGGTTTGGAAATGCATGTGGGCAAGGCAGGCATATAGGGTTTGTGGGCCTGTGCTTGGTCACTTTGCCCACCCATATCTTTCCTCCCCCATGTCAGCCTGCATCCACTAGGGGACATGAGAGCGCCTGCTGGGGGACGCAGGGAATGCACAGAGAAGGTAAAATTTATCCATTTCTCACCTAAACAGTTAACAAGTGAGAAAACGTGTTTTTATTTTCACGATTTATTTAGAAGGTATGCATCTTACATAAATGTTTATTGTCACAGGACTCGTTTTCAGGCAAGATTAGTGTGCCTCGTGGGTAATTAAGGAAATGAGACCAAGGAAGCCGCTGACTAGCAAGCTCACACCGTCTAACTGCTGCCTCTTTTCTGTAACTGAGTTCTCCTGTGATCTACTTAGGCAATGCAGAGAATGATTCTAGCTTTGAAAGCAACTCTTCTACAGAAAACAGTCTTCTAGAAGAGTCAGGAGGGGAGACGTCTGAGGGAGGACATGTGCTATCAGGTTTCAGCGGACAAACCCAGAAGTGGTTTAGGGCTAGGAAACCCACGAGACGGGGAGGGAGAGTTAAAAGCATTACTATTCCCTTCTAAATTGACTATTTGAGCTCACAGTTTAGAAACTTCAATTGCAGTTTATTTACAGTTCCTTACCAAGTATAATCTACGTGAAAAAAAAAAAGCCTTTATTTTTTCTTCACCTTTGAAAGTCAGAATTCGAAGTTGGTAAGGGTTTTGCAAGTTTTCTTTCCTTGGACATATTTTGAAGATGGCATGTCATTGTCTACTGGCCGCTGTTGTTTCTGGTAAGAATGAAGCCATTCTTCTGTTCCTGACATACCATGCCTTTGCTTTCTGTACTGTTTTCACAATTCTCTGTTTTCCAGTAGCTTGATTATAATATTCTGTCATGGAAAAACGTTCTCCCTTGGGAGACACGAACACACATCTTCACCTTTGCCCCAGATAGGGCACACACAGACCAAAGGACGATTATACCAACCAGTTCTGGTGAGCCAGTTAGTATATTGCGGTTACTTACCAAGCAAGGGGAGGTGAGCAGAACAGAATGTTGACTGGCCCCATCATGTGCAGATAGCCACACCCGGTGTGTGAGCTGATGGATACAATGGCCTTGTCATGTCCAGTTGCCAGAGGCCCATAGAACGCTGCCCCATCGTCCAGCTCGTAATGTTCTTTCTGTCCCTGAGTCCTGAAGGGGTTGATGTATGTGCCTTGTTTAGAGCAGAGCACTCAGCTGTCACTCATCTTGAGCACTTGACCACGCATGATTATTTGTTTGACGTGCCTTCCCCCATTCCCTGCTCCTGCCACCAAAAAGAAAGAACTTTGACCAGGGCTAACAGCAGAACTGATCTATGGACAGAAGGGTAAATATTTAGGGGAAGTTTGAAAACATCCACTTACCAATATAGCAAAGAGGAGGTTCTGTCCTCAGGCCTACACCCTCCCAGGCTTTTAACCTGATTTTCAGTACCAGGCATGTATTCCTTCCTGTTGAGCAGGTCTCAAATCTAACCATAGAGCTGTTACCCCAGTAACCTTCATGCTGCTGTTACACCAGAGGGTGCGTCTTGCCTGTTGCATCGCTATTGTAGCATGCAGGGTTCCCACTGGATGGCATTGTTGATGACTTTTCTCTGCAGAGCACCCTTTGGCAGCAGGAAGGAAGCTTCCTCCTCAGCCCCACTTGGTTTCTGGGTGTCATGCATCTATGGAGTATGGCGTCTTCAGCAGTAGGGTTTACTTTTCAATCCTGGCAGGCACCCAAAGGCCGTGGCAATATCCTGTATTATTTTGTTCAGGGATTAGAAGAATCGATATTGTGGAAATGGCCATCCTACCAAAAGTAATACACAGATTCAGTGCAATATCAATCAAAATTCTAGTACCATCCTTCAGAGAAATACAAAACATACTATTAAAGTTCATTTGGAAGCACAAAAGGCCCCAGATGGCAAAAACCATCCTTAGCAAAATGAATATTTCTGGAGCTATCACCATACCCGATTTCAAGTCATACTACAGAGCCATAGTAATAAAACACAGTGTGATACTGGCACAAAAACAGACATGTAGATCAATGGAATAGAATAGAAGGTACAGATGTCAGTTCATGTAACAATAACCACCTGGTTTTTGACAAAGTGGACAAAGAAAATACACTGGAGAAAAGACAACATTTTCAATAAATGGTATTGGGAAAATTGGATGCTACATGTGGACAAATGAATGTAGATCTTTACCTCTCACCATGCATGAAAATCAACTCCAAATGGATCAGTGGAAGACCTGGAGCTCTGAACCGACTAGAGGAAAATATGGGAAGCCCAATTCACGACGTCCACCATTGATGAGCGAATGTCAAAACACAGCGCACGTATACAGTGGAATTTTATTCAGCTGCAAACAAAAAGGAAGTTACGAAATTTGGAGGGAAATTGTTGGAACTGGAAAAAATATAGAGTCAGATTTTAATTTTAACGAAATCCAGCTTATCAGTTATTTCTGTCATAGATCATGCCAAAACCTGACGTCATTTAGATTTTTCTCATAGTCATTTAGGAGTTTTATGGTTTCACATTTCAAATTTAGGTCTGAGACCCATTTTAAATTAATTTTATGAAGGGTGTAATATCTGAATCTAGATTTTTAAAACAAGTTTTGTTACATGTCTAGTTTAATTTGTTGAAAAGACTATTTACGTCATTGGATTGCCTTTCTTCCTTTATCAAGGTTCGCTTTACTGCGTGTGTGAGTTTGTTTCTGGGCACTATTCTGTTCCACTGATTTGTCTGTGTTTTTCACCAGCACCGCACTGTCTTCATTACTAAAGCAGCATGTCTCAAAATCAGATAGAATCAGCCCCTCACCTAGTTCTTCTCCAATACTGTGTTGGCCGTTTTGAGTCTTAACCTGTCTGTATAAATTTTACAATCAATTTTATATCACTAAAATAACATTCTACAGGGTTTTTATGGGTTATTGTTTTTCAAGGTAGGGTCTCGTTCTAGTCCAGGCTGACCTGGAATTCACTCACGGTGACCTCTGCCTCCCGAGTGCTGAGATTAAAGGCATGTGCCACCACGCCCAGCCATTCTACAATTTTTATTAGGATTGTTTAAAATTTATAGATCAAGGTGGGAAGACCTAAAATCTCGATAATATTAAATTTTCCTATCTATAAAACTGGACTACCTCTGTACACATTTAATTCTTCAAGTTCATCAGGGCTTTTGGATTTTCTTTAAATATACAGATATTCAGATTTATGCCTATCTTCTTTTCTTCTGGGCTGCTAATGTAAAGGACTGTATGTTTTTAATCTCAAGTGTCATTTGTTCACTGCTGATAGACAGGAATGTGATTAAACTCCATATATTTACCTTGTATTTTGCATTTTGGCTACTATTTAATATTCTAGGAGTCTTTTGTTTGATTATTTTGAAAGGTAGTTTTATATCAACTTTCCAATCTGAATCTCTTCTTTTTTCTTGCCATACTTTGTTAGCTAGGTCTTCTAGTGTAGTGTTGAAAAGGAGTGAGGAAGCTGGGTGTGGTAGCACATGCCTTTAATCCCAGCACTTGGGAGGCAGACGTAGGAGGATCGCTGTGAGTTCAAGGCCACCCTGAGGCTACATAGTGACTTCCAGGTCAGCCTGAGCTAGAGCGAGACCCTACCTCGCAAAACCAAAAAAAAGAAAGAAAGAAAGAAAGAAAGAAAGAAAGAAAGAAAGAAAGAAAGAAAGAAAGAAAGAAAGAAAGAGAAAAAGGAGCGAGGAGAAGAGATATCTTAGTCTTGTTCTTATACCAGTCAGAACAGGTTTTTACCATTAAACATGATGTTAGCTGTGGTTTTTGTTGTTTTTTAAGTGGTTTTTAATAAAGTTGAAGATGTTACCTTCATATCTAGATTGCCGAGAGGTATCAAGATTTTTTTCAGAGCTGTTTTTTCTTGTTAGCTTATTGATGTGATAGAACGCATTAATCACTTTTTGACCATCAAACCAGACTTGCCTATATAGGCTAAATCACATGTATAATTATTTTATACATTGTTAGCTTTTCTTTGTTAATAAGTTGTCCAGAATTCTTACATCGCTGTGCGAGATAGTGGTTTATAGTTTTCTCAAAGTGTCTTTCTCAAGTTTTACAGTAAAGTTGGCATCATAGGACGAGCTAGAGAGGATTCTGTCTGTTTCTTCTGTATTCCGGATTTAACCTGTAAGTGTTCAGTGGAACTCACCAGGGACCTCATCTGGGTAAATGTGCTCTTTAGTCTGTTAGTGAGAGTGTAGGCTGGCCTTTACTCTTGGACCAGAAAACCCCTCTCTTCCTTTTCTAAGGTATCAACAAAGAATGTGGGATTTGAAGTGGTCTCCCATTACGGCTGGTAGGAAGAGCAGGCACCTCCTCTGTGCCAGCTCTCGGAGATCTCTGGGGTTCTGTGTGTGTGGGCGTCCCCACTAGGTAAGGTATTGGTCTTACAAGTTCTGTTTCTTGTAAGTTCTCACAGTTCCAGTTGGGTCCGTACTCCTTGTTCCTGTCTGTTTTCCCAACTCTCTAACGTCCCGTGCTAATCTGGAAACTGTGCAGGGTCAGCCGGGGCCAGTTGCATGGTTTCTCCAGTGTTGCCTCCTGGTCTCAGGTGACGGCCCTACATTGCCTGTTCTATCTACGTACATTCCCAGGAAAGGTGGTGGAAATTCCAGAAGGCACACGGTGCCCTGGAAACAGAGGAGCTCAGGCTATCCAGAGTGAGGGGACCTCACTGAACATCTGCTGACGCTCATTTGATGCCCTGGAAGGTTAGCTTGTTCAACTTAGTCCACGTATTTGTCTTAGGCAAAACAAATAAAGCCATTGTCAAAACGGATTTCCGCTAAATACTTAAAAGTCCATGCAAACTGGGTTCTTATTTACGAGTTACCTTCCACAGGCTTTATCAGAGGGAGGGGATTTTGCAAGGAGAACCTCTTGTGTTTTCCCTCTCGTTCTACCACTAGCCGTATTTGGAAACCCAAGTTTCCAGACCTGGAAAGTTCTTCCGGTCCTAAAATACTGATGCCTGCTGCCAATCCAAAGGTTCCAAACGCACAGTAAGTTGTTCGCTGTGCAGTTTATTCACTGAAAACAATGAAAATGTTCTGCTGGTCTTCAAAGCATGTGTTTTCAAAGAATGTGCTTGTGAAGAGATGGTACTCTTTTTTTTTTTTTTTTTTTTTTAGATCATTTGTCCCATTGCACGAGGCATATAATTCACTGTGATGGGTAGAGCTAATGCACAGCTTTAACTGGCTGAAGTATTTCTGTGGTTAGTGCTGTCCTGTATTTAAAGTGTGCGTGTACACCTCTTGTGTGCTGGATTTGAAGCTGTGGAGGAGCAGCTTGTAAGCACACACTCTTCTGTTTTCTCAAATGTTTCCCATTCTCCTGTCACTACTGTCTTTCATGGGTCAGTCACCTGCTCCCCTGGATGACTCTTTTAAACTGTCAATCGCATGTCAATCAAAGGAAAGGAGATGGCAAGATAAGGAAATAGCCACGCTTTATTTAAAACCAGGTAGACTTTCCTGGTAAAGCTTTTTTGCTTCTTCAGTCTCTAGCTGTGGTTCATATTTGGGCAATCTGGAAAGTCTAAGCAGGGACATGAGTAAAATTGCTAAATAAAGACTATAAGAAGAATAGTGCACCAGAAACCCACTGGGGAGAAAACTTACAGTTTAATATGTAAGTATAAAGTAAAGTTATGTAGCTGTAGAAGCTGAATCCACACTGTTGCCTCTGGAAAGATTTAAAAAAAATTGTGAGATAATTTTAGTGCTTCAGGATGGAATAAAACACAGCACTTCAATGAGCAATTCTTCAGAAGTTTGTGGTAAAGTCATAATGAAAATGTGGATTCTGACCTCAAAAAAGCTGACTAGTATAAATGACCACTTACTTTTTTTATTAAAAAATCTCATAAATTTTATGTAAAAATATAATGTCCAAAAAAATATGTCCTTGAATTCAAAGGATCCTGTTTATACAATTCAAATAACTTGCCCAAAAATTCAGAACTGAGTAACTTCTTTTTGAAAACAGAACAGACCATTTTTTTCCTGGCTCAAGTCTTTGGGGATTATTAATCCGGTCGGACCCAGGGGCCTCTCACTTCTGGGACCGGTGACTGCCAGGAGTGCAGAGTATCACATCTCAGCTTTCAGCAGGTCCAACTGAGCTTCTTGGAGACATTGAATACGTGTCATTTATCCTCGGCTTTTAACACCATCACAACTAGCATAGTGTCTGGTACATAATAGTTGCTTAGAAAATGTTTTTAAATTGGCAAAATGAATGCCTGTGCTGTAATGTCAAAGACAGTATTATATGCACAGTATGGAGCTTGATTTAACATTCCCTCCTCCAAATATATAAGCTTTACTTCTAGAAAACAGTGTTAACACTTTAATTCTTTTCCCAGGCAAAACATTAGGGAAGATTGTCCGCAAAAAAACCATGATGTATATGTTATATATATGTTAATGTTATAATGGATAACATTGCTTAATGGAAATTTTTTTTTATCTAAGTTGCTTGCTAGAGGAATTAAATTTTAACTCTGTGTCTTATCTTGGACTTTTTTTGTGTGGGGGACATTTTGGTGAAATAGCTGGTCTACTGTGTTGTTTGTTAGTTGGTTTTTTAAATTTA
Organism: Orientallactaga sibirica; assembly: GCA_036365145.1. NCBI lineage: Eukaryota > Metazoa > Chordata > Mammalia > Rodentia > Dipodidae > Orientallactaga > Orientallactaga sibirica. The sequence goes on along the minus strand of JAEOAD010001893.1, from coordinate 3,404,360 downwards.
TTTTTTTATTTATTTTGTAAGCAGAGAGAGAGATACTGAGAAGAGAGACAGAATGGACATGCCAGGGCCTCCAGCCACTGTGATCGAACTCCAGAGGCATGTGCCACTTTGTGCGTCTGGCTTACATGGGTATGGGAGAATCAAACCTGGGTCCTTAGGCTTCACGGGCAAGCACCTTAACTGCTAAGCCATCTCTCCAGCCCAGTATGTTTGTTTTTATAGCTTCTGTTGTATTAACTTTCTGGGACAAGTGACCCAATGGCTACATCATGTTAAAACCCCCCTTCATGGGCAATAATCCCATGGAAGCTGTATCAAGGAGCCCTCTTCTAGTTAACCTTCCCCTTTTCATGTCCTCCAGCAGCTCTCAAAATGCCTTGTACCTAGGGGAGGGTAAGAGGGAAAAGGGACCTTCCCCTTACTCTCTCTAGAGGAAGTGTTGTTAGTTCATTATCATTACCATAGACCTGGGTATCACCATATTGTTGTGCTTAATTGGTTGCCATGGCTACCAGACCAAGTGTGGTTTCTACCCCAAAATAACAAGGGAATAATCTTGTTAAGCCTTTGAGAAAAAAGCCATACTAGGGCTGGAGAGATGGCTTAGCTGTCAAGGTGCTTGCCTGTGAAGCCTAAGAACTCATGTTCAAATCTCCAGGTCCCACATAGCCAGGCACACAGTGATGTAAGCGTGCAGTGTTGCACACACACCACAAGAGGGTGCATGCATCTGGAGTTCATTCACAGCAGGCTGAAGAAGGTCCTGGTGCACCCATTCTCCCTCTCTTTGCCTTTCTGTTTCTCAAAAATAAAAATAAATAAATAAACGTTTTTTAGAGAAGTCATACTACAACAGCCTCATGATAACTCAGTGTAAATTCTATTAATTTATTTGATGAGCCCCCACTGGGTGGATTCTTAGATTGTACATACATGCAAACACACGCTTGCCTTTATATTTGTGTTGATTTTTTACTGCTTTCATTTTATTTTAGAGAGAGAGAGAGAGAGAGTTGGCATGCCAGGGCCTCAGCCACTGAAAAATCACATTCCAGATGCTTGCGCCACCTAGTGGGCATGTGCAACTTTGCGCTTGTCTCACCTTTGTGCGTCTGGCTTACATTAAATCTGGAGAGTTGAACATGGGTTTCTATGCTTCACAGGCAAGCTCCTTAACCGCTAAGCCATCTCTCCAGCCCTGTGTTGGTATTTTCTTCTCACGTGTGTATATGGCACGTGTGTGTGTGTGTGTGTACGGGGAAGAGGTTAATGTCAGTGTCTTCTGTTGCTCTCCCCCTTATTTCCTCAGGTAGTGAGGAAATATCATTACAAGGAGCCTAGAGGAAGAGGAATAGTCAGAACTAGTGAAGTCAGGGGCTCCAGAGAGTATCACAAAGCCCTGGTCTTTCAGCGTTGACCCGCTGCCATCCCAGTGAGCCAGCCTTCCTCGGGTTAGTCCCTTCCCACCGTTCAGAACTCGCCTAGATCCCAGGAGTCATCGATGGATGGAAGAAGGGACTAGCTCCATTGAAGAGCAGCACTATCCCTACTCCTTGGCAGATTTATCTCCACATTTCACTTAGCACAATTAAATAAATGTAGCAGAACTGAATGGTTAGATTATTGTTAGACTTTAAACTATATGCTCTATATCACGATTATGTTACCCATCACACAATTCTGAGCATGTGTATATAGGAAAATGAAACTGAAGATAACAGACAACCTTGACTACCTGTTGTGCTTTCTGTATGAAGTGTCCCTTACAACAGGCTGTGATACTGAAGGTATCACGGGAAAGCTTTTCCCTTAGAAGACATACCACACATCTCCACCTCAGACGATAGATCAGAGTATCATTATACCAAGATCAGTTTTGGTGAACCAATGAATTCATTGGGGTTACTGACAGAGCAGGGTGAGGGGTTGCTTATTGGAACACCCCCAAGAAGTCTCATTCCATCCTGGATGACAAACTCCCCAGGCCTCCTGCTTGGACTCAAAGGCAGCTGCTGTCACCAGGAAGGCCACCCCAGCACAGGTGAACACACAGAAGCTGCGTCTCTGGAGCAAAGTGCACAGCCTACAGGCAGCTGGGCTGGTTGGAGAATCCCACTTGCAGGCAGCTCAACAGCAGAGTCTCCCCCTCAGCAGCTGGTTTTCCCTATAGACAGTCTTTGGTGGGGTCTTGAAATCTTTGCCTAGACTTCCTGACTTCCTGAGGCTCCTGGGCTTCCTTCCTCCCCCTCCTCAATGTTTCAATTTCTAATGAACATTGGTTAAAAATCTTCCCTTTAACAGTAATCTGTCATTCTTAGTATAACCTTTTAAATTTCAAGTCTCCCGCTCTTGAGGTGGGGACGTAGCTAGAGAAAGGAGGTCACAGTGGGCAGTGGGGGGAGGAAGCACACAGGGTTAGAGCTTGTCCTTCTTTTCCACCTCTCCATGTTTGCTTGTTGTCACGACATGAGCCGCATTGCTCTATGACGCCCTTTCCACCCTGTTGGACTGAAATCTCTCAATCCATTAACCAGACAAATTCTTCCTCCCTTCAGTTATTTCAGCGATACAAAAGCAGCTACCAACACTACTCATGATAAATGTGGTTATCCACATGTAAATGTTGAAATATGTTTAATGTCCAAACACAAAAATTAGAAAACTTTTAATTCAATGTGTGCAGACTGTTCATGAACTTTTTTCATGTACAGAATATGTGCAGACCATGCTGTGAGCTTATGTGGATACTGTGTGAGCTTTGGTTGGTTGGTTGGTTGGTTTTATGTTTGCTAAATTCTGTGTGTGTGTGTGTGTGTGTGTGTGTGTGCGCGCGCGCACATGCGCGAGCAGTGCATGTAAGTTAACACTACTTGGAAAAACTTGACAGCCAGGACTCTTATCAATAATTCACAGGAATGGGATTCTGAATGAAGAGAAATCTTAGGAATGCTTTAACCAACTTAGATTGCTTACATTTCCCCTGTTACTTAATTACCCATGACGTATGATTTCAAAAAATACTAAGTCTAAACTCTTTCAGATTTTAAGATATTCATAAAAATCCAGGGCAGTAAGTAAACATTATGTCATGGTTTGACAGCATATTTTCTCTAGTGACACAGAAAATAGTCATCCTTCATATAAGCAATATTGTCCTGAATTTGAAGAACTGGGATAGCTTGATACACTATGCAGCGAGCTAAGAGTTCCGCTTCCTATCATAACTTAATGATGTGTAAAGGACGAGGCAGAAGCAAATATAAGCAAGTGAAGACGGAACTATGATGCATGCTCCTACCTGGAGACTGGTGAAGATGCAAACTTTCAGGCCCCACTCTGAAAGTGGACCCATCACCTTGTGTTTTAGCAATCTCTATAGGTGATTTTAATTAAAGCTAAAGTTAGGAAATACGACCCTGGGCAGAATCCCAGAGTTTTTCCAAATGTGACTGCTATATTCCGATCAGGTACAAGAGTGGTTTAAAATGTAAAAACAAAAGAAAAACCAGATTCCTCAATTTCAGTTCACGTATATCCGCTAACATTGTTTTTAAATGGAATGAAGAACTGCAGCATGGTGGCTGTTGGCCAATAACACTAAGTGTAGCTAGAGTGATCCAGTAGTGCAAAAGCTGTGTCTCCATCGCTCGTGACTGATACTCGATCTTTGCCTTCGCAGCATGACGTGTCCCAGACGTTACTCAAGGCGACTCTGGACAGTGTCGTGGAAGAGTGTGTCAGCTTTGTGGGAGTAGATGTTAACATCTGCTCAGAAGTTTTGCTAAGGTGAGACGAGAAGTCTGTGGCCGAAGGTCTCAGAATCTCAACTTGAACTGGGGACACATGGAGAAAGCTGTCAAGTGTCGAAAACCTGTATGTTTATAATGTCCTTCAGATAACCAACTGGAGGAAGACATCATTTAAGGAAAGAAGTGTAACAATTCACATTACCATTTTTAATATCGCAAATCTAAAGTGAAGAGCATATGGAAACAATTGATACATTAGTGTCACTAATGAAATTTCAAGTGGGTGAACGTGGAAAAGAGCTGTTTCCACCACTTACTCGTAGACAGTTTTCACTAGTCAAGTCTCTTGTATGCATCTGCCAAAGCTGATAGTTACCCAAAAGATGATAGGTTCTGAAAACTCAAGTTATGGTTAACATATTTCTACCCTGAGTCTGTAAGTCACCTCTCAGAATATTACTGTTTTCTCCTTTTTAGGAAGTTCACAGTATTGCCATTATGACACAAGCCTGCTTGACGCACTATGAAATTCCTTGATGAGAATCTCGGTCACTTAAGCTGGGATTGTTTTCCTTCTAGAGCTACATGTGTTTCATAACTGTGCTTTTGGAATTTCGTAAATAGAAATAAGGTTTTCTGAATTAATAACTTTTTAGTCAACACCAAGCAAACTTCCTAATGATGTAGTTTTCATACTTTGACTCTCACCCTCACATACCTTTTGATAATTCAACCCTGTGCATTGATGAGACCAGGCAGATCCTTCCCTTCTCCCCCCAAAAAGTAGAGCAACACAAATGGACAGAATCATCCCTTGATTGGGAATACAAAACCACGAATAGTGTGGAAACACTGTGAAGAACCGTTCCTGCATCAGGGTTAGCCGGCATCTTTAAAAAAATTATTTATGCATAACCAAAGAGATACACAGAGGGAAAATGGGCCTGCCAGGGCCTCCAGCTGCTGTAAACAATCTCCAGATGCATGTGCCACTGTGCCTCTGGCTTTACATGGGTCCTGGGGAATTGAACCGGGTCAGGCTTTGCAGGCAAGAACCTTAATCACTGAGCCCTCTCTAGCACCTAACCAGCATTTTTTAATGCTGTGAGACAGAGAGAATGGGCGCACTAGGGCCTCCAGCCACCGCAAACGAAGACGCATGAGCCCCCTTTTGCACATATGCGACATTACGCAATTGCGTCACTGTGCATCCGTCTTAGGTGGGACCTAGAAAGCCAAACATACGTTCTTTGGCTTCACAGGCAAGTGCCTTAACCACTAAGTCATCTCTCCAACCCCTTACCAGCATTTTTAACAACTGGTTTTGTCACTGTGCTGTCTTGTCCTTTTCTGTCCATTTCCACGTTAGTCCCTTTTTGGAATGACTTCATTTAGGCCTATGACAATATGTAGTTGTTAACTTTATAATTCAGATGTTTCATATCATTGCCTTTTCAGTTGCAAGCTTTCCTTGGGCCATTTTGCTCATCTGGTTTTACTTGATGTTTTTAGGCATATTGCAGGACTCAACGCCAACAGAGCCAAAAATATTATTGAATGGCGAGAAAAAAATGGACCCTTCATCAACCGAGAACAGTTGAAGAAAGTGAAAGGACTTGGTCCCAAATCCTTCCAGCAGTGCGCCGGCTTTATCAGAATCAACCAGGCTTACATCCGGACATGCTGCAGGTGACTCTGAAAGTGCACACTTCGGGGAGATTGGCAAACTTCTCTCTGGTCACCATGACCAGCCTAGTGACTGGCATAAATGGCCGATGCCCAGTGTTCTGCCTGCACTCAGCTCACTCAGTGCATGTTGAGTGTGTTCTTTCCTGGGCACTGGGAATATAGCATCAGCATGCCAGCAGATCCCTGTTTTCATGGAATTGTATTTGCAATGCTCGAAAGACAGTAAACAAACTAGTAAAATAAGTAGTTTCAGGTGGTAAGTAAGTGCTGTAAAAAGTAGGAGATTTGGGGCTGGAGAGATGGCTTAGCAGTTAAACGCTTGCCTGTGAAGCCTAAGGATCCTGGTTCGAGGCTTGATTTCCCCAGGACCCACGTAAGCCAGATGCACAAGGTGGCGCATGCATCTGGCGTTCGTTTGCAGTGGCTGGAGGCCCTGGTGCATTCTCTCTCTCTCTCCCTCCATTTCTGTCTTTCCATTACTCTCAAATAAATAAGTAAAATAAACAAAAACATTTTTTTTTTTAAAAAAAAGTAGACGATTTGACGCTGTTCTGGAGACCTGCGCAGCTGCTTTGGATGTGCTACGTAGTAAGAAGTTCCTCTTGCAGTAGTTTGAAAGGAAGGGGCCAGCTGCGCAGGGATAGAGGGGAAGCAAACAAAGTGTGAGAAATCCCGAGGCACCGTCCCCTTTGATGCCTTCAAGAAACTAGGTGAGGGCTGGAGAGATGGCTGAGCGGTTAAGGCCTGTGCCTGCGAAGCCCAAGGACCCAGGTTTAGTTCTCCAGGTCCCATGTAAGCCAGATGCTCATGGTGGCAGAATAGTGGATTAGGAATTCTTCCTCAGTAGATTGCCAAAGAAACCAAAAAACCAAAAAAAAATTGACAGTGAAATCATCTTGTATTGATTAGTTTTTATGTTTTTGAGCACACGCTTAGGAAACTCAAACCGTAATTAAGAAGAAATAAGTGAAAAGTGACTTACTCTCTCACTTCACAATAGTTTCTGATATGTCACTTCTAGAATGTAAATTGCTTCCATATCACCTTTATGCATTTGTGATTTTTATTTTTAAATACAAGCAGAAGGGGCTATGTTTTTTATCTACTTAAAACCTCATTTCAGTCATCTTTCACTCTTGTGTTTCTTTCCATATAAATTTCTATAATTTTTTTCTTTCATTCTCTTAAAACCTGCGTTTTTACTTAATTCACGGACGGGCTACAATTTAACATAACCATTGCCTTATTGATGAACATTTAGGCTATTTTAAAAGCCTTAAATTTTCCAACTGATAATCAGTGCTGGAAGATAGGTGACTTCTCGCTAATGTCTATAACATTGAGGGCTGGGGAGACGGCTCCATGATTAAGAGTGATTTGTTACAAAGTCCTGCCAGCCTGGGTTCAACTCTCCAGATGCACAAAGGGGCAAAGCTCCTGGAGTTGGTTTAGCAAGAGACCCTGGCAGACCCATTCATATTCATCCCAAATAAATAAATAAATAAATATATATATATATATACTTTAAAAATTTTTTGTTATTAATTTATTTATTTGAGAGAGACAGAGAGAAAGAGGCAGATAGATAGAGAATGGGCACACCAGGGCCTCCAGACACTGCAAACAAACTCCAGATGCTTGTGCCACCTTGTGCATCTGGCTTACGTGGGTCCTGGGGAATTGAGCCTCGAACTGGGGTCCTTAGGCTTCACAGGCAAGCACTTAACCACTAAGCCATCTCTCCAGCCCAAATAAATATTTTTAAATGAATGTAATATTGCGAACGAATGATTTTTGCTTGGAAATTTATTTTGATTACTAGCCATCATTGACTGTTTTTTTAATCTTTTAAAAATATTTATTCATTTATTTGAGACAGAGAGAATAAGAATGGATGTGCCAGAGCCTGTAGCCAAGGAAAGAACTCCAGACGCATGAGCCACCTTGTGTTTCTGACTTTACATGGGTACTGGGGAATTGAACAGGGGGCTTTAGGCCTTCCAGGCAAGGGCCTTAGCTGCTTAGTCATTTTGAACTGACCTCTAGAGTTAAGATACAGCTCTGTCCTTACATATAGAAACCTGGAAACCTAGAAATCTCCCAACTTGGTTCTCCTGATGTCTTCTCTTCTGATGAGAGTCATGTTATTTAGATTTCTGTATCTAATATTTCTAAGCATTTGTTTGATGTTATGAGTTTTTTTTGGCTTCTGTGTTTTCCTCTGCTCTTGAAATCCATATTATCTTTTTTTCTCTTTAATTCATTATAGGTTTTTTTGAAATTCCTTTTTAAGAAATTCTTTCCAGAGAAAGCATGTAGATTATTGAACTCAAGTACTTACATGTCTGGAAACGATTGTAATTTTCCCTTCTCTTTGAGTGCTAGTTTGGCTAGGTACATGATCCTAAATTCAAAATAAGCATTCTGTCACCATTTCTGAGATTGTTCTGTGTTCTGAGATCTGATGTTTGCTAATACAAAATCTGATGTCAGGCTGATTCAAGTTCTTTTTGAAGTAGTCTGATTTTATCCTTTTGAAGGCCTTTTCCCCCATCATCTTATTTTGCATTTAGTAGTTTCTTTTCAGAACTTGATTCTCTCCTCTGCTCTGAGAAATCGTCATCATCATTATTATTGTGGTTGTCATTATATTATCATTTTTTTATTTCTCTGTTTTTCTCCATTCCCTCTTTGAATGCCAGTTGCACAGACTAAATCAACCTAAGAATGTTTTTGGCTTTCAGGAACAGAAGTCCTGCTAACAATAGTTTAAGCCAGTGGTGGTTTCCTAAAGTGAGTAGTTGCTGTCTGTGTATAATCAGTAGAGCAGAGAAATTAAGCACATATTCAAGTCACTTTTCTTTTCTGCCCAAACGTCCCCTCTTTTTAAAAATGTGTTTTATTTTGGTTTTACATGATGGCAGTAGTCAGCAACCCGGATCTTCCGGCCAAAGTCAAGGAGGTGCTGTGACATCCCCAGGTGCTGAGATCACAGATGAGAAACAAGGCAAAAAGAAGAACAAAGCTTCAGTGAATGTTGAGCTGAAGCCAAATCCTCTGGACCAGACTTGTATTCACCCGGAGTCTTATGACATCGCAATGAGGTAAGCCAGAGGCCCGTGTGAGAAGTCTCCATGCCCACCCTGAGCTCTGTTCAGCACGCGGCCATTGTTTGAACATGATGGGAATGGGAAAAATATGGCCGTGTTTAACATGACAGCATTTTTTAGAAGTTCCGCATTGCTGAGTTATGTGGCACATTATTTTATGTCAGTGAGGAATGAAACCACGATTTCTGGAGCAGTGTCAAGCCAATAAAACCCTGGTGCTAATGGTGAAGTGTGTGTAATGGAAATTGCATGGCACTCTCCTCTGTTTGTTTTGGAAATTAACAAGATACAGTTGACTAGCACCTGGCATGAGCTTGTGCTTTTCGAAAGATAAAGCCCTTTTGAAAGTATAAACAGCCAACTTGGATTTCCTAAGAAATTCTATCCTGAAGACTTATTGCAGAGGCTAACAAATAGCGTCAGTTTAGTGAGCACACATCAGCAGATGGACACAGGAAGGTTTCTGAATACCAGCGAAGTTTAAGGCATTAAAACAAAGAACAACTTTTTAATAGCATATTTAATTAGCTTTAAGACTTTCAGTTAGTTCAAAATCTGTAACTTGCTACATAACCAAAAACTGTTAAGGTACTTACTACATTATACAGTGGATTTAAAAATAAGAATGTTTCAGTTTGTACTCTAACATGAGACACTGAACTTGCTTGAAATCGTTTGTGAATATCGGTTTCCCTTCTAAAAATGTTTACAGTTTTAAAGGTAAAGCACTTTGTAAATTAGAAGTAGACAAAAGAAGTAACAGATAATAGTCTATCAACATCAAAGCAGTAGTTTCCGTCCAATATTCTATTATGAAGGAAATCAAAATACATAGAAAAGTTGAAAAAAGCTGCTTGCATTGAATTTCTCCACTCCTACATCTAGATTTTAACATTTTACCTGCTTTTCCCTTTTTAATTAATTTATTTATTTATTTATTTATTTGTTTAGGAAAGAGAATGGGTTTGTCAGGGCCTGTAGCCATTGCAAATGAAGTCCACACACATGCTCCACCTTGGGCATCTGGCTTATGAGGGTAGTGAGTAATCGAACTTGGGTCCTTAAACAGTTTACCCCATGCATTAAAAAGACTAATAGCAGTAGTATTTGAAGCTGGGAGTGGTGGCGCACGCCTTTAATCCCAGCACTCAGGAGGCAGAGGTAGGATTGCTGTGAGTTCAAAGCCACCTTGAGACTACATAGTGGACTCCAGGTCCGCCTGGGCTAGAGTGAGACCCTATCTCGAAAAAAACAAAACAAAACAATAAATAATAGAAGTAGTATTTGACAGAATACATGTCAAATAGAGTGACTACCTAGGACACAAGGAAAAGGAGCTTCTTGGGAATCAACTTCAGCAAATCTTTTCCTGCTGTCTAAACCAGTGAGGTTAATGTGGTTGTGCACGGTACACTGCATTGTCCTGCCCTGGCATTACAAGCTGAGTAAGTCCGTCTTTCAAAGTCCCGTGGGGATGAAAGCCTTTCCCGGTGGAGTCCCACCTCCCTCAGACTGTGTGTGTCCAGTGTCCCGGGCCCTGTAAGAGTCTCTTCCTGATTTTTGTTGCGTAGAAGTCATCACATGATCACGTGTAAGCCATGATGGCGAGCTTGGGTCGGGGTCCCTGGCCCTCTCCCAGGCCTCCTCTCCTTCGGCCCTACCATTTGGGCTCATCAGGAGCTGATCCCCCCTTTCTCTCGAGTTAGGTGCCAGGAGGAGAGCTGTGCCCTGCGCGCCACGCTGGTCCTTGTGCGTCCCAGTGAGAGCCGCCTCTCCCAGAGGCTCTGCTGCACACAGAAGTTGATTCACTCCACATAGCTAAGCCTGACCATTATTGTGCTCTCAGTTTAACTTGAAAAATGCCAGGAAATTCAATGTCAAGACTGTCACTCAGCACTCATTTTGATGAAGTACTTGTTATTTCCATTAGGGAGAAATCTTACAAGACTGGTTTTCAAGAAAAGCCTGTGTAGCAGGAATGTGTCGTGCGTTGCCATTGTGACAGACTAGGTAAATGGATCTCAAGGAATGATTTGTACCGGGACCATACTGTGATGTCAGCACGGTGTGCTGGTCCCTTTATTACAACTGATGGGTGTGGTTCTGGCTCTGATATTCAATGCTGAAAAGTATATTTTGAGAGCAGACAACTGTGAGTGAGAAAGTCAGGTCTGGGGCGGGAACAACACATAAACTTGAAAGAAATCTTTTCTTAGGGAAAGGACAAAGCTCTAAAGGACAAACAGACCCTAAGAGATTATGTGCAGATTTGAAGATCTTAAGCTTGTCTGGACTTGGCTCACAAAAATTAGCAGTATTTGGACATGAAAATGAAGGCAGCATCATTGCTGGCTGTTGACAACTGATTAACTTGGGATATGTGTCAACTACCTATGTCACATGACTTTCCAGTGGAACTACGAGAAGACTTAATGTCTCATTGCCTTTTCACAAAGATATAAAGCATCACAGAGTGATTAACTCTAAAACAGACATGTTGGCCTACTAAAAGTGATTTTTAATGTGTATGATGCATATATCTCTATCTATCTATCATCTATCTATCTATCTATCTATCTGTGTATGTATATATATGTTCATGTGTGTGAGGCCAAGCCAGAGAACAACTTCAGGGGTTATCCTCAGGAATAACTCTTTCTTGAGACAGGATCTCTCATTGGCTTGTTGCTAACCAATTAGGCCCCACGGACCCACTTGTCTCCCCCTCCCCAGGGCTGGGACCATAGGCCCATGGCTGCCATACCCAGCATTTCCTGTGGGTGCTAGGGGATCAAACTCAGGTCCTCATGATTGTGAGGCAAGCGTTTTACCCGTTGGACTATCTATCTCTTCAGCCTGTAAAAGTGATTTTCACGTCATTTTTCTCTCTGTTTGCTCAGGCATGTGTGGGTGGGCACACGTGGAAGCCAGAGGACAACCTCGAGGAATCTGGGTTCTTCTTGCACCCTCCTCCAGACAGTCTCTCGAGCTGCATGTGAACTCCAATCTGGCTGGCCCTTGCACTCTAGAGTCTCCTGGTTCGGCCTCCCATGACTGTAGGCCCATTGGGTTCACAGTGCATGGCTTTACGTGAGTGCCGGAGAAGATCAAACTCAGGTTGACAAGCTTCCAAGCAAGCACCTTTAACCATTAAGCCATCTCCCAACCCCTGTTTTCCTTAATAATAGTGAAAACCTAAATATATTGCTATAGCCCCCAGAAAGTTACACTCACCACATTTTTCAGAAGGATCCTTGTGCCAGGCATGGTGGCACACACCTTTAATCCCAGCACTCGGGAGGCAGAGGTAGGAGGATCGTCATGAGTTCGAGGCCACCATGAGACTACATACAAGAGAGAAAGGATAACAACTAAAGAATTAGGATAATCAGGCCATGGCATTTTTAACTATCGATTGTCATATCTGATATCGTTAACCTATTCCAACACCCAGGTCACATAAAGTTTCCGCCAAAATCTAGCGGAGGTCACTAAGCTCAAAGACACGTCAGATTGTTCTGGATCTGAATCCCGGCTACCTGACCTTAACCTCCATGCCCCGTAGTTTTCGTACCTGTTCAGTGAGTAACCTTAGTGGAGTGCTAAGCTCCTGGGACACAGTCGTGGCTGTGATCGCACTTTATCGCTGTTGTCTCTGAGAAGGGACCGTCAACTGAGCTGTAAAGGGCCAGCACAGAAAGTCACATCAGCTGGCCCCTTGAGTGGGGGGGAGTGATGTATTCCCATGTGATCTGGTTGTACTGTGGGGCATTCGACATTGTTCATTCCCATCAGTCGTGGCTCCTGGGACGAGAGAACACGCTGGTTTCTTTCCTGCTGGTTCCCAGAGAAGGAGGAAGACAGGCATAAAGCTAGGCTTGCTTCAGGGTTCTTCTGTCACTAAAGTGTCTGTCTGTCCTTCTTGTCTGCTCCTGTTCCAGTTCAGACCACTTGGTCTGGAGCCTGACACTCAGGAGGTATCGATTTAATCTCCTGTTATCTCTTCCTCCTCGTCTTCCCGTCCCCAGGCTAGCGATGGATCTGAATACCTGCCTGTCTTCTGATTCTGTCACTGTAGCAAGCTACTCTGACCTCATCCGCCCACTCTGTAATGGCATGTCTGCCGATGCAGAGGACAGCCAGGGACATGCTGAAATGACAGGCCTTACTAAGCATTCGCATAGTTTTTGAAACAAGATTCCTTGACAGTTTGGCGGTCACGGGCAAGTTGGCTTCCCTGGGGAGAATGCCATTCGCTTCCTATGTGGCTCTCTCCCTGGTCACCTCGAGCTGCTCCAGCCCCGCATCACCAGCCCGTGTTTGCCAGTACTACTGTTTTATTTATCTGTCCTTCTCTTTCAAATAGTCACAGGCATTAATCCAAGTTATGGCTTTATAGGCAATAAATTAAATTATATTAATTCTAAACACAGTGTTTTTGAACTATCCAGAGGCTGCGGCCTTTGAAACCACTAACTTAATTTTATCCAACTCTTACTCAGTAACTAAAAAAGAGCCAAAGTTGTTGTTTTTTTTTTTTTCTTTCTTTCAAATTTGGTTTAAAAATAATAAATTGCTCCCAGGCAGTGATCCTGGGTGCCAGATTTTATCTGCGATTGGAGTCTTCTGTCTGCATTGAAACTCCTTCTGAGTAGAGTGCTAAGAGAGACTTTTTCCTCAGCTACAACCCTGTGGTCTCCGCTGTGTGACTTTGGGCTCACCGCTTAGTCTCTCTGAGGTTTGGTTCCCTTTTTTGTAAGTCTGTAACTCCAAGAAAATTTTCAGAGAATTAAATGAATTTTTAATTGGGTACTTTGAAAAATATCTATTTATCTGAATATAAAATTTTCCCTCTTAAGAGCAAATGTAAACAAAACTCTGTTCCAATTATACTGCCACTACTTAGCATCAGACTACAGATCATTCAAGGCTAAGGTTCAGTTATCTTTGATAGAAGTCACTCCCCCCCCTCACCCGAGTAAATGCTTATTCAGTAAAGCTGAGTGCGCTTTTCTAAAGTATTTTTAATTGGCCTCTGCATTCTGTCACGTTCCTCTGAAGAGCTCTCTTTTAGCAAATCTTTTACTATTTGTACTGGGGGCAGGGTGTTAAAAGCAGCCAGACTTACTGCAAACAAGGTGATCAAACAGGGTGAAATGGTTTGGTGGTGTTTTCTGTCTTCTGAGTTCTTTTCTTTGTGGGAAGGTGGGTGATTAAAAAACCATGAGGAGTGCTGGAGAGATGGCTTAGTGGTTAAGGCACCTGCCTGCTAAGCCTAAGAACTCTGGTTCCAATCTCCAGGTCCCACGTTTAGCCAGATGCAAAGTGACGTAAGGGCGCAATGCCACACTTGACCACAAGGGGCGCACACATCTGGATTTCGTTCACAGCAGCTGAGAGGTTGCTGGCGTGCCCATCTCTATCTGTTTCCCTCTCCCTCTCTCTCTATCTCTCTCTGTGTCTCTCTTAAAAAAAAAAAAAAAAACTTAAAAAACCATGAGGAAAAACCTATTTCTTTAGATTACTTGTAAATTCATTTGTAAGCAGTTCCTAAAATAGGAGTGCAGTCCTCTATGAGCAGTGGTGGCCGCATTTCCGTGCATGATGCATTGCTACTTCCACGTGCCCGTGCTCATTTGAATGTGTGTCTATGGTACCCGGCACATCCTGCATGAGTGAGTAATTTAGAGCAGTTACTACCCATTGCTGCCTAAGGACTAGTGTTTCTTAAATGCTTTGGCTTAACTATGTGAGCGTGATCTGTGACTGTCTCTAAACAGAAGGTCATCCTCATGCCATATGGACTTCATATTTTGTTTTGTTTTAGTCTCACTCTGGCCCAGGCTAACCTGGAATTCACTATGTAGTCCCAAGGATGGCCTCGAACTCAAGGCAATCCTCCTACCTCTGCCTCCTGAGTGCTGGCATTAAAGGCGTGCGCCACCATGCCCGGCTTGGAGTTCATGTTTTGTCTTTCATGTTCAGAGCAGCAGATCTGAAAATATACTGACCATATTTTCTAGAGTAGCAAATTATTGCTGGACTTTTAATTGGGAACCCCACCATATACTATATAATCACAGTTTTAAAAGCTGCATATTCCCTAAAGTGTAAACTCTCAAAAATCATCAAATTTCTCCCTGTGGTAGCAGTTATAACCTGCCATCTCTGTTCCTGTTCATTTCCAAAATGACTGTGCTCCTGAGTTTAAGTTTTTACTAATTGCTTCAAAACTGAATAAAGTTATGGGCTGGGGAGATGGTTCAGCAGTTAAAGGCACTTGCCTGCAAAGGCTGCAGGCCCTGATTCTGTTCCCTAGTACCCACGCACAGCCAGATGCACAACATGGTGCATGTGTCTGGAGTTCATTTGCAGCAGCAAGAGGTCCTGATGTGCCCTTGTATATTCACTCTCTCTCTCTCATAAATAAATAAATAGTAAAAAATATTAGCCGGGCGTGGTGGCACACGCCTTTAATCCCAGCACTCAGGAGGCAGAGGTAGGAGGATCGCAGGGAGTTCGAGGCCATCCTGAGACTACATAGTGAATTCCAGGTCAGCCTGAGCTAGAATAAGACCCTACTTCGAAAAACCAAAAAAAAAAGGGGCGGGGGCTGGAGAAATGGCTTAGCAGTGAAGACACTTGCCTGCAAAGCCAAAGGACCTAGGTTTGATTCCCCAGGACCCATGTAAGCCAGGTGCACAAGGTGGCGCATGTGTCTGGAGTTCGTCTGCAGTGGCTGGAGGCCCTGATGTGCCCACTCTCTTTCTATCTGTCTCTCTCTCTCAAATAATATTTTTTTAATTCTAAAATATATATACTATATATATGTATATATATATATATGTATATATATGTATATATACGTATATATGTATATATAATATATATATATACATATTTTATATGTGTGTGTATGTATGTGTATATATATGTATGTATTTAAAATCTGAGTAAAAGTAGTGGATAAAATAAAACAAGTCTAAGAATCGTGGCCAAGTACAGACAAAGTAGGTAGGCAGCCAGGACAGTGCCCGTAGTGTTGTCCTTGGTCGTGGATCATGTTTTATGCCCAGAGTACATGCCAACATTAAGTTGGTTGCAAAGTGATTGCGTCGCATCCCCGAGGCTCATCTGCGCTCTCTGGAGAGTCATGTTACTTTAATGTAATGAACCGAGTCCTCGGCTCCTAAAGCGCCATGCTGGAAATGCTGACGTAACTCTCAACAGCTTACAAATCGTGAGATTGTTTTCCTTTGTGGGGCAGGCAAGGTCCTGCCTTTGTAGCAAGTTTCTGTTGAAAATAACAGCGATGTTGGGGTTCTGTAACTTTGGGTTTGAGAGCTAAGCACCGTCCCGCGTCCAGGTCTGCGTTGTAACGTCCTGCAGATGTGTGTTAAAGGACCGCGATGTTATCATTTGTTGTGCTCACGCTCCTTTCGTACGTTAAGTAAGAAGGGTGAAATTACATAGCAAATACAAAACAGCAGCCCCAACAGCAGTCCTCAGCAAATGCAAAAGCCCGCCAGAGACAGTGGGGAAAACGAGGGCATGACTTGAACAACTCCTAGACTCTGGAGACATCTGTCCCTCTCAAAGCTTGTATATATTAAGTGCTCTGTGGACTTACTCAGCGTTAGCTGCCCAGAGTTCAAAAGAAATCTGCCATTAAATGGTGTTGGTAAAATAGTAGCATGCACGTTGTGTTTTCAGTCGTAAGCAAGTATAGCCGTTCCTTCTGCATTTCTTGAGTGCACCTGTGTGTGGTATGAAGCTCTGGTGAGTGGAAGCTGCTGCGTGGCCCTGGGTAGGTTGTTCAACCTCCCTCCGTGTTCCTTTGCTGCACAGTGCCCTGGCTGCCCTTGAGACTCAGCGTCAGCAGTGAGAGTATGTAGCTGGCAGAGTGCTTTGTACAACTGTACTTAACATTCTCGGCTCCAAACGTCCATAAAAATGCAACGTGTTCTTATTTAATGCCTTTGAGCTCAGAAGTACTTGTATTGAGTATCACTTCTCAAATCTAAAGTGAAAATGTGGAATATAGAGAAGAAAATTTTCCTATAATATTTAACGAGCAGGTTGCTAAGCGGTTCTGAGCACGAAGCGTCATTTCCTACCATACCCAGCCGCGTGTATGTATTTGAGGTCCCGGAGGGAAGAGGTCAGCCCCAGTGCCGGCCCTGGTTCTCCCAGTCCCACTCCCTTTTGCCTCCTGTCCCCCCCCCCCTGTGACCTTATTTTTAATGTTTAAAAAGTTTTCAAAATACAAAAACACTTAACTTTGTTCTCTGTTCATTTAAAAATAGGCTTAATCAATATGAAGCATTAGCTGGGATCAAACTTGATGTGCTTATTGATTTCCCTTTGTGCTGTCCTCAGGCTTGTGTGAGAGAGGCTGAACATGATATATGAAATACGTATCCAGGTTCATTAGACCAGTTTTCTCCTTAGCTGCAGTCACTGCACACAGCCTTCTTCATGTGGAAGTGACGTCGGTACCAGTTAGTCTCTGTCTTACACACACATGCCACAATCACAATTTTAGGACTCCAGGTGGCCTGCCCAGGGGATCTTTTTGTTATTGAGGTCAAGACTTATTCAGTGCGTTAGGAAGTCTCTGCCAAATTGAAAGATGTGATTCCGGGTTGCAGTTTTACAGCTCAGCTCACAAATGCAGTCATTTTAGACACCTTAGCCAATTCGGGTGAGGTTTTGAATGCGGAGGATTTGAAAGGCAAACTCCTGCTTAAAGCCAAGTTTGTAGAATACCAGGGAAGCGGGCTCAGCAGGGCATGAATTATTTAGAAAGCTGTGTGAGGAAGTTGGCTGTGGGCAGAGGTTGTCATGTATCCTCTGCCCTGTCAGTCAGAGTGCAGCAGCTCAGCTCTGTCGCCAGTCTGTGCTGCATGCCGCCCATCAGTCAGCACGGATACATGCAGCCTCGCCTCTGCCTGCCGGAGAAGCCAGACACAGACCAAGGGGCAAATATCCCTGGTCTGGTCGCCAAAGAAAGATATTAAACTCACTGTCTTTTTATCAGACCATTAACCAAAGTATACTCTTGAGAGAGTTTGTTGGATATTGGACAAGCTTTTTTTTTAACCCAAAAATATAGAAGGGTTGTGCACTTGAACCCAAAGAGACCCCCTAGTTAAGTGAGAGGTGAGGGAGCTTTCCCACCAGATACCAGTTGTCAGAACCAGAGTCTCACGGCAGAGGCCTCTTCTGCTTGCGCGCACTGCAAGCAAGGACTTGGAACCGCAGGCACTCCTGTGACAATCCAGTCACCTGCCAAATGGGATGTGTCCCGGTTCTGATTATAGACAAGCCTCCAGCGGGTTCCTTTTCCCTTCCTGTATTCAGGAGACATCCTTAGAGGAAAGGATTTGAGGGCATTAGTATCACTATCTGTCTGATTGCTGTGTTGACATTTTTAAAGTGCCATTAATCATAGGAAATGGAACTTAATGATGTAGAAAAATATCCAGCCAAGGAATGTCAAGCAAGTGAGCTTCAGTGCAATATTCACGTGTAATTGAAGGGAAATGCATTTTAACCCTTTACTTGGTTTTGGTTTGGTTTTGTTAGTTTTTCTTCTTGACCTTTCTGAACTCCGAAACTAAGTATCTGAGAGACATCTGTGCAAGCAAGGGAAATAGTAAATATTACAAACACAAAATTTAAAAGACGACTTTGCTTTGCAGATATTGCAGCCATGTGATGTGCAAAGTCCCTAAGGGTGACATTGAACTTTAGCGTCTGTCATTAAGACCTTGCCTTGCTCTGGAAGGAAGGCACTTTTCCTTTCACATATTCCCCTTTTCTTCTTTGTTCTGTTGGCGGGAGTTGAGCCTAAGGTTTCATGTATGCTACACGCTTTACCACCGAGCCCTACGCCCTTAGCCCCCCTCTCACTCTTCTTCTGTTGGTTCTGAATACTTCGTGTTGTGTACGTAGCCTCATTTGCATGTGATTTCCTGCCACTTAAGTAATGACTGACACTGTGCTGACAGCTGAAGCACTGACAGGACACAGGAGTAGACTGATTCAGAGCTGGCAATGCTGATGTGTTTGACTATTCGCTAATATAAATTCTAATGTTGTAATAAGTTGTAGAAACCCAAAGTAAATGGAGATGGCCTAATGTAGAAAGTACATATATGACACTAAACATTAGACTGAAAATGTTCCTGGCACTCCATTTTTGAAAAATAGTATAAAGGCTGGAGAGATGGCTTAGCAGTTAAGCGCTTGCCTGTGAAGCCGAAGGACCCCAGTTTGAGGCTCAATTCCCCAGGACCCACGTAAGCCAGATGCACAAGGAGCACATGCGTCTGGAGTTCATTTGCAGTGGCTGGCGGCCCTGGCATGCCCATTCTCTCTCTGCCTGTCTTCTGTCTGTCTGTCTGTCTGTCTCTCTCTCTGCTTGCAAATAAATAATTTTTTTTAAAAAGAAGTAATATTTACTGATAAACACGATCATTTCTTTCCATTGAAGGTTTTTGTCATTCGTTGGAGGAGCACTGAGTGAGATTGGAAAGCCTGAAATGCAACAAAAAATCAACTCAGCCCTCCAAAAGGAAGGAATAGAGCCAACTGCAGAGAAATTGCAGACAACAGCATCCACTTTACAGGTCATCATAGACGGTCTGAGCCAGCCTGAAAGCTTTGACTTTCGCACAGGTAAGCTGAACTCATACGGCACCGCCTGACATTGGCAGAGCTCAGCTCCCATCACACCTTGGATCCGCACAACAACTCAGCGTGCATAAGCAAAGCAGATGCATGGGAAGGGGGGCTTAGGAGTCTTCCTTCAGTGAAGAGTTTCTGGAGCTGAAGCTTGAAGCCAGGCCTCCAGACTCCCTGTCCTCTGTGTACCTGTCATTTTGCTCCACTAAGTCCTTCGCGTATGTACGTATACTGCTTGTATTCGCGAAGGCGTGCTTTTTGTGACTCTCTTGCAGTTTGTTTTTATGCCCATGAACCTGAAATTCAAGGCAAAGCTTCTCACTCATGAGCTAAAAAGTGAATCTTTTTCCCAAGTTATAGCCTTCTAAGTTTTGGAATTCTGTGTCAATGAGCACACTGAACACATAAGATGATATCTCTCTGTTGATTTTCTTCCTAATTGAAAGTGCTCTCGGCTTTACACGCAGACAGAGGGTGAAGGAAGTATAATAGCCATAGTTGTTGAGAGCAATGACCCGGTGAGAAAGTACTACGCTATCAAATGACCCACTTCCTAAGGAAGTTTGAACAGGAACCCCTGAGAGTTAAGTGGATCTGCACACTTGTCTCATAACCAGTTTTGTTGATGCCATGCTAAAGGCTTGACTCTTTTCATTCAGGATCGGGCTGTGTTGCCATTCAATATGCTTCCTTGAGAAAAGAGGGAAGGAATTTGACATCACACCAAGTCATTTCACTGGACTTACTAACCTCTTAACTCTTCTGCTATTTTTTTTTTTAAGTTGGAAGAAAAACAAAACCTATGTTAAAAAGCCTCCCCAGTGCCCTCCATGCGGCTCTTTCCCCAGACACAGCCATCTCTAGTTGGATGCCTTGTTCCTTTGTGTGAATCCCATGAACATCTTGCAGGAATCCTATGTGGATCAGCGTCTCTCAACACGAATGAGAACGTGGTGGTGTGCCTCTACCCCTGCTGGGGTGTTGGTAAATACTGTGATGCGTCATTTTTGTTTTCTGCCACGGTATCCACTACTCCATTCAGATCAAAGATGAACACTCACTGTGACCCACCCTGCTCAGCAGAGGGCCTTGCCCGACGTGGTTTCTGTTGAGCAGAAGCCCTGATGGACCTGGGCACTAGCCTGAGTTTTCCACGTGAAATTTCAAATGTCTCTTTAAACTTTGGAAAAACCGACCTTTTCCTTAACTTAGTCACAATTTTCAAGGTATTTTAGAACTATCATTTTACAAGTGAATACCTTCCCAGGGAGGAAGGCAGACAAGTCACTTTGAAGGGGTCGGCAGGGTTGGGGGACATTTCCACACTGTAGTATTTATGAACACCTCTCTTCTCCATTTTCTCGGAAGTATTTCCTGTCTTCATGTCTCAGCCTTCCCTTCCACTCGCCCTGGCTTCTGTGTTTTCAGTGACACAATCCCATTCTTCTGAACGCTTGACTCGCAAGTTGGTTCCCGTCATTAGTCTCATCAGAAGCGGCCTGTTGACAGAGGTCTGGGGCATGTAGCTGTGGCTATCAAAGTGTTAAAGCTTGCTTGGTGCACGGAGGATGTTCTCATTTCTCAGTCACTCCGACTGTCTTCAGGAACAAGTTTGGTTGCTTCTGCCTGGTTTTCCATGCAAAATCAAACTAAGCAGCTGATAGAACCCCTGGGGAGTGTGCAGCCGCTGGACTTCTGAAAGAAGGAAAGTTTCCAAGCCCCAAAACAATGCCTTATAGGGCCTCGGAGACCATCCTGCCCAGCCTGGCCAGCGCCTTAGTTTCACTTTGCTCTGACACAGCCCAGCTCCAGCTCAGTGCCTGTTACGTTCCAGGCGATTGTTGTATTTGGAATTGGCTGCTTCAGTGTCAGGTGAAGTCCTGCAGAATCATGTAGCATGTTTGTATTTGGAAAATGGGATTTAGAGTGTATAGCAGGTTTTTGTTTTGTTTTGCAGGGGGCAAAAAAAAAAAAAAAAGACACAATTTTTTTTACCGATCCCTGGGATGGTGAACTGGGGGAAGGGAGAAGGGGGCTGCTGCTGAGACCAGTGCAAAGGATGGCTCAACAAGCAGTCAGGCCAAAGCAGCAGCCGGGCAGGAGAAGGACGTGCGCTGGGTGGAAATCACCGGAGATGGGAGCGGAGAATGTGCTCTTTGTTGCTGGAGTCAGCACTCGGTAATCCGAGAGAGCACAGGGAGAGGCAGACCACAAGCCTCACTTGAGCGTGGTTGTTGCTTCATTTTAGCCAGAGCTGTCATGACGTCCCGGCATGCTTCACGCCACCTTTTGGAGGACAGTGTTGGTGAATAGAGAAACGCACACTGAGCTGAGCTAGGAAAGAGGCCTGTGAAGAGCTTGGGATCGGAGCTCTAAGCGCCTTCATCTCGGCATTTCTAGCATCCAGCAGAGTGCCTGGCCAGGCCGGACTCAGTAAACATTCCATGAGCTGACCTGAAAGAGAAAGAAGGTCAGGTTCTAGCTCGTCTGCGTTGCTAAGCCAAGCCATAGATAATCGAGAATCCATACACTCTGATTGGATGAATGTATTTGAAATGGAAAGAATTGATTCCTGAGTCCCAAATTTGTGTGAAGAAGCAAGGAGAGAAAACATTGGAACTTCTTCCACATCTGACCAAAAGTTAACATACTTAACGCCACGCTGAAACAATTTCAGAATCCAGACTCTTAAAACAAACTCCCAGCCCGCTGTCTGTCTCCGAGGATCTTACTTTCTTTCGCAGTGTGTGATTTAGCCTTGTATAGTCATTGAACAAAGAGACATTCTCACTGCCCTTCACAGAAAGCAGAAAAAGTCCGACTTCATCCTCATGGAAGTGCTGGCGTTGGTGTGTTAGTGAAATCAACCCCGGAGAGAAGAAAGCGTTGACGTAAATGTTCTTGAGTCACTACGTGCTGTGAACGTTTGCTTCTTCTAGGGTGCATTTTCTCGGAAGGCCAGCCTGAGTGTCCAGCAACGTCCATGTCTTTCAAAGTTCACGCTGTGTGTCATAATACACACTGAGTGCAGTCCACACCTTATCGTTCCACACCTTATCGTTACACTAACTCGTGTCTTCTTTTCTCATAGATTTCGACAAGCCTGATTTCAAGAGAAGCATAGTGTGTCTAGAGGATCTGCAGGTTGGGACCGTGCTCACGGGCAAAGTGGAGAATGCCACTCTGTTTGGGGTCTTTGTGGATATAGGAGTGGGGAAATCTGGGCTCATCCCGATAAGGAGCGTAACAGAAGCAAAGCTTTCTAAAACGAAGAAGAGGAGGAGCCTGGGCCTGGGCCCTGGAGAAAGAGTGGAAGTGCAAGTGCTCAACATAGACGTCCCCCGATCCAGGATTTCCCTGGACCTCGTCCGGGTGTTGTGAGGGTCACCCCAAAGACCAGACACCAATTGCCATCCCTGTTTCTACAGATTGACAGGGATAACTGAGATGTTCACGAATCTAGAAGAGAAGGAATTCGCTTATGACAGATGCTTTGTCTTCCCGTCCGTATGGAGACAACTCATATGACACTACGTAGTAACAATTTTCTGACCAAATTTTTTTATTTTTTGTAATCCATCCTTGACTGTCTTTTTTATAATGGATGGCTTCCCTCCTGCTTGCCAGCATCTGCCTTCTTGGACTGGTATATTTTTTTAAGTTTACAATGTTTGCTGACACAATAGGGCCGGCAGCATTTAATCCTTTGTATTGATTTTTATCAGGCCTTTGGGACATGACTCATGATTTTGTAATAATCTTTTCTTTTACCTTGTCAACAAAAATACACCAGTACAAGCCGGGCGCGGTGGCGCACGCCTTTAATCCCAGCACTCGGGAGGCAGAGGTAGGAGGATCGCCGAGAGTTCGAGGCCACCCTGAGAATACAGAGTGAATTCCAGGTCAGCCTAGACCAGAGTGAGACCTTACCTCGCAAAACCAAAAAAAAAAAAAAAAAAACCACCAGTAAAGCAGGTTGTCCTGTGTTTGTGAGTGTCAAGTGAATGGTCCCGTGTTCCTCAGAAGGGTCGATATATTGGCCCCTGAAATAAAGTTTTGTGCTTGGTGATTTGGATTTACTGTGTTCCCTCAGCGAATGATCTAGAAGTCAGACTTGATTAGAGAAGATGTGATCTGTGGAACTGGACCTTCAGGGACGAGGGAAGCCTCTGAAGACTGTAAGAGCATGGCGAAGTTCACTCCAGGCAGGCAGATTCTTCCGAAACCCTCCAGACTGAACTTCAAATGGGGGTACAAACGGCTCCTTAAGGATTCAGTGTAGATCAGGTGGGAGGGGAGAAAACTAGACAGAGGCTGGGAATCACGCAGTGGAGATGGTGACGTGCTAGCAGGTTCATTTAGAGCTACTAGTGCCCGCACTGGTCTGTTAGCCTGTTCATTCTGACACTGGCTGCTGCTGTTGACTTGCGGAAGGAAGTCCCTTGTGTGACTCAGTACCTGCTGTCCTCCATGGAGCATGTAGAGGGTAGCCAGTCTTATTTTTATCTGGTACATTCCAAGTAAACACCCATTGCCTGGCATATTTTTAGTAACGCCCTCTTTATATCCATGGGTTTTTTTTGAATTATTTGTTGTTTTTTTTAATAATATTTTATGTATTTATTTGAGAGAGAGAAAGAGAGAATGGGTGTGCCAGGGCCTCTAGTCGCTGCAAATGAACTCCAGACGCATGTGCCCCCTTGTGCATCTGGCTTACGTGGGTCCTGGAGAGTTGAACCGGGATCCTTTGGCTTTGCAGGCAAATGCCTTAACTGCTAAGCCATCTCTCCAGCCCTTTTTTGGCTTTTTGAGGTAGGGTCTCACTCTGGCCCAGGCTGACTTGGAATTAACTATGTCTTGTGCATCTGGAATTCGTCTGCAGTAGCTTACGGCCCTAGGGCACCCATTCTCTCTCCCTGTTTCTCTCTCTCATGTAAAAAAAAAAAGAAAAAGAATGTATAAAACTAGAAACGACCCAACAGGAGAATTTGGTTCAGAAGATAGGAAAGAGTTACTGGGGTGATACCAGGACTGAAGGAGAGAGAAGATCCAGTACATGCTGGGTTGGTTTAAGATGGGAACATAAGGAGTTCATATAATTAGGAGAAAAGATTGAGTAACTGGGCACAGAGGTCATAATGAATGTGGAAGCTTGTAGATTCTTCTGTATTTCGCACTGAAATCTTTTTCTTTTTTTAATTTATTTATTTGAGAGCAACAGACAGAAAGAGGCAGATAGATAGATAGATAGATAGATAGATAGATAGATAGATAGATAAAGGATGGGTGCACCAAGGTCTCCAGCCACTGCAAATGAACTCCAGATGCATGCACCACCTTGTACATCTGGCTTACGCGAGTACTGGGGAATCGAGCCTCGAACCAGTGTCCTTAGGCTTCACAGGCAAGCGCTTAACCGCTAAGCCATCTCTCCAGGCCCTCTCACTGAAATTTGAAGGAATGTCATGGTGGGAGACTGAACTTACATGGGGAGAAACAGAACTGGAGAACAGAGAAGAAATAAACAACCAAGAGAAGGGCGCAAATGCTAGTGCCGCGTGAAGGAAATGGGGTGATCTCCAGCTTGCTCAGTGTCCCCTCGTGGACCAGTGCTCACAAACTGAATGAAGGCTCCGTCAGCCTCACCGCGAATTTTTCTCTAGCCATGTGGGTGCTCACGTTAGGTGGAGAGGTGATTTAATCCGATTTGGAAGCGTGCCAAACGAGCACAATACATAGAAGGGCAAGGAAGTTGAAGGCGTGCGGACAAAGAAATTATTAACTGAAATTTAAGCTCAGCGAGAAAAGTGAGAATGCAAGGGGAAAGTGAGGGACAGTGGGAAATTGGAGGATTAAAGGCCTTTAGATTTGGGTGGAGTGAGAACGCAAGCACATGAAGGGGGGAAGAGTGTTACCCAGTGAGGTTCATAAGCTTGAGGCTGGTGGGAGGGGGAAGCATTGTTAATGTGGCATAAGGAAGTGACAGTGGCATAGGCATCAAGTACAATTAGAGCGTGAAGATACATTCTCTGGAGCAGAGGAGGTCAGGAACTGAGAGGTTAAGACTTCCCTTTGGATCGTGATCTTAAAGGTGTGCAGGAATAGAAATATAAAATACGGTGACTTAGAACATCGGTGGTAGAGATGGTCTTGGGATTCTGAGTATAGCTGAGTGGAGACAGGACCAGACGGATTTTCTAGTGTTAAGATACAAGACAGACAAGAGGCCAGGATGGTTCCGAAGTTCCTGACCTAAGTAAGCTAGACATGTACAGTTGTTATCTGCTGTGATGGGAAAATCATGGGAGAAGCTTCGGTAGAAGAGTGTGCTCGGTGCTCGGTAGAGTATCTATCTTGCAAGTGGGCATGCACATAAGGCAGCTAGTTCGTCTGAAGTCCAGGGAGAACGTGACTAGAAATGCAACGTCAGTAGTCACTGCACCTAGCTCGTCACAGCCACGAAGCTGACAGGTCATCGGCAAATGCATGAAGACAGAAAAGGGAACCAGGCTGGAGAGACGGCTTAGCAATTAAGGCGCATGTCTGCGAGGCCTAAGGCCCCAGGTTCAATTCTCCAGGTCCCACATAAGCCAGATGCACATGCATCTGGAGTTTCATTGCAGTGGCTAGAGGCCCTGATATGCCCATTCTCTTTCACTCACTCACTCACTCACATACTCTCTCTCTCTCTCTCTCCCCCTCCTCTGTCTCAAATAAATAAATAAATAAATATCTTTTTTTAAAGGGGAGGGGAGGGGAGAGAGGAGAGGAGAGGAGAGGAGAGGAGAGGAGAGGAGAGGAGAGGAGAGGAGAGGAGAGGAGGGGAAAGGAAAACAGGGGTCCAAGAAGTAAGATCTTGGGAATCCATGACATTTAGCTGTAAGTTCTTTAAATCCCTCTATCGAGAAGGAATTCACCTCTCTCCATCTTCCTTTCTAAAAGAATGGTGGTTTGAAGGGAGCAACGAAGGAGCTAGGAAGATGGGCCGCGCCATGTGGTACAGTGCTGGCTAGTCACATAGGCAAGATTCACAGAATGGAGTTTTAGGAACGTTAGAAAGGATGGGAAGTCCAGGTGAGGCAGCCATGCTTTTCTGGAGCTTTCCAGCACCCTCCTGCACAGAGTGCAGATAGAAGTCTGGGTGTGCTGGAGGCAGGGCAATGACGTACTCCACAGGAACGGTAGAGCAGAAAGGGTGCTAGATCCAAAATTAGCTATGGACTTACACATTAGAAAACAACTCGTTCGTTTGAGCTGGGGCTGAAGAGAGAGTATTTACAGTAAAGTGCATTCACGAAGGTACATTTGCGTTACTCCCTATTGTGATCCTTTTTATGTGGAAAAATGTCCCGCGTGTAATAGGCACTTCCTTCAGGAAAGGGTGAGTGATTGCGTGAATAAATGAATCAACAGCTAATAAGAATTTAAGAGCTGGGCGTGGTGGCGCACGCCTGTAATCCCAGCACTCAGGAGGCAGAGGTAGGAGGATCCCTATGAGTTCAAGGTCAGCCTGAGCTAGAGTGATACCTACTTCAAAAAAATGTTAAGCAGAATTTAATAAAATAGTTGATGATAAAACCATGTTAGGCAACATGATGAAATAAAGATTTCTGTTTATAGGGCTGGAGAAGATGGCTTAGTGCTTAAGGCGTTTGCCTGCAAAGCCAAAGGACCCCAGTTTGATTCCCCAGTACCCACGTAAGCCAGATGCATAAGGGGGCGCATGCATCTGGAGTTCATTTGTAGTGGCTGGAGGCCTTGGTGCATCCATTCTCTCTTTCTCTTTCTCTCTCTCTCTCTTGCTCTCTCTCTTCCTCTTTCTCTCTCTCAAATAAATAAATAATAAAATATTTTTAAAAGATTTGTTTACAGTATGTTCCAGAATAGAAATCTCTAACAAGCCATGTGTTGTTGTTAGTTTGTGTTGCTGTAACAAAACACCTGGCCAAGCTGGTGGGAGGAAGGGGTTTATCTCAGCTTACAGGCTGGAGGGGAAGTGCCAGCATGACAGGGAAAGGATGGCAGAGCAGAGGCTGGTCATGACCTCTGCCACAGCCACTGGCAGAAAGCAGCCGGAGAGAAAGCTGAGCTCCTACTCGCAAGGAGAACTGGCTACCACCCCCCCCCCAAAGCCCACCTCCAGCAACATGCCTCCACCAGTAAGGCTCTAGCTCCTAAACTGTCACCAGCTGGGGACCAAACAAGAGTTTATAGGGGACATCTGATTCACGCCACCACACCATGTAAAAGATGAAGAAAAAAAGTATATAAAACTTTACTACGAAACGTTAACTAGAGCAGAAGCCTTAAGGTATGCCATGTTCTTATATGGGAGCCATGAAATTGCAGAAAGATCAATCCTTCAAAAAATGCACATTAGCCGGGCGTGGTAGTACACGCCTTTAATCCCAGCACTCTGAAGGCAGAGGTAGGAGGATCACCATGAGTTTGAGGCCAGCCTGAGACTACAGAGTGAGCTCTAGGTCAGCCTGGGCTAGAGTGAAACCCTACCTCTAAAAAAAATTTTTAAAGCATGTCTATAAAAAGCAGATTATACAGATACACGCGTGTGCACTTGTCAAAATTACAATTAGCTTTGCTTCTGTTTGTGTTTACATTCCAAGTTATTTAGAAAAGCATGTCAAAAACACCAAATCAATGCTTCAGAAGAATAATTAAGTTGGAACATATGAGGGAATAGCTATCTAATACTAAATAAAATTGAAAGCTACCATCACTTAAATAATGTGTTACTGACACAGGAGCAAACAGAAGAATAAAACAGATTTTTTTAAAAATGAGAATTCCCTGTATGTAAACAAGTATTATTTTAGATCAGGGTAAGATTATATTGCCATATTACCCATAAAAATATAAGTCCAGGTGGATTACACATGAACAAAATTAGTTGTAAAAATAATAAGCCAACACAGAGGGCTTTCAAAAAAGATTGGATAGCCAGAGCTGGAGAAATGGCTTAGTGGTCAAGGTGCTTGCCTGCGAAGTCTAAGAATGTATGTTCAAATCTCCAGGTCCCACATAGTCAGACACACAGTGACACAATCATGCAATGTCATACATGCACCAGAAGGGGGCACATGCATCTAGAGTTTGTTCACAGTGGCTGAAAAGCCCTGGCATGCCCATTATCTCCCTCACTCTCTCTCTCTCTCTTTCTTTCTGTATCTCTCAAAACTAAAAAATATTAAAAAGTTTGAGGGCTTAGTGGTTAAGGTGATTTCCTGCGAAGCCTAAGGACCCATGTTCAATCTCCAGATCCCACATAAGGCAGATGCACAAAGGTAAGGCAAGATCTCACATGCCCAGTAGGTGGTGCAAGCATCTGGAGTTCGATTGCAGTGGCTAAGGCCCTGGTGTGCCAATTCTCTCTCGTTTTCTCTCTCTCTAAAATTTAAAAAAAAAAAAAAAAATGAACAGCCAGTCCTACTAAATGTGGAACACAAAGAAAAAAGAGAATATGCAACTATGAACCTAAAACTTCTACTGAGATGAGGTTTCCTGGACATTTATTATGAAATCCTCTGTCAGATGCTAGGGACAAACGACGAACATAAGGCATGTCTCCAGCCTAGCAAAGTCGGGACTTAAACAGCAGCCAACGACACTGTAAGTTCGCTGTCATGGGTATTTTGGAGTTCAAACAACCTGCTGTCAGAATATTGGTGGCATTCCATCACACTGGAAGCCGCAGGGCTCTTTAGAAAGCTTAGCTCTGGATTAATGGAGTACCCATGGGGGAGGGGAGGCCTATTTCTAACCCTGACCTCAGAGTTAACACTTGTGTTAAAATTGGAAATGGCAAGAAGAGACAGGATGGAAAAACCGAAAATAAATTGAGTCAATCTTTTCATTTTGGCCTCTTGCCTGAAGTCAGTCATAATTATGAGCTGGATTTAAATAACAGATCCAGGACTACTCCTGAATGGCTGGGCTTGTTGCCAAAGCAGTCTGTTCCACAGGAAGAAAGATGAGGTTTCTTCTCACGCACTCATCTTACACGGCGAGGATGACTCTGCACAAGCTGGCTTTCTTATTGAGGGAAGAAAGGATTACCAGACTGTGGTTCCACCCGGCCCTAAATGTTACCTTTCAGAAATTCACTTTCAAATTAGCTCCGGGAAATATTTGCTGTTTTCTTGCTTCATGCTCACTATAACGACTGCCATATCTATCTACACTTTCAGTATCTTGAAGGAACCAAGCTTCATGCTGATGGAAAGAAATTATTAATCTAAAGGCCACAGAGAAATTTCACCAATAGTAGGGCCCAGCCAACAAGCCCCAACTGATGCCTGGGCCCAATTCTAGCAGGAATTGGGAGAGGTTGGGATGGAGGGTGAGGAACGGTTAAGTGTTAACCCTGTGTCATTAGAGAAAGTTTAAGAATCATGTTTTATTCCAGCAATAAAGCCCAATAGAAGGTTCTAGATTTATTGAAACATTTTGCAAAAGCAATTAAGTAACACAGGCAGAGGCCTGGTGCTTGCTGACAGTTTTCCACCTCAGACAAGACTTTCCACCTCCTTATAGCTACACCACACTAACTAGGGAATTTTCCCCACGGGGTGGGGTGGGGGGACCTGCCCTTGAATGCCTCTCTCTAGCCAAGGGATTGCTCTCTTGATCTCCGGACATTGCCCATATTCTTTCCAGGTTGAAGCCCCATGAAGGAAGAGGTAGCACTGGGGAAAGTCTTCAGTTTTCTCAAATTCTTTGCTCCGCAAGGTTCAAGGGATTCCAAGAGATTAAGATGCACAATGTCAGTTGAGTCAAAGTGTTAGGTGATGTGGGTCTTTAATATCCCAAACAACAGAATGCCTTTTTTTTTTTTTTTTTTTTTTTTTTTTTTCGAGGTAGGGTCTCACTCTGGCCCAGGCTGACAGGCTGACCTGGAATTAACTATGTAGTCTCATGGTGGCCTCGAACTCACGGCGATCCTCCTACCTCTGCCTCCTGAGTGCTGGGATTAAAGGCGTGCGCCACCACGCCCGGCTCAGAATGCCTTCTTAAGAAGGTATGTTGTCACATTATTTACAGCAGGACTTAGAAGAAATACCTGAAGTTACTTTAGGCCATTTTATCCTAACTTTGTGATCTTTTCCTGATTTTAAATATATATGTATATGGGCTGGAGAGATGGCTTAGCGGTTAAGGCATTTGCCTGCAAAGCCAAAGGATCCCGGTTCAATTCTCCAGGACCCACGTAAGTCAGATGCACAAGGGGGTGCATGCGTCTGGAGTTCGTTTGCAGTGGCTGGAGGCCCTGGAATGCTCATTCTCTCTCTCTCTCTCTCTCTCTCTTTCTCTCAAATAAATAAATAAAATATTTAAAAAATAATCATCTGTACACTGGTGTGAAATATACAAATAAGGAAACACAATTATCTATAATGTGAGGAGCAGCCACTTCTAAAGTTTGTGCATAGCCAAGGCCTTTTATAGGTATGTTTCCTTTGTAAAGATTTTTAACTAATTAGCATCATATCTACGCTTAATAAGTTGTGATTACTTCTGCTGTTCGGTCTTTTCTCTTTACAGTATATGCTACGAAAGTCTTCTCATTTCAGCACCTACATATCTTCCTTGCTATGTATTAGATTTGAGTATAAAATGTCCTCTTTAGAATCTTATCTCTTTTTTTGTGTGTAGTAAGAAAGAGTCAATTTAATCATCTAGCAGGCAAGCGATTTTGTAAACGTTCAGCAGCAGCACCATCCAACTTACAAACAATTAAAAAGAGCCAAGCTCTTGTTTCCCCCAATGGTGGCATTGTTTTGGTAGGCTGTGGAATCTTTGAAGGACCAGGAAGAACTCCCCTAGGGTGGGGTTTGAAGGGGACACCCATCCGTGGGTCTGGACCTATGCTGTCTGCTTTCTGGTGCACCATAACGTAAGCAGAGAACATCTCGTGTTCTTTCTGGCACTGAGGGAGTCACTTCACCCTGTGGACTGAAACCTGTGCAACCATGAGCCCAAATAATCTTCTGTCCCTTCAGTTGAAGTTCTGCCAGGTACTCTGTCACAGCAGGAGAAGAGTGGTAAAGTGTGCATCATTGGTATGGAAACAATGCCCGTGGAAACTGGCACACAGTTCTAACAGCGTTGTTCTGAAAGCATATGCACATGTAAATGCCCGCAGCTATTGGGAGAGCTTTCATCTAGTAAGAATAAAATTGTTTCATGAGCTTGTTTCAGGTGGGGTTTCGCTCTAGCCCAGGCTGACCTGGAATTCACTGTTGATGGCAACCCTCCTACCTCTGCCTCCTGAGTGCTGGCATGAAAGGCATACACCACCATGCCCGGTGTCATTAGAGAATCTATTAATGTGTGTTCATGGAAGATTAACATGTAGGTCAGAAATGGTGGTGAGGAAGAGGTAGGAGGACCATCAAGAGTTCAAGGCCACCCTGAGACTACATAGTGAATTCCAGGTTAGCTTGGGGCTATAGTGAAACTCTACCTTGAAAAAACAATATATATATATATATGTGTGTGTGTGTGTGTGTGTATGTATGTGTGTAATAATATATATATATATATATATATAATATATATATATAATATATTATATATAATTATATAATTTTTTGGTTATATATATGTCTTATATATTATATATATAATTTTTTGGTTATATATAATATATATATATATAATATATGTGTGTATATATATATATATATATATATATATATATATATATATATATATATATATATATAGAGAGAGAGAGAGAGAGAGAGAGAGAGAGGTTGAGATTTGTTTACCAAGTGAAAAATCAAGTGTGGCGGAAAGGGGACCTTTCTCTATGGGAGGAGAGTGCTGCCCACATTCAGGCTGGGTCTTCCCTCCTTGTTAGAACCTCTCTGAAAATGACCTCTTGGAAACACCCAGAATTGTGTCTCCTGGGTGACTCCAGTCAAGGCAGCAGTGAAGAATACCCATCATGCCTCTCTCTGTGGAGCCTTCTCTCAGAGGCCATTCCTTCAGCCTCCCTTCAAAGGCATCCCCGTCCTTATGCTGCATTCCAGGAATACATCTAACCCCAGGTGACTTTCTCTCCTAGACTTAAAAAGTTTACCACTGGAGCCAGGCATGGTGGCTCACGCCTTTAATCCCAGCACTCAGGAGGCAGAGGTAGGAAGATCGCCATAAGTTCAAGGTCAACCTGAGACTAGAGTGAATTCCAAGTCAGCCAGGGCTAGACTGAGACCCTACCTCAAAAAAAAAAAAAAAAAAAAAGTTCACCACTGGGCTGGAGGGATGGCTTAGCAGTTAAGGCATTTGCCTGCAAAGCCAAAGGACCCAGGTTTGATTCCCTAGGACCCATATTAGCCAGATGTACAAGGGGTGGGGGGGCGCACACATCTGGAGTTCATTTGCAGTAGGTGGAGGCCCTGGAGCGCCCATTCTCTCTCCCTCCCCCCTCCCTCCCTCTTTCTCTGTCAAATAAATAAAAGTTCACCATTATAGCCACATCACTTCCCTTCACGCCCTACAATTTACATTACAGCATTTCATTCACTCGGCCCTCTTCAGACCCCAGGACCATAGCAACCTTGCACGCTGATTATCTGTGGTAACCCAGGCACATTGTTTCCTTTTTAATCATTCCTTACCACCTTTGGCTTTGAAATCATCATCACCAGACCTTCTGGACTTCCACCTTCCTGGGGTTTTCCATATGTGGTGTTTGCCTTAGTCTCTGTCTTAGCTCCCTTTCTCTAGAAAAATCGAGCCAAAGGAAAGCTTTCACACTCATGTTCTCTGGGCGTTTACAATCCCAGAACAGAAAAGGGAAGTGGAAAAGAGGAATGAAGACAAGGAATTAGAGAAAGCAATTACAGAGGCCTGTGCTCCCGGGCTGGCCACAGCCTCATTAGAAAACCTTGCCCATTTCTTAGCGACTATATGTCCTGGAAAAAGCTATGTGGAATGATGGTGGCCCGAGCAGTGAAAGGGGGAAAGGAAAGGAATAAAGAGAAGGTATTTGCTTGCTGTCTTTTTTTCTACTGAGTCTTTCTTCCTGGCCGGTGCTCACCAGACAAGGATGACCCCCATACTTCAGCCTTTGGTTGTTTTGGCCTCTGGGCAGAAGCTATGGAGGTGGATATAGTTGGGTTTGATCCTTGTGCTGGAGCCACTTTGAATTTCATGGCAGCAGACATGATGGGGACCATGCTGAGGTCAGGCCTGATCCCTCACACCTAACATGACAAGCTGCAGGATCACAGTAGCAGCCACCCTTCCCATAGAGCAGCTGGCTTAGAACGGTGCTGGGGGGTGAGGCAAGGGTGGCCAAGTGAATTTGGGGAGCCCCATAAGCAGAACCAATAGAGCCTCTGATTCGAATTGGTGTTTTCCCAATATGTTTAGCTTGCCCGTGTTAAGCTTCCATCCTACCACACGTATTCTCCCCTAGTCTCACCCAGTCCACCCAGTACCTGCCCATCCCGGGGCTCATGGTTTACAGCCTGCTGGGTGACAGAGGTGCCAAAAGTCCTTTACTAGGTTCCCTGGATCCCTTCCCTCCCACCTCCCCTCGGAGAGCACCACGAAACAGCTGCACATCTCTTTGAAAGCAAGAAAGAAAATTAGACATTCAGAGCAGTGGGGAGATCGCTCCGGCTCATGGAGAGTTTGGCTCCTGTGTGATTGATACTGGACGCTGTTGCAGCTAAAAACGGATGTGAGTCAGGGGCCAAGCAAACTAAAGCTGACAAATGGCCTTCACCCACATCTTGCAAAGAGGAAAGCACGCTCCACGTCCCGCCCCATCCCCAAGATAAAAACATCAAACCCCCTAGGAGAGGATATGCAAAACGAGACTGTGTATATCTAATTTGACAAAGGGTTATTTAAAAATAAATTGCTCTAAGGCAAAGCACAGAGCAAGAGAGTCCTGTTGGGCTTTGGCCAGCTCTTTATTACTGCTGTGTGCTGGCCGGAGCAGGACCAGAGAAAACAGAAGCCTCACCTCCAGAAACCACACCTCGTGCTTTCCTGTTTTGGAGTCTTGTTGAGATAAATCTCACATCCCGTGCCACTCACCCATTTCAAAGCCACAACATCAGCGCATGCCTGTATTCTCCATACTCAGGAGGCTAAGGTAGGAGGATCTTAAGTGATAGGCCAGCCTGGATACAAGTTTCTGTCAAAAGATAACAGCCCGGCGTGGTGGCACACGCCTTTCATCCCAGCACTCGGGAGGCAGAGGCAGGAGGATCACTGTGAGTTCGAGGCCACCCTGAAAATACAGAGTGAATTCCAGGTCAGCCTGAGCTAGAGTGAGACCCTACCTCGAAAAGCCAAATAATAATAATAATAATAATAATAATAATAATAATAATAATAAAGAGAGAGGACAACAAACATAGAATATTTTCATCTCCTCAATAAGAAATCTTGTGCCCATTTTCTGTTACCGTTCCCATCTCATTGTTGGCACAAAGCACCCGACCAAGAACAGCTTGTGGGAGGAGAAAAGGGGTTTATTTTGGCTTACAGACTCAAGGAGAGATGCCATGGTGAAGGGGAAAACATGGCATGAGCAGAGGCTGGACATCACCTCCTGACCAACATAAGGTGGACAACAGTAAGCAGGAGAGTGTGCCAAACTAACAGTGGCAAGCTAGGACTGATAAACCATCAAAGTCCAGCCCCCTAACCCTTCCGCCCAGCAACACACTCTCTCCATCAAAGGTCCACCTCCCAAATTACCATCAGCTGAGGGTCAGCATTCAGAACACATGAGTGATTTGATTCAGGTGTCCCTCATAAACTTAGGTGTGCTGAATGCTAGGTTCCCAGCTGATGGAGATTTGGGAATTAATGCCTCCTGGAGGCAGTGTATTGTTGGGGGTGGGCTTATGGGTGTTGTAGTCAGCTCCACCTTGCTCACGTTTGGCACACTCTCCTGTTGCTGTTGCCCACCCTCTGCTCATGCCATTGTTTTCCCCTGCCACCTTGGAGCTTCCCCTTTGAGCCTGTAAGCCAAAATAAACCCTTTTATAACCCCCCACAAGCCGTTCTTGGTCAGGTGTCTCCTGCCAGCAACGCAAACCTGACTGCCACAGACACCCAGTTCAAACCACCACACGCGTATTAGCAGCTGTTCCACATCCTACCATCAACGCTAGTGGGCAATCATGAAATTGCTTTCTGCTTCTGCATTTGTCTGTTCTGGACATTTCATATAAACGGAATCATACAAAAGGTGACTTTCAGGCTGGAGAGGTGGCTTAGTGGTTAAGGCACCTGCCTGTGAAGTCTAAGAACCCGGTTCCAATCTCCAGGTCCCACGTTTAGCCAGATGCAAAAGTGATGCAAGGGCACAATGCCGCACTTGACCACAAGGGGGAGCACGTGTCTGGAGTTCGTTCACAGTGGCTAAGAGGCTGCTAGCGAGCCCATTCTCTGTCTCTCTCTCTCTCTCTCTCTCTTTCTCTCCCAAATTAAAAAATAAATAAATGGGGCTGGAGAGATGGCTTCATGGTTAAGCGCTTGCCTGTGAAGCCTAAGGACCCCGGCTCGAGGCTCTATTCTCTAGGACCCACGTTAGCCAGAAGCACAAGGGGGCACACGCATCTGGAGTTCGTTTGCAGTGGCTGGAGGCCCTGGTGTACCCGTTCTCTCTCTCTCTCTCTCTCTCTCTCTACCTATTTCTGTATCTCTCTCTCTCTCAAATAAATAAATAATAAAACATTTTTTAAAAAAAGAAAGAGAAATAAATAAATAAATAAGGTGACTTTCTATGACTGGTTTCTTTTTCTTAGCATGTCCTTGAGGTTCACCCACATTATAGCATGTGTCAGTACTTCCCTTGTTTTTCTTTGTTGGGGATTGAGCATTATGCATGCTAGGCAAGCACTCGATCACTATTTATTGTTATTGCTGAATCTATTGTATGCATGTAGATAACTGTACCTTGTTAACCATCGGTTCGTGGACACTGGGTTGTTTTGGTTTTGTGTGACTATTATGAATTATTCTTCCATGAGCGTTCATGTCCTCCTTGAGCATTCATGTGTACAGTTTTGTACAGATTATTTATCTCTCTTGGCATATGCCCAAAGACTGGAATTAATGGGACTTTATGCTTAACCTTTTGAACAAAGACAAACTTTCCTCCACAGTTCTCCACATCCTACATTTTTTGCCAGTAATAGATACAGGTTACAAATTTTCCATATCATCACCAACATTTGCTGTTACCTATATTTTTCCTCTATTCATTCTAGTGAGAACAAAGTAGCTTTGCATTGGGATTTTAATTCGCATTTCTGTCATAGATAATACTGTTGATTAACTTTTTATGTGTTTATTGATTATTTGTGTACCTCCTTTGAAGAGATGTCTGGCTGCTTGTTAATCAGGTTATTTTTTTTTAAATATTTCATTAGTATTTATTTGCTTGAGAGAGAGAAAGAGAATGTATGTGCCAGGACCTCCAGCCACTGCCAACGAACTCCAGATGCATGCACCACCTTGTTCATCTGGCTTACATGGGTCCTGGGGAATCAAACTTGGCTCCTTTGGCTGTGCAGGAAAATGCCTTAACCACTAAGCCATTTCTCCACCCTCAGGTTATCTTTCTACATTGTAGAAGTTCTTTGCATATTCTACATATATAAGCTTTTCATCAGATGTGATTTTGGAGAACTTTATCCCATTCTCTGAGTTCTCATTTCACTTTCTAGAAGCACATTTTTTATTGCGGTTATATTCAGTTTATCATTTTTCTTTTGCTGTGTGAGTTCTTGTGTTATATTTAATAAATTATTAACTAATATAGGCTCACAAATATTTATGTCTATGTTTTCCTTCTAAATGTTAAGCTTGGTATTATCATTGTGTAATCCCAACCCTCAGGAAGCTGAGGCAGAAAGGTTACAAGTTCAAAGCCAGCCTGGGCTACATATGAAGACTCTGTCCCCAAAAAAGGTAAAAGGGAGAGAAAAAGTGAGATGAATAATTTTAGCTGAGACAGTTCTGCAGTCTAGTAATACAGAATGCATTTTCTATGGAATGTGCTAGAGAGCTAAAATGATTATTTTGCTTGTCAATATCCAGTTATCCCAACACCATTTGTTGGGAAAATTCCTTCCACATTTAATTTTCTTACCACATTATCATAACTATTTGGCAACAGATATAAGGATTCTACTATAGAGATGTATTGACCAATTTTAATCCATTCATCTATATGTCTGCCATACCATTACCACACACTCTTGCATACTGTAGCATTGAAAATTGTGAAATTTGGAAATGTGGGTACTCTTGGTTTCCCATTCTCGAGATTGTTTGGCTATTCTGGGCCCCTGGTGTTTTCTTATAGGTTTGAAAATGATAGTGTCAATTCCTGCGAAAAGTTGGCTAAGGTTTTGATAGGGATTGTGTTGATCAATTTAAGGAATATTGTCACCTTACCAGCACTAAACCTTCCAATCTATGAATATAGGAGTATTTCCATTTATTTAGGTGTTTTTAAATTTATTTCAACAATGCTCTATTTTTGTACAGTGTAAGTTTTATACTTTTATTAAATTTATCCCTAAGTATTTTAATTTCTGTGATACAATTATAAATGTTGACGTTGGCTTATCTTCATTTTCTGTACATTCACTACAATTATAGAGAAACACTTTTTTTTTTTTTTTCATGACTGTTGTAATGGGTGAGAGTAATGAAGCAGAAGAGAGAGACAGAGTAATGGAGAGAGAGGGAGAAGCTTTTAAAAAAAAAAAAAGAATGATGGGGTGGGTGGCACCTCCACAGATAAGCAACCCTGCCTCACTCAGGCAAGGGGATTGGGTATCATCACAAGGACACATACATGAGCAGACACCACACATACCTCAGGTTAAAAATAAAATAATTCCACTTGATCGTAATCTGACTTGTATGTAATAAAAAGGAAAATTTCACAGACACAGCCAGGGAGGAAGTGATGTGCATACTGGACTTGGGCTGGCACATGCCAAGAGAAAAGAGAGTAGGGAGAGAGAAGTGTTGAGCAGGGCCTGCTCTCCTGCCCTGCCTTCACAGTCTCCTCAGTCATTTAGTCCTCAGCACTACTATTTCACCACACATTGATGGTACACTGTTGTCGCAGCCCTAGAAAGCATGCATCACGTCTAATGTATGTTACTGGATTTGATTTGGAGGATTTGATTTGATGTGGAGGATTTTTAAATATGTATCGATAACAAATGTTGACCTATAGTTTTCCTCGCTCGTGTGATGTGTTTGCTTGGATTAAATTCTTAGTGTCTCTCGAAGCTTCCCATAAGCTTCCCCGACACTGTGGCAGAAACTACTTCAGATTCATAATGATTTACACTCCTACTGACACATAGAAGTGTCACCCTTATAACTCTACCCCTGATACTTTTTTTTTATAAAATATTTTATTTTTCTTTATTTATTTGAAAGAGGCAGACAGAGGGACGCAGAAGGAGAGAGAGAGAGAGAGAATGGGCTCGCCAGGGCCTCCATCCTCTGTAAACAAACTCCAGACGCATGTGCCAGCTTGTGCATCTGGTTTACGTGGGTCCTGGGAATTGAACCTAGGTCCTTTGGCTTTGTAGGCAAGTGCCTTAACCGCTAAGCCATCTCTCCAACCCCTACCCTGGATACTTTTTGTACTACTGTTTTGTTATATCATTATATGATTGCTTTATGTATTACAAACCTAATACACTGACACAATTATTTTATATCCATCCAGAAAACTAAGAAAGTTATACACACACACACACACACACACACACACACACACTGGAGAGGTTTTTTGTTTTGTTTTGGTTTTGGTTTTGTTTTGCGAGGTAGGGTCTCACTCTAGCTCAGCCTGACCTGGAATTCACTACGTAGTCTCAGGGTGGCCTCGAACTCATGACGATCCTCCTACCTCTGCCTCCCAAGTGCTGGGATTAAAGGCAAGAGACTTTGTGTTATATTAACTTTTTGTCCAGCATTTCTGGTTCTTTTCGTTGTACCTTATTTTCTAAACAAAGAGGGTCTACTGAAGTCTTTGATGGACAAAAGGAAACGGGAGGCATAGGAACATAAGAAGGGATATTCCTAGGTCAATGGGCCTGGAAAATGGGTCCATTAATTGGGTGTGGGGGCAAGACAGAAGTCAGGCACGGGTACAAATGAACGCGGGGGCGGGGGTTGGTTTTATTCTGCCTCGGTTGCTGGGGCTGGAGTATCAAAATCAGGGTGATTGGGCACTGACTCACACAGGAGAACAGAGGGCTACGTTGATCAGGACTCGTGGTGAGCTGAGGTCAATCTGGGGATGGACCCTAGAGGGGAATGATGCCTGGTCATCTGATATGAGGGACTCAGAGGGAGGACATTTCCCATGGCCAGCCTCTGTGGAGAGTGTGATGATGCCTAGTAAGTAAAGCCCACGGTGATGAGAGCTAATTGCCAAGCCATTGTGTGTGAATAGCAAAGGGCAGGGGGCTTTCCCAATGCACGTGTCCCTGCAGCTGTCACGGATGGGGTTACAGACCCAGGGAGGGAACGCAGAATTCCCCCTTCCCTTTCCCAGAGCAGATGACCTTTCAGAAATTAAACAAATCCACTCTGTGTCCTGAGAGGAAGCAGGTTTGACTGCCTTGGTTCAATGGCTCTATTGTTTCCGGTGAATCCAGGTGAGCCCATGGCTCATAGTCTCTCCAGGAGGTTTTGTCTGTGAATTTTCCTCCAGAGTAATTTTGTAAGATCTGGATTAGCCCTGTCACTAGAGGACATGAAGAAAGGACAGCAGAAAGGACAAAGTGCATTCTCCTTTAAGTGCAGCAACAGCAGTGGTGTCCGGGATATGTGCTGTGGCTCTTCCTTCCATACCAGCGGGAGGTAACGGAGGCCTGACTGTAGCGGTTGTGGGTACCATTGACTCATAGGCGAGGCCCACGGAGGTCAGAACGGAGGGTCACCAGTAACCGACAAGCTAGTATTGGAAAGTTTAAAAACTCATCAAAGACAAAATCAACATGAAAATTAGGGAGAAGAACACTTTCTTTTTCAAAAGAAGGAAAATGTGCCTGCCATACTAAAAAATGCAATTTAGCACTTTTTGGTATTATTTTTGTCTTGTCCCCTTTGATCTCAAGCACCTTGGAAAATCATATGGATTTTTTAAGTTGATTTTCCTAAACCATCTGGCACAGTTTCATCTCATTTACAAATATTTTTTTCTTCCTTTTCCTTTCTTATCTTATATATTTTTATTTCTCTTTTCCAATGACATTGATTTCTATTGTCTAAAAAAAATTAAATAATAATGGTAATAATATGTGCCCGTACTTTGTTTGTGATTTTAATGGGATTCAGTATTTCACTGTATAGTTCTAGTCTTTCAAATGATGTATTTATAGTTTTCATGTTAAGAAAATGATTAACATTTTATTGATAGACTTTTTAAAAAATGTATCAAATGTTATTTAACATAGATTCAAGTTGTATTATGTAATACTATCTTGGTATTTTTAAATATATTTTATTTATTTATTTATTTATTTATTTATTTATTTATTTATTTATTTATTTATTTATTTTTTGGTTTGTCGAGGTAGGTCTCACTCTGGCCCAGGCTGACCTGGAATTAACTATGTAGTCTCAGGGTGGCCTTGAACTCACAGCGATCCTCCTATCTCTGCCTCCCGAGTGCTGGGATTAAAGGCGTGCGCCACCACGCCCAGCTATTTATTTATTTGAGAAAGAGGCAGAGAGAGAGAGAATGGGCATGCCAGGGCCTCCAGCCACTGCAAATGAACTCCAGATGCATGCGCCACTTTGTGCATCTGGCTTACATGGGTCCTGGAGAGTCCTTTGGCTTTGAAGGCAAATGCCTTAACCACTAAGCCATCTCTTCAGCCCTATCTTTGTACTCTTGGTATGAGTTTTGCCTAATCATGATATATATTTAACCAATTACTAATAGTTACTGGCTAATATTTTATATATTGTGTTTTGGGATAAAAACTATTCTAAGTTTGAGTTTTAAAGATTTTGGAGGCTTTTCTTTCTATTCTCTAGAATCATTTAAATAATATTAGGTTATGTGTTCCTTAAAAAGATATGGGAGAATTTGGGCTAAAGAGATAGCTCAGCAGTTAAGGTGCTTGCCTGCAAAGATTAACGTCCCAGGTTCAATTCCCCAGAACCCACTTAAAGCCCGATGCACAATATGGCCCATTTATCTGGAGTTTGCTTGCAGTGACTGCCAGCCCTGGCACACACATTCTCTCTGTCTCTCTTCTATCTCTCTTTTCTTGCAAATAAATAAATAAAAACATTTTTAAAACAATAGAAAAAAGAAGGCTGGAGAGATGGTTAAGATGCTTGCCTGCAAAGAAATCATGTTTGAATTTCCCAGTCCCACATAGCCAGACACACAGTGACACAAGCATGCAATGTCACACATACACCACAAGGGGGCCCACACATCTGGAATTCATTTGCAGTGGCTGAAGACCCTGGCGCACCCATTCTCTCTCCCTCTCTCTCTCTCTCTCTCTCTGCCTCTTTCTCTCAAAAACAAACAAACAAAAAAAACAGAAAAAAGATAGGGGAGAATGCATTTGTAAAATTTTCTGTCAATCAGTTTGTATTTTGTTCTTTTGAGGTTAGTTTTAATAATTTGTATTTTCCCAGATAAACATCTACTTCATATATAACCAGCCTCTGTCTTTATGGCTTTTGCATTTGTGAATTCAATGAACCACAGGTCCAAAATGTTTGAAAAAAAATTCATCTGTACTAAACACGTACAGACTTATTGGCACCGTTCCTAAACAACATAGCAGAATAACTACTGACATAATATTTACATTATATTTGGCATTATGGGCAATCCAGAGATGATTTAAAGTCTATAGGTTAGATGCCAATACTGAGCGTTTTATTCTAGGAACTTCAGCAGCCCCAACTATTGATACCCACGGAGGCCCTGAAACCAAATACAGAATGACAACTCCATCACAAGGCAAGTGTTATCTTCCTGACTGATCTTGTCAGAAGTATCCCTTTTCTCCGCATTCATATTTCATGTCTTTGGCATGTCTTCTTTTTCATTGTTTGATTAGTTTAAATATGTACCCTTTTATTTTTCCATAAGAGTATTTTCTAGGTCTTTTTTTTTTTTTTTTTTTTTTTTTTTTTTTTTTTTTTTTTTTTGGTTTTGCGAGGTAGGGTTTCACTCTGGTCCAGGCTGACCTGAAATTCACTGTGTAGTCTCAGAGTGGTCCCGAACTCTCAGCGATCCTCCTACCTCTGCCTCCCGAGTGCTGGGATTAAAGGCGTGCACCACCACGCCCGGCTTTTCTAGGATATTCTTAAGGCTCCTTCAGTTCTCTCCTTTTTTTTTTTTTATTACAGACATACGTCATGTGTTGGTACCTCTTTTCCGTCATCCCTGTCCCCATTCCACGGGGAGGGCTCCTCGGTGGAGTTGTAGGTATTGCTGATGGGGTTGTGAGTTATGCATTGTGGGGGCAGCAGTCAGTTGTTGGGGGGAGGCAATGCCTCTGGGCATGACATCCTAACCTCTGGCTCTTACAATCTTTCTGCCCCCTCTTGTGCAAAATTCCCTGAGCCCTGGTGGGTGTGTTTTAAGTCAGCTGTCTTTTCTAATTAATTGTGGCTATTATAACATTACTAGTTATCACTGTTCTTTAGGTTAATATAATATTTTTCTAACTTGTTGAATACTTACCACTTGTCTTTCATTGGTCAGAGCTGTATTAAATAGATTTTTGTTGTTGTTGTTTTTCAAGGTAGGGTTTCACTCTAGCCCAGGCTGACCTGGAATTCACTATGTAGT
Organism: Orientallactaga sibirica; assembly: GCA_036365145.1. Taxonomy (NCBI): domain Eukaryota; kingdom Metazoa; phylum Chordata; class Mammalia; order Rodentia; family Dipodidae; genus Orientallactaga; species Orientallactaga sibirica. Next base: position 3,361,263 of record JAEOAD010001893.1, on the reverse strand, counting down.
CTCAGGGTGGCCTCGAACTCATGGCGATCCTCCTACCTCTGCCTCCTGAGTGATGGGATTAAAGGCGTGCGCCACCACGCCCGGCTTTAAATAGCTTTTTGGTGTGCATGCCCCGTATCTATGCGTGTGCATGTAGAGGTGAGAGGAGAGCATCAAGTGCCCTTCTCTTTCATTCTTCCACACAAACCTGGATGATCTTTTGGTTTTTTTTTTTTTCTGTCAGACTGGCTGAACAGCAAGCTCTAACAATTCTCCACCCTCCTCCCCCTCACCCCCCCGCCCCGCATCAACCACAGGACTGGTGTTACAGGCATGTGTGGCCAGGGCCAGCTTTTTTTTTTTTATTTGCAGGCAGAGAAAGAGAAAGAGATAGAGAGGAGATAGAGAGAGAATGGGCACACCAGGGCCCCCAGCCACTCCAAACGACCTCCAGATGCATGCACCACTTTGTGCATCTGGCTTACATGGGTACTGGGGAATTGAACCTGGGTCCTTTGGCTTTGCAGGCAAACGCCTTCAACTGCTAAGCCATCCCTCCAGCCCTAGGCCAGCTTTTTACATGGGTGCTGGGGATCAAACTCATGCCCTCATGGTTTGCGCTGCAAGCGGCCTTACCAGCTTAGCCATCTCTCTAACTGGTTAAGTATTTTTAAGGAAACATTCCTGTGCTCTTTGAAGATCTGTATGTTTAAAATCATCTGCATATTCCCTTCATGCTTGAACTATACTTTGGCTGGAAATAAAATTCTTTAGTCAGAGTTTTCTTGAAGTTTTTCAATACAATGAACTTTTTACAATGCTGAACGTTGCTTTAATGAAGCCGAAAGCCACGCTGATTTCTTGCCCTCCTCCTTGAAGCGATTTGATTTTCTGTCCGAATGATGTTATCTTTGAAGCACAGTAACATTATTAGAGTATGTTCTAGCGCTGATTAACCCGCATTAGTTCTTCCTGGAAGATGGTGTGTTATTTAAATTTATGGATTCGAGTATGTTATTTCAGAAGCATCTTCTTGAATTATACTTTGAATTTTTTATGCCCTTGCCTGTTCTGTTGTCTTCTGAAAACTGTACAATTGAACCTTAACTCTTCCTTATGTCTCCCATGTACATGATTTTGTTCCATAATTCTTTAAAACTTGTTTTCCTTTTGCAACATTTTCTTGGGCCTGTCCTCCGATTCTTTAGCTTGTTCTTAGCACTGCTGGTGCCATTTCCATGACTTCCGTCTGCGATGGCACAACTTTTATACATCTTCTTGGGGTTCACTAGTTCAACTTTATCTCATGCTTTCTTTGCATTTCTTCCCTCAGTCCTTCTCTCTGTGATTGTATTCTTGATGCATAGAAGCTACTTCTTTGAATCCATATACAGTTCTTTGGTTCAAAACTTTAAAAAATTTTATTTTTACTTATTTATTTGAGAGAGAGAGAAAGAGAGAGGCACATATAGAATGAGAGAGAGAGAGAGGATGGTTACACTAGGCCTCTAGCCACTGCAAATGAACTCCAGATGCGTGTACTACCTTGTGCATCTGGCTTACGTGCATCTTGGGGAATCAAACCTGGGTCCTTTGGCTTTGAAGGCAAGCACCTTACACGCTAAGCCATCTTTCCAGCCCCCACACTTTTTAGCTGTTTTAGATTTTTTCCTGACATTTGCTAGATTTGTTTTCTTATCTCTTTTGTATTTTTCCTAAATTTATTTTGTTTCATAATTTTTAAAATGCTATATTGAAAGAGAACTCACATGATCTATGATTTACCTACTTAAAGTACACAGTTTAATACTTATAAAAGATATTTACAGAGTTGTAAAACTGTTTCTTATTTTTTTAATATTTTAAAATATTTTTATTAATGATTGGCAAGGAAAGAGAGAGAGAGAGAAATAGATGCACCAGGACCTCCTGCCACTGCAACCAAATTCCAGATGCATGTGCCACTCTGTGCATCTGGCTATATGTGAACACAATGGGCAATTGAACCCAGGTCATTAGGCCTTGCAAGCAACCAACCTTAACCCCTGAGCTCTCTCTCCAGCCCGTGCTTTTCATTTTTGTTAACATGGAGTTTTTCTACACAGACTCTTGAGGAAAGGAAATGTTGGAGAGATGGCTGAGAGTTTGGACATCTGAGTCAACAGGAGAGTGTAACTCACAGGGAAGTTCTGTGTAAAGTAAATTGGAATGTCTCACGCATGTACATTCACCCTGTACATTTTGTTTGATTTGGTAGTTTCAGGGCCACCCAATAACTTTAGTTTATCTAATCGCTCCAAAATGTTCCATCCAAGAATGTTCTAGCTATGTCATTTCAAAAGGGAATTAGAGAGAGTTTTTAGCCAGGCTATGTGTCTTGGCCTTTTTTGCAAATATGAACTGTTGCTTTCTTTCTCAGGGGAAATCACCAGCCTAGAAAATAGCACACTGTTAACTACTTGAGATCTGAAGCCCTGGCCATCATGTGTTAGCATCCTTTCTCTCATGAGCCTACCCTTCTCTTTTTTAAATATTTTACTTTTTATTTTTATTTATTTATTTATTTTTTTGGTTTTTTGAGATAAGGTCTCACTCTAGCCTAGGCTGATCTGGAATTCACTCTGTATTCTCAGGGTGGCCTCAAACTCATGATGATCCTCCTACCTCTGCCTCCCGAGTGCTGGGATTAAAGGCGTGCATCACCATGCCTGGATAAATATTTTATTTTTATATATGTATTTATTTGAGAGAGAGAGAGAGAGGGAGGGAGAGAATGGGCATGCCAGGGCCTCCAGCCATTGCAAATGAACTCCAGATGCGTGCACCTGGCTGATGTGGGTCCTGGGAAATCAAACAGAGGTCCTTTGGCTTTGTAGGCAAGCACATTAACCACTAAGCCATCTCTCCAGCCCCTAACCTTCTCTTTATAAATATTAATGCCAGGTTTATTGTGTTTCTTGGCTTTCCCTGGAGGAGGTTTTTATTACTATTATTTCTAGTTGTTTTTAAAAAGACGCGGTCTGAGATTTCATTACTACCCCATCTTAAATAAAAACTGATAGGGCTGGGGATGTGGCTCAGATGGTAGAGTACCTGCCTGGTATGCACAAAGCCCTGGGTTCAGTCCCTAGCAACATATAAACTGGGCACAGTGGCACACCTGAAATGACAGCACTCAACAGAAGGATGAAAAGTTCAAAGTCACCCTTAACTATATAGTGAGCTTGAGGTCAGCCTTGGATATACAAGACCCAGTTTCAAACTGAATAAATAAATTGACAACCTTATTATTCGTTTAGTTTTCCTCTTGGTTATTTCTCATGTTTATTTACTTATTTTATTTGCAAACAGAGACAGACAGACAGACAGAGAATAGACATGCCAGGGCCCCCAGCCACTTCATACAAAGTCCAGATGCATCTGCCTCTCTGTGCATCTGGCTTTACATGGGTACTGGGGAATTGAACTTGAATCGTTAGGTTTTGCAGGCAAGCACTTTTACCACTGATCAATCTCTCTAGCCCTATTTCTCATATTTTAACTATATACTTAAGCCTCTATTTCTTGCCCACCAACTTGAAACTGCACACACTTATATAAAAACTTGTCAAATCCACAGTTTCTTCTGTCTTCCTTTTTGAATTTTGTACTTCAACCTCTGCAAGCATTCTATCATTTTTACATTGAAATCTAAGGCAATTTTTGTTCTCTGTGCTTTTCATTCTAAAAGTTGATGTTTTCTTAAACTGGGAAAATAGCATTTCGTTAAATTATTATGGATTATGCGTATATAGTGAACTATATCTTCAAATAATGTTATTGGAAACTCAGAGACAGAAACAAAATCCTACACCAGTTACTGTTAAAGTAGATATTTCAAGTGTCACTGTGTCTTTTTAAATCCTCTGAAAAAAAGCATTTTAGTTTTTCAGATGTCTTATACAGTGTTCTCCACCTCAGGCTTTTAATTACGTTCGATTCTCTTGGGACATTTATATCAGGTACGTTACTTATACTATATAACACCCATTTGACATAATATTAAAGCATCCATCTCCTTTACCATAGTACATTTTAACAAAATCCAGTTTTCTTTTAGAAGGTGGACGTAAAGTGGGTCAGTTGGAATGAACCACTTTTAAAACCTACAGCTTAACTGTTACGCTGAATTTTTTTTCATTTTTAAATTGTGCCCACAGGTAGGTGTCACTATCCCTTGAAGCTTCAGGGTTTTTTTTTTTTTTTGGTTGCTGTTGTTGTCATTTTTTTGGTTGCATTTCCTTTTGTTGTTGTTTAACTAAAATAGATTCTTCACATTTTTTTAAAACATGTACATGGGCTGTAAGTGCTTTGAAACTTGCACGTTTGAAAATATCACTAACCTTAGCCGGGGTGTGGTGGTGCACGCCTTTAATCCCAGCACTTGAGAGGCAGAGGTAGGAGGATCGCCATGAGTTCAAGGCACCCTGAGACTACATAGTGGATTCCAGGTCAGCCTGGGCTAGAGTGAGACCCTACCTTGAAAAACCAAAAAAAAAAAAAAAAAAAAAAAAAAAAAAGAAAAGAAAATATCACTAGCCTTTCCTCTCACATGATCCTAGTCTAGCTGAGCATAAAATTCTAGGACAAAAGTAAATGTGTCCAAAAACTTTTAAATTTTGCTCTACTATGTTTTAGAAAATTAAAATTATGTGACTGTAAAATCTATTGTTATTTTGATTCTTATTCTGCTATCATTGATAAACCTTTGCTGAGTAATAATCAACATACTGCAAATTAAATGTTTAATGTGTATGATTCAATAACATTAACGTTGTATACACACATAAAAACCATCCTTTTCACCAGTTTGCTTCACTCTGCATATCTTCTAATATGTTTTCATTCAACCCTCTTTCTTTTTTATTTATTTATTTATTTTTCGTTTTTCGAGGTAGGGTCTCACTCTAGTCCACACTGGAACTCACTCTGTAATCTCAGGGTGGCCTTGAACACAAGGCGATCCTCCTACCTCTGCCTCCTAAGTGCTGGGATTAAAGGCGTGCGCCACCACACCTGGCACAACCCTCTTTTTTTAATGTCCTTTCAGTTCTTGATTTGAATGAAGTTTTTATTTCAACAACTATATTTTCTGTTCAAATACTTATCTCTGATTCTTTTTTTAAAAGCTCACTTAATCTTATTTTTATTTATTAATTTGAGGGAGAGGAAGAGGCAGACACAGAGAGAGAGAGAGAGAGAGAGAGAAAAACAGATGGAGAGAGATGGACAGAATGAGCGTGCCAGGGCCTCCAGCCACTGTAAATGAACTCCAGATGCATGCACTCTCTTGTGCATGTGGTTAACGTGGGTCCTGGAGAATCGAACCGGGATCCTTTGGCTTTGCAGGCAAATGCCTTAACCATTAAGCCATCTCTCCAGCCCTTACCTCTGACTCTTTCTGTCACTGATCACTCCAATACCAATATCATCCTGCGGGTGTGTTCTCCAGCGTGCTTGTAGTCCTTGCTTTCAGTCACTTGGTCCTAGCTCTTGTCACGTCTGAGTCCTTGGTTAGATAGCAAACACTAACGCATGAAAACCACAGAGATAAGGTGAGGCTCCGGTTAATGTTGTCTTTTTTTACAGAGCATATTTGCTGCTCTTTGCCCGGGAGTTAGAGCAGAGATGGATCACCTGAGGTCATGCTGGGGTGAGCTCACTTGAAGTGGGATTTCAGCCTGTTCCGTGTGTTCTGTTTCCCACGTACCCAGATAGCCCCCGGGCTGCTCTTGCAGAGCCTTAACTGGCCCTGTACACCAAGGCCCCTCCTCATTGGTACACCCTGACCATCTGATTGTGGACTCCCTCTTGAGAGTCTCTTGACAGATCTCATTGGATTCTCCGGGTCCAAGCTACTATGTTTCTTTACCTGAACAGTCAGACATCCTTGGGATTGCTGCCTGCTAAGTCCTATAAATAACCGCGGCTTAATTCCCACCTGAAGAAACTCTACAAAGAACACCACATGAATCTGAAGTAAGCAATGGACACAAAAATAATACACAAGAGCACAAATCAGTGAAACAGAAAAACAGCAGAGAAAATCAGTAAACCAAAAAATGATTATCTAAAGGCAGAAAAAGTAGAAGGTAAGTCTCTGAATGCTGGTTAGGGGGAGAGAAGTAGACAGTACGATTTTCCATCACCAGGAATGACAAACATAACATACATACTATCAATTCATATTCAAAAATATTTTAAATAATAAATAAAGAATAAAAGAACAACATTTAGATGAACATGTTCTGGAATCACAAACTGCCACAGGTCATTCTAGGAGAAATAAATAGCTTGAACCACTGTGCTATGTCAAAGAGGTTGAATTTATACTTAAAACCTTCATACAACAAAAACTCTCTAGGCATACAAAAAAATTTTACCAAACCTTTAGGAAAAGCTACTTTTTTTTTCAGTAAAAATACTTCTAGAATATTGAAGAGGAGAATATTTACCAACTTATTCTATAAAGCCAGAATGACTACTCTGATAACAAATCAGAAAAATATGTGGATAAATATAATTAATATTGGCTGTCTAAAAACATTTATAATTGCTGGGTATGATGGTGCATGCCTTTAGCCTCAGCATTCGAGAGGCAGAGGTGGGAGGATCTCTGTGAGTTTGAGACCAGCCTAAGATTACACAGTGAATTTCAGGCCAGCCTGGGCTAGAGCAAGACCTTACCTCAAAAAATAAAATAAAGCAAACAAACAAAGAACACTTTTAATATTAGTTGGGCATGGTAGCATACTCCTTTAATCCCAGCCCTTGGCTATGGCAGGAGAATTATACGTTCAAGAAAAATTAAAATAAAAACACTTATCTTGAGATGTTTAAAACATGTAGAAATAAAGTTCTTGAAAATAGCATAAAAGTAGGAAAATAAAATATAAAAAGAACTAAAATATTCTGTAGTTTTTAGATTGGTAAAAATACAAATTTATGTCAGATCCTAATAAATCAAGATGCATGTTGAAAAGAAAACTAAGAAAACAATCATTTCATTAACTAATTAAAAGGGAAATGCAATGACAAAATATATTTAATGGTCTTATAACATGCAATAAAGGATAGTGAAGAAAGCACAGGACAGATGGGAAAATAGCAATAGGCAAGGAAGAGATTTACACCCTAAGATATCAGCGACTACTTCAAATATACTTTGATTACTGAGCAGAGATGATTCAAATGGGCTACAAAACAAACAAACAAAAAAAAAACAAAAAAAGAAAAGAAAGAAAGAAAGAAAGAAAGAAAGAAAGAAAGAAAGAAAGAAAGAGAAAGAAAGAAAGAAAGAAAGAAAGGAAGGAAGGAAGGAAGAAAGAAAAAGAAAGAGAAAGAAAAAAGAAAGAAAGAAAGAAAGAAAGAGAGAGAAAGAAAGAAAGGAAGAAAGGAAGGAAGAAAGAAAAGAAAGAGAAAGAAAAAAGAAAGAAAGAAAGAAAGAGAGAGAGAGAGAAAGAAAGAAAGAAAGGAAGGAAGGAAGGAAGAAAGAGAGAGAGAAAGAAAGTGAGCTGCAATGTCAGAGCAGAGAGAGAGAGAAGGAGACAGAGAATGAGCACACCAGGACCTCCAGATGAGCTCCAGATGCATGTGCCACTTTGTGCATCTGGCTTTACGTGGGTACTAGGGAATCAAACTTGGGTCATTAGGCTTTGCAGACAAGTGCCTTAACCACCAAGCCATCTTTCCAGCCTCCCCCCCCTCTTTTTTTTTGAGGTAGAGTCTCGCTCTAGCCTAGGCTGACCTATGCAGTCTCAAGGTGGCCTCGAACTCATGGCGATCCTCCTACCTCTGCCTCCAAAGTGCTGGGATTAAAGGTGTACACCACCATACCTGCCTTGGATAAGTTTTGGAATACTGAAAGAGTGCTCTTTTTTTTCTTCCTATTTTTATTGGTTTTTATTTACTTATTTGCAAGGAGCCAGAGAAAGGGTATGAACACATCAGGGTCTGTTGTCGCTGCAAACGAACTCCAGATGCATGCACTGCTCTGTGCATCTGGCTTTATGTGGGTCCTGGGGAGTTGAACCCTGGCCATCAGGCTGTGCAATCGAGCACCTTTAACTGCAAAGCCATCTCTCTAGCCCTTCTATTTCTTTTTTTACTTTTTATACTACGGTGGTTACAGAAGGACACATTTTAAGTTTCCTCTGCATTTTTTTCCTATCACTTTCTTTAGTGTAGATGAGGAATCTGCAAACTACAGCCCAAGAGTCACTTTAAACTGTTTGCATTACCTCTGACTCCATTCAGGCCTGAATATCATAATGCTTCGATATGTACCTGTTGGGGTCCCCCCTAGGGCCAGCCCAGGAGGGACCATAGGGTCTCCGCCAGGTAGGGGGTGAGAGGCGCGGAGTCACAACACAGACTCCGGGAGTTGGGTGGAAGCAGGCAGAGGGCGAGCTGCTGCAAACTTATTTATTCAAGGAAGTGTAGGGGGTTTAAAGGGCCAATCATTATATGGGGTGGTCCCCTTCTTGTGACCAATGACAGCCTGTCTCTGGGCAGATCATCTCGCAGCAGGTTGCTTGCGAGCATGGGACTGTAGCTATTGTCACACCAGGCCTGCGCAGGATGCCACGTCCACAGAAGCCACTTCCTGGTTTCTTCTAGCAGGCAGCCTGGTTAGGGCCCGACCTGCATTGTGCCACACATGTACCAAAATACACAAATGAGCTCTTCTGAGCAGAGTAGTACTGTATGTATGCCATTTCAGTTTCTCTTCAACTTCTATTTCCTTTCTAATACTTCTTTCTAAATTTATCCCAATATAATCTCCTTATGTTTAAACAAGTTATTGATCACCTTATCATATTTCTCAGAAACAAAATTTGCACATAAATTAAAATCGAATTGTTTGTAATTTGCTATAATCTATAAGTCTCCTAGGTCTTTGTTGTCCTTCTAAATGAGTTGCTACAATTATAAGCAGCATACAATTAAACTAAATAAAGGGGATACAGTTTGATAAATAATGATGACATTTATAAAGTAAAAGTTTATTGGAAAATTATCACTCAATTTTTAATTAGTTCACATAGCCATAGGTAAATGTGACTTATTTTCAGCATGAAGTAAACAGCATCAATTCTGTTCCTCTTTTCAGCTTTGATAGATAGAAGATCTAAGGACCCTTTTTCATATCATTAATAGACAAAGATAAAAGGAATTTTTTTAACGTCATGAAAGGCCTGGGCATCCTTTCAGGTTATATGCCAAGATTATACAGTGATAACACAAAATTATTTCTAATATCTATGGCTGGTAATTTGTTTAGGTCCCCCTTCAATCTGTTCAAAACCTTGAAAATCAGAACCTAGTCAACTCGCAAAAGATTTTGTTTACTAGTTTTTAGGCTATCTAGTTTCTCAATGTCAGGTAATTTTCACTCCCCCCCCAAAAAATATTTTCAATATTTTCTAAATTATTATAAATTATTACATTTAGAGGAGCTCTATTTTTTTTACAAATTTTGAAAAGGAATGGCATGATGTTGGCAATTGTACATTCACTCTGAACAAAAGATAATCACACTGGATTTCAGTTTTCTAGAACATCTTGAAATATCTTTAACAGGCACAAGACAGATGGACAGAGCTTGATACTCGACAAAGATAAGTTGGTAATTCACTTAATGGTTGAAAAGTGGCATGTTTATAAGTATGTGTCTGATATTAATAGAAAAAAATCAATATGAGAGATGGAGGAATTATCCTTAGTTAAATAAAATTGGTTTTGTAAAACTCATGATATTATGTTCTAGTAAATGTTTGGGAACATTCTATCCTACACCTGTACAGAGGTGGATAGTCTGTATTTCAGGAGGTAATTTAAGCTACATTGTAGATGGTAATGGCAAGAAGAAGGCACTGGACCATCAAAAAGTGGAACTTGGGCTGGAGGGATGGCTTAGCAGTTACGGTGCTTGTCTGCAAAGCCAAAGGACCCAGGTTTGATTCCCCAGGACCACGAGGGGATGCACACATCTGGAGTTCGTTTGCAGAGGCTGGAGGCCCTGGCACGCCCATTCTCTCTCTTTCTCTCTCTCCCTCTTTCTCTGTCAAATAAATAAATAAAAAGTGGAACTTGTAAAAAATGTGTTCATTGATGCAGCATGCATTATTTACAGTAGAATCTAGCACATAGTCCTACTAATATAATAACTGCATGGGGAAAAAGAATATTCGAGTGGCATGTGATTTACTAATGCCAATGAGAAGACATATGCCAAGGTAAATAAAATGGGAATAAATATGAGTTTATAGTATCCCATAACCTGTTGGCAAAAGCTAATGAAAATGTACTTACCAGTTTGAATAAATATTTAGTGCTAATTAAGATACATTTCCTGGACTGGAGAGACGGCTTAGCAATTAAGGCGCTTGTCTGTGGAGCCTAAGGACTCATGTTTGACACCCCAGGTTCCACATAAGCCAGATGCACAGTGACACAAGCGCACAAGGTCACATGTGCACAAGGGGGCGCACACATCTGGAGTTTGATTGCAGTGGCTGGAAGCCCTGGTGCATTAATTCTCTCACTTTCTCACTCTTACATAAAAAAAAGAAAAAAAGAGATATATTTCCTATATCCAGATGTAATATATACGCTGCAAGCACTTCTTTCTCTTCAAAGTCATTCAGATATGCTCCTGTTATAAATTCAGGAAGAGCAACTTATAAATGGATATATCACTTTAACACTCAAAATTCTTAGATTAGTGGTTGTGTAGACAAAATGATCTTGTCATAAATTAGTACTGTGCGTGCTCTCACAAGTTTCTCCCTTAGGGTCATATTCTTTAACAAGTTATGAATTAGGAGAGTTAAGATCTATAAACAATGTTTGTCAGCTTGTTTTTGCTGCCTCACTCTACAATGAGTTTAGAATGTGCTGTAACACAGACACATCACCACTTTAGTTCTTCTATTTAAAACAAATTGAATTTATGTTATTTATTTCAGAGAGAGAGAAACAGAGTCAGGGAGATAGAGAAAGAGAGAGAGAGGGGAAAAGAGAATGGGCACACCAAGGCCTTCAGCCACTGTAAACAAACTCCAGACACATGCGCCACCTTGTGCATCTGGCTTACTTGGGTCCTGGAGAATTGAACCTGTGTCCTTTGGCTTTGCAGGCAAACGCCTTAACTGCCAAGCTATTTCTCCAGTGCAATTTCTTTTATTTTTTTACAGAGCTGGTGATTAGACCCAGGTCCTTGTGTTTGCTAGGCAAATGTTCAACCACTGAGGTCAATCTCCAGCCCCAAGATTATCACTTTCTAACACCTTGCTTCAATCTGCTTTTTTCTTTTTCAGAGTTTGGCTTTCTCTCGAACATACCACGAAGAAGTTTAGTACAAAAGAAACAAGAACTGGGGCTGGAGAAATGGCTTAGCGGTTAAGGTGCATGCCTGCAAAGCCTAAGGACCTCGGTTCAATTCTCCAAGGCCCACGTAGACCACATGCACATGGTGGCGTATACATCTGGAGTTCATGTGCAGTGGCTGGGCTGGAGGCCCTGATGCGCCTATTCTTGCTCTCTTTCTCTGTCTCTGTCTCTAATAAATAAATAAATAAAACAAAATCTTTAAAAAAGAAAAGAAAAGAAAAGAAACAAGAACAGACCAAAGGCCAAAGGCCCAGGTGACCGTTAGATTTCTCAGACAATTCTTTCTTGGGTTCACTTTTTCCTCAGCTGGGTCAGCAGGGGTGGAGGGGAGTCCTCCCACTGGCATAGAACCAGCTACCCCAGAAGAGCCACCAGCAATTGACGGCAGGCAAGGTTCCCAAGGTTGACACCGGCCAGCCCTTTGCAAACGAGCAAGTCCAGACAGGATCAACAATTACGCCAGCTTGCTTAAGGCAGACAGTGAACTAACCCCACATGATGAGTTAAACAGCAGAGATGCAAGCAAGTGCCAGCTGAGGCCCACTGGGATTCAGAAGACCACCACAATGTCCTTTATTTTTACAGAGCTGGTGATTAGACCCAGGTCCTTGTGTTTGCTAGGCAAATGTTCAACCACTGAGGTCAATCTCCAGCCCCAAGATTATCACTTTCTAACACCTTGCTTCAATCTGCTTTTTTCTTTTTCAGAGTTTGGCTTTCTCTCGAACATACCACAAAGAAGTTTAGTACAAAAGAAACAAGAACGGGGGCTGGAGAAATGACTTCGCAGTTAAGGTGCATGCCTGCAAAGCCTAAGGACCTCGGTTCGATTCTCCAAGGCCCACGTAAGCCAGATGCACATGGTGGCATATGCATCTGGAGTTCATGTGCAGTGGCTGGGCTGGAGGCCCTGATGCGCCTATTCTCGCTCTCTTTCTCTGTCTCTGTCTCTAATAAATAAATAAAACAAAATCTTTAAAAAAGAAAAGAAAAGAAAAGAAACAAGAACAGACCAAAGGCCAAAGGCCCAGGTGACCGTTAGATTTCTCAGACAGTTCTTTCTTGGGTTCACTTTTTCCTCAGCTGGGTCAGCAGGGGTGGAGGGGAGTCCTCCCACTGGCATAGAACCAGCTACCCCAGAAGAGCCACCAGCAATCAATGGCAGGCAAGGTTCCCAAGGTCGACACCGGCCAGCCCTTTGCAAACGAGCAAGTCCAGACAGGATCAACAATTACGCCAGCTTGCTTAAGGCAGACAGTGAACTAACCCCACATGATGAGTTAAACAGCAGAGATGCAAGCAAGTGCCAGCTGAGGCCCACTGGGATTCCAGAAGACCACCACAATGTCCAGCTTTTAAAATATATATATTTCGTTTATTTATTTATTTATTTAAGAGAGAAAAAGAGGCAGAGACAGGAAAGAAGAGAGAGAATGGACAGGGCCTCCTGTCACTGCAAACGAACTCTAGACACATGCGCCCCCTTGTGCATCTGGCTAACATGGGTCCTGGGGAATTGAACTGGGATCCTTTGGCTTTGCAGGCAAACGCCTTAACCACTAAGCCATCCTTCCAGGCCCCATAATGTCCAGTTTTAATGTGGGGCCCAGGTGTCTGAACTCAAATACTCACTGTCTTGTTACGACAGTTGCTTTATCCTCTGAGCTATCTCCCCAGCCCCTGATTTATTTCAGCTGATAAGGCCAAACAGTTCTTTTAAGTCTCTCCACTCTCTCTCTCTCCCATTTCCTTTTTATTTTACTTGCAAGCAGAGAGCTAGGGAGAAGAGAGACAGACAGAGAGAACGGGCCTGCCAGGGCCTCCAGCTGCTGCAAATGAACCCCAGTTCATTGCGCCACTTTGTGCATCTGGCTTTACGTTAGGCCTGGGGAATTAAACCCAAGTCGTTAGGCTTTCCAGGCAAGTGCCTTAACCACTGAGTCGCCTCTCCAGCCACCCATTTTCTTCTTTTAAGATAATGATTTGAGAGAGAGCATGCAAGTGGAGGCAGAGAGAGAGAGAGAGAATGGGCACACCAGGGCCTCTAGCCACTACAAACGAATTCCAGATGCATGAGCCACCTTGCGCATCTGGCTTACGTGGGCCCTGGAGAATTGAACATGGGTCCTTAGGCTTTGCAGGCATGTGCCTGTACCGCTAAGCCATCTCTCCAGCCCATCTCCTTTCTTAGTATAGGTAGCTTCAGGGCTGGCACTACCAGGTGTCATGTACTCACTGAATGAAGTGAGGGTCTCTCCCCACAGAGGCCTTAACTTGCTAGGAAGATCCAAGCACGTTGGACACACTAAGGAAAGCCAATTGGAACAAAAATGTGTACCAGAAAAGATAAGACGTGCAGTCCTGCTGAAGGCTTGTGGTGCTTTATTAAAGGAGGTTTCGGGATAGAGAGACAGCTCAATGGTTAAAGGCACTTGCTTGCAAAGCCAGGGTTTAATTCCCCAGTATCTACAAAAAGCCAGATGCACAAGGTGGTGCATGCATCTGAAGTTCATTTGTAATGTGTGAGAGGTCCTGGCATGCCCATATTCATTCATATTCTCTCTGTCTCCTTGCACATAAATAAATAAAAATATGTTTCTAAATAAATAAAGGAAGGCTCCATCAACACTGGCAGCAATGAATCATGATGAAGAACAACCCACAAAACATCCCAGTCTCCATTACTTTCAATCAGGTCAATTTCTGGACAGAATACAGATGCAAATGGATACCCTTGAAACTCTCTACACTTGCATACCCCTTAGAAAATCTTTGCCCGAGGGCATGTGGAGTTTTTCATTATAGAAGATAATGTAGATTTATAACAATCAAGACATGAACATGAATAAAATAATGAAAGTTGAGAGGAGAAGGGATAAATGCACATTTCAAGTACAATAAATCTTTACAAGCTGAGAGGTAAAATGATATTTAATAATAGAAATAGAAATAGATTTTATATGATATTTAAATTTTGTGGAAGTAAAATGCACACATCAAAATACAGAAATTGAAAGTGTACATATCATTAAATTTCATAAAGAAAGCCTTCCTCTACTGTCTTTATAGCTGCCACACCTCCTTAAGAGCATCCACTCCTTTAATTTTAACTGGACATATTAGTTGGATCTTTCCTCATATGTCATACTGTAACGTTCACATACTATGATGTGTGTCTGGTTCCCTTTGCTCAATATTGTTTTCCAGATTCACTCATGTGGTTGCATGTAACTGTCGTTCTTTTATTATCGTATTATAGGCGGGAGACTCAATTATATGAGTATATCACAGTTTACCCGCTGGGCTATTGATGGCCGTGTGGGTCTGTTTTAGTGAATGAATACCATGAGTAATTCTGCTATAGATATTTTTGGTAAACATATTCTGCTTTTCTGTTGGGAAGAATTATTTGAAGGAAAAGTAAAGGTATTAATTAAAGGTTTGCAAAAATATTAACCATACCATATAAGTTGTGTATTCATTGATTTAATTTTTTAAAAGCATATCTATCAAAAGAAAATGGTGCGGGGGCCACTGGAGAGATGGCTTAGTGGTTAAGGTGCTTGCCCAGTTCAATTCTCCAGGTCCCACTGTAAGCCAGATGCACAAGGGGCGCATGCATCTGGAGTTTGTTTGCAGTGCTAGAGGCCCTGGCATGCCCATTCTCACTTTCTCTCTGTGTCTCTCGCCCCATCTGTCTCTAATAAATAAATTAAAATTAAAAAATCAAATGAAATAAGTGTTGCTGGTAAGGCTGTGGGAAAGAGGAACCCTCATTCACTGCTGGTGGGAGTGCAAACTTGTACAACCACTATGGGAATCGACATGGAGACTCCTGAAAAAGATGAAAATAAGCTACCAATCGACCCAGGTATTCCTCTATTGGGCATCTACCCTAAAGGCTCCACTCGTCACTACAGAGGTATTTGCTCAACCATGTTTATAGCTGCTCAATTCACAATAGCTAAGAACCGGAATCAACCCAGATGCCCACCGTCTGATTACTGAATAATGAAGATGTGGTGCATGTACACAATGGAATTCTACCCAGCAGTTAAGAAAAATAATACAATGAAATTTGTAGAAAAATGGACAGGCTTGGAACAGATCATAGTAAGCGAACTCACACAAGCACAGAAAGTCAAACATTGCATGTTCTCCCTCATCTGTGGTTCCTAACCTGGAACAGCTTGAGTTGCAGGCACACCTGACCAGCAACTTGAGGGTCAAATAATAGGAATGACCATTTTTTCAGGGAAGGGGTATTGGAGGGCGGGAGGAGATACACACAGAACTCAATCCAAAATGAATTTGTTCCACAGAAACCTTTCTCCTGGATAGCAGACTAAATGACAACACTCAACAGGAGCATGCAGGAACAATCTGTTAAGAGGAGCCCTGGACAGGGTGGAATGAAGCCTGACTCTAAAACATTTGGCTCTGGCTTGTAACTGACGCCCAGTACCAGAAATCAATTACAACCCTCCATGAGACCTACGAGGTCTCCAAAACAAGTCAGCCTTCTGTCAAAGCACTTGATTTCCTGCCTGAGGTAAAAGGTAAGACTCTATTGCTGAAGACACCACAAGCTGCCAACACAGAACATTGAGAGATCCACATGGAATCTGGAAGGAAGCCACTTCCCAGATGGTCTGCCCATGCAGTGCTGGAAAGTGCTACATGAGCTGCTAGGAGGAAAATGGCCAACAACCGTGAGTGCTAGCAGGGGCATTACTATACGAAAGCAGCCAGCCTGACAAGATGGACACGCCTGTGCAATAGTGGCACCCAGCCTAGGTGGGTAACCAATGGTTCTCTGATTGGCTAAGAGATCCACTCGGTGGAAAGGAACCCATAGCTGGAACTGGGAAGTGAGTCTGAATTCTATGGCAACCAAGATTCTGGACTCAAACAAGAAGCCCCCACTAATCTTTAGCCAAAAGAGAGAATACACCCATCAAAATCTCTCCTAATTAACAATGCTTATCCCACTGAACCAATGCTGACCTCAGTCTCCATTGGAGAATCTGAATCTGTTTTTCTTTTTCAGCATGCACTGAGAACTGAAGAGATGAAGCACCCATCGCACATCAGCCAGGACCCAGGTGAAATCACAGAGGAATTAATGAGATGATCAAGAGTGCTGCTTCCACGGCGAGCCTGACAACCAGCGCCAGGGTGATGCAGACACTGAGGACACTCAAAACTTATCACAGCAGAAATCCAGAAGCTGCTGAAAGCACAGAGCTAAAGGAGACTTAAGACACGCCCACCATGGCTCAGGGAACTTTGTGGAAGAGGGGGCGGAAAGATTGTCAGAGCCACAGAGTGGGAGGGAGTGTCCAGAGGCACTGTGCCCACTCCCCACAATGACTGACTGCCGCTCTCATATCTCATAACCCACAACCCCAGGGGGAATGCCAGCAATCCCACTGAGGAGAGCCCCCAGCGGAATGGGGGTAGGAAGGAAGGAAAAGATTACCAACACAGGAGGTGTCCATACAAAGTTTCTACTTAATAAAAAAATAAAACAAAATGTACCTCTTTTGTCACTGGCAGAAGCTACACGTGACATTTTTTTCTTGTCTCGGGCCCTTTCCATGGCTTCGGTGGGGAGCCACTACTTTGTCAGTTTGAGGGATTTTGCATATACTCCACAGGGATGGACCACGTAGGAAAATCAATCGAAGGAAGTTTCCATTTCGTCCCAACTCCTACTCCGCATGGCTCCTGTCCCACCAGCCTAGCTTGGGAATCGTGTTGCAAACCTTTCCCGTGTGGTCACAAATAAAACCAGGCTGCTCTGAGCATGCTTGTGAGGCAAAGCCTGTAGCCTCGCTCGGTTGGGCCAGAGATTGATTTGGTGTGTGCGTGCCTGGGCCAATACAGCCCCTTTGATCTATTTCCGAGGGCAACTTTTAGCCTTCTGCTTCAAGTGATTGATTGAGTTAGGGTCTCTTTCAGGAATTCTCTCCTCTCCTGCCTCTTCAAGGGCTCAAAGTACGCCTGCCCAATCTTACCCTCCTTTTAAAGCTACGGAATGTTCTGTTCCAAGGGGATAAATGGAAAACTGTTCCAAATATGCAATCAGTTACCTGGTTGTCTATATGCCATTAACTACCTCAGAATTCCTGTTTTGCATTCTGTACGGTTGCGAGCACCCTCTTATCACATCATCAGTCACATTTCGAGCAAGGTTTTGGCCTTATGGTGAGGGAGTAGCCTTGCTTCGGAACTCTTCACCCACCCCACCCCTGGTTTGGCCCGAGAATCATGAGGAGTCAAGGGTTATACCATTTGTTTTACAACAAGACAATGCATGTGTTTGCGAACACATATGCTGTCTTCTCCAGTCTGTAGCTGGAGGACTGTGGTATCGTGTGTCCTGTGGGAATAGAGAGCCAAGATGTTTCCACCACACCCCCAACCTTCCTGTCACGTAGAGCTGATTTCAGTCGCTGCCTCTGAGCACGATGTGTGTTCTGGTAAAAACGCGGAGTGTGTTTGAGTCTAGAGTGACTCACGCGTGCAAGAGATTGACACGAACAAGCACATTCCAAGCTTCGTTTCAGTGTCCTCCTGCCTCCCAGATCTTGCTTCATCTTTCCCAAAGTGGCCTATCTTGCAATATCATCAAGACTGGCTTTCAAGGAAGGTCACACTTAAAGTTCTTTACCCTTTGTTTTCTATGGCCCTTACTCATAGGAAAAGTTGACATATATATGTGTGTGTAATATATGTAATATATATAATACATATAATTTTGATAACCTCAATAATATACCTATGTGTATAACACATACATATATAATGTATATTATTTATTATATATGATGTATAATATTTGTTATATATACATGTATATTATTGAGATTATCAAGATAATTCCCTAAAATTTTTTAAAAGGGTTGTAAAGATGGCTTAGTGGTTAAGACGCTTGTCCGCGAAGCCTAAGGACCCATGTTCAACTCTCCAGATCCCACATAAGCCAGACACACAAAGGTGAGGCAAGTGCAAGGTCACACATGCCCACTAGGTGGTGCAAGCGTCTGGAGTTCAATTGTAGTGGCTGAGGCCCTGGCATGCCAATTCTCTCTCTCTCTCTTTCCCTCTCTCCTTCTCTCTCTCTCTCTCTGTCATTCTTCCTAAAATAAAATTTAAAAAAATTTAAAAAAAAGATAATTCCAAGATACAGCCCAAGCCTTTTCTTCAGTGTCATGGGGCTATTAGTGACGTCTTGTTTAGATGGTCAGCCCAGATTCTGGTCTGCTGCAACAATTTGGAGGTAGGGCAAGAGGATAGTGGGTCAGAGGGCTTAGAGGAGGGAGGACACCTTCAGGACCGAAGCCAGCCACGCTCCCTCCATGACGTGTTCTTTCAACACCCATGTTTTGCTTCCTCGGGGGACTAGTTCTCTTTATAATCTATGCTGTCAGTCTGTATGTTTTACTTTCTTTGGGGGACTATTGTTTCCCATGATGCAACTCAGTCTTTTATTCAGTTACTCTATGAGTTACTGTTTACATGACGAGAATAACATTACACTTGCTTCGAGCTTGTGTATTTATCTAGTCAGTCACTAAAATTTACTCATTCAACAAGTGTTCCCTGGCTGGACACGGTGGTTCTCGCCCATAATTCCAGCACTTGGGAAGCAGAGGCAGGAGGATCACGACAAGTTTGATACCAGTGTAGTGTATATAATGAGTTCTAAACCAGCACAGGATACATAGTGAGACTCTTCCAAATGAAAAAGAAGAAGAAGAAGAAAAAAAAGAACAGTGGGCTGGAGAAATGGCTTAGCCATTAAAGCGTTTTCCTGCAAAGCCAAAGGACCCAGGTTCGATTCCCCAGAACCCATGTAAGCCAGATGCACAAGGGGGCGCATGTGTTTGGAGTTCATTTGCAGTGGCTGGAGGCCCTGGTGCACCCATTCTCTCTCTCTCTCTCTCAAGATCTCCCTCTCTCTGCCTCTTTCTTTCTCTCAAACAAATAAATAAATAAGAAACAAATAAAAGTGCTTTTGCTTCTCTGTCATGTCCGAGCACAGTGCAGGCCCCTGGGGACATAAGAACCGAGGACACTTGCGTACACTCTCATGGGGCTCCATTCAAGTATGGCGCTTACCGTGAGGAGACTCGACAAGTGAGAAAACAACAGCTTCTGGGGTCCTGTCAGTGTCCAGTGATCTCTACCAAGCGCAGACTCCATAAGACTCAGGGAGCTGGCGGGAGGTGGGGGTGGTGGTGGTGGTGGATGCAGGCCAGTGTGACTGGGAACGGTGGCAAGAATGCAGTCGGCAGCCTGGAGGTCAGAGCTGGGCTTTCCAGACAGATGAGTGTGGTGGAGGAAGGACGTGCTTCAGGCAAAGGAAGGTGAGCGCAGAGGAGAACTTGTTCTGTTCAGGGGTGATGGGGTTGGCCTAGGAGGAGGGGTAGCACATTTGGGGAATAAGAGGTATATGTGTGAAATCATAAAAACCATTTTTTCCTAATATTTTTATTTATTTATTTGAAAGGGAGGGAAAGAGGCAGAAAGAGAGAGAGAGAGAGAGAGAGAAGAGAGGTGGGGTAGAATGGGCGCACCAGGGCTTCCGGCCACTGCAAATGAACTCCAGACGCATGCACCACCACGTGCATCTGGCTTACGCGGGACCTGGAGAATCGAACCTGGGTCTTTAGGCTTCGCAGGCAAGTGCCTTAACCCCTAAGCCACCTCCCCAGCCCATGAAAACCATTTGAAGATCTGGAGAGAAGGACTTGGGCAGCAGCTGCTTTTTCCTTTTGGGGGTGCTCTTCAAGACAGAGTGGGTGGTGGTCCCATGCCTGAAGGGCCTTGCAGGGACAGTAGATTTGAGAAGAGAAATAGAGACTGGGAATACCGCCGTCATTCTGCGAACACAAAGCCAATATCTGGGAAGGTGACCACTGTAAACTCCACGTAGCTGTGGACTAACTGGTGCCTCCCAGCTCCTCCCAAATGAAGAAGAAGCCGGGCGTGGTGGTGCACGCCTTTAATCCCAGCACTCGGGAGGCAGAGGTAGGAGCATCGCTGTGAGTTCGAGGCCACCCTGAGACTACATAGTGAATTCCAGGGCTAGATCGAGACCCCACCTCGAAAAAACAAACAAACAAACTGAAGACGATCCAGGCCTTGACCCTGGGCCAAGTGGGCTGCTGCAGCCTGAAAGGAGCAGACACGAGTGTCCACGGGGCAGAGCAGGAGCCTGGACTTTGAAGATATTTCCTTTCAGTAGCTAATAAAGTCACCCCGCTGTGACAGGGACTTTGCTCCGCTCCAGCCATTGTACTTCCTACTTCACAAGAACAAAATCCCTGCTGAAAACAAATGTTCTGTTTACCAAACAGGAAAGGCGAGCAGTAGATGATAGAACAAAAACAAAACAGAGAAGAGCATGATGCGAGCCTTCTTTGTCCGATTATATTTTTGTCTCCCAAATGAGGCGTCTCTGCACACAAATCCATTTTTGTATATTTTGCCTGATTGCTGGCAAGATACAGAGACATAAATATTTCTGGAAATGGACACGGTATAAACATATCATTAGCTAGGCTGTAACTTATGTGCATATGTGTGTGTGTGGTTTGAGGAGATGTTTATGGTGACTTCAGTCAACAGACCCTCTCAGAGCTCTGATCAACGTCTTGAAGGACTTTGAGAGCACCAGGCCTACAGAGGAGAGTCGGCAAACGTTTTCAGGACTGGAACAACATTTCTGATTGCGGGCATGAGCTAAGTTAGAAAACCGCCCATCTGTGCCCTTGCCTGCTAACCCTCCTGATCATCTGTCTCAGCTTTTAAATGCAGGAAGCATATTTAGGCATGCTGATGCTGTTTTAGAAATTCCAGCTGTCGCCCTGTTTGCTCATCTTAACAAACCTGGCCACTGCAAGGGGTGGGGGGCGGGGGGAAGGTGTTTCTGACCCCAGACTCCAACAGAGCCCAGTCCTGTAAAATACATATAAAACAGGCCCAGTGCAACTTCTTCTTTTTCCTTTTAAAAAAAATCAGACCTAGTCCCACGGTGGCTGGGCTCCAGTGTAGGAGGATTGAACGTAAAGACGTTAGCAGCTGAGTTGAGATGGGAGCGTTTTTTTTCACGTCTGGGATATATTGCTTTGTCTAACAAGGCGCCCCAGCAGGCTTCCAATTGTGGTGGGCTCCAGACCCTCCCAGCTGCACAGGCTGATTGACAGACTGTGGGCAGATGCGGTGCCAAACTCCAATAAAGAGAGGGCCTTGGGAAAATATAAGGCAATTATTGATGGGCAGCAATCCACTAATCAGACAATTTCAAAATTAATCCCATATTCCCTCACTGTATTAGCTTTCTTTCTTGTTTGTATTTATATAGCAAATTCATGACTTCAGTGAAAATTCTTCCCTCCAGCCCAATTATATCTCTCGGAGGGCATTAAATTAAAAAACAAGAGATATTGAAAGTGGCTGGCAATTAGTTTCTTTAGTTAAAGGTTCCATATGTACTTAGCGTCAGTGGGGTTTTGTAACAGGATGCAGAATAATAAAAGTTAGCACTCCTATTTGTCCTCTTCTTGACAAGGCAAGGGATCAGGGACAGTAATGTGCCTGACATTACTCTGGACCACAGATAATGGGTTAAATAATTGTGATTTGATTTTGGAGCTGATTAGATTTGCACGCAATCCTGTTCAAATGTCTTGACAAGCTCTAAACCTCTCAAGGCATCCTGCCCTTCTTCTGGCCGCGGTCCATCCTGATGGACTCCTCTTACTTGGCTGTGCCTTATTAAGAAGGTGGTGGTTTTACAATAAAAATCACACAGAGGAAAAGCGGTCAGTTTCTACTACATGCAAAATAAGTAATGATAGGATACGCAGTGACCTTTCACGGATTTGCCAGTTTCTTATTTACTGAAGTCACGCTTTGCTAACGATATCCATTCTCATACCATCTTTTTTCCCACTTCCTGATTTGGCTGGGCTTGGGAGACCTGAGTCAGGTAGCACCCTCCATTTGTCCAACGTCACACTCGTTTCTATAGCACACCTCCTGATTCTGTCGGGTTGGCACAGTTTGGGGAGGTAACAAATGATCAGAGCTTCGTGGGCGTGTGAGGGGTATGGCTGAGTCCTGCCCAGTCTTCCGTATTGGCAATGTCTGTTCCACCCCAAACACATCTCGCCAGGCACAGCTGTGCTAGTCTGTCTCTTCGTCCTGTGCTTTGTCGGGAGGGATTGAGGTGGCTTTGGTCCAACCTGAGAATCCAACAGCTTTAAATACCATTAAATTCAATGTTCTTCCCTTTCAGCACCAGCCCCAGTTTTTTGTTGTTGTTGTTGTTTGTTTTTTGAGGTAGGCTCTCACCCTAGCCCAGGTTGACCTGGAATTCACTCTGTATTCTCAGGGTGGCCTCAAAGTCACAGCCATTCTCCTACCTCTGCCTCCCAAGGGCTAGGATTAAAGGCGTGCACCACCACGCCCAGTTCTTTCTTTCTAGTTTGGAACTACTCAACAGCTCTCCCAATGCTCCTTCTTTGCTTTGGAATGACATTGGTGAATCAATTAGGAACCAGGCCAAAATGAATGAGGTATTGGGAGCACCAATTAGCCTGGGCCATGAAGAAAAGACCAGATGGAAAGAAGAGGAGAAAAGAGAAGATCGCTTTCCAGTCCACACGTTGGGATGGGGAGCGAGAGGAAAAGAATGAGGGAACGAACAGAGAGGAGAGTATGCAGATTACATGAGGAAGTGTAAGGAGTCTGCCATGCTCTGGGGCATACACCTTGGCCTTCACAGAATGCCGCTGTTCTTAGAATGAAGACCCTGGCTCTCTGGCTTCCTGGCCACTTGGCTGCAAACATTTTCTCATGGCTTCTGTCTGTCTGGTTCTTGGGATAGCATTTGTTTCTGGATGTGTGATCTGTGGGGGAAACCCTGTGTCAGCCAGCTGTCCGTTGGCATGACAAAAGGAATTGGTTTAAGCTGCTTTAGCATCACTGATGAAAATCTAGTGAAGGCATGGGTTCACAGCTTCCTCAGTTCCCCAGGAACCTGTCTCTTTGCTTGCTCGTGTGTACGAGAGAGCAGAGATACTGTGCATTGACAATGGACACAGCAGGTTCTGGAAGGAAGGCAAGGACAACAGAGCGTGACATATAATGGGCACGGAAGCAAGTGGCAGCCGTCAAGGAATTCGTCTCACCAGGAGTCCTGAGGGGCATATTATGGTTTAGATTTCAAATATCTCCCAAGATCTCTGTCATGGGTGCGGTATATTTCTGAGGTGGAGACTTTGGGAAGGGACTGGATTGTAGGGATCCATTTCTCAAGATCTGTATGTGAAACTCTGTCTCTCTGACCTGTGGGGCCCGTGCTCGGGAGGCCCATATGTTCAGAAAGACTGCACATGTAGGTGAAGTTAAGGGCTGAACTCTGGCCAGAACTGTTTGAAAGGGACTCCTGTTTACGATGGGTTGGACGCTCTGCTGGGTCCACAGTGTCTTGTTGGTAGGGAAAGCAGACAGTGTTGGAGCTTGAAGAGCAGAGTTCCATGTAGCTTGAACATGTTTCTGAATTTGTTCAGAATAGTAATGATAATACTTACCTTCATGGCTATTGTAAAGAGCAAATTGGAAGGTGATTTGAAAATTGTAGTGTATTAGAAAAAAGTCTTATAGGGCTGGAGAGATGGCTTAGCAGTTAAGGCGCTTGCCTGCAAAGCCTAAGAACTCATGTTCAGATCTCCAGATCCCACATAGCCAGATGCACAGTGACACAAGTGCACAATGTCACACGTGCACACAAGGAATCACGCATGTCTGGAGTTCGTTTGCAGCAGGCGGAAGCTCCTGGCGTGCCCATTCTCTTTCTCTCTCTCTCTCGAAAAAAAAATTTTTAAAAAGAAAAAAATCTTATACTGCATAGGCTTTACCTTTGAAAGAGTCTTTGGTTCTAGACCCAGATAGAGGTGAAGGGGGCCTCCTGCTAAGCGTGTGCACATGGATATAGTGGCATGAGGGTACTGGCTGTGATGTGCAGCCATCGTTTCTGATTCCAGGACCTTTTCAGCACTCCAAAAGAAAACCCACATCCATTAGCATGGCCCAGAAGTACAGGAAGAGTGGATAAATATAGTGAACACAAACCTATTTTAATTTTTTTAAATTTTTTTTATTATTTTTTATTTATTTTTGGAGAGAGAGACAGAGAGCGATAGACAGAGAGGGAGAGGGAGACAGAAATGGGCGCACCAGCAGTCCCTCAGCTGCTGTGAACGAAATCCAGATGAGTGCGCCCCCTTGTGGTCAAGTGTGGCATTGCGCCCTTGTGTCACTTTGCATCTGGCTAAACATGGGACCTGGAGATTGGAACCGCTGGAGATTGGAACCAGCGTTCTTAGGCTTAGCAGGCAGGCGCCTTAACCGCTAAGCCATCTCTCCAGCCCACAAACCTATTTTCTTTATAAATTTGTCTGTTCTAGACATTTCATATAAATGGCATGATATGTTGGCGTGTTTATGCGTGTGTGAGCCCATGGGTGTCTAAGTATGTGGGGACCAGAGGACAACCTCAAGTGTTGTTTCTGAGAAACACTACCCCCCCTTTTTTTGAGACAGAGTCTCTAAATGGCCAAGTAGGCTACATTTGTTGGTCTATCTTTCCAGCACTGGGCTTACACATACTTATCACCATACCTGGCTTTTATGTGGGCTTTGCAGATGGAACTCAGGTCCTTGTGCCTGCAGAAAAAGCACTTTACTAACTGGGATCATCTCCCCTACCCCTATAGGGGGCATTTAAAAAAACATTTCTATTTATTTATTTATTTATTTATTTATTTATTTATTTATTTATAGAGAGAATGGGTGCACCAGGACCTCTAGCCACTGTATATGAACTCCAGACACATGAGCTACTATGTGCATATGGCTTGCATGGGTTCTGGGGAATCAAACCTGGGTCCTTAGGCTTCGCAGGCAAAGGCCTTAACTACTAAGCCATCTCTCTAGCCCTTTATGTGGCATTTTTTATGCTGGCTATTTTTTTTTTTTTTTTGAGGCAACCCCTGACAGACTGACCTTTTTTTTTCTTGTATGAGAGAGAGAATTGGTATAATGGAACTCCAGGTGTGCGTGCCACCTTGTGCACACGTGTGACCTTGTGCATGTGTCACCTTGTGCGTCTGGCTTACGTGGGATCTGGAGAGTCAAGCATGGGTCCTTAGGCTTCACAGGCACGTGTCTTAACCGCTAAGCTATTTCTCCAGCCCTGTACCAGCTCTTTTAGCTTAGCATAATGCTTTCAAGTGTCATATGATAGCATGTATTCGAATTGATTCCTTTTTATAGCTGAATAGTATCATTGTAGGAGTTCACTACATTTTGGTTTTTCAGTTCAATAATTGTCAGACATGGGGGCAGATTTTATGTTTTTAACCGTTGAGACTGATACTGCTGTGAACAGGAATATGCAAGTATTATCTAATCCTTTTTCAATTCCTTCGGGTTTTTTACTCTTACTATCTGAATATTTATGTCCCTTCAAAACTGACGCTGAAATTTGACCCCCCGTGGTGATGACATTCAAAGGAGGGGCCTAGAGGAGATTGGGTTATGTGGCCTGTGCCCCCCAATGAGATTAGTTCCTTTACAAAAGAGGCTCTGGGGGAGCTCCTTGCCTCTCCCACCATGGGAGACCCCAAGAAAGAAGCCTTCCCCAGACTGTACCTCTGGGCTCCTGGACCTGGAGTCTCCCAGCCTCTAGAACTCTGAGCCGTAAACTCACGTTATTCATAAAGTCTCAGTCGAAGGAGGAATAAACTAAAACATGTTCCAAAGAGCAGAATTGTTGTACGTAGAGTTCTATTGTGTTCAACTTTTTTTTCCCCCCCGCTATTTTGTGACACAGCCTCATTATGTCATCCAGGTTGGCATCAACCTTGCAATCCTCCTGT
The DNA here is from genome assembly GCA_036365145.1 of Orientallactaga sibirica. Lineage (NCBI taxonomy): Eukaryota > Metazoa > Chordata > Mammalia > Rodentia > Dipodidae > Orientallactaga > Orientallactaga sibirica. The sequence goes on along the minus strand of JAEOAD010001893.1, from coordinate 3,334,894 downwards.
CTCAGTCTCCCAAATGGTGGGATTGCAGGTGTTATGTCACGGTTCCTGGCTGTATGTTGAACTTTTTGAGGAATCATCTTTTTCACATTAGCGGCACCATTGAACACACCCGCCAGCAACATATGAGAGTTCTGGTTTCTCTACACCCTGGCCAACACTTATTTCCCAGTAGTCTTTATCACTGTTGGTTTAGTGGATATGAAATGGCATCTAATTATGGTTTTGATTTCCATTTCCCAAATGAGGAAGGAAGCCTAATAAATTCTTTTCTTATCTTTTTAAAAAATATATTTTATTTATTTGAGAGAAAGAGGCACAGAGAGAGGAAGAGGGAGAGACTGGGCATACCAGGGCCTCCAGCCACTGCAAACAAACTCCAGACGTATGCCCCCCCCCTTGTGCATCTGGTTTACATGGGTCCTGGAGAATCAAACCGGGATCTTTTGGCTTTGCAGGCAAACGACTTAACCGCTAAGCCATCTCTCCAACCCCCACTCCTTTGTTGAGGTAGGGTCTCTCTCTAGCCCAGGTGACATGGAACTCACTCTGTAAACTCACACTGGTGTCCAAATAACAGTGATTCTCCTACTTCTGCCTCCCAAGTGCTGGGACTAGAGGCATGCACCACTATGCCCAGCCTGCTTCTTTTTATGAGACAGGCTTTCACTACGTAGCTCAGGCTAGCCTTGAATTCACAATCCTGCAGCTTCAGCCTCCTGAGTGCTGAGATTATAGGTATGTGCTTATGTACCCAATTCAAGTATAACATCTTCTTTGTGTGTTTCTGGAGACCAAATCTAGGGCCTTGCTCATTTTTTATCTTTTTTTTTTTTTAAAGCATTTTTATTAGAATATATAAGTGTTCAAAATAGTGGGTTTCATTGAGACATTTTCTTTATTATTATTATTATTATTTTTATTGACAACTTCTATACTTACATACAAAAAACACATGATATTTCCCTCTCCTCCCCCCATTCAACTTTAGAACTCCAATCTCCATCATTTTTGACCTTAACAGAACTGAACAGTCTAGGGAATAAGACACCTTTAAAAAAAAAAAAAACTTAAAAAAATGTTTTTTGTTTGTTTTTTTTTGGTTTATTTTATTTTATTTATTTGAGAGAGATAGAAAGAGGGAGAGAAAGAGAGAGAGAGAGCATGCCAGTGCCTTCAGCCACTGTAAATGAACTCCAGACACGTGCACCACCTTGTGCATCTAGCTTACATGGGTCCTGGGGAATTGAACCTGGGTCCTTTGCCTTTGCAGGCAAATGTCTTAACCACTAACCCATCTCTCCAGTCCTAGGGAATAAGGCATCTCAAAAGCTGCTCAAACGCCTTCCCATAGAAACAGAAGCCCCGAGGTTGTCACCTCCGCCTGTAGTAGCCAGTGCAGAATCCACTCTGTGTGCCAAAGACAGTGCTGTGGGGCACTGCGATACTACAGACAAGTAGCAGTGGTGTCCCGTTTGACAGCAGGGAAGCTGAGGCTTAGAGATGTGAGACAACTTACCCACGGCCCTGCAACTGAGAGGTATGGCTGCTACACATTCCCAAGCCAGGTTCTAAACCACAGTGCTCATCAAGAAAACCAAGAGACTTCCAAAACTCGGCTAACGTTTTCCAAACACCCAGTGTGTGCCAAAACCTACACTGGCTTCTGAGATATGAACAAAACTGCTTCACGGGGCAGCTCACAGACTGGAGAGTTCTAAGTTTGTCAATGATTTTTTTTTTTTTTTGGTAGGGTGAAGAAATGAGTTTTATAATTTTTAATTTAGCCCCTCAGGTTGTTAACACTTCAAGTACAGGGGCCTGTCTATAAATATCAGCTCCCAAAGACAAAATGACTCATTCATCTGAGCTGACTTAATTAAGCTGTTGGTTAGGGAAGGATCAACACCTCTGCCGGTCACAAAGACAAGAAGGTCGCTTAGGGAGACCGTCCCTGCAATTTGTAACACTTGGGAGCACGGAACCCGGGCAATCTGGGTGGCAAAGGGGTACAGGTCTGACGTCACATAGCACACCCATCTCCCCATCCCTGGCACATGCATACACAGCCCCAAAGTGTTCAGAAATCTTGCAGCCCCAAAGCCTGGGAAGCATGTAACATCCTTGTAGTAGACCAAGTCTGAGCAACAGCCACATTTACTCATAGAATCAGTGCCACTCATGGGCACAAATGGAGCCTGGCAACTTGGATGTACCTGCCTGTGTCCCAGGACTGTCAGGAAAGGGCAGTAAGTCAGGTTGTCACCTTCCTGGTGAGAGATTAGACAAACCAGCCTTTTCTCTACAGGGTCACTGGCTGCCCCATTAGACACTGGGATGGTGCAAGCCTTCCTGTGGAGCAGTTGTGAAAGTTTGATTTCTTAGACCGGGCTTTTGTTTTTGTTTTTTTTTGTTTTTCAAAGTAGGGTCTCTCTCTAGCCCAGGCTGACCTGGAATTCACTATATAATCTCAGGGTGGCCTCGAACTCACGGCGATCCTCCTACCTCTGCCTCCCGAGTGCTGGGATTAAAGGCGTGCGCCACCACGCCCGGCCATGGGACATTTTTTGTGTTTTAATGGAGAGTTCAGGACTGGTGCTGAGAGCGGCTAAAATACCCAGAAAGGGGTTAGCCATAACACAAGGGCACTATGGCCTTGGTGACAAATGAATTGGAGGAGGTAGAGGAGCGCAAGTCTAGTGTGGAAATTGCCACAGCAGAACCGAGGGACCCTGGGGACTAGCAAAGGTCCCCAAGCTGGGAATAGTAAAGACAGGTTACAGTGGGTGCCAAGAGCCACTGGAGAGGGGGCAGTTGTTGCATGAAGAAGTGCATCCTGGGGCTGGAGAGATGGCTGAGCGGTTAAGGCGTTTGCCTGCAAAGCCAAAGGATCCCGGTTCGATTCTCTAGGACCCATGTAAGCCAGATGCACAAGGGGGCACATGCATCTGGAGTTTGTGTGCAATGGCTAGAGGCCATGGTGTGCCCATTAAAAAAAAAAAAAAATCAGGGCTGGAGAGATGGTTTAGCGGTTAAGGCGTTTGCCTGCAAAGCCAAAGGATCCCAGTTTGACTCTCCAGGACCCACATAAACCAGATGCACAAGGTGGCGCATGTGTCTGGAGTTTGTTTGCAGTGGCCAGAAGCCCTGGCACACCCATTCTCTCTCTCTCTCCTCTGTGCCTCTTTCTCTCCAATAAATAAATAAAATATATTTAAAAAGAAGAAGTGCGAACTCTGAACGGAGGCCGCCTCTAGGGTTCTCAGCAAAATGCTCAGTGAACAACAACAGTGAACGTCTCTGAGGGACAAGGAAATTTTCTTTCTAAGCTTTCTCTCACACAGCAAAGTGTTGGAAAAGTCAGGTGCCGTCCCATGCTGCTGAGGCACCACAGAAAGGAGAGCGATGACCTCATGAAAGGTCAGAACTCTGGTGCCCAATGGCCAGAAATGCCAGGGGCCGCGAACATTCCAGAGACATGCTGAGCACTGCCTCAGCTGCCAGGCTCTTTGGGTTCTTCATGGCAGACTTGACCTTGGCAGGTGGAGGACAAGGTATCCGAGGTTGAAGCCAGGGTTGACAAGGGCTAGAGGAGAGATTTCCCCCTGTATTTCCTGAGCCACCCCCACCCACGGAGAACAAGGAGTCCCGCAGTTTGCCCCCAGCTCACTGAGAACTCAAATTGCTCTCCACAGCCTTCTGGGCCCTGCCACCTCACCCACTCACCTCACCCATCTATAGTAAAAGAACCAGTCAGAGGCAGATCTAAATGTTAATAATAATAAAAAAAAAAAAAATCCCTGAACAGTCACCAAAATGAGCCGGGCTATGATTGAAATGCCAAGGCAAGTCTTTTTTTTTTTTTTTTTTTTTTTTTTTATGAAGCCGCGAATAATATAAGTATCCAATTGATAAAATGTTATTAAAGCTGACAGCCCTTAAGTGATCTAAGTGGTAAATATTGAAATGAGGTCTCTGCAACACTGTGCCTGGGGGGGCCTGCGGTGGTAATAAGCATTGAACAATGATTCCGTGGGCTCGGGGGGCCTGCAGTGCTTGAGGGTAGAAAGCAAAAGCATCTTTCTCCTAATTAAACCAGGATTCCAGGGATGGATCGCAGGTCCTTGTAGTGGTTTGTTAACGTCCAAAGGAGCTGGCTGCAGGCAAGGGTTCTGTTGGGCCAGCTCCACCCTCCCCACAACTGGGGGCAGCAGGCAGCAGAGAAGGGGCTGGTTTGGCTCCCACAGGCCTCTAAGGAGCAAGCTGCATATTTCAGCCTTTATTTATAATATAAACCGACTGGTGCAGCCTGAGGGCCGCTAATCATTGATGAGCGGTGGGGCTGCCACGTGGGTTCACGATTTTATTAGACAGCTTAGGAAAAGAACACCGAGGAGAGTAATTTGAAATTCAGCAGCTTCCCGATCACTGGATCCTAAAAGAAGGACAGGGTATCTTCCCCTGCCCTGCTCTTGGAAACAAGCAGACGCTCTCTATAACTGTGATCCATTCCCAACCCCTTAGCTCAGCCTCCTGGACCTGGTCAGGTGTGAGATTGTGGAGTAGGACACTTCTTTTTTAAAAAAATATTTTATTTTAGAGAAAGAGACAATTGGCATGCCAGGGCCTCAGCCACTGCAATCAAACTCCAGACGCTTGCACCACCTAGTGGGCATGTGCAACCTTGCACATGCCTCACCTTTTGTGCGTCTGGCTAATGTGGGATCTGGAGAGTCGAACATGGGTCCTTAAGTTTTGCAGGCAAGCGCCTTAACTGCTAAGCCATCTCTTCAGCCCAGGACACTTCTTTAGTGGCCAGAAGAAGCATTCTTGAAGTTTCTCTGTGAAGGACAGTGGGGTGGGGATACTAGTAGTGCCCTTATGATCCCTACAATGACATAAGGAACAGCAGTGTTGACACATCACAGACTTTGGTTTTAGCTGGACTGTGTCAAAAACTCGTCAGGGCCAGTCTGGCAGGGAATGAGGACAGAGAAGCATGAGGCCCTTGGGATCCAGGGAGCCTTGCTGGGGGGTGGTGACAGTATCTGGACACCAGACTTTGTTTTCATTTGTTCATGTCATCCGGGATAGTCATGCTGAGAGCTTGGGGTCTTAAGTCAACAAGGGAGCTCACTTGACCCAGGGAACCAGGCCTAAGAAGACGTGACACACATCTGAAGCCCTCCAGGCTCTGGGTGAAAAGTCACATAAATCATCCAAGAATTGTTCGCAGTGGACGGTTTTCAGAATTGTACGTAAGGACATGGAGGCTCAGAGAAGTGAAGTAACACCTCCAGGTAATAATTAATAGCAACACAGTTCTGGCTCTGGAAAAAACCAGCCATGATGGCTCTGGGCTGTCTTAAAAAATTGAACTTCTTTCCCCCAGTTTTGATTTTATTTCCCACCAAGTTCGGCCTATGTTGCCTCTTGGGGGTGGGGGGGGGAGCAGGGGGTCTCCTGAAGGCGAGGTGAGTTTTCTCAAGATCGCATAGGCCACTCTGGTTTCTGCAAAGCTCGGGAGAGACCTAGATGGCCTAGCACAGTGTGGGCTCTGCTCTGAGCCAGTAGCTTCCTGCCCAATGCTTGGTGCAGTCCAGCCTTTCCTTTGTTTTCAGAGTGCAGCTCCATCTTCCTGAAACAGTAATGGCTCCTTGCTTGACCTCTGCCCTTGTACCACCAAGCAACGAAATAGCACTGGAGGCATTGATCAGTCCAAACACTTCCTTCAGTGGCCCAGCTCTTTCATCCCTGTGTTTGGTAGACTTTTTAAAAAATGCTTTACTTATTTATTTTAGAGAGAGAAAGAGAGAGAGAGAAAGAGAGAGAGAGAGAATTGGCATTCCAGGGCCTCAGCCACTGCAATTGAAATCCAGATGCTTGTGCCACCTAGTGGGCATGTGCGACATTGCGCTTGCCTCACCTTTTGTGCATCTGGCTTATGTGGGATCTGGAGAGTCAAACATGGGTCCTAAGGCTTCACAGGCAAGCGCCTTAACCACTAAGCAATCTCTCTGGCCCTAGGCAGATTTTTTTTTGTTGTTGCTGTGAATAAATACTCGAGAGAACTTAAGGAGGGGGGTTAATTTTAGCTCAGTTTCAGAGAATTAAGCCTGTGGCTGCTCAGCTCTGTGTGCTAAGACAGAACATCATGGTGGCAGGAGCAGGTGACAGAAGCCATTCTTTACTTCATGGTGGACAGGAAGCAGAGACAAAGGAAAGGCCCAAATCAACAAGTGTGCACACTGCTGGGAAACAACTTTCCCTAGCTAGGCTCCGCCTTCTAAAGTTCCTGCAGTCTCTCAAAATAGCACCACCAGCAGGGACCAAGCATTCAATACATGAGCCTTAGGGACATTTTACATTTATATTCATTTTTATCATGATATACAGTTGGGCAAACTGAAGATTAGATGTGAACTTAGCTTTGTTCACTGAAGTCTCCTGATGCCAAGGTGTTCTATCACAGCTCACTCATGTGGCTGGGGTTAAGGGCATCATGGAGGTGTTTTTTTTTAAAAAAAATTATTTATTTATTTGAGAGCGAAAGAGGCAGAGAGAGAGAGAGAAATGGGCACACCAGGGCCTCGAGCCACTGCAAATGAACTCCAGCTGCATGTACCTCCTTGTGCATCTGGCTTATGTGGGTCCTGGGGAATCGAGCCTCAAACCAGGGTCCTTAGGCTTCACAAGCAAGCACTTAACCACTAAGCCATCTCTCCAGCCCCCAGCATGGAGGTTTAAAAAATATATATTTATTCACTTTCAGAGAGAGCAAGAGTGAGAAAGAGAGAAAGAAAGAGTATGGGCATGCCAGGGCCTCTTACCCTGCAAATGAGCTCCAGATGTACACACCACTTTGTGCATCTGCCCTTATGTGGGGCTGGAGAACTGAACCTAGGTTGGCAGGCTTTGCAAGCAAATGCCTTCAAGCACTGAGCAATCTCCCCAGCCCAGCCTGGAGGATATGAGGATAAATATCGGCCTTCTCATTCCCCCTGGGAGAGTTACCTGTTCTATTTATATATAAGCTAATGTGCTGGGCCTCACCTCACCAGCTACTTTTGACCTCTGCAAAGGAAGGTGAAGGGATTTTTGTTGCATGTGTATGTCACGCATATGCATATGTGCATTTGTATGAGTGCATGTGTGTGCATGCGTGAGTGCACATGGACGCTAGAGGTTAATGTCGGACATCTTCCATGTTAATTCTCCTCTATTTTACCAAGGCAAAGTCTGTCGCTTGTAGCCCAGAGCTCGCCGAATCAGCCATCTTGCTCTGGGGATTCCCGCTCTGCATGGAGCATGCTGGAATTACAGGCGATGACCACCCCCACCTGGCATTGACTTGGGTGCTGGGGATCCAAAGTCCAACTCCCATGTTTTCACTGCAAGCACTTTAAACACTGAGTCATTACCCCTTAGCCTCCATGGGATTTTTTTAAAGAAACAGATGCAAGGCCATTTGGTAGTTCCTTTAAATGTAGCTCAGGAAAGGGAAGCAAGCAGTAGGCAAATGATTTAAAGAATATTTAAATTTACAAACGCTCCGAGTAGCCCACTTGGTACCTCTTTGGGCCTCTGTAAACAGCAAATCGATCGAGTGTCAGACTTGTTTCCATAGCTGTCCTGCACACTGGGAGTATTAGATGAAGCAAACCTTTCATTTAGTTCCTGACAGGTAATTAAATTTGCCTCTGCATTGGTTTGCAATCCAGCCAAGAAGGCAGGAGTAGAATTCTGAATGGCTGTCGCTCTTTGCTGGGATATTACAACTTAATTTTGCGTCTCAAGTTGCAAGAAGACATTTTGGTGTTGTGGAAAGTTTGACTCAGGTTTGTGGCTCCAGGTTGGAGATTTCAGTTTTTTCCAACAGGAGTTTGTTCTCCTTCTCAAACATGTAAAAGCCCTATTTCCACAAAAAACTGAAAAACAAAAATCAAGATGGAACAAAATAAACAACAACAACAACAAAATAAAACAGCAACTGGTTAAAAAAAGAAGAAGAAGAAGAATCTTCTGCCTTCCAAAAGACCTGTTTCTACCTGGGCGTGGAGGCAGAGGTAGGAGGATCACTGTGAGGTCAAGGCCACACTGAGATCTGAGAGACTCCATAGTGAATTCCAGGTCAGCCTGGACTAGAGGGAAACCCTACCGGGAAAAAAAAATTAAAATAAAAGACCTCTTGGGAATCAGGATTTATTTTCACAACAGAAAGTTCTGGTTTCTGCGTTCACTTCAAATGACAGAAAGAGCCGACTAGGGCTCTGAGAGTTTATAAGATGGACATGTACAGTTGAGTCCTATTGGCCTGATAGGCTTGGCTTTTCTGGGGGGAGGTCACGGTTTGGGGGTTACTTCTGTGCACCCCAAGATGGTGGCGTCATCTCCTTGACCCTGTTCCTTCCTGGTGTTGGGTCAAGTCTTGCTCCTTGTTCTAGAAAAATCAATGAAATAAACTCCAGCTTCTTCTTTTTTATAATTTAATTTATTTATTTGTAAACAGAGAGAGAGAGAGAGAGAGAGAGAGAGAGAGAGAGAGAGAGAGAGAAGAGAGACAGGCAGAGAGAGAATGGGCATGCCAGGGCCTCCAGCTACTGAAAATGAACTCCAGATGCATGTGCCCCCTTGTGCATCTGGCTTACGTGGGTCCTGGGGCCTTGGGCTTCGCAGGCAAATGCCTTAACCACTAAGCCATTTCTCCAGCCAACTCCAGCTTCTAAGTATGGATTTCCCTGAGTATTTCCCGTATTTTCATGAAGCCATGTCTGGGACATTATCTTTTCTACTTCCTCCTCCTTCTTTCTTCTTATTCTGATGGTCTTCACCTTACTGTGTTGTATCAGGTGTTTTTTTGTTTGTTTGTTTTTTGTTTTTGCCTAATTGGTTCTCAGTGACTACTTTCAATCTGATAAGATGTATCTCTTTAATACTGGAAAATTCCATGGAGCTCCGATGAAATATACACTTTATTCATCTTCCAATCTAGTTTCTAGATCTCTTAAACTGCATTTAGAGTTTTGTTTTCTTCACATTTTGCATTTTCTTAATTTTTTTTTTATTTTGGAGAGAGACAGAGAGAGAGAGAGAGGGAGAGGAAGACAGACAGAGAATGGGCACACCAGCAGCCTCTCAGCTGCTGTGAACGAAATCCAGATGTGTGCGCCCCCTTGTGATCAAGTGCAGCATTGCGCCCTTGCGTCACTTTGCATCTGGCTAAACGTGGGACCTGGAGATTGGAACCGCTGGAGATTGGAACCAGCGTTCTTAGGCTTAGGAGGCAGGCGCCTTAACCGCTAAGCCATCTCTCCAGCCCCACATGTTGCATTTTGAGGACATCCATCCCATATAGAACTTACTCTATTAATCCCCCCCATGGTTTGGGGTTCTAGTTATCATTTTATCTTTTTCTTCCTAGCTTTTTATGTTATTTTTTACCCTTTATTTACCTAAACATATTTATTGTAATTTGCTTTTATTTTTTTATTATTGCTCTATTATTTTTATTTCGTTTGGAGTCAATTTGCTTCCCAATTTATTGTTCAGACTGTTTTTCTGGGAGTTAGTTTTCCTCATAGTTTGGCATTTTTGTTTGGCGGCTCATTCTGAATGAAGTTTGGTTCATCATTTTTTTCTCTCTCTCCTCCTCCTCCTCTCTCTTTTCCTCCCTGAGTCTGTATTTATGCCCCCACCTCCTACCCACAATGAGCAGTTATTCAGGGATCAGGTGTCTCAGGTGTGTCCTGTGTCCCAGGCCTGATCACTATGACTTGAGTCTTCCATCCTGAGCCAGGGGAAGCTGAGCCTAAGTTCTGACTTCAAGATTGTCCTGTTTCCCTGGCGCCTCCAGGTAAACCAGCGCCTACAACAGTATTATGCAGGCTGTTTTCCACCCCATTCATGGGTGGGGAAGGCCCAGCTGAACTTCTGATTTCAAACCATGGGTGCGAACCCAGCTTTCTGTCTCTGTAGCCTACATTTAGGCCTGTTGCTGTTTTTTGTTTTTTTTTTTTTAAATATTTTATATTTATTTATTTATTTGACAGAGAGAGAGAGAGAGAGAGAGAATATGGATGCACCAGGGCCTCCAGCCGCTGCAAACAAACTCCAGTCCCATGTGCTACCTTGTGCATCTGGTTAACATGGGTCCTGGGGAATTAAACCTGGTCCTTTGGCTTTGCAAGCAAATGCCTTAACTGCTAAGCCATCCCTCCAGCCCACTGTTGCTGTTTTTGCAGCTTGTCTTTCTCTTCAGTTCAGGTCTACAGAGATGCTTATTTGGTTATGGGCTCATGAGATCCAGTTTTTTTTATTTTTAAATTATTTATTTACTTGAGAGAGGGAGAGAGAAAGAAAGAGAGAGAGAGAGAGAGAGAGAATGGGCATGCCAGGGCCTCTAGCCACTGCAAAGGCATGCACCACCTTGTGCATCTGGCTTATGTCCTAGGGAATTGAACCAAGGTCCTTTGGCTTTTCAGGCAACTGCTTTAATTGCTAAGCCATCTCTCTAGCCCCCTATTTTTATTTTTAACTATTTTGTTTATTTATTAGAGAGAGAGGAAGAGATAAAGAAACATATATAGATGGTAGATGATAGATAGATAGATAGATAGATAGATGGAGAGAGAGAGAGAATGGGCACACCAGGGCCTCCAGCCACTGCAAACGAATTCCAGATGCATGCGCCACCCTGTGCATCTGGCTTTATGTGGGTACTAGGGAATCGAACCTAGAACCCTTGGTTTTGCAAGCAAGTGCCTTAACCACTGAGCCATCTCTCCAGCCCTCAAGTTCTATCTTTGTAACATTCTCATATTTTATCTAAAATTGCTATTTGGGGGCTGGAGGGATGGCTCAGTGGTTAAGGCGTTTGCCTGCAAAGCCAAAGGACCCAGGTTCGATTCCCCAGGACTCACGCTAGCCAGATGCAGAAGGTGGCGCATGCGTCTTGAGTTCCTTTGCAGTGGCTGGAGGCCCTGGCATGCCCATTCTCTCTTTCTCTCTCTCCCCCATTCTTTCTTTCTGTCAAATGAATAAATAAATAAATAATATAAATTAAAATAGCTATTTTGGAGCACAGGAAGGCCTCCAAGTGTGGATGAATAATAATACCACGTTGACAGGAAGTTCTCGAGGAGAACCTCAAATCTCGGTGTGAAGACACAGGGAAAAGACGTCCTCGTGTTGTCCCTTCAAGAGATAGTGGGACATGGCAGGTCCTAAGGATTGCCGGAACATGTCAGCAAGCCCTTGTTTGGAATCACACTAGAGAAACTGCCCACGGCTAAATGACAGAAACAGAAGTAAAGAAACTTTATTGTGGAAAGAGACATCAAAGGTCTTCGGGCCTTGCTCTTTGTCCCTCTGTCCCACGATGCTCTCTGTAACATTACTGTTTGCCCACAGTCCCAAAGAGCCTCCAGCAATAAGAAGTGCACGGTCACAGGCGCTTTATATCTCCGTGAGCCTTGCTCCTCCCCTTACAACCCCCGTGTCTCTCTCATCAGCTTCTTCTCTAGGGTCATCCCCTGGAACCATACTTCAGAAAAGTTCAGCGGCTCCTCCACCTGACACCTGTCAATGCTCACTCACTGCTCTGCACATCTATTATATCTGACCACCATTCACCCAGCCAAACTCTCTGCCCATGGTTGCCACATCAGTTCACGGTGAACCCCCAGGCTTGATGTGGCTTACCAGTCTGCTTCTGCTGCTGGAATTTTCTGAGATCTCATAATACCACCATTACGTTTCTCGGTAGGGAACTGAGAACCACTACCAACACTCCCTTTGCCCATGCATTGGCTCGTTGAAGGGAAAACTTGCCAAAGCCATGGGCAGAGCTACCTCACCCTTCCTACATAAAACCTGGGCAGGCGGGAAACCTGAGCTTCCGGGAACATCCCCTTAGGACCATCAGAGCCTGCAGCTCTGGGCTGAGAAGACAAGGACCAGAGATGGCCTGCCACTGTATTTGGTACGTGTGTAATGATGCTTCCAGCACCTGAGTTCCATCTAGCTTCAGAGCTAAGCTAGGCTAAACTTTAGGCTGGACCATTCTGGGGCATTGCTAGTCCAGTATTCTGCTACCAAAAAGAAATACTGAGGGCTGGAGAGATGGCTCAGCAGTTAAGGTGCTTGCCTGCAAAGCCTAATGACCCAGTTTGATTCCTCAGTACCCATGTAAAACCAGATGCACAAAGTGGTGCATACATCTGGAGTTCCTTTGTAGTGGCCGGAGGCCCTGGCATTCCCATTCTCTACCAGCCCCCCACCCCTCTGTCTCTTCTCTCTGTCTCTCTGCATGCAAATAAATAAATAAATATCACAAATAAAGAAATAAAATACTCCCAACCAGAAGAGCTTTCATGCCTGCAATAACAATTCCCCTAACATTCTTTAACTCACAGAATTGTCATAATTCCACTGATTTGGTCATTACCCATTGTATACATGTGGTGAAATGTACAATCACTATATGTCAATTAGAAACAAAATTAGCCAAGCATGGCGGCACACGCCTTTAATCCCAGCACTCGGGAGGCAGAGGTGGGAGGATCCCCACGAGTTTGAGGCCGGCCTGGTTGTACATAGTGAATTCCAAGTCAGCCTGGGCTAGAGTGAGACCCTATTTCAAAACAAAACAAATAAAAGCTATACTTGAAAAATTCTGAGGATTTTCAGTGAGTTGTTCCAAGCTTAAATCCTAGTTCATTTATCACTTACCATGACCTTGGTATGTTTTACAGGCTTTGTCATTCTTTTTCTATTTTGAGTCTTAATTTCCTTGTGTGTAAGATGAGTCTAATAATATATACATGCTCCTTTTTTTTCAGGTCAGGATAAGTAATTTCACATTTGAGAAGTGCCAAGTACACCATTAATAAACACTCAGTAAATATTTATTTGCTTTTGTTCCCTTTCGGCTTCCTCATCGCTTGCAGGAAATGATTACATCATCGGATTTTTAGGATCAAATGAAATTACCTATAACAAAAGTCAGGATACAATGATTTTCTTCACTATTCAGGAAAGAAAGTATTAAATGGTCTTGGGAGGGGAACCAGGGAGATCTTCTGGTTGTTTCCATCCCAGTCACGTGCCAGCACTTAATGTCTGTCTACTTTCTCGAGAGGTTAGCGGGAAGACCAAACAGACACGGTTGTGGCACTTCTCTGAGTGGACAGACCTGGACGGAGACCTTTAGTTCACATTATGTGAAGCCACTTGTTTTCCGTGGGCCTGGCAGGAAAGTCTTTTGGATACTGAGAAGTATATTTACCTCAGAAGTAAGTTCATGCGTTTAAGATCCACAAGTTTGGTCTTCACCTGACCATGCCATGATCTGGAGGAAAGACACCCTCTCTCTCTTTCCCTCTCCTCTCTCCCTCTCTTCCACTCTCCTGTGCTGTTACTTCTTCTTCCTCCTCCTCTTTCTCCTCCTTCTCCTTCTGTCTCTCTCCTTCTCTCTCTCTCTCTCTCTCTCTTCTCTCTCTGTCCTTCTCTCTCTCTCTCTCCTTCTCTCTCTCCTTCTCTCCCTCTCCTTCTCTCTCTCTCTCTGTCCTTCTTTCTCTCTCTTTCCTTCTCTCTCTCTGTCCTTCTCTCTCTCTCTTCTCTCTCCTTCTCTCTCTCTCCTTCTCTCTCTCACTCCCTCTCTCTCTCTGTCCTTCTCTCTCTCTCCTTCTCTCTCTGTCCTTCTCTCTCTCTCTCTCTCTGTTCTCTCTCTGTCCTCTCTCTCTCTTCTTCTCTCTCTCTCCCCTTCTCTCTCTCTCTCCTTCTCTCTCTGTCCTTCTCCCTCTCTCTCCTTCTTTCTCTGTCTCTCTCTCTCTTTCTCTCATCTCACTGTGTGGTCCAGGCTAGCCTCAAACTCCCGCTCTTCTTAGTGCTAGGATTTTATAGTTATAGGCCACCACAACCAGATGACATTGTTCCCTTAAAGACTTTTAGAAGGAAGGAAAGAACAAAGGAAGCAGGCAGGCAGAAGGGCTATTTTACAAGGTCTTAAATTCTCCTACAGCTGATGGTCTCTCGCAGTTATAGCATGACAATTGTCAGGGTCAGTAAAAAGAAAAAAAAAAAAAAATCCCCAAACCAGCCTGGACGGAGGATCCCTGTGGATGGCTGGAGACGCAGGGTCAGTAGGTGTGGACCAGGGAGTTCTCTCGGGCTCTTTCAGAGGGAAGTGTGCCATGAAGGGGTGCCAGTCTGTGATTCTTTACAGGCCAAAGTGACTGGAGCTGCCATTTCTCTGGGGCCTTATTGCATTTGCAGATTTGCAAGCAAATGTATGTGTTTTATAAACGGAGCGAACGCCTTGTGTTTCTGATTGATGGGCCATCAGTTGCACAGTTGTTGGGCAGTGATTGATTTTCCAACCCAGCTGCTCCAGCTGTGCCACAGATGCTCCTCGTCTGAAGTCGGAGGGCTGGTGTCGTAAGCCCCGGAGAAGACCCTAATTGGAGTGATCCCTGAGAAATCGGCCATTGTGATGGCGGCTAACAGCCATTAATTTGGGGCTTTTCCTCGGGGTGCTAAGCGGCAAGCTCTCCCTTGGCAATTGCCATTCCCGACTGGATCGGTGCCATTTTGAGACGCGCCATCCCGTAGACAGAGCCGAGCCAAATCTGAACTCTTGCAAGGTCTGCCGAGCCAAAACTCAATTTGTAAAGTATCTCATTTTAAAATTCAATATTCGTACCTACTCACTTGAAAGATCTTCAAATATATAGAAAGTAAAGGACAACCGTGAAAGTCAACTGCATTCTCAAGATCTGTGGACAGCAGTGATTAAGATTTTGACGGGTTTTTTTTTGGGGGGGGTAATACATGTGAGTGTGACCTACATATTTTCAGAGGGTTGGAATCAAACTTTGAACATAATCTTTTTTTCTTATAATTTTTTCTGTATTTCTTTATTTTATGTTGTTTGCAAGGGAGGAGAGAGAGAATGGGTGCATAAGGGCCTCCAGCCACTGCAAACAAACTCCAGACACATGCACCCCCTTGTGCATCTGGCTTATGTGGGTCCTGGAGAGTCGAACTGGGATCCTTTGGCTTTGCAGGCAAATGCCTTAACCACTAACCCATCCCTCAAGCCCTTTTGAGCTTTTATTTATTTATTTTTTTACTACAGAGGTAACACGGGGATGAATATCTTTCCTGCCCGCTGGAAGGCCTTGAGCCAGAAGCTTTCTGGAGGCTTCTTCCAGCTCTTAATGTCCTCAAAAGGGTTAGTGCAGGGTCACTTCTGAACACTCTGGTGGAGAACTTCCTGTTTTTTCCCATGGTCCTTCACTCTGTCTATAGAGCGACTTCTCTCACTTGCCTGTGGGCACAGCAAGGCAGTTCAAAGCGTCCTTGAGGTGTGGAGTGATGACTGACTACTTACATAATCAGACACTTCCTGTCAGGGATGCTGCCCTAAGGAGGCATGCGTTTCCAAAGGCCCGCCCCCCTCAGGACTGACTGAAGAGATAGCTTAGTGGTTAAGGTGCTTGCCTGCAAAGCCGAAGGACCCAGGTTCAATTCCTCAGGACCCACATAAGCCAGATGCACAAGGTGGTGAATGCGTCTGGAGTTGGTTTGCAGTGACTAGAGGCCCTCGCATGCCTATTCGCACTCTCCCTCCCTCCCTCCCTCTCTCTTTCTCTCAAATAAATAAATTTAAATAAAAAGATAAAATATCAAAAGGCCCCTTCAACATGGGGACCTAAGTAAGGGAATGGAGTGGCCTGTCTGGTTGCTGACCCCCTCCTGCCCTGGAGATTCCCTGAGGAGACCTCCGTTGAGTATTTCTGGGACCAGTGAGTTCAGCCAACACCTCAGACTAGCGTGGGCCCACTGGTGACCTATATACACCTGCCAGTGGACTAGCTTAAGGGCCATAATCCAAAGGATAAATCATCTTCAAGGCTTTTATAATTTTTTAAATTTTTATTTATTTATTTGAGACAGAGATAGAGAGAATGGGTACACCAGGGCTTCTAGCTACTGCAAACAAACTCCAGACACATTCACCACCTTGTGCAGCTGGCTTACGTCTGGGGAATCAAACCTGGGTCCTTTGGCTATGCAGGCAAGTGCCTTAACCGCTAAGCCATCTCTCCAGCTTAAGGGCTCTTTGAATTCTCAAAAGTTTTAGCCCAAGAGAGGAAATTAAACTCTGTTGGCGGTTCTAGGTCTAGTCCTTAGGCAAGTCTGGGGGCTGGAGCGTGCGTTGAGGAAGGCGAATGGCTGGGGAGTGAAGTGGCTCACACACACACACAGCTGCCTGCCTCTGAGGTCCTGTTAACACAGGCGAAGACACCATTTCTCCACGTCACGCTGCCCATCAGCGCCAGGTTAAAGAAATGAAGGTGTGGAAATTCAAGCCCATGAAAAGTGGCGAGTCATATCTGCCCCAAGTCCTTCAGGCTCAGGTTGGAGCTGCCTGGGCTCAGACACAGCCTGGAGTCTTGGGCCTGAGCTGGGAGGGGTTGGGGGGAGTTGGGGGGTGCATAGGGTATTGTTGGGTTCTGCGCAGGCGCAGGTGAGGCCTGGCTGCCCACACTTAACAAAAGCCCTGTGCCCTGGACAAGATCGCCTGGCCTTTGAAGCATGCAGCCTGGATTATTTAATATAATGGAACAGTGCAACCCGACCCATCAGAGACATAAATTTCCAGGTGTTTTAAATTTGTTTCCCACCCCCCCACACACAGACACACCCCGTCAGAATGGTAAATGGCAAACAGTAAAATTCGGCACCAGGTCGTAGCGGAGCGTGGCCGCAGACCTCAGAGTCCACTCTGGGGTGGGCCCAATGGCCAAGCCAGGCTGCCCGGAACCAGGGGGTAAATCTGCAGAGGTTTGCCTCACCCAGGCTGCATGCGCTTAGCTGTCTTCACTCCACAAGCTAAGCGCTTAAGCGTTCTAGAAGAATCTCAAGGTACCCTGAATTCTCTTAGCTCAAGACATCTGTGCAGAACCACCAGCAGCCCCTCGGCCGCCCAGGTTAATTGTCGTGCGAGTGCCTGTAACACCCATAACGAGGTTTCTATGGCCCTTGCCAAGTTCAATTACAGGCGCATCTGCTTTCTGATTTTTCCAAGGTGGCTTGACTTTCTTTCTTTTTCTTTTCTTTTTTTTTTTTAAGCCCAACTACAAAGGAATAGACTGCACAGTAGCCTTTTGCAGAGGGTAAGAAATGACGGCTGCCTTCTTCCAGACTTTTTTTTTTTTTTTTTTTTTTTTTTTGAGATGTGTCAGAATCCAGAGGGTGGCTGCCAAGGATGGATATTAACTGTGAGTGATCTGGGGAGCAATCAGGTCCTTGCTTTTCCACAAATTAGTGGACAGCTGTGGCTTCTTACCAATCAAAGGAATTATTATTCTCTACTTGTTTTTTAAAAAAATATTTTTATTTTTATTTAAAAGAGAAAGAGGCAGACAGAGAGAGAGGAGAGAGAGAGAATGGGCGTGCCAGGACCTCCAGCCGCTGGAAACGAACTTCAAACATACGCGCCACCTTGTGCATCTGGCTTACATGGGTCCTGGGGAATTGAACCTGGGTCCTTTGGCTTTGCAGGCAAGTGCCTTAAACGCTGAGCCATCTCTCCAGCCCTCTCTACTTGTTTTTTATGGGCAGAACCTAAAACAAAGATGCCTTTAAGATTGGGAAGGGGTGGAGGAGCAACCACCATGACAATTAATATTTTCATTGAGTAGTGTACATTATTGGTCCTGCACTGCACGTGAATGTGCACGTTTATGTGTGTTGGTGGTGGAGGGAATAAGCCAAGAACTAGAACGCCAAGCTGTGGCGCCACGGGAGGAAGGTCAGTAGCCCTCTGCAAACTCACCCAGCATTATCAGTTGAAGGGCACACAGTTCCCAAAGCTGTGCATGAAGAGTGCCTATGGAGCAGGTAAGTCATTAGAACTGAGGAAGGGAAAGGTCGAAGCAGGACAGAGGCTTTCTAGCTCATGTGGAGCAAGTTGATAAGGGAAAGGGCGGGGGGCGGGGGGAAAGCAATGTACACGTGAGTGGAGATGGTTGTTGACAGAGTGAGGCCAGAACTGGGTGGGGCAGGACCTTGATGTCCTTCTGTTAGCCTTATGCCTTCTGCCTGAAGTTGCTTCTTTTCTTGTATTTTGTTTTTTAATATTTTATTTATATTTATTTATTTATGTGGCAAGGAGGGGGGGAGAGAGTGGGGAGAGAATGGGTGAGCCAAGGCCTCCAGCCACTGCAAACAAACTCCAGACACACGTGCTCCCTTGTGCATCTGGCTAACATGGGTCCTGGAGTGTCGAACCTGGGTCCTTTGGCTTTGCAGGCAAACACCTTAACCACTACGCCATCCCTCCAGCCCTGCAGTTTCATCTTGACGACATTCCCTCTAGAGCAGGAGCGTGCTTGGGAGGTCAGCTTTTGCGGCTAATTTCTGGAAACAGGAAGCAGTGATTAGCAGATCAATTAAGGTTCCAGCCAGCCATTGGATTATAAAGAGTGGCTGTTAACTGAAGACAGACCTCAAACCTGCTGGGAGCCCCCCGATCCTGTGAGAAGGCTGACCACCACAGAGCACTAATCCCAGTGTGGACCCAACCTACGTGTGAAATTCCAGCAGCCAGCGCCCTGTTGATGACAGAAATGACCTTAATAAACCAAGGAGGCCACAAGTCGAACAAATAATTTGGTTGACAAATAGGAGTATAAACAAGACTTTGATTAATGAATTTCCTAATAGCTCTCTGTTTATTGACATTAGCTCAGCCTGGTCATTAGGCCTGACATTGCCCATATATAACATGTGCTATTCATTCTCAGGCTGCTTCGTAGAATCCATGCCCTGCCCCACACCGGACGTTTTATGTCTTTTAAGCCTTGAGTCCCCCCCTAGCTGGACCATGAAGCCTTGGTTCTGAGAAGCTGCTTTGAGCTTACTAAATGATGGACAAGGTCACAAAACGTCCTAGCAATAGTGAGTAGAGAAATGAGCACAGTGGGGGCGTCTTCCTCGTCATGCGGCAGGGTGTCCCGCAGGTGCTGTTCAATGCAACCTGTGCTGCCTTTTTAGACTCATCCTTTCCCCTCTTGGATCTCCATTGTTCCATCGTGTGGCAACAGACCTCACCCAGGAGGCCTGTCCTTCTCTTGTTGCTACAGACCTTGAGAGATTGCAGCGTGAAGTAATGGATGGAACCCTACCAGGGCGGACGTCTCCCACGAGAGGAGATTTCCCTGGGGATGGTCTTGGCCACAGTTGAAACTGTTTGTAGCCAAAATTATCCTATATTCTCTGTGGACCCATAGCCTTGCGTCCGATGGACTGAACCGAAGACAGGCTGGTCCTGGGAAGTTATCAATTTCTGGCCAGTGGACATCAGGAGCCTCTGTCCTTGCCCATAGAATGGTCCTAGCCAAATTTCCTTCCTGGGGCAGCTTCGTCTGCCATGTTAGAAGTGTAGGGAAAAAAGCAAAGGCAGAAAGGGTTGAAGTTGTAAATGCCAGCTGTATTTTTATTGGTCATCTGCAACTTCAAAGGTTTCCCTGCTTGAAAGGAGGCCCGAGCAGGTACCCCAGTCAGTTCTCTGAGCTCCCGGGCCTGGAATGCCTTATTGATTTTCAATGTGGCTTGACTCTCAGACTTCAAACTAGCGTGTGCTTTCCCTACTGTCATGTCTGTACCTCCAGCAGGATTGTGGGTAGCGTGGAGGGCAGCGTTGGCCTCTCTGTCTTCTCTCACGTTTCCCCTGGGCAGGACTTCTGGGGCTTTGTGTTTTGTGGGGTTTTGCACAGATCTGTACCAGATGCTGCTAAGTGTGAGGGAGGAGACACAGTGATTGCTCTCAAGGGGTTCCAAACGATCAGTCCAGCACTATGGAAGGTGTGGCCAGGTGGAGGGGAGAGCAACTGACTCATGCCGCTTACCTGTTCAACAAGTACTCTACAGAAGGAACCACAGCTTGCCAAGCAGAGCTGTTGTGTGCCCGGATGTGGGGAGTAGTCAGTCACTAGATGGTCACAATAGGCCAGGGACAGCTTTGCGTATCTTTCTGGTAGCCTTCCCTTCCTCCCTCCCTCCCTCCCTCCCTCCCTTCCTTCCTTCCTTCCTTCCTTCCTTCCTTCCTTCCTTCCTTCCTTCCTTCCTTTTTTCCTTCCCTTCCTCCCTCCCTCTCTTTCTCTTTTTCTTTTTGTTTTTTCAAGGTAGGGTCTCACTCTGGCCCAGGCTGACCTGGAATTCACTATGTAGTCTCAGGGTGGCCTTGAGCTCATGGTGATCCTCCTACCTCTGCCTCCAGAGTGCTGGGATTAAAGGTGTGTGCCAGCACACCTGGCTTCTGGTAGATTTTCTTAAACTTGATATGTAATATATATGTACATATATATTGCATATATAATATATAGATAATATATGCATATATCATTTTTAAAAATATTTTTACTTATTCATTTGCAAGTAGAGAGAGAAGAGAGAGAATGGGTATGCCAGTGCCTCCAGCCACTGAAAACGAACTCCAGATGCATGTGCCACTTTGTGCATCTGGCTTTATATGGATATTGAGGAATGGAACCTGGGTCCTTAGGATTTGCAGGTAAGCACTTTAATTGCTGAGCCATCTCTTCAGCCCTACATATATAATTCTTTCCTGCTCAGGGAAACTATCTTTTGCTAGCACCCCATTACATAGGAGGAAACTGGATTGCGGGGGGGTGGGGACCAACTTGCCCAAGCTCTCTGAGCAAGCAAGGGCAGAGAAAGAGCTGGATTGTCCTTGTCTCCTGTGCTAGCCTGGGCTGGGGTGTTGTGGGGGAGGAAGAATGAACATGAGAAGCTGGCCATCTCATTTGTTGGCAGATAACAGATATTCCTGAAAATAAATATGGGTATATGGGGCTGGAGAGATGGCTTAGTACTTAAGGCACTTGCCTGCAAAGCCAAAGGGCCTCGGTTCAATTCCCCAGGACCCACGTAAGCCAGATGCACAAGGGGATGTATGTGTGTGGAGCTCATTTCCAGTGGCTGGAGGCCCTGGCGTGCCCATTTTCTTTCTCTCTCTCAAATAAATAAAAATATTTTTAACAATATGGATGTAGATATGGCCAAAATAATAACAGCAAACATTGTCATAAGCCGCCCCTCCCCAGCACCAGGGACTATTCTAGTACTTTACCAGTATTAACTAATTCCAGTGAGGAAACTGAGTCACAGAGGTTCTGGGAACGTCAGAGTAGAGAGACTCAGTAGAGCCTTGAATATGAAACTGGGTGGCATGCTGGAATGCCCACAGTGTGGACGAGCAGGCTTCCACCAGGAGCTCTGGAACCCATTCTCCCATATTTGAACCCTTTTTTTTTTTGAGAGAGACAGAGAGGGAGAGGAAGACAGAGAATGCGGCTTCTCAGCCGCTGCGAATGAACTCCAGACACGTGCGCCCCCTTGTGGTCAAGTGAAGCATGGCACCCTTGCGTCCCTTTGCATCTGGCTAAACGTGGGACCTGGAGATTGGAACTGGCGTTCTTAGGCTTAGTGGGCAGGCGCCTTAACCTCTAAGTTATCTCTCCAGCCTCCCCCTTTTTGATAGATAAGGCAGAGAGATGTCAGGTGGGAATCCAGAGTGAACTCAGACCACACCCAGCCTCCCATTGGCCCTCCTTGAGCCTACAAGGAGGCAAAATATCTTATCTGATCCAGACAGTGAACCACAGTGTCTGGCCTGTAAATCTGGAACACACAGGTCTGTGACAACAGTCTCCTAAGCAGACAGGATCCTTCCGTCTGTCTTGGCCACGGTGAAGTGGGAAAGAGGCTTCTGTGGCTATAAAAGGAGGAGGCTGGAGTGGAGGCAGGCTGGCCCAGGTCCCAGAGGATTCCCTGGTGCCCTGGCACATGCCTTCTGTTCCGCAGCCTGCCTGGCCCAGCTATGCAGAAGGAGAGGCCTTTGAAGTCACAGACCACCAATAAAATTGCAGCTGGTACCAGGAGCACACAGGGCGGCTCCAGGCGTGAGATTTTACACCACAAGGGGCTAAGCCAATGCTGACAGGGTTGGAATGTGCCCCGGACTCCTCCTTTCTTCTGCCAAGAGCCACTAGGGTGCCTCAGACCCTGCCTACTCTGTCACCCAATCAATCAAGACTCCAATCCAAAGTCCATTAGTCAGCACAGGGAGGCGACAGGAACAGCTGGCAATGGAGAGGTGGGCCCAAGGCAGATGTGCTCGCGGGAAACAGCCACAGTGCAAGAGAGTGTAAGAGGACGTGAGGCCCGTCTGGGCTGTAAGGGAACAGCTACGTACTGAAACCAGGGAGGGAGATGCAGTGGTCATGGGAGCGATTCATTATGTGACCCATAATGCCAGTCAGCTACTTGAGAGACAGAGACAGGAAGATCATGACTTTGAGGCCACCATGGGCTGTATAATGACAGCCTATCAAAACAAAAAGAAAAAAAAAAGAAAAAGAAAAACAAGAGCTGGAGGGGTGGCTTAGCAGTTAAGGTGCTTCCCTGAGAAGCTCAAGGACTCATGTTTGACTCTCCAGGTCCCACGTAAGCTGGACGCACTGCGCACTAGGGAGGCGCATGCCTCCGGAGTTTGACTGCAGTGGCTGGAGGTCCTGGCATGCCAATTCTCTTTCTCTCTTTCTCTCTCCCCCCCCCCTCATGCCAGCTCTCTTGCATAAAGCAAGAAAAGCCAAGCCGGGTGTGGTGGCACACACCTTTAATCTCAGCCCATGGGAGGCAGAGGTAGGAGGATCACCGTGAGTTCGAGGCCACTCTGAGACTACATAGTGAATTCCAGGCCCAGGTCAGC
Organism: Orientallactaga sibirica; assembly: GCA_036365145.1. Lineage (NCBI taxonomy): Eukaryota > Metazoa > Chordata > Mammalia > Rodentia > Dipodidae > Orientallactaga > Orientallactaga sibirica. Next base: position 3,312,096 of record JAEOAD010001893.1, on the reverse strand, counting down.
CTGAACTAGAGTGAGACCCTATCTCGAAAAACCAAAAACAAAAGAAAAAGAAAACAGAAAAGCCAGTCTGTTGAACTTGCCTCAAAAAAAAAAGAAAAGAAAAGAAAAAGAAAAACAAAAGCCAACTTCTGTAGGTTTCAGTACAGTGAAGGTGTGGGGGCTGGGTTAAAGGAAGGGATGTTTTATTTCCTCGCTCTTCCCTTGTTCTCATCAATAGATGGAGCTAACAGGGTTGTTTATACCTGGCCCTGTGCTCAGGGTACCCACATTTCTCATCCCAGAAGGCGCATGGGCTAAGAAGGCAGCGCCCTTTCAAATGGACTTTGGAGGGCTGGAGAGATGTCTTAGCGGTTAACGCTTGCTTTCGAAGCCTAAGGACCCATGTTCAACTCTCCAGGTCTCACGTAAGTCAGATGCACAAGGTGATGCAAATGTGCAAGGTTGCATGCATGCACAAGGTGGTGCGCGCATCTGGAGTTCTGTTACAGTAGCCAGAGTCCCCGTGGTGCCAATTGTCTTGCTGTTTCTCTTGCTCTCACACATTAAAAAACAGCTGAGTCCATTGGGCTTGCGTTAAAAAAAAATCAAATGGACTTTGGAAACAGAATCTGAAGGAGGAATGTCAACCCCAAAGGGAACCCGGCCACCTATCATTAGTGCCATGGTAGCTGTGAACCAGTGGGAAGAAGGGCAGATGTCTGGTGTCCCTCCTACTTCTGCCCAGTGTCTTCTCTGGACTCTGCCCCTTCCTCTGGGGAAGCAGTTTCTGACCCATTCCTTTGAAGTGTTTGTCAGGAAGGGGCTCACCCACTCAGGGGTCTGAGCAGGAGGGGGACCCCAAGGTCTGATGGAATAGGGAGAGCCATGAGGCAGAAGTTGCTGCCAGGACTTGGAGCTGACATAGAGCAAACACACATGCGCAAGGACAGATGGGAAGGGAAGGTGGCTGGCAAAGAAGGAGAAGGTGCTAGAGTGGGGTCTGTGACTGGGGTCCTCTGTGCATGTACCCCCAGAGCACAGCAGCTGTGCCACTTGCAGAAGCACTTGTAGGAGGAAAGTGCCAACTGGTGCTTTTATTTTCTATTTTTTTAATTAATTAATTTTTTTTTTTTTTTTTTTTTAAGAAACAAGAGCCTTTGAAGGTGTAGGACAGGCAGGGGGCAGGAACGTCTCCAGAGCTGGGAGCTTTCGGACGTCCCAGCCCTCAGTCACACTGTGTGGGTAGCTGGCTCCTTTGCCACTCATCCTTTATGAAAGATTGTCCTTGGAGCTGAAGAGATGGCTGAGCAGTTAAGGCATTTGCCTGCAAAACCAAAGGATCCCAGTTCAATTCTCCAGGACCCTCATAAGCCAGATGCATAAGGGGGTGCATGCGTTTGGAGTTCGTTTGCAGCAGCTGGAGGTCCTGGCATGCCCATTCTCTCACTCTGCCTCTTTCTCTCTCTCAAATTAATTAATTAATTAATTAAACATCTTTAAATTTTTTTTTTTTTTAAAAAGATTGTCCTGATCATGGGAACGGCAGTGCTACTGAGGACCTTGCAAAGCTGTACCCACTACTGTCATCCTTTGTGGTAGAAGAAGTAAACTCTTTCCTACGGCTGTGCCAGTGGGAAGATGGTGGAGGGAAGGGGCTGGTAGACCCACATCAGACACTCACTGCTGGCTGGTACTTCACTCAGGGATGTGGGGGAGCGTATTAGTCACTTTTCTCATAACTGTGGCGAAATACCTGACAATAGGCAGCTTAAAGAAGGAAGGAAGGAAGGGTTTATCTTAGCTCATGGTTTGAATTTATTTTATTTTAGAGAGAGAGGGAGAGAGAGATAGAATTGGCCAGTCAGGGGCTGGAGAGATGGCTTAGCGGTTAATCTTAGCTGCCTGGTTTGAATTTATTTTATTTTAAGAACCCGGATCTCCAGGTCCCACGTTTAGCCAGATGCAAAGTGGGACCTCAGCCACTGAGATTGAATGCCACACTTGACCACAAGGGGCATCTTTTACATCTGTATTTCGTGAATTTAGCAGCTGAGAGACTGCTGGCGCACCCATCTCTGTCTGTCTCCCTCTCTGTCTATCTCTCTCTGTGTCTCTCTCCAAAAATAAATAAAATAATAAAAAGAAAAATTAAAAAAAAAAGAATTGGCCAATCAGGACCTCAGCCACTGAGATTGAACTAAAAACTTGCGCCACCTAGTGGGCATGCTCGACCTTGCACTTGCCTCACCTTTGTGCGTCTGGCTTACGTGGGATCTGGAGAGTCGAACCTGGGTCCTTAGGCTTCGCAGGCAAGCGCCTTAACCGCTAAGCCATCTCTCCAGCCCTAGCGCATGGTTTGAGAGAACAGACCGTCAAGGTGGGGAAGGCATGGAGGCAGGAGAGTATGAAACAGCTGCTCACGTTGTCTTCACAGTCAGGAGGCAGAAAGATGCAAGCTGGTTCTCAGCTCACTTCCTCCTTTTGTTTCTTTTGCTCAGTCTGGGTTTCTCACCCATAAGATGCTGGTGCTCACATTCAGGGTGAGTCTTCTCACTTCAGTTAAAACTTTTCTGGAAGGCTGGAGAGATGGATTAGTGGTTGAGGCGTTTGCCTGTGAAGCCAAAGGACCCAGGTTTAATTACCCAAGACTGGCGTAAGCCAGATGCACAAGGTGGCGCATGCATCTGGAGTTCGTTTACAGTGGCTGAAGGCCCTGATGCACCCATTCTCTCTCTCTCTCTCTCACACACACACACACACAAATAAATTAAAACCTTTATAAACCTCTTTGGAAATCCCCTCACAGACATATTCACAGGCATACCTTACAAGCGATTGTAAATCTGCTTATTGACAATGAAGGTTAACCATGACCTGCCATGCCATGCCCTGTGTGGTCAGATGAGGCGTGGGTGTTAGAAGCCTCATTCTACTTAATCCCGAGGCCTGAACTTTCCTGCGCCTGATCTGCCTGTCCTCAGACATCTCACTGACTGTGCAGGAAGTGACAGCCACACCAGCTCCTGCAGCTGCTCACATGATAAAATTAGTCAAGCCAAGCCCTTTTCACTGATTCTTTTTCTCATATATTTTATTTATTTTTATTTATTTATTTATTTATTTATTTATTTTGGTTTATTGAGGTAGGGTCTCACTCTAGCTCAGGCTGACCTGGAATTCACTCTGTATTGTCAGGGTGGCCTCGAACTCATGGTGATTCTCCTACCTCTGCCTTCCCAGTGCTGGGATTAAAGGCGTGCACCACCATGCCTGGCCTATTTATTTATTTATTTATTTATTTATTTATTTACTTATTTACTTATTTATTTATTTATTTATTTATTTATTTATTTATTTATTTATTTATTTATTTGAGAGAGAGAATGGGCACACCAGGGCCTCCAGCCACTGCAAACAAACTCCAGACACATGCGCCCCCTTGTGCATCTGGCTTATGTGGGTCCTGGAGAGTCGAACTAGGATCCTTTGGCTTTGCAGGCAAATTTTGATTCCCCAGGACCCACGTAAGCCAGACGCACAAGGTAGTGCATGCATCTGGAGTTTGTTTGCAGTGGCTGAAGGTCCTGGCACTCTCTCTCTCTCTCTCTCTCTCTCTCTCTCTCTCATACATAAATAAATAATTTTTTTTTAAAAAGAACTCTTGTGAGAGAGGTGAAGTCAGACTAGCAATGGCTGGTCTGGGAGGGCAGATGAGAGGGATATAGCTCTGCCTTACTCTCCTGCCTGGAACCGAGAGCTGAAGTGAGAGGAGGCTCAGTAACTTGGAGCCTTGCTGGATTGCAAAAAAAAAAAAAAAAAAAAAATCAATTTATATCTCTGGAACTGTATAGACTTGGCAAACACTAAGGTTGTGTTCTGCCACAGAGCGGTGGTGAGCCTGGGTGAGGTGGACTTCAGGGGCCGGTTTCCCACCCAGGCCTGCAGGATCACATGGCTTCAGGATGGTGGTTACTACCTGGGATCACAGGCACAGCTTAGCAACCAGTACCTATGAGAACAGTCTGGAAGGTTTGAACATTATGAACATGCAAGAACTTTTTGTTGTTGTTTTTGGATTTTCGAGGTAGGGTGTCACTCTAGCTCAGGCTGACCTGGAATTCACTATATAGTCTCAGGGTGGCCGCTAACTCATGGTGGTCCTCCTACCTCTGCCTCCCGAGTGCTGGGATTAAAGGCATGAGCCATCATGCCTGGCTAAGAACTTTTAAAATATATTTATTTTATTTACTTGAGAGAGAGAAAGAGACAGAGAGGGAGGGAGAGAGAATGGGCACACCAGGGCCTCTAGCCACTGCAAACAAACTCCAAATGTATGCACCCCCTTGTGCATCTGGCTTATGTGGGTCCTGGAGAGTCGAATCAGGATCTTTTGGCTTTGCAGGCGAATGCCTTAACCGCTAAGCCATCTTCCAGCCCTGGCTAAGAACTTTTAAGTGTAGAGATTCTGTCTGTCTTCCTTTGGGTTGCTGGAGAGCCAGCCCAGGTCCTGTGTAGTTAGGCAAGTGCTATGCCACTGAGCTAAATCGTCCACCCTACAAAAACGTTAGTGGTGGTTTTCTTTTCTTTTCTTTCTCCAACATGGAATGACTAGAAGGTGAGTAAAGTAGTCATAATACTGTCCTAAAATATGTTCAATCCTTAAATCCACTCCTGGGCGCCCCAGTCTTGTATCAGGTAAAAGGGCCCTGCGAGCACCTCTAGTGCCCCCAAAGTTTATGTTTTCCACTGAAACAAGATGTTCCTGCCAGGACTCAAAATAGAGGTCCTGGGGACTGGAGAGATGGCTTAGCGGTTAAGCACTTGCCTGTGAAGCCTAAGGATCACAGTTCGAGGCTCAATTCCCCAGGACCCACGTAAGCCAGATGCACAAAGTGGCACGTGCATCTGGAGTTTGTTTGCAGTGACTGGAGGCCCTGGCGTGCCCATTCTTTATCTGCCTCTTTCTATCTGTCACTCTCAATTAAATAAATAAATAAAAATTTAAAAAAAATAGAGGTCCTGACAGCACAGGCAACTTTGCAGCAATGGTTACGGAAGCAGAATTCTTGTGTTTTTTTTTTTTTTTTTGGTTTTGCAAGGTAGGGTCTCACTCTGGTCCAGGCTGACCTGGAATTAACTATGTAGTCTCAGGGTGCCTTGAACTCATGGCGATCCTCCTACCTCTGCCTCTCAAGTGCTGGGATTAAAGGCGTGCACCACCACGCCCCAGCTAAGGTTAGTGATATTTTCAAACGTGCAAGTTTCAAAGCACTTACAGCCCATGTACATGTTTAAAAAAAATGTGAAGAATCTATTTTAGTTAAACAACAACAAAAGGAAATGCAACCAAAAAAATGACAACAACAGCAACCAAAAAAAAAAAAAAAAAACCCTGAAGCTTCAAGGGATAGTGACACCTACCTGTGGGCACCACCCCCGGCCAAGAATTCTTGTTTTTATAGCACTACATACTTCACCTGCAATACTTAGAAAACTGAATCTGTGCCTGGCATGCCAACTTCTCCCAAATCCTGCAACCAAGATTGTTTTTCTTCCAGGCATACCTATCTATTTATTTGTTACATATATGTACATGCACACTGTGAATTTAGATATGTCACATGGACAATTTTATATCTATCTTACAATTTTTAAAATATTTTTATTTATTTATTTGCTAGCACAGAGAGAGAGAGAGAGAAGACAGGGAGAGAGATTGAGAATGGGCACGCCAGGGCCTCCAGCCCCTGCAAACGAACTCCAGACACATATGCCACCTTGTGTGTGCGGCCCGCTTACGTGGGTCCTGAGGAATTGAACCTGGGCCCTTCAGCTTCGCAGGCAAGCGCCTTAACCTCAAAGCCATCTCTCCAGCTCTCTATCTTACTTTTAAAACTTAGCAGTGTGAGTATTATCTCTTCCTCCAGGTTCTTCGCAGGCTTCATGGCTTTAGTGACTGCATAGGATTCTGTGGAGTGGAAACACATCCATCTGGAATACCTTCCAGAAGAGATACCGGGCCGCATAATACAAATGTTTCTGTAACTCCACCCAGTGCTCCTCCTGCTGTCCACGTCACGTTTAGCAGTCTCACTTCCTCAGCACCCATTTCCCCACTCACCTGTTTTCATCTTGGGGTTGAGGCAGGCTCAGCCCGGCACTGCTTCAGTGCTGCGGCTTGAGGTTTGTGCTCACCTGGCCCCTGGCCACCTTTTCCTATCCACACCTTGCCTCCATCATTTGCTGAGTTGAATAGGAGCCTGTGGTCATTGGTGACCGTTTTATGACACTGTCCTCGGGGCGAAACAACCATTGTCATCTTCACCAGCTGCTGTGTGGCACCTTCCCTAAAGAATGGTACTTCCTGGGCTGGAGAAATGGCTTAGCAGTTAAGGCATTGGCCTGTGAAGCCAAAGGACCCAGGTTCAACTCCCCAGTACCCACGTAAGCCAGATGCACAAGGGGCACATGCATCTGGAGTGGCTGGAGGCCACTATATACTATATAGGTGTGCCCACTCTCTCTCTGGCTTTCCTGAGAGACTTCCAGGTCACTCTGGGCCACCTGCTGCCATCAGAGATTCCTGATGACAAAGCTGTCCTTGTTCTTTGCAGAGATCTAAAAAAATATAGAAGAATAGAGCTGGAGAGATGCCTTAGCAGTTAAGGCATGTAAGGACCCATGTTCGATCTCTTTCCAGATCGCACGTGAGCCAGACACACAAAGGTGACACAAGCGCAGGGTCGCACATGTGCACTAGGTGGAGCAAGCATCTGGTGTTCGGTTGCAGTGACTAAGGCCCTGGCGTGCCAAATCTCTCTCTTTCTCTAAATAGAAAATAAATAAATAGAAAAATAAAAAGGAAAAGTCACATGTTACCTCCAGGGAAAAAAAAGGTACTGTTAACATTTGGAATAATTATGTCCAGAATTTTCTCCTCTCCTTGTGTTTTTCTGAGAGTTGGACTTGTATAAATATGCAATTTGGGGATGGAGGGATGGCTTAGTGGTTAAGGTGCTTGCCTGTGATACCTAAGGACCCAGGTTCAAGTCTTCAGGTCCCATGTAAGCCAGATGCATCTGGAGTTGGTTTGCAGTGGCTAGAGCCCTGGCGTGCCCATTCTCACTCGCTCTCTCTCCCTCTCTCTGTCTCTAATACGAAAATAAAAATGAAAATAAAATCTTTGAAAAAATATGTGATTGGCTTTAAGAATTATCTTTGAGTATAAATATTTTCTTCATTTAGGATAGTTACCCCCAATAAATTTTCATATGTTTCAAAAGAAAAGATGCATAGCTGTAGGCTATCGGGAGGGATAGTGCTTGGAGAAGGTCGTTTGCTGCTGGCACACCAGGCCCTCCAGCCACTGCGAATGAAATCCAGATGCATGTGCCACCTTGCGCATCTGGCTTATATGGGAACTGGGGAATTGAACCTGGGTCCTTAGGCTTCACAGGCAAGTGCCTTAACTGTTCAGCCATCTCTCCAGCCCTACAACAGTCTTTATGAAGGGAGGCAAGAGAGTTGGTTACAGAGGGTGCTGTGACTACTGAAGCAGAGATTAATGCAGAGACTAAGACTTGGGCTGCAAATACACTATGGGTTTTAAAGATGGATAAAGGCGAGGGCCACAAACCAAGGAATCCAGACAGCCTCCAAAGGAATTCCGAAAATATAATAAAATGAATTTTTCCGAGGGTTTTTAGAAAGAACCAGCCTTGCCAACACCATGCCTTTATATTTTGAGCCTTTGACTTCCACAACTATAAAATAATAAATTGGTATTGTTTTAAGTCCCTATATTTCTGGTAATTTGTTACAATGGCAATAGGATATCAATACAGCCACCAATCTATGACAGGAGCTAAAATGTCACCAAAATAAATGAAAATCATGATGGATCACGATTCCATGCACAACCTTCAGACACGCCAGTTTTAATACACAAGGTTAGTGTTTCACTCACACCAGACTTTGAAGCAAAGGCCTTTCCATAGCAACTCACAAGAGCTAGATTTCTGAAGTAGACGGCCTCCTTAGCCAACAAGGCAGAGGGCGACAGGAGAAACTGCGCAGCCTTGTACTGCCTCTGTTTGGGAGGCATGTCCTCTCTCTATGGCCAGAACCCAGCAGGCAGCTGTGCCCTATTTGAGCGGGCTTGAGAAGTGCCAGGAAGGGGAAGGGAACTAATGATTAGCAGATACTTGAAAGCTCTATGGTGCAGGGCTGGAGAGATGGCTCAGCAGTTAAGGTATTTGCCTGCAAAGCCTAAGGACCCAGGTTTGAGTCCCCAGTTCCCGTATGAGCCAGATGCACATAGTGGCGCATGCACCTGGAGTGCATTTACAGCGGCTGAAGGCCCTGGTGTGCCCCTTCTGCCTGTCTCTCATCTCTCTCTCTCTCTCTGCTTCCAAACAAATAAATAATATTTTTAAAAACAGCCGAGCGTGGTGGCACATGTCTTTAATCCCAGCACTCGGGAGGCAGAGGTAGGAGGATCACCCTGAAACTACATGAGCCTGAACTAGAGTGAGACCCTACCACAAAATACCAAAAATAAATAAATAAATAAAACCTATATTGTATGTGGGGGGGGGAGTGCTGGAGAGATAGCTTAGAAGTTAAGTGTTTGCCTGTGAAGCCTAATGACCCTGGTTTGAGGCTAGATTCCCCAGTACCCACGTAAGCCAGATACACATGGTGGTACATGCGTCTGGAGTTTGTTTGCAATGGCTAGAGACCCTGGTATGCCCATTCTCAATCTCTCTCCCTCCCTTTCTCTGTCTCTAATAAGTAAATTAAAAAAAAATAAACTATATTGTGGGGCTGGAGAGATGGCTTAGCAGTTAAGGCATTTGCCTATGAAGCCTAAGGACCTAGGTTCAATTCCCCTGAACCCATGTAAGCCAGACACACATGGTGGTACATGCATCTGCAGTCGTTTGCAATGGCTAGAGGCCCTGGAGTGTCCATTCTCTCTCTCTCATAAATGCATAAATAAATAAAAAGTATATTTTTTAAAGCCTGCATTGTGCAATAGGGAGGTGGGGAGAACAGTTTCCACTGCGCTGGCCCTGTGTGTGTGTTCAGTGCTCACACACATCCACAGTGTGAGGCGAGCCAGCTGACAATTGCCCAAGGCTGGCAGGCATTGCGGGCAGAAAATACGAAATCAAACCATCCGAGGAGTAATGCTGTTCTCAGGAAATGGGTGATTTATTCATTTATTCTTAATCTAAAGTTTAAATGTCCTTATGTGCCTCCCAAGATGTTGCCGGGTTCAGAAAACTGCAAAGGATCTATGGCACCCCACCCCCCGGCCAGCTTCCTCCCTGGAGGGCTGCCTCAGGGAACCAACCTACCACCTGTTGATGATGCCAAAAGGAATTACCGAGAAATGGAAAGCCAGGGAAAAAAAGGTATCTCAGCCAGACTTTGAATGTGACTTTGTAACTGTCCACAGAGGTGACGTCAGGCTTTGGTGAGTGGTTGGGGCTAATGCCATGCACTTGGGAGTGAAGAGACTGGAAAATGAACGTCTATTTCAAGTGTACTGAAGTGTGCGTGCCACACTCTGCCTGAAATCCTATTTTAATTAGGACGGTTCTTGCTAATAGACATTTGGTTGAGTATTTGGTATGGTTGGAAAATAACTGCCTTCTCTATTTTCTCATAAGTGTTAAATATTTTTTTAAATATTGCATTTGAAAGCCTGGTGTTATTCGTTCCTCTACAATTCCCTGCGAAGAGTCCATTCATTCCTCTTTTGACTTGGGCCTCCACCTGGTGGCATTCACTTGGCAAATTCACCAGTGGTGAATCGTGGGGCTCAGCTTTGTGGGCTGTGAGTGGACTCTCCGTAGGGCAAACGCACATTAACTGAACTCATAGGCTGCTGTGAGTCCAAGTCCACCTGAATCTCCGCAGGTAGAATCCAGACAGCAGCAGTGTGGTATGCGTGTGCATGCACGCTGCCCCCCTTAGATGTGAGAACCCGTGTGGTGCAGGAGCCCGACTCCTCCTGCGTCCATAGCGTTCGTAGCTCATGAGTGGAGAGACCAGCCATGCCTCCCAAGCCTCTCTTTCTGGTGGCCCCTTCCATTCTCTTCAGCAACTAGCCCCAGTTCCGCTCCTTCGTGGGTCACTTGTGACACTTAGGAAAGCAAAGGGCTTCTACATTTTGTAATTTCTAAGGACAGAGACAGAGTTGACATTTAAAAATGTGTATGCTGGAGCCAGGTGTGGTGGTGGCATGCCTTTAATCCCAGCACTCAGGAGGCAGATGTAGGAGGATCACTGAGAGTTCGAGGCCACCCTGAGACTACATAGTGAATTCCAGGTCAGCCTGGGCTAGAGCAAGGCCCTACCTCAAAAAAAAAAAAAATAAATAAAAAATAAAAATAAAAAGCCAGGCATGGTGGCTCACGCCTTTAATCCCAACACTTGGGAGGTGGAAGTAGGGGGATCGCTGAGAGTTCGAGGCCACCCTGAGACTACATAGTGAATTCCAGGTCAGCCTTGGCTAGATCGAGACCCTACCTCAATAAATAAATAAATAAAAATAAAAAAGCCAGGTATGGTGGTGCACGCCTTTAATGCCAACACTCGGGAGGTGGAAGTAGGGGGATCGCTGAGAGTTTGAAGCCAGCAAGAGACTACATAATGAATTCCAGGTGAGCCTGGGCTAGAGTGAGACCCTGCCTTGAAAAAACCAAATAAATAAATAAGTAAGTAAATAAATAAATAAATAAATATGTATTCTATGCCTGTATTAAAAATATAAATTAGCTGGGTGTGGTGGCTCATGTCTTTAATCCCAGTACTCGGGAGGCAGAGGTAGGAGGATCACCGTGAGTTAGAGGCCAGCCTGGAATTACAAAGTGAGTTCTAGGTCATCTTGGAGCATCATTAACGTTACTGCAGTTGGTTACGCCGCCGTCTTATTTTGCACACTAAAGTACACTAAAGTACAAACCCTTTGAGGGTAAGGGCTGTTTCTCATTGCCCCAGACACCAAAGGCATCTACCAGAGCCCTCGAACACTGTCGGTTCCATAAACATTTGCTGAATTGAACCGGTTCCCACCTGGCTTCCAGCCAAGTTGAGTCAGAAATTAAACAGCTTGCACCAGGTGGGAAACGAAGCTTACAGCCCCCAACTCACAAAGCCACCTTTCTTTCCATTCCTTCAAGATTAACTGGATAGCCGGAAGTCCCCCTGGCCAGTGGACAAACATTCATTAGGTGCTAACTACGTGTCAGGCATCGGGTGCTGGGACACAGTGGTGAACAAGACAGATCATAGACCTGCCCTCATTGGAAATTTCGCCCAGTGGTAGAAGGCAAAACTAAATAAATGGTAATTAGGTGCTGCAGCGGTAGACTCCGAGGGTGTTGGGATTTTAGCATAGAAAACTGGGGGTTGGGGGAGTGGGATCTGACCTGGGCTAAAAGTTTTCCTAAGGCCTTACTATTTAAATCAGCCAGTGGGAGGGGACCGAGAAAGGAACTGGCTTCAGGCACAGAGAACAACAAATTTAAATGCCCTAGGGCAAGAATTACTGGGGACCACTGAGGCAGCCAGGGTGGCTGGAACAAAGGTGGAGGGAAACATTGGCATAGTGGCTGGAGTGGGTAATGATGGCATCAACTTAGAGGCCACTTATAAGAGGAGTTTGTGGCGGGAGTAATGTAGGGTCCGTAGGTGAGGGAGTGGGAAGGGAACAGAAGTCCTGGGACAGGAGAGGATGGGACCTGGCACGACAGGGCACAGAGGGCCAGAGGCCAGCCAGTAGACACCCACCCTATGTCTCCTCTCTGTGACTTCAAAATGAGTCCATGTGCGGAAGAGCAGAGGCAAGAGTCATGGCCTTGCCCAGTTACTGATTTGGGGAGACTGGGTAGAGAGGACAAACAGGCAGAGCCCCAGGGTGGCATGTGGAAGGCTGGGCCTCGCCCCATCCCCCATTCCTGCGCACGCTTTGTGTGGCCTGCTCAGGACTCCAGCCTCTTCTGGTTTCATTTCCTGAGCCATACAGAGGGATTGGTAAAGCGTTGCGGTGGGTGCCAGTAAAACCCTCGGGAACAGAGCACTAGACGCCCTCTGAAGAATGGCTGTTATTTACTCTCCTGCTTAGTGCTCTGCCCCGAGAAGGGGTCTGCGTGGAGAGAAAACGCAAAGATGAAAATCAACGCGAACACTTGGCAGCTGTAGGAACTTGTCGTTGCAGAATGGCCTTTGCAAGGTGAACAAAGCCCTGTGATTAGAACCAAGCGCAGCCGGCGCTCATTGGATTAAGAGTGTAGAAAAGCAAACGTGTTCGAATCTTAAACACATCATAATTTTAAGTATCCACAAGTGTTTAAAAAGTGTTAGCTGCTATGAGCACATACATCCATTTACTAGTTCAACATCATAACCTGTTTCTTTTCTAAACACATGGGCAGGAGAACAGAGCACAGTTAACATGTTAAACACACTGACATGTTTACAATGTGTTGCAAGAAGGTGTTTAACTTTTTGTGCTTCAAAGCTAAACACTTTGGAATTAGAGGATTGGCTAATTTCTGCCTCCATTCAGTATGGCTATGGCCTACCGGTCCCTTCGGCTTTGGAGAGAGCACCTTTGGAAAAATAGCCCATCCTGGCAAAGACCTGGATTTTATAGAGAGCAGACCGAGCGACTTGTTGCAGGACTCAGGGGGCCATGAAATGTGTTTCTGAAAGCCCACCTCGAGAGGAATTAGTCCTGAATCCACCGATCGCCCGTCCCTGTTCCTGCTCAGGATTAGCACGAGTGCTGTATCTTTTCTCGGGTGCTCTCTCTGTCCTGCTGGCGGAGCTTTCGAGGGGGGCCTCAGACATAGGCCAGCTGGGGCCTTGGTCTCTCCTTCATAAACACACACACACACACACACACACACACACACACACACACACACACTTTCGTGGAGAATAAAGAGATCACCAGAGACTGATCAGGAAAGTGGGGTAAAAGAAAGGAGAAGGGGGAAGGAAGCTGGGTGGATACTCTTGTTCCATGGCCACTGTTAACGAGTTACCAGAGACAGCAGACTAATTCCCAAGGTATGTCTCTCAAGGTGTCGGTAAGATGCGTTCCTTCTGGAAACTGTGGGGTGGATAAGTTCCTCTCCTTTCCAAGTTTCGATAGGTTATGTGCAACCCTTAGCTCGTGACCCTTAACATCTTCACAACCAGCAACAGCGGTCAAGTCTTCCCCACACCATGTCCATCAACTCTGTGGCTTCCCTTTCACTTACAGACCCCTTTGGGATCACTCTGGGCCCATCTTGGACAACCTGGGGGCACCTCTTAAATACAGCAGCTGATTGGAAGGCTTAATTTTACCTGCAACTTTAATTATAAGCACCCCCAGGTTTTAGAGGTTAGAATGTAGACCTCCATCTATAGTCCCGTCTTGCCACAATGTCATGGACGGACCTGTATAAATAGTAAGTTTCAAAGGCAGAGCTGTGTTCTAGATCTATCCTTGCTATTTGTTAGCTATGAAATTCCTTCCTTTGCTCACCTGTAAAATCAGGGCAGTATTATCTTTCCCTTTGGGGTTGTTGGGAGGGCTAAGTGATGCAATATTAGGAAAGACTTACTGTAACCGTGGGGCTGATTTGATTACAACTACTTGTTTATTGCTGTCTGCCTCAGATATTTACTGAACATCTACTGTGTGCAAGGCTCTGTGCTCGTTTCTGGGCATGTAAACGAAGCAATGAGTGGAGATCAGGTCCTGACCTTGTCAGTGGCTATGCTATTTCAGATTCTGACTGCTGTCATTATAATCAGGATTCTAAAGATTATCTCCAGTGGGTAAGTGAGGCCCAGCCCACAAGTCCCGGGCCCGTGTAGGAATGAGGCTCACTGGCCTGACCTGACCCACCTTGATGTTAAATGGGGTCCAGCTGGGTAAGAAAGCTTGGAAGGCTGACTGGAGGAGAACAGCCGGGGATGTGGCCCTATAAGCCAAGGACAGAGGTTCTACATCTCTCGGAACGGAGGACACAAATTGAGGTGGGGCTAGCAAACTGGGTTGGGGAAGGCCAGTCCACAGGAAGAAAGGCAAGAGATCAGGCACCTTCATGGTAGAGTTCTTTCAGCCCAGCTTGGAGGAACTGCAAGGCCTGGCTGAGAGAAGGTAACTGCTGGATCTCTTTCTGGGATGGCAACATTGATTGCTGAGGCAGGAGAGCCAGTGATTTAGGGCAAATGGGTACTCCATGGTGGCCTAATACATTTAGTAAAACAGGACAGCCTTTTGAGTCTCTGTTCCACTGCCAGCTCCCGAACTGCATCCCTTCCTTTGGCAAGTTCAGGAGGCAGGTCACCTCTATTACGTCATCAGGGAACCACTGAGTTAATGATGGCTCAGGGCAGTGAGGCTCAGAGTTTTCCATTCACAGTTCACTCGTGGCAAAAATAAAAGACCTCACATGTTCCCATGTATTCAAAATGGAAAGCCTTCTTTCTTTCTTTCTAAATATTATTTATTTATTTGAGAGAGATACAGAAATAGTCAGGTAGAGAGAGAGAGAACAGGCACGCCAGGGCCTCCAGCCACTGCAAATAAACTCCAGATGTGTGTGCCACCTTCTGCATCTGGCTTACATGGGTCCTGGAGAATTGGGCCTCGAACTGAGGTCCTTAGGCTTCACAGGCAAGCGCTTAACCGCTAAGCCATCTCTCCAGCCCAAAGCCTTCTTTCTAAAACGCAGCTTCAATCCCACGGCCAGTGATTGTAAGCACTCCCTTCGGTGCCTCTTTGACGCTCCTGTCCTTTTCCAATGACCGTCTTGGATCCATGGTTGTTTGAGGGGGTGGGGAATCCAACCCTGGTGACTGGTCTCGTTTTCAGTGTGTGCCCACAGCCCTCCAGGGAGGCCTTGATTTGATGCCAGATCATGGACGTATTCAGTCTCACGGAGGTACACCTTTGTACCATCGCCTCTTTCTTCCGTCCCCCCAGTGCCTTCCTTCTTCATATGTCCCACCGGATGAGCTCGCTTCATGGTCAGACCACATTCCTCCAGCCTTCAGCTGCCTCTGTTTCCTTGACCTTAAGAGTGATGAGTTTGCCAAACACTCCACCTGTATACTGCTGCCCATCCGCTCTCACCAGCTCAAGGACATCACTCTGTTAACATCACCCACTTCTGTACCTCCACCCGTTCATTAACTCCTAAATCCTTCCCATTAGCATATGCACACATATGCACACGTGATTACTTCTCCATTTAAAAACTACCTTCTCCGGGCTGGAGAGACAGCTTAGTGGTTAAGGCGCCTGCCTGTGAAGCCTCAGAATGCTTGTTCGAATCATCAGGTCCCACATTGAGCCAGACGCAAAAATGATACAAGCACACAATGTCACACATGAGCACAAGGGGGCTCACGTATCTGGAGTTTGTTCACAGTGGCTGAAATGGCCCTGGTGCACCCAATCTCTCTCTCTCTCTCGCTCTCTGCCTTGTTCTGTCTTTGTCTCTCTCTCTCTCTCTCTCTCTCTCTCTCACTCTCAAAAAAAAAATACCTTGTTAAAAAAACCACCTTCTCTTGATCCTGTTTTGCCTGCAAATTTGCTTGCTCCCTGGTGGTTTGAATATAAAATTATCCTCCATAGTCTCATGTGTTTGAATATTCAATTCCCAGTTGGCAGTGCTGTTTGGGAAAGTCATGGAACCTTTAGAAGGGGGATCCTTGCTGGAGGAGGTGTGTCACTGGGGGCAGACCTTGAGGTATTACAGCCCAAACCAACTTGCTCTGCCTGTTTCCTCTCTGCTGTCGTGACAACGTGACACCGGCTGTCTGCTCCTGCCATACTTTGAGAAGCCCTAAATGAAAGGCATCTGTCATCCATCTGTCCATCCATCCTCCTGTCTTTCCATCATCCAGCCTTGTCATTCGGCAAGTGTGAACTGGGTATCTGATCGTTTTTCAATGAATTCTTTGTGTTGTGGGAAAAAGGTGTCTAACCCCAGGAGAACTTTCAGTAAAGTTAAGGGGGGAAAATCCCACACAGAGGAATCACTAGACAGAACCCAACCACTGGCCATCTAAGTTACAATTCAATGCATTGTCATTGTCACACTGGAGGGCTGATGGCAGGGGTGATGCCACTTCGAGGATTTGAAATCAAAGACCCCTCGCTGCATGTCCTGGAAGTATGGAGAATTTGCTAGACGACTGAAGGAAACGGCTTTAATATCTCTGGGTGAGTGGCAGCCTGAACTGGGAGCCCAGGGCAGAAAGGAAGGGCTACTCTTTCACCAGGTTTTCTGTGTGCATGACGAAGGCTTCCTTTCCTGAGGGAGTGCCCCAGGGCTAAGAATTTCTTCACTCCTAGGGCACAGGGGACACCTGGCTGGCTGTATCTAAAACTGTCTTTCCTTGAAAAGCGGCTCCCTCTTGTCTTCGTTGGAGGACCTGAATTCCACGGCAGTGAAAGATGGAGCAGAGAGTCCAGGCTCTTGGCATCCTCAACCCTGGAGTTTGCCTCTCCCCTAACTTCACCAATGTGGAAAGAAAAACAATACTAATCCTTCAGCCCCAAGCCAAACAGCTCACAGCTGGCCAGCTCACCAAAACAAATAAACCAGGCCTCCTGCGAAGAGCAGACCGCTGTGAGCAAGACGCAGACCCTCTTGCGTCTCTTTGCTCTGTCTTCTAGTGAAGGTTCCAAGGGGTAGGAGGTGTTGACACATAGAGCCACATCTGGGAGTAGGGTGCATCTCTGAGAAGGATGGACCAGGGAGAGACAGGTTGGAAATCTCCCTCCCACCCCACCACTGTGGGGCACAAAGTGAGCATGGCTCAGGACCAATGGAAAGCTGGTTTGGGGTAGAGATGGTCTTGTGGTAGCTGGCTCTGGCCTTTTCTCTCCACATAGCGTGGGCTTCTTGCCCTACTTAGCACTTCCCAGATGGGCCCGAAGGGGAAAATCGTCAGGGCATGTCTTTGAGTTGAGATCCCACCCACTCGAGTGCATTCCCTCACTTTCCTCGCGCTGTAGAAGGGTTCACCATCCAGTCTGCTAACGCAGGCCTTCTTAACCTTTCTCCACTTGCAAGTCCTTCTTTTCAGAGAAATTTGTATATGATCCAAGGTATATAGATATAATATAGGTATACAAACACTTAATAAATCATAAAGCTTAATCGTAAAGAAATTTTTTTTTTTTTTTTTTTTTTGGTTTTTTGAGGTAGGGTCTCACTCTGGTCCAGGCTGACCTGGAATTAACTATGTAGTCTCAGGATGGCCTCGAACTCACTGGATCCTCCTACCTTTGCCTCCCAAGTGCTGGGATTAAAGGCATGCGCCACCACGCCTGGCTAAGAAATTTGTTTTTTAAAAAATTTTTTTAATTATTTCATTTATTTTTGGAGAGAGACACAGAGAGAGACAGACAGAGGGAGAAAGAGACAGAGAATGGGCGTGCCAGCAGTCTCAGCTGCTGCAAACAAAATCCAGATGTGTGTGCCCCCTTGTGGTCAAGTGCGGCATTGTGCCCTTGCGTCCCTTTGCATCTGGCTAAACGTGGGACCTGGAGATTGGAACCGGGTTCTTAGGCTTAGCAGGCAGGCGCCTTAACCACTAAGCCATCGCTCCAGCCCAAGAAATTTATTTTAAAACAATTCATATATATATAATTTTATCACAAAGACAAAAACAGATTTGCAAACTAATGACATGGTTGGGCTTGTTTAGATTTATTTATTATATATTTTAAAAAGTTTTTATTTATTTATTTGCAAGCTGAGGGAAAGAGCACGCGCGAGAGAATGAATGAATGAGAATATGGGAATGCCAGGGCTCTTGCACTGCAAACAAGCTCCAGATGAATGCACCATTTTGTGCATCTGGCTTTACATGGATACCGGAGAATCAAACCTGGGCCTTTAACTGCTGAACCGTCTCCCTAGACCCTTGTTTATTCTCACATAAAGACCAAGTCTTGGCTAAATATCTGTTAATACTACACAAATGGCATCTTCCATGTTTTTCAGAGTTGATCAATATTTTGATTTTCTGTTTTGTTTTGTTTTTTTTGATGTAGGGTCTCACTCTAGCCCAGGAATTCACTATGGAGTCTCAGGGTGGCCTCAAACTCATGGCGATCCTCCTACCTGTGCCTCCTGAGTGTTGGGATTAAATGTGTGCGCCACCACGCCTGGTTAATATTTTGATTTTATAATAATAATTACATATACTGAGGCTGCCATTTTACATAACTAGTAGTATAAAGTAGCAGAAATATAATTAGAGCTTGTGGTGGTTTGATTCAGGCGCCCCCCATAAACTTAGGTGTTCTGAATGCCAGGTTCCCAGCTGATGGAGATTTGGGAATTAAAGCCTCCTGGAAGCAGTATATTGTTGGGGGTGGGCTTATGGGTATTATAGCCAGTGTGCCCTTGTCAGCGTTTGGCACACTGTCCTGTTCCTCTTGTCCACCTGATGTTGGCCAGGAGGTGATGTCCACCCTCTGCTCATGTCATCATTTTCCCTGCCATCATGGAGCTTCCCCTCGAGTCTGTAAACCAAAATAAACTCAGAGAGGCTTCTCTCCATTTCTTCCCTTCTCTAAGCATTCTGGCCTGACAGATGTGGGTGACATGGCAGTAGGTACAGATTCTCTGTTCCTCTCAGGATGTCCAAGTTCATGAAGCCACCCATTACATATGGAGGAGTACCACTGAGGGCGGAGAAATGCCTGTGAAGACAGTGAAAAAAAAAAAACCCCAAAAACATAAACACACGCATCCTTCTAATGCTTGAGATAGTGTGCACCCCCACACACCAGCACACGTGTCCCGTAGAATGGTCTTGCTCTTCATGCCATCAGGGGTTCAAGAGAGATCAGGCTGTAGGCCTGTAGACAGCAAGGCCTTTAGTAGGATGGTGGCCTGGGTTAGGGATGAAGGCCCACCACAGAAACGTGCTTGTGTCTACTTTCCTGCCTCTCCTAGATCATTGTTAAAAGGCTGCTTCTTGGCTGTGGAAGGCTGTGCTCACTCCATGGCTGCATCGCCTTCTTGCTGGGACCATGGACAGTGCCTCAAATTCGGTCCTACCCAGAAGCTTGGGCCCACCTGCTACGACTGAAGGCTCTGGACAAGCGCTTCAGTATCAGGCCATTGAGTGTGAGGGTCTGTTCCAGACTAGAACATGGGCTATCTATCCCATGAGCTTCCGTGTCTGCTCTACTCTCCTTACAAGGCCTCCAGTTTACCCGGAGTTGCAGCATCTTCTGAGCAGCCTTCTTGGTGTCTGAGGGGTCAAAGTGGTACCCCTGAGCCAGACTCCATGCCTGTCTTGCGCAAGAGACCTCTCTGATACTGAACCCGCAGTTGCCTGGATCCGCTCCCTGGAACCCTAACAGCTGCCCTCCTGATCTCTGTATTAGTCACCTTTCTCATTGCTGGGACAAAGTACCCAGCCAGAAGCAACTTAAGGAAGGAAGGAAGGGTTTACTCCAACTTACAGTTGTAGGTTACAGTCCATCATGGCGGGAAAGAGACAGTGGGAGGAGCTTGAGGCAGCTGGTCATATTCAGAACCCAGTGAAGAAGCAAAGAGCAATGAATGCCAGGCAGCTCTCTCTCTCTCTCTCTCTTTTCATTTTATTTATTTGAGAGAGAGAGAGAGAGAGAAAGAGGCAGATAGAGAATGGGCACGTCAGGGCCTCCAGCCACAGCAAACAAACTCCAGATGCATGCGCCCCATTGTGCATCTGGCTTACGTGGGTCCTGGGGAGTTGAATCTGGGTTCTTTGGCTTTGCAGGCAAATGCCTCAACTGCTAAGCCATCTCTCCAGCCCCAGATCTTTTTTACATGCTCCAAGAACCCAGCCCATGGTATGATGCCTCACACAGTTGGGGTGGGTCTTCCTATATCAGTGAACTTAATCAAGATGATCCCTCCCAGGTATGCCCACAGGCTAATTTATAATCCCTCATAGGTGTGCCAGAGGCTGGTTTCCTAGGTGATTCTAGGTCCTGGCCTATCTTATTTCTAATAGAGTCCTGTTTGTGGGTGCCTCTCTGCCAAGGGGAGCCACTAATAAATTCTCCAGGAGCTGGCGTATTGTTAACCAGCAAGTCTTCCTTGAATGCTTACAGTTTACCTGGACCTGGAAAGCACATTAGGCTCATGATATGTAGATCCACTTATTCTTGCCCTTAAAAATATCAAGTACACTCAAAGTCTAGTGGTTCTCAGCTCTAAAAAAATTTTTTGGGGGGCTGGAGAAATGGCTTAGCGGTTAAGGCACCTGCCTCCTAAGCCTAAGAATGCCAGTTCCAATCTCCAGGTCCCACGTTTAGCCAGATGCAAAGTGACGCAAGGGCGCAATGCCGCACTTGGCCACAAGGGGCGCATGCATCTGGATTTCATTCACAGCAGCTGAGAGACTGCTGGTGCACCCATTCTCTATCTGTCTCCCTCTCCCTCTCTGTCTCTTTCTCTGTGTCTCTCTCTCCAAAAATAAATAAAATAATTAAAAAAAATTTTTTAATTTTTAAAATTTTATTTCAGAGAGAGATAGAGAGAGATTAAGAAAGAATTGACATTCCAAAGCCTCAGCCAGTGCAATGAAACTGCAGACGCTTTTGTCACCTAGCGGGCATGTGTGATCTAATGCTGGCCTCATCTTCGTGCATCTGGCTAATGTGGGATCTGGAGAGTCAAACGTGAGTCCTAAGGCTTTGCAGACAAGCACCTTAACCACTAAGCCATCTCTCCAGCCTGGTCCTCAGCTTTTTTAAAAAAATTGTTTATATTTATTTATTTGAAAATGATAGACAAAGAGAGAGAGAGAGAATGGGCACACCAGGGCCTCCAGCCACTGCAAACAAGCTCCAGATACACACGCCACCTTGTGCATCTGGCTTATGTGGGTCCCGGAGAATCGAGCCTCAAACCAGGGTCCTTAGGCTTCACAGGCAAACGCTTAACTGCTAAGCCGTGTCTCCAGCCCTGGTTCTCAGCTTTTATACGTGGCTGGTGATGTCCGTAGGGGACACATGTACCCACTGATACACTGATTATGTCTTATGTGAGCCCTAAGAGGCACTAAAGCACAGAGCCCTTGGTAAGTTCCAAAGCTCTGTTATTCCTGCACACCAAGCACATGGTTTATCCCAGTTCAAGTGAAATCAGAAACTGCGTGCGTCACTCAGGTTTCCTGCCTATCTTCATTGCTCAGCCGCAGCTGTCCCAGAAGCCATCCAGAACCATCCAGAGACTTGAAAGTGATCATTTGAATAAAGACCCTTGAGCTCAGTCTGCCTCTGCCATTTCCACCTACACCGTGCCCAATGCGGGGCCTCTGAGGGGGAGACTGGCCCTTCCCTCCCCTGTGCTGCTGGGCCTCTCTAACCTCCACTTAACTCCGGGAATGGGGCTCAGGCCAAGGAGCTAACGCTAGGATCCTTTCTCTGAATGTACGCCCTTCTGTAAAATACCACAGCTTTGCCACTGGAGTTTGTTTGCAGCGGCCCTGGTGTGCCCATTCTCTCCTCCCCCCCTCTGAAATATATATATAATCAAATAAAAATATATATATATATAATCAAATAAAATACCACAGCTTGATGAGCCTCTGACAAACAGGGAAAGGACTAGAAGATCCTAATGTCGCAATAGGTTTAGGATCTTGGTCTTCCCAGGGAACCGCAAGCACCCAGCTCCCGCACGGAATGGAAGCAAATGAGAGTGGCAGTGGTGGGCGAGCTGGGGGGCAGTCTGCTCAGTTGCAGGAACCTGGCTGCTACACTGTGCTCTGGAGCAGCTAGAGCAGTACCTCCATATGCCAGCCAAGTCCCCCCCAAACTTCCACACCCTGCAGGGTTTTTCAAACAGGGAAGTGCTGATATTACATAGTCTTATGTGTCTGTTCGTTGACAGAGGGTCTTTTTATATAACCCGGGCTGGTGTTGAACTGCAGGTCCTCCTGCCTCAGTGCCCTGAATACTGGGATTAAGGTGTATGCTACCAAGCCCAGCTTGTCACCCAATTTTCTAAGGCTTCAGTACAACGAAAAGGGTGTCAAAAATGACGTCTCGAAGCTACTCCAGAAGACCCACTACCGGAGCCCTCAGAGACACTTGGGAGGCCTCAGCCCTGTCACATTTGGCAAAATTGGTCATTTAACATCTGGCTAAAGGAGATTACTGAGGCCAAGAAAGGGATGTCCCAAGGATAAGGGTATCTAGTAGGGATCAAAAAGTACTGTTTAGGGGCTGGAGAAATGGCTTAGCAGTTAAACACTTGCCTGTGAAACCTAAGGACCCCAGTTCGAGGCTTGACTCCCCAGGACCCACGTAAGCCAGATGCACAAGGTGGTGCATGCGCCTGGAGTTTGTTCGCAGTGGCTGGAGGCCCTGGCGTGCCCAGCCCATTTTCCCTCTCTCTCTCTCTATCTGCCTCTTTCTCTCTCTCTCTGGTACTCTTAAATAAATAAATAAATAAATAAATAAATAAACAAAAAACATTTAAAAAAATCACTCTTTAGGGCACATGGATTCTAGGCCAGGCCCTGTAGTACCCATGACATTGGATAAGAAATTCTTACTCCCTTAAGGAAGGATAGAGAAGCCTAGGGTCAGAGCTGAGTCTGGCTTTCCTGACCGTTTCTAACACGGGGCACTGAAGATGTAGGGAAGACCTGGGGGCCCAATGCTAGGTCTCTCCAACATATTCCAAATGTATTATTCTGCTGGTGCCTGAAACCCCACTGAAATCCAAGTTAAGTGAACAGCATCGTCTTTTGTCAAAAGGAAGCAGGAGAAAAGGTTCCTTCACCCCTTGCAGCCAGCCTGTGGCCAGCGTCTGGGCTGGTGGTAGTTACTGCAGCTCTCCAATTCTACAAGGCTCTTCTGAGAACCAGGGGCAGGGGCAGGGGCAGGGGCACTGCGGACATGGAGTCCCGGGGTTATATATGGTCTGTTGCCTTGGGGGATCCGAGGGAGCAAATCTTTGCCATTGGAGGCTCTTCCTATTTGGGGCTATGGTGTGGAATGGCATTAGTGTCAAGGTGTTCCAAAGTCTCCCCGCCTGAGTTTGGGGAGCACACGGCCCTTCAGAGACCCATCTGGCTTTATGGCTCCCACAGGGCCCTCTTGAAGCTCTGCTCATCAGTGTGGCTGCTGCTGTGGTTTAGGCAGGTCTAAGTCAGCACCTGCCTCTGCGGAAGTTCCTGGTGACACCTTGGACTGAATGTATTGGTTACTGTGTACACACACTCACCCATTTGGGGGCATTTTGAGTCGAAATCAAGGAGAAATCCATTGACAGGCAGGAAACTCCGGCAGGTCACCCTTTGAAGTTTTGTTGTTGTTGTTGTTGTTTTCGTTTTTAAAAAATTTATTTTTGAGAGGGAGGAAAGAGGCAGATAAGGAGAGAGAGACTGAGAGAGAAATGGATGCACCAGGGTCTTTGGCCACTGCAAATGAACTCCAGACACATGTGCCACCTTGTGTATCTGGCTTACGTGGGTCCTGGGGAATCAAACCTGGGTCCTTAGGCTTTGTAAGCAAGTGCCTTAACCACTAAGCCATTTCTCCAGCTCTGAAGTTGTTTTTATTTGACTCATTTTTGTTTGTTTTTTATTTTTGAGAGAGAGAGAGAAAAAATCGATGTGCCAGGGCCTCAGTCACTGTAATTAAACTCCAGATGCTTGTACCACCTAGTGGATATGTGTGACCTTGCACTTGCCTCACCTTTGTGTGTCTGGCGTACATGGGATCTGGAGAGTTGAACATGGGTCCTTAGGTTTCTTAGGCAAGCACTTTAACCATTAAGCCACCTCTCCAGCCCTTTTTTTGTTTGTTTGTTTTTTGGAGGTAAGGTCTCACTCTAGCCCCAGCTGACCTGGCATTCACTATGTTGTCTCAGGCTGGCCTCGAACTCACGATGGTACTCCGACCTCTGCCTTCTGAGTGCTGGGATTAAAGGCATGTGCCACCATGCCCTGCAGATTGTTTTGTTTGTTTATTTATTTATTTATTTGAGAGAGAGAGATGGAGAGGAAGAGGCAGAGAGAAAGAGAGAATAGGTGTGCCAGAGCCTTCAGCCACTGAAAACAAACTCCAGATACATGCGCCCCCTTGTGCATCTGGCTTATGTGGGTCCTGGGGAATCAAACTGGGGTCCTTAGGCTTTGCAGGCAAATGCCTTAAGTGCTAAGCTATTTCCCCAGACCCAGATTTTTTTTTAGAAAAAAAAAAAAACAGAAGAAGAAGAAGTATTAGGTTGACTGAATTCTAAATGTTTAATGGCATTCTGATCAGAAGTGGCCCAAGGAGACACAAACATAATTAGTTTATTTCTTTGCCAGCAGTTATTTATGTGTTGGTAAATTACTGTCATTGTCAGCCAATGAGCATTAATGAAGTGCTGAGAACTGCCCTTGTGTTTCTTGGCATTTTCTTGTTTGCTTCCTGAGTTGTTATTGACTTCCTGTGTACTCATGTCTGTGGTTCATCTAGACCACCCTCTCCAGGTGAACTTCAATATGAGTCACGAACTCATTTTAAAAACACATTTAGTAGCCGCATTAAAAGAAATCAAAAGAAACAGGAGGGCTGGAGGGATGGCTTAGCAGTTAAGGCTCTTGCTTACAAAGCCAAAGGACCCATGTTCAATTCTCCAGGACCCATGTAAGCCAGATGCACAAGGGGGTGCATGCATCTGGAGTTCCTTTGCAGTGGCTGGAATCCCTGGTGTGCCCATTCTCTCTCTCTCTTTCTCTTTCTCTCTCTCTCTGCCTCTTTCCCTCTCCCAAATAAAATAAAATAAAATAAAAAGAAACAGGAGCAATTTTAATGTTTTATGCAAGCCAATATGTCAAAATAGTACTATTTAAACATGTGTTAAAGATAAAATACAGCAACAAGACATCTTTACATATTTAATATTAAGAGACAGATGGCCCCAGTGTGTATTTTATATTTATTGTAGGTGTTAGCTTGCATCAGCCACATTTCAAATGCTCAATAGCCTTGTTGGCTGGGGGCTACTGTAATGGACAATGCAGGCCTAGGGAGTAACCTTCTAAAAGGGAATGATGACATTTAAAATATATATTTATTTATTCATTTGCAAGCAGAGAGAGAGAGATTGAGAGAAGAGAGACAGACAGAGAGAGAATGGCCACACCAGGGCCTCCAGCCACTGCAAATGAACTCCAGACACATGGGCCCTCTTGTGCATCTGGCTTACATGGGTCCTGGGGAATCAAACTGGGGTTCTTTGGCTTTGCAGGCAAACGCCTTAACCACAAAGTCACCTCTCCAGCCCGGGAATTATGACATTTGATGACATTTAAAATTATCAATAGCTCTAGAGTTTGCCAGCTGTCACGTCATACAATACTTCCTGTTGTTTGGTTGGGTTGATACAGCTATTAACACCATTCTATAGACGAGGAGATTGTGGCTCTGGAAGACCAAAACTCTCAAAGTCATAGCATAAGTTGGAACAAAACAAGAATTTGGAGATGGTGATTTGGATCCAGGTGTAGAGGGGTTTTAGTAGGGCAGCTGTCTTCATTGGTCCATTCACGTGGCAGCTTGCCTATTCGTTAATCTAGGCGGATGCTCCGTGCCTGGTGCTAAGAGCGTGACATTGTTCTTTGGCAGGAGGAAACGGAAACGGACAGCATCAGTGTTTCTATGTTCTTGTCTTTTATTTTCAAGTTTGCAAGTTGAGTCTGGAGGATGGCTTAGCATTATTGTCAACATTCTGATCTTTTTTTTTTTTTTTTCCTTCCTGCATGCCTGCTTCAGCAAGCTCAGTGAACCAGGGCCGGGGAACATTCCTGCATTTCAGACTTCATTTCCCCTCGTCCGCTACCTCCTGACTCCCCAGTCCGGCTCCTTTTTCCTCGGTTGTCTGAATGTCATAGAGCCTGCAGATGTTTATTAGACAGTCTTTTAGACCTGGCTTTGGCCAAACTAAAGAGCATTCTCTCATGTGGTAATCTCTGCTCCCTAGCTCTGATTCTTTTTTTTTTGGGGGGGGGGTAAGGGATATCCTCTATTGTCTTCATGACAAAGAGCCTAGCTCTGGGGCTTCTGCAAGTCAAGTTGAGCCAGTGCTGCTCTGGAGAGATGGAGGCTGATGTCCTGGCAGAGCCATGGCTACACAGCACTCACCAGACGCAACAGGTGATGGTTTAGGAAATTCTTTTAAGTAACATGTGTTGACTATAGCAACAAGACATCTTTACATATTTTATATTAAGAAACAGATGGTCCCAGTGGGTGTTTTCTAGTTATTGTAGGTGTTAGCTTGCATCAGCCATGTCTCAGATGCTCAATAGCCTTGTCTGGCCGGTGGCTACTGTAATGAACAGTGAAGGACATAGATGACATAGCCCTAACCGTGAGGGTGGATAACGGAGGCTGAGCACAGCTTTTCAGTTACTTCCTCTTTCTTGGGACAAAAAAATACATGACCAACTAGGGAAGAAAAGTGGTGTTTTTTTTTTTTTTTGTTTTTTTGTTTTGAGAGAGAGAGACAGAGAGAGAGAGAGGGAGAGGAAGACAGATAGAGATGGGCACTCCAGAAGCCTCTCAGCTGCTGCGAACGAAATCCAGATGCGTGCGCCCCCTTGTGGTCAAGTGCAGCATCGTGCCCCTTTTGCATCTGGCTAAATATGGGACAAGGGCGGGCTGGAGAGATGGCTTAGCGGTTAAGGCATTTGCCTGCAAAGCCAAAGGACCCAGGTTTGATCCCCGAGGACCCACGTAAGCCAGATGCCCAAGGTGGCTCACGCATCTGGAGTTCGTTTGCAGTGGCTGGGAGGCCTGGTGTGCCCATTCTCTCTCTTCTCTTCCCTCTTTCTCTCTCGTTCAAATAAATAAAATAAAATTTTAAAAAGTTTTTTTTAAAAAAAAGAGGACAAAGTAAGCCAGGCGTGGTGGCACACACCTTTAATCCCAGCACTTGGGAGGCAGAGGTAGGAGGATTGCTGTGAGTTCAAGGCCACCCTGAGACTACAGAGTGAATTCCAGGTCAGCCTGGCTAGAGTGAGACCCTACCTCGAAACACCAAAAAAAAAAAAAAGGGACAAAGGTGCTAATTCCACGTTTGGGACTAAAATGTTCTGGACTCATCTCTGCTTTAGGCTGTGCTCCGTGGGTCCCTCTCTGCAGGTCCTCTCCTCTTCTCTGTACTTGGGAGCAACTCTGAAAAGACCCAGAGCCATGGCCCAAGATGAGTCTGGAAGTTTGAACTTCCAGTGTGTGTGACCTGGTCACTGTCAGCTGACAGCAACAAGAAAGAATGTGGCCAGCAATGCCTAGAAACTCAGTCTCCTGGTCTGGTAGTGAGAACCGAGACAGACCAGAATGGCCACTCTTCTTATGAAGGGGTGTGCTTTGGAGCAGAACACTCAAATCCAGGGGGACAGCAGGAGACACCTTTTCCCGTGGGTAGAAGACAGAAGCCAGATGGGGTGTACCCACTTGTCTTTCAGAGAAAGAGGAATGAACAAAAAGGCCCCTCTTCTATGCCCGTGGAGTCCCACTAAGTGAGATCAGACGTCCTAAGTGGTTGGCCCAGCTGGCATTAGTACTAACAAACTCCCTTCTCGTCTGGGGAAAGGTGGCATGCTGTGGCCCAGACCTTTCCCAGTCTCTGTAGGCTCTCCTCTCATCTTCGCCAGGCTCCAATTTTCATTCTATTTGGGGTGAACTCAAAGCGTTGGAGTTAATTGGGCCCCTAACGGCAGTTCAGAGATCATCTCTTGCTATTCAAGATCCACGCTTCACTTCCTGCCATCAAAGAAGCCCCAGAGCCCAGGGGAAGTTCTGGGAATCCTTCTGTCCACCTGATATATTATTGCCCCCGTGCACCAGACCTTAAAGATGGAGACATGGCAATATCCCAAACGTGGTGCTGCCGTGAAGGTGTCTGACCCCAAGAACCTGGAGTCCTAAGCCTCACCCGAATCCTCCTTAGCAGTGGGCAGGAGGCAGGTTAGGGGAGATCCGGCTAGAGAGGTGCTGGAGAGGGACCCACGACCCTCTATTACAAGAGCTGGAGCAATTGGGAGGAAGCTGGTTTGTGGCGGACCTTGAAGGCTGAAGGATTAAATCAGAGAAGAAAAGGGGAAAAGCAGTCCCAAGGTGGGGGAGTTCTTTGTGAACTGGGCATCATTTTGGAGTTCAAAGGGAGAAGGTGGTGAGAAAAAAAAAAGGCCAGCAAGACCCAGGTTTTTTATTTTTTATTTTTTTATTTTTGGAGAAAGACACAGAGAGAGACAGACAGAGAAGGACAGGGAGAGGGAGAGGGAGACAGATAGAGAATGGGTGCTCCAGCAGTGTCTCAGCTGCTGTGAACAAAATCCAGATGCATGCGCCCCCTTGTGGTCAAGTGTGGCATTGCGCCCTTGCCTCACTTTGCATCTGGCTAAACGTGGGACCTGGAGATTGGAACCTGGTTCTTAGTCTTAGCAGGCAGGCGCCTTAACCGCTAAGCCATCTCTCCAGCCCTAGACCCAGGTTTTAAAGTGCTTGGAATTCTATGCTCAGATGTGAAATTTTATTTTATTTTATTATATATTTTTTTTGAGGCAAGCCCAACAGACTTCTTTGTGTGTGTGTGTGTGTGTGTGTGTGTGAGAGAGAGAGAGAGAGAGAGAGAGAGAGGGACAGAGAATTGGTGTGCCAGGGCCTCAGCCACTGCAGTTGAACTCCAGATGCATGCGCCCCTTGTGTGTGTGTGCTTGTGTCACTGTGCGTCTGGCTTACGTGGGACCTGGAGAGTCGAACATGAGACCTTAGGCTTCACAGGCAAGCCCCTTAACCACTAAGCCATCTCTCCAGCTCGGATGTGGAGATTTTAAACAGCTACTTGCTTCCATTGGCCCTCTATGGAGGCACACGAGGATGCAAAAGACAACGCCGGACACTTGTCCGTCCTCAGCATTTCTCACATAGAGCTCAACTACAGCCCATGTAGACTTCTCCATCCGCAGCGCTCGGCACTCACAGCATCCACAGCCGGCAGAGGCTGCCTTGTGTCTTGGGCTGAATGGAGACTCTGGCACTGCTCCTGGCTCCTGGGAATCCAGATGTTCACACTGCTGGAAAGAAGCTCATTAAAAAAAAATTCAATAGTTTGTAATGAGATGCAATTTTCTCCTGAAAGTAATTAGTATTTGCTAATTTCTTTGCACACAATGGCTTTTAAGCCTACACCCCACGTTCCATACGTATCCCATAAATCATATCAAAAGATCTCTTTCTCCTTAGGCATTTTATTTTTGAACCGCTTCTGACTTCAAATTTTAAGAGATTAATGTATAATTTGCCTCCTCACTATAGATAGCAAAGTTTTTATGTGAAATTTCAGCTATGATTAGAGCCCAATTTAATTTTGCTTTTGGTGTAGTGGATGTGGTTACCAGCGGACTCATTTCTTTTCTTTTCTTTTCTTAACAATTTTTATTTATGTGCACGTGTCTGTGTGTGCAAGTGTGCACACCAGCATCTCTACAAATGAATGCCAGAAACTTGTGCCACTTTTTTACATCTGGCTTAGGTGGGCAGTGTGGGAATTAAACCAGAGGCAGCAGGCTTTACCAGTGAGTGCCTTTAATCCCTGAGCGTTTTCCCAGCCCCTCAGTTGCCATTTCCGAAGGCGAAGCAAGCTGAAAAAATATCTGGTGTTTCTTGGTAATTTGTGGCATTCCAAGTGGATGGTGAGAAATAGTTAAAATGAAGTAAAATGGAGACAGCTGAAGGAAGCCCCTGACAGCTATCTGGACCGTGTAGGTGACAGATATCTGGACCATGTAGGTGGCCGGGAGAGCAGAAGAGAGGAGGGGAATGCATGGCGGGAAGAAATAATTTCACAGAATGTAGCAAGTGAGAGGAAGGGTCTAGCTCATTACAAAGAGAGGAGGCCAGGGAGCCCGGAAGTAGTAACATGTGATAGTGGTTATTTCCACATTTTGCTTAGAATCAGCCTTTCTGCAGGACAGAGGGCTGCGCTAGCCCTGGGACCAGAGCTCACACCATGCCAAGGGCTACACAGGCTTTCTGAGGTTACACCAGCAAACACAGCGGGACTCTGCTGGGGTGGTGGTCGGGGCAGGGAATCTGTGTTCTTAAGTGACAGCCGAGATTCAGTATACTTGTCACTGGGGTTCTGTGAACCTGATCTGTCAATGTTCAGGCAGGCCTTCCTTGGACCATGATGTCAGGATGGGAAAGAGTTGCCTCAGGCTCTAATTCAGACCTCCAAAATGCTTCCCCTCAATGCAACTGTTAAACAAGGCAATTCCTGGCCTCATTGGAAGGTCTTTGAACTGCCCAACCACAGGTGAATGGCTTTTAGTCAGAGAATCAGAGAGACCCCAGCGGGACTGTCACGTTCGCTGAAGCTTTTTCTGAGGTCAGAACAGACAGTCCAAAAGGAAGGTGGTTCTGTGGAGTCTGCAGCTCTGCGCTGAGCTCTTTGCAAGAAGTGAAGTCCAAGCCGGGCGTGGTGGCGCACGCCTTTAATCCCAGCACTTGGGAGGCAGAGGTAGGAGGATCACAGAGAGTTCAAGGCCACCCTGAGACTACAGAGTGAATTCCAGGTCAGCCTGGACCAGAGTGAAACCCTACCTCGAAAAACCAAAAAAAAAAAAAAAAAAAAAAAAAAAAAAAAAGAAGTGAAGTCTGCCTAAGCAGAAACGGCTCTGGACAACTAGAGATTTGTCAGTGTGCCTCAATACAGAATGATGGCCATCTCCCTCCAATTGCTAGTGTGTGATAGGAGAAAGCAAGCAATTTGGTCACTGAACATAACCTAGGTTCAAGCCTCTGCTAACTAACTTGGAGGAAGTGACTGAAGCTGTTTGAATCACAGGCTTCCCGTTTATAACAAGGATTATAACATAAAGCATTGGTGAGGAACAGTAACCCAAGACAGAAAGCAGAGTCTATCCCATGATTCTGTAAGTAGCTAGGCAGTGTGTTGGGCTGGGCTGCCTCTGCTGGAGCTCAGTGGTTCAGGAAACCTTTACTCCTATGTCTGGGGCCCTGGCTGGGATGGCTAGAACAGCTGGACCTTGTTCCCCATGGCAGTTCATTCTCTAGGAAATTAGCCTGCGCTGGTTCACATAGTGGCCAAGGATTCAAAGCAGCAAGAAAACGAAGCCCTCGTGCAAAAGCATGTGTTTTCAAACAGTGTGTTTGTGAACTTTCCAATGACCAAAGCACAGAGATACCTGACATAGTAAATGGAGAAACAGGCTCCACTTCTTTTTTTTTCTTCTTTCATCGTTTTATTTTATTTTTAGAGAGAGAGAGAGGAAGATTGCAGGGCCTCAGCCACTGCAAGCAAACTCCAGACGCTTGCGCCACCTAGTGGGCACGGGCAACCTTGCGCTTGCCTCACCTTTGTGTGTCTGGCGGCTTACGTGGGATCTGGAGAACAGAACATGGGTCCTTAGGCTTCACAGACAAGCACCTTCACCACTAAGCCATCTCTCCAGCCCAGGCTCCACTGCTCAATGGGATAAGCGTGAAAGTCAGCGGCTAGATTCCGCAGCCTGCTACAATAACGAATAACAACGCCACACTCTGGGTTGCTGTGAGGCTCATAGGAGACAGAAAAGCCCTCAGCATGGCCCTGGTGCATAGCAGACTTTCTACGGATTGGAATTCCCTTTCCTCCTCCTACTCCTGGATTATGAGCCTGTCTTTATGAAAGACACAGTGAATCCGATGACTCTAATTCCATTCTCTTTCCGAGGATGTGGAAATTGAAGCCATGTGGGACTTACAGAAAGATCAAATAGTATCTTAAACACCCCAGGGCACCAGCCCGATCCCGGGAGCCTGGAACAGCCCTTAGGAAGCGGCTCTTCTTTCCTGGTGCTCTGGGCCCCTTCTCCTCCCAGCCCACTGCAGGTTGCTCTCTCTCTCTCTCTCTCTCTTTAAATACAAATTGCTCATAAGCACACACATTCCCACATGCCCACATAAAAGCTGGCATTAAAGTGGGATAATGGTGCAGGGAGCCTTGTTACGATTAGTGTATCCCTGAGCTGTTCCGTAGAGCTCAGAGCTCCAGTGGGAAACACTGGGAAGCTGTGCACACCCCCAAATGCAATCTGTCAGCCTCTTTCCATTGAGCTGGAGGGAGGATGAGACGTGGTTATGCAATCTGCCCGTGAGCCGGTTATCCAGTGAGTGAGGATTAGTGGGTAAGAGACAAAGAGCTGTGAGGAGAAAACTCCCAGGGGGCAAGAGAGAAGCATTTGAGATCTTTAAAGGAATCTATGGGTGAATTTGCCCAGAGACAGATGCCAAAAGATCTGGTATTTATCAAAGAATACTGTTCTAGGGTTGGAGAGATGGCTTAGCGGCTAAGGTGCATGCCTGCGAAGCCTAAGGGCCCGGGTTTGATTCTCCAGGTCCCATGTAAGCCATACACACATGGTGGTGCATGCATCTGGAGTTTGTTTGCAGTGGCTAGAGGCCCTGGCACACCCATCCTGACTCATCATCTGTCTCTCTCTCTCTCTCTCTCTCTTTCCCTCTCTCTGTCTCTAATAAATACATAAATAAAAATAAATCTTGGTCTGGAGAGATAGCTTAGCGGTTAAGGTGCCTGCCTACCAAGCCTAAGAACGCCTGTTCGATTCTCCAGGTCCCACGTTTAGCCAGACGCAAAAAGTGATGCAAGGGTGCAATGCTGTGCCTGCCCACAAGGGGGCGCACGTGTCTGGAGTTCATTCACAGTGGCTGAGAGGCCGCTGGTGTGCCCATTCTCTCTCTCTCTCTCTGACTCTCTCCAAAATAAATAAATGAATCTTTTTTTAAAAGTTGACAATGGGCTGGAGAGATGGCTTAGCAGTTAAGGCATTTGCCTGCAAAGCCAAAGGATCCCAGTTTGACTCTCCAGGACCCACATAAGCCAGATGCACAAGGGGATGCATGCATCTGGAGTTTGTTTGCAGTGGCTAGAGGCCCTGGCGTGCCCATTCTCTCTCTCTCTCCTCTCTCCCTCTCTCTCTCTGCCTCTTTCTCTCTCTCAAATAAGTAAATAAAATATATTTTTAAAAAGTAAAAAAGTTGACCAAAAAAAAAATACTGTTCTACATTAGGATGGTATGGTAGAGGAGACTAGGACTGTGCCCTTGCTAGAACCCATCAGCAGCCCAGTGAGCCTGGCAAAATACATCAGTCTTTTTCATAGGTATGGACGCTGGGTTTTGAGAATCCAGCGTCATCGTTTCCTTTCCTGGGATGTCGTTTCTTTCCCCTTTACGACGAGCCCGATTTCACTGATTATGATAGTTCTGATAAAGCATTTAATGGCCCACCTCTAGGAGGTGCGAACAAGGATGCTAGGTAGGTTTATATTCTGGAGGGCAAGTTGTCCCTGGATGCTTGGCATTGCAGCATCTGCAGTTCTTGCCACGGCTCATGGAAGTCTCACGGTGAATACTGTGTTTCATGAGAATGGGGAGCTATTAAAACCCGAGCCTTACGCTGGGCGTGGTGGCGCACGCCTTTAATCCCAGCACTCGGGAGGCAGAGGTAGGAGGATTGCCGAGAGTTCGAGGCCACCCTGAGACTACATAGTTAATTCCAGGTCAGCCTGGACCAGAGTGAGACCCTACCTCGCAAAACAAAACAAAAAAAAAACAAACCTGAGCCTGGGGCTGGAGAGATGGCTTAGTGGTTAAGGCACTTGCCTGCAAAGCCAATGGATCTCAGTTCAATTCCCTAGGACCCATGTAAGCCAGATGCACAAGGGGGCACATATGTCTGGAGTTCATTTGCAGTGGCTGGAGGCCCTGGCGTGCCCATTCTCTCTCCCTCCCCCTCTCTCTCTGCCTCTTTCTCTCTCATAAATAAATAAATAAATAAATAAATAAATAAATAAATAAAACCTGAGCCTGTGCTGGAGAGATGGTTCAGTGGTTAAATGCACTTGCTTGCAAAGAATGCTGGCCCAGATTTGATTCCCCGGTACCCACATAAAGCCAAAGGCACAAAGTTACACATGCATGTGGAGTTTGGTTGCAGAGGTAGGAGGCC
Organism: Orientallactaga sibirica; assembly: GCA_036365145.1. Lineage (NCBI taxonomy): Eukaryota > Metazoa > Chordata > Mammalia > Rodentia > Dipodidae > Orientallactaga > Orientallactaga sibirica. Next base: position 3,278,042 of record JAEOAD010001893.1, on the reverse strand, counting down.
CTGAAACACCCATTCATTCTGTTTCTGTCTCTCTCCTTCTCTTAATAAAAATAAAAATAAAAAATAAAAACCTGACCCTAAGGGCTGGGGAAATGGCTCAATTGTGCAAGCATGAGGCCCTGACTTACGAGTTAGGCGTCCCAAGTGGGGTGTGGCAGTACACACGTGGAATCCCAGCACTGCTGAGGTAGAACGGCGGCTCCCTAGGGTTACCTATCTAGTAGTCTAGCCGAGTCTGTAAGCTCTATATTCGGTAGGAGACGCTGTCTCAACAAATAAGGTGGGGAGTGATGGAGCCAAATGCCCGTTGTTGACCTCTGGCCTCCATGCACGCATGCACCCAGCCATACATACACTGTGCATCCATATGCCCACCAACATGCACACCCATGCACTCACAACAAACATACATACACTTGCAAAAGTAAACCAAGAGAAATAAACAGACACGTGAGCCTGGAAGGTAAGAAGTTGTAGGCCAGGGAAAAAGGCAACTGTTTCTTAGAAAACTGGCCGGAAACAGAACAGAGGAGAAGGCAAGAGATGAATATCCAGCCAACTTTTTTCTGGATGGTGAGCACATGAATTCATCTTCTTCTCACCGGCATCCATGAACCATTAGCACTGTGGCCAGTGCCCTGCCATATCTGAGAAGCTTCAAGATGCCAGGGCGATGATCCTTGAACACTTACTGTCGGAGGCAAGACCCTGTGGTTTGGGCAGATGATGGATCCATAGGATGGTCTTTAATGGTCTCTGTGAAGCCTCTCCAGGACCCTCTTCCAGTGGTAGACACGTGTGGTAGACGGGGGCCAGGCAGGGAGGGGGAGACACACGGTCGGAACAGCTGGGTTTGTGGAGAATAAGTGCTTGGGGGGGGTTTGGGGGGGGCTGTATTTGTCTCTGTCTGGGTAAAAAGATAAACTTGTTTGAGTCTGCTGATGTTTTGTGGTCCTTTATTTTTGCAGTGTAGAATATGTTGCCTGTTGAATGCACTCATTTCTTTATTTTATTTTATTTTTTATTTAGACCTTATATATTTGATACAGTGCGTTACCCTTGTAGAAATGAAAAAAAATTATTAAGTTTAACATTTCCAGACCAATATGGCTGTTCATTTCTGTACAATGCCAGCTCAACATGGTAAACAGGGATTTTTTTTCCCTCAAAGTTGACAGCACAGCTAAAGTTCCCGAAAATTCAAATTATATATAGATATATATGTATTTATATTTATGTAAAAAGACCAATAATGGCAGTGTGTTATGTGTCAATAGCAGCAACAGCTTTTCCAGGTTCTGCAGTTGTCTGAACAAAACTGTAGAGTCATCCAGCACACTTATTTTTTTAAAAAAATGTAAAAAACAAAACCCCAGAAAACAGCCAAGTTCTGTTACTGTTATGGTACCTGGCACCAGTTGTTTATTTGTTTGTTTGTTTGTTTGTTTTGCTTTGGTTTTTCGAGGTAGGGTTTCACTTTAGCTCAGGCTGACCTGGGATTCACTGTATAGTCTCAGGGTGGCCAAGAACTCACAGTGATCCTCCTACATCTGCCTCCCCCTGGCTGGGATTAAAGGCATGCACCACCACGCCCAGCTTGTTTTTGGTTTTTGTTAAGCTTCCCCATCATCATCTGGAAAGAAAACATTCTAGATAAAACACAGTCACTACAACGCATCACAAAGCAGGTACAAGATATGACCAAACTCGGGCTCTGACTAGGTCAGGAACTTGCCGTGGACACAGATTCTTAAGTGGGAAGTGGACCTAGGATATGGTTCCAGGGCGCAAGGTCTAATCCATGCTAAGATCTGACACACAGCTCGGGAGATCTTCCCAGGACTTTGCGGAGTGGAGGTACCTGTGGAGCGAGGGGTCTGTGGAAGCCTGGGCTGGCTACATGTGAGGGTGGCGTGCACAGTCAGCGCACTGCCCCAGCCAGCCAGGTCACCTCTGTCACTCTGTCCAGATGCCTAGTGCGGTCAACACAGACATTTGCAAGAGTTGCTTCACCTTGCACAGGGACAACAGGACGAGGCAGGTGTGGATATGGGGGAATTCCCTGTCCTACCCGTGCTTCACCTTAGCCTAAAGTTCAGAGAGCTTCCAATGGCATCTTACCCGAGCTTTCTCCCGGCAGAGTCCTCCCCAGGGGCTCCAATTTACAACGAGGCCCACCTATCCAGTACAGGAGTTCACCATCCAGCTGAGCTGCTGGGTTTCTCAAGTTTACCTGGATATAAAATCGCCTCGAACCACACGTCAGACCCTCCCCTGACCCTGCACCTCAGTATTTTGCGAGGATTTGTTTTGCCACGACCCTTGGGATCCCTGGCTTAACCAGCTGTCTAGTGGGAAGGGTGGGAAACCGTGACTTATTCAGCAACGAGTGGGGTATGGACCACTCAGAACACCGTATAGAGCCCATGTCCCCTTCAGCTAGAGAAAGTCATTGGTCTATTTTATTTCTTTTAAATGTTTATTTATTTATGAATGAGAGCGAGAAAGAGAGAGAATGGACACGCCAGGGCCTCCAGCCACTGCAAAGGAACTCAGGACTCTTGTGCCACCTTGTGCATCTGGCTTATGTGGGACCTGGGGAATTGAACCTGGGTCCTTAGGTTTCACAGGCAAGCGCCTTAACCGCTAAGCCATCTCTCCGGTCCCTATTTTATTTCTTTGCATCCTAAAACGAACTTTGTTTGGAAAAAAAAAAAAAAGTATGTATGTACTTGAGTGTTTCGCTTTGATGTCTCAAGGTGCAAAACCCCGGCGTTCTGCAAACCTCAGTGTTTCATTTGTAACCCCATTGGGAGGAAAGGATCCCAGGAATGGCTGTGGTTTGTATTTTACCGAACCCTCACAGTGAGTCTTATGACTAACAGTATTTCTTCCTCACTTTAGCATCTGGAAGCCCAGCGCCAAATTTATAGTTCTCTTTTAGCAAAGATTTATGATTCATCTTATTTCTCTACCTGGTTTCCAGTCATATGCTATATCTTTGATTCCCCGTTGTATGCGGACTTCTGTAAACCTCCACAAATCCCATTTGGAATGAGGTTAGACGGACATAAATAAAGATCGTTCTAGGGAGATGGTGTCGCAGCATCTCCGGTGTAGAGCTTCAGCTTATGGAAAGCACGGCAGCTCAGGGAGGGGAGCTGAGGAGTAAGGAGGGAAGTCATAGAGAGAGGCAGACTGAGGTGGAACCAGGCAACTTGGCATGAGGCGAGTTCTGCAACTCGAAGTGACATAACGTGGGTGGCAGGATTACCTCCGGCAGGCAGAGTCTGCCCTGGCCGGATGGCTTTCCCAGTACCCAAAGGCAGGATGCAGTTAGAAATCAGCTCCTTTGGATCGCGATGGCTCTATTTTCAGGGTCTTAATGAAAGTACATATATTTCTGGGAAGAGAGCAAGCCCTCAGATTGGTCACTTAGTTCCAAGGACGCCTTCAGAAGGAAATGGGGAGGCAAATTTTTTTTGGGGGTGGGGTGGGAATGAGTGAATCAGGATGTCTCAATGCCAGAAGCATAGAATTGGTCAAAGTGACAATGTGTCAGGGTGGAGAACACACAGACTGTCATTTCTGAATGTCTTGGGTCCATATGTGCCTCTGTTCAGCCTAGGACTATAGTGTAGAAAGAATGGGGGGGAGGGAGATGGAAAAAGGGCCTATTTGCAATTTGGCCCAGAATTATTACAGAGCTCTCCCGGTATTTCTCTGTGCCTCTAGCTGTCTTCCATGGAGGCAGAGAGACCCGAGGGCTTAGCTGCGAATCCCTCATAGTCTGAGATCCAGAGGGCAGAGCATTGACCTATGGGGCAGGAGGGATATATTAAAGGCAAGCATTTATAGGCCACCAGCTCTCCTCCCCCACATCCCAACAGCCGCTGTTCCAGGCTCCTGCCCTCTCTGGCTGGTGCTCTTACACTTCCTCCGGCCTCTTGGTTCAAAGGTCCCCTGGCTTGTAGGGGCTCCGGCCCTGTGGCTCTATGGCTGTTCAAATTCCGTGTCCCTGGTGGGGCCAGCCCAGCCCTGGCCTTTCATGAGACACACGTGTGTACATGTGTGTCTGAGTGTGAGTGTGAGGCCTGGTGGGCACACAGAGGCCCGCCGACATCTATTACATGAAGAAACATCTGTTTTCTACAGAACATCCAGAGTATCAGATGTTTGACTGCAAGGAAACCCTTTTTTTTTTTTTTTTTTTTAATAGAATGAAAACGAGACGTGCAAATCAAGGTAATCACATTTCCAATGTTTATGGAAGATAAAGGTTTAACCACAAGTCTTTCATCAAGTGGAGGACAATAGAAAAAAGCTCAGGGAGCGCCCTTTGGCTGTCCTCGCCTGTGCAGTGAAACCACACAGTCTCACCTCATATAGCACAGGGCCCTCCAGGCAGCTGGAAACTTTTAGCGATGCGTCCAGATACCATTGTGCACTGGCCTGTCTGGCTACGGATGGGGCCAGGGAGACGCTTGGACAGGTGGCGAGTCCAGGCTAAAGTGTGACTATGTATGATGTCCCTCGGGTGGAGCACTCAGCTCTGAGGGGTCTGGAAGGACGGGGGTGTCCTCCTGGTTGATTCCTGACACTTGGGGTGGGGGAGGTTGTGAGTGAGTGGAGACAAGCAGACCCAGGGGAATTTGCTTCCTCATGTCTGGGTCAAGAGCCAGAAGGCCCCTCCACTCCTTCCCATGGAAACAGAAGGAGCCAGGGTTTTGGCCTCTCTGAAAGGCTCTGCGCAGGACTCTGTCTGCTTAAATATCCACCACATATAATTGGGATGAAAAAAAAGAAAATTCCTCATTTGCCGGCTTTCCCATGAAAAAAAGTCTCACCACTACGGAATACAATGAAGGTCTCCCTGTGGATAGCTCACCCCTATCTCCCTCATTTTGAAGCTTTTGTTCTTTGCCAGGACAGATGCTCAGCATTACCATGTCAGATGAGGGCCTGGGGCATGGGGACCCCCTGGGCTCTCCTGGAGCCCAGGTAAAGAGAAAGGACAAAGCTTCTTCCTCGTGTGGAGTTCAGAGAAGAAAATAAACGGAGACTTGTGGTGGAATACGCCTGGGGTGGCTCTCCTCCCCTTCCCTTCCCTTCCCTTCCCTTCCCTTCCCTTCCCTTCCCTTCCCTTCCCTTCCCTTCCCTTCCCTTCCCCTTCCTTCCCTTCCCTTCCTTCCTTCCCTTCCCTTCCTTCCTCCCTTCCCTCCCTCCCTCCCCCCCCTCCCCTCCCCTCCCCTCCCCTCCCCTCCTCCTCCCCCCCCTCCGGTTGGTTGCTCTTCCTTGGACCTGAGTAATTTTTCCATTTTAAAGCAGTCCTTCCCCCTTCCCTGCACAGCTTCCTGGCAGGGTTTTATCTCTCTCACCATCAGCTGGTGTGGGGGGGGGGGAGGTCCCCTGGCACACATAAAGTGTAGGTTGAAGTAAGGGACCATGTTGAAGTATATGACCTAGCGTTGACAGGGTGGGGAGGGGGCCCAGATACCCGATCATGTGTCTGAGCTTTGGCAGCCAGTGATTACATACTCCTGTGAGGAGAGCAGCTCCTCAGGGTGAGACTACGGGAGGCAGATGGAGGGGCTCAGTGGGTAGCTCTACGTGGCCCTGAGCTTTGGGCCTCTGGGGTCCCACTGCTATGTGGACCCTTTAATAATTAATGCCTGTTGTGAGGTGTGTGGGGTGTGTGTATGTCGCACACACGTGCCTGTGGGGGTATGGAAAGAACGGAGGGAGCTGCAGTCCACTGGGAACTGCCTCCAGTGGCCTCCAGTGGCCTGCTTTTAGGGACATGGAAGGATCTTGCCCTGTGCCAGCTCTAACCCAAACTATGTTCATCTTGCTGAGTTAGCAGAAACTACGAGGTGCAAGGGATTTCAACAAGGGCAGTGAAACCAAAGGTATTTCATGGATGCACAGACCACTTAGGCTACCAAATAAACGAGGATCCTGCTTGGCCCATAAGCTGGGCTTGCAGTAGAGGCTGCTGTAGCCAGCTGTGTGGCAGAATTGCCTGCAGAACAGTGTTCAGTTTCCTTAGGCAAATGATACCGAGACATTTGAAAACCCCCGAGACGTGCTGCTCTAACCAGCGTCTCGTCAGCTTGAGAATCTTGTGGTTTGGATGTGAAATCCCACCCCCACCCCTTAGACTCACGGTTTGAACGCTTGGAGCCTAGCTGGTGGTGCTATGTGAGGTTCTGGAACCTTCAGGAGGTGGAGCCTTGCCTGGAGGAAGTGAATAGGTCATGGAGAGTGGGCCTTGGGGTTTCACCTGGGCCCTCCTTTCCTCTTGGTCCTCTGCTTCCTGACCTTGGCTGCAGTGTAACCAGTTCAGCTTCATGGGCTGCAGCCTTGCCTTCCCCCACCATGGTGAAAAGTAACCTTTTGAAACTATAAGAGACAAAATAAATCCTTTCCTTCCTTAAGTTGCTACTGGTCTGGTATTTTGTCCCAGCAACAGAACTGATAAAGACACCTTGACTGCTAAGCTATCTCTCCAGCCCAAAATAAATCTTTTTTTAAAAAGGGGGGGGGGCATGTTCAACATACAATATCTACTTGTATGAAAATGGCCTTTTGAAACACAGCGGCATGCACGATGAATTTAAACAATGAAAAAAAATTTTTTTAAGGAAGTGCTTTACAAAACTATGAAGTTAAATTCGATCTACTGGGTATGTAACAAAAGGTATTAAAACATTAAAAAAATTTTTTTTTTAAGTCCCAAGGAAAACATGGACAAAAAACAAGAGTTGGCAGTTTTTGAAAGGAGAAATTACATCCATCGCATTCCTTCTTTCCAGAAGGCAACCGAAACCTTGAGAAGCTAAATAAATAGTGTTACACAATGAGTGACTGAGCAAGAACATGAACCCAGATGGACCCAGAACCCGGGCAGGGTCATAATTCTCTTATGTCATAGATGACAAAGCTGCTGTTCTGCCTGTCTCCATCAAAGCTCATGCAGCTTAATTATGCAATTATTTGCTTTCGGTATCAGCATAGCCAGCTTAGAGATGGCTTAGTGGTTAAGGCGCTTGCCTGGAAAGCCAAAGGACCCAGGTTCAATTCTCCAGGTCCCAATTAATCCAGATGCACAAGGTGGCATGTGTCTGGAGTTCGTTTGCAGTGGATGGAGGCCATGACCTGCCCATTCTCTCTCTCTCTCTCTTCTCTCTGTCTCTCCCCCCTCTCCACTTTTCTCTCTGTCTCAAATAAAAATAAATTAGGGGGAAAAAAAAAAGAAGTAGTCAAATGTAGGTTCTACAGCTGGTGGATGGCTGAGCCAAGTCCGCAGCCCCAGTGTTGTGAATGCAATGAGGAAACCTCTCGGCTGTGCCTTGTAACCTGGCCCTCGGCTGACTTTGGCTTGTGCTCACTGCTATACCCAACATGGGCAAGGAACGTTCAGGAAAGTGTAAATACAGCTTGACTTGAGCAGCCTGCTGAGTTGTGGTAGATACGTAATCTGGGGAGATCTCTGATTCCTTGACTCAGAAATTAGCATGTAAGTGCAGAAACCCAATAGCTAACCAGAGACAAAGTCTATAATAAAGCTAATAAGGTTTAATTATTTCTATTTGTAATCTGAAATGACCTGGCTGGATTGCCGGGGCTTGGGCTGGGGCCAGCTTCCTTTCTTTATTTAATAGATGTTTGCTACCAGCTGCCGAGGGAGCCTTCCTGTCTGTATTATTAATATGATATAGGCCTTTGGTTTCCAGTATCATCTCTTTGGAATTTCTGTCTCGGATCCTGTGCAAATGAACATAATTCCCTGGCAGGAAAGGCGTTGTGGAGTCCTGGCATCAAGCTTAGAGCCTCAGGGTTTCACGTGAGGGATGCCAGATGTTGTTGGCCTTGGCCTCCTCTTTGGTCAGTTTCTCTACACTGAAAGAAGCAGCCACCTGCCCATCCCCCAACCCCCTACCACCACCACCAGGGTCTGAATTGAAATCTTGTCAGGGGATGGAAGCTTGGGGCACTGTAGCTGGAAGTGATCAGAACGTTGATTTCTGAGGACCATCACCATTTTTTGCCCCAGACAGAGGACATAGAACACGTTTTCCAAGTGTTAGAGAACAGGGTTTGACTCAACGAGCATGGGTTAGGTACAAACCAACTTCCAAATTTCTTGTTTTGTTGTTGATGTTGTTTTTTCGAGGTAGAGTCTCACTCTGGCCCAGGCTGACCTGGAATTAACTCTGTAGTCTTAGGGTGGCCTTGAACTCATGGCAATCCTCCTACCTCTGCCTCCCGAGTACTGGGATTAAAGGCGTGCGCCACCATGCCCGGCACAAATTTCTGATGATCAAGATGAGCCTTTGCCCCTCATACTTAATTTCTTTTGCAAGTGTATGTGTGTGTGTGTGCATGTGTGCACGCATATGGGTGCACATGTATGTGGAGGCCAGAGGTGTGTACACATACGGGTGCACACATATGTGGAGATCAGAGGTGTGTACGATACGGGTGCACATGTATGTGGAGACCAGAGGTGTGTACGATACGGGTGCACACATATGTGGAGATCAGAGGTGTGTACGATACGGGTGCACATGTATGTGGAGACCAGAGGTGTGTATGATACGGGTGCACACATATGTGGAGATCAGAGTTGTGTACACATACGGGTGCACATGTATGTGGAGACCAGAGGTGTGTACGATACGGGTGCACACGTATGTGGAGGCCAGAGGTTGACGTTGACCTTGGGTGTCCTCCCCAGCTACGCTCTTCTTCATTTTATTGAGGCAGGGTCTCTCAGATGACCCCAGGTCTCCCTGAGTCAGCTACTCTAGCCAGCCAGCTTGCCTTGGGGATCCCCTGTCTGTCTTCCAAGCATTGGGATTACAGGCTGCTACCAAGTCCACCTGGTGGGTTTTGGGGATCTGAACTCCGGTCCTCATGTTTGATGCTGTTAAATTATGAATCAATCCATAGATCGATCCCACAGGCTGACCTGGAATTCACTATGTCGTCTCAGGGTGGCCTTGAACTCACGGTGATCCTCCTACCTCTGCCTCCCGAGTGCTGGGATTAAAGTCGTGCGCCACCACGCCACACTTGATTGCACAGTTTCATTGGGAACCAAAATTTAACATATGAGCCTTTGGTGCTGGGAGGCCTTTCACATTCAAACTCTAATGGAGGCCAAGGGGATTAATCAAGGAAACTTAATCTATTTAAGTTCAGGCATTTGAATTTCCTATCATCTCACACTGTGGTAGTTTGAATAGATGGCCCCCAATATATTCAGTGTTTTATTTGTTTATAGTTTGCATCTGCAGCCACCTTGTTGGAGGCAATGTCATTGGGCGGATCTTAAGGTGTGGTGGTGGGTTTGAGATTCCATTGTAAAGATATGCAAAGTGTGCCTAGCAGGGAGTTCCTGAAGTGTGCTGTGTTGTGTGGCTGGTGGCTTTTCTCTCTCTTGCCTGGTCCTATAAAAGACAGGCCAGCTTCTTCTGCCATTATGGAACTTCCCCTGGATCTGTAAGCTTCAATAAATAAATCCCTTCCTCCATAACTGTGCCTGGTCTGGAAGTTCATCTCAGCAAACCTGAAGCTGTCTGCTACACATACTAAATTTTAGCATGTGGCAGTCTTCGCTTTGGACTCAGAGCCTTTGTCTCGTGAGACATTGCGTGTGCTGTCAACATCCCTCAGTCCTTCAACCTGAGTGACAATGGTGGTTACACTTTACCTTGTAGAATGCATTGCAGCTTACAAATCCTGGGTCATATGCAGGGTATCAATGATCACAATTGCTCGTTGCTTACCCTGAGCATTTGTTATTGAGAGTGTTGAGCCACGTGTGGCTTAAAATGCTCCTTTACTTTACAGAAAGGTCCTGCTCTGCACCCAGGTATTTTCCCCTTTGTGTGGGTGGCAACACGGAGGAATATTAAAAGAGAAAGGAAATCCACTCAGCAGTGGGGAAAGAAAGAATGCATGCTGGGAGTGGGGATGGGGCATGTGCCCTCAGAATCTTCAAGAATAGTGATATGCTCAAGGCCTGCCTATCTCACAGTGGTTAAAGTCCTGCCCCCGACTCCCAGGCCCTGGCCCGCTGTGTTTTAAAATGATGACGTCATCTCGCGTAAACATGCCCATCACAATTTCTCTTTACTCCACAGTGGCCAGATCTTGGCTCTTGTTCTCACTAAGCTTATTTCCTCATCTGTAAAATGAGGTTGCTAATATCAACTATTACTCATAGTTTTTCAGAAAGATAAAACCAAAAGAAAGGACCGAGAGAGAGAGAGAGAAAGGCAGAGAGGTTTGGGGAGATTTCTCAGTGGTTAAACATGCTTGCTTGCAAAGCCTGCCAGCCCAGGTTCAATTCTCCAGTAACCATGTAAAACCAGCTGTTCAAAGTGGCACATGTGTCTGGATTTTGTTTGCAGTGGCAACAGGCCCTGGGAAGCTCAAACTCTCTCTCTCTCTCTCTCAAATAAATACATTAGTTAATTAAAAAAAAAAAAAAAAAGGAGGCGAGATTTAAAGCATTGACTCACATAGTTGTGGAGGGCCAAGTTCAAAGTCTGAAGGTTAGACCAGCAGACAGAAGATTTAGGGAAGAGCTCCAGCTGACCCAAGTCTGCTCGCAGACTTCAGTCCTTGCGCTGGAGTGGTGAGTCTTTACTCTTTTAAGGCCCTCATGGGGTGAATGAGCACCACCCACATCATGGGGAGGGGGCAAACTGCTTACTCGAAGTCCACTTATATAAACGTTTATCTGACGTCTAAAATGTTCCATCAAATAACTAGGTGTATAACCCAGCCAGGTTAACATATAGAATCAGTCCACGTGGCTCGTTTCATAGGACAGGCTTGGGGACTGCATGAGTTACGAATATGCCCTGAGAATCTGATGTGCACCCCAGCCTCTGGGGTGATGACCACTGGATACTTCCTTCCTGCCTGGATTAGGGGCATATTGTCAACATAATGCCCCTGTTTACCAAATTAACAGATGGACTGCAAGTTAAACACAGGACAATTTGTGAAACGGATTTTGTTGTTGTTGTTGTTAAACGTGGCCTGGCTCATGGGATCACTCTCAGGTGATGGGCTGTTTGACTTTTATTTGGACTCCTGGCCTTTCACAGCATGTCACTCTAAGTCGCTTTTGACGGAAAGCGGCCTCTGTGCCGTTCTTCAGCCTGGACAGAGCCTTTAGGCAGGCTTCCTGAGCGCAGCTGGAGCCTTGTTTGCTGGGGCGGGGTTGGGGTGGGGTTGAACTTCTTTCGTTTGGACCCAATCGAACCAAGGATCCTCTGCTCCAGAAAGGAGAATAAAGTGTGTGGAAACACTTTGCTCCCCACTGGGAATCTCTGCCAAAGGGCAGAATGGGGCCTCCAGCCAAGCACTGGCAGTCTGTTAATTGTGGCAAAGGGGGAACACAGGTTTCTCTGGAAAGCAACAGGACATCAGTGTCTGGCCTCAACTGTCCCCTTTGCCACCTAAATGTTAGCATCATGTCCACACCTGTGCACCTGGAGAGCTGGTGGTGCAGAGGATGCCTTGAGGACCAGGCCACTCCACTGCAGGGCCACACTGACTTCATGCTTTTCCATGATGGGAGCCCTCTTTGGGGACATGGTGCTAGGGATGTAAGCCTTCACACGGACAGGTAACGAAGGTCTTTTGTAGGTTTGCTTCCAGAGTGTCGTTTTGTGGCCTTTTTTTTTTTTTTTTTTAAACATGCTATTTCAGAGGAAAGAAAAGAGCCCGTTTCAACACCTTCCCAGGAGCCCTTCTGCGTTTATTCTCGCCAGGCAGCAACGCCGACGTCTGAAAAGCGAAACTTAGCTCAATTATTTTTCTTTCCTTGGCTTGGGAGACAGCAAAAGAGCTGGCTTAACTGAATTGACCAGTTGTTTGATGAATCAATCAATCAGCAAATATTTGCTTTTGTGAGGCCTGTGCGCAAAGCACCGAGTGTTTGATTAAACTGTTTGATGAAACAGAACAAATAGACGTGTCTCCTCAGCCCCTTGCAGACACACTCACCGTATGCAGCAAATTACCCCTCCCGCCGCTAATTACAGATCGGCTCTCAAACCCGGCTCTCTCCCTTGAACCCAAAGTTAATCCTGGGAATCTGGTAATGCAATTATTGAGCGTGTTTCAACAAGTTAGGAAGAGGGCAGGAGGAGAGAAAGAGGAAGGGAAAGGGAGCATATGAATATGCCCCATTTATGAATGCCACAGTGAGGGAGGGTTACAAAAAAGACTTTATGCCCAAGGAATAATGCGGGCCTGTAATTCAGCGTGGTCCGGTGTCTGAGATCTGGCTTTGAAAAGGAGCCGGAAACAGCTCTCCTAAGTGGCCTTTAATGTGCTCCTGTGGGTTGAGTCTTTTCTATGAGTTTAGTTTTTAATTGATGTCACAACTCCCAGTCAGGACTGGGTTTTAAGAGGGAGAAAAGAATGAAAACACTCAGGAAACATACCAAACAACCCCAGAACCCTAAACCACAACAGTGAAAAACACGTCTTTGTTTTACACATCATCTTCGTCTAAGGGATTCGATCTGTCAGATATGCTTGTCAGACCCACATATTTTATAATCCAATATGTTCAGGCAAGAATTTTGGCACGACCTGCCAACAGCAATCCTGAACTTTCCTTGACACTTTAAAGAGCACGTAATCTGTTGGACGGGTCTGACTTTGTGGGGAGCCCTTAACCCCTTCATTTGAGTTTGTGACTAGGTTCTGACGAAGCCTTTGCCATAGCCTCTCCTACCTGCACATCAGCAGAGCTTTGAACTAACTGGACCTTCACTCAAGGATGGCCTCTTGTTCAGTTCTGTTCATGGTATCACGGCATTGACTGGGGCTCTTTTGACGATCTCCCTCTGGGGTTTGAAGTCTCATCTGTCCATTGGAATCACCTGGAATTCTTAAAAAAATAAAATAAAAAATAAATAATGATATTGGGTCCCACTCAATAATATTCACCCAGAACCCCTGCACTAGTCCCTGACTCACCCTGGTGGTTCTAATGCAATACCAGGGTTGAGAACCGTTGCCAAACCTCTCATTTTATGTACGAGGAGACTGAAGGCCTTGGTATGGAAGTGACTCCCAGTGTTAGGCCAAGACTCATATCCTGACACGCCTCCATGGGTTTGAACACCTGCAGAGTGCTCAGCCCGTCCATGGGCTTGAAGAGGATGTAAGAAGGCTGCTTCCTGACCCCGGTGAGCACCGGCCTCAGAGGTTGAACCTGTGGCTAAAGCAGACAAGACAAGACCAAAGGGAAAGAGCTTTCGTAACAATAGGAGCCAAAGTTAGAGTGAAGCCTCCTGGGAGAGTTTGCAAACTCCGGGTGGAGTTGAGGGAAGGATCGTTGGAATTACAGAGTTAGACAGAGAGCTCAGGATGTCGAGAGGCGCCAGTGAAGGGGAGGGGAGGGCATTGTCCAAGGGCAAAGGCTTGGAGTTAAACCTTGCAGACCTATAACAGATGATGTCCATGCTCTGTGCTTTGGTGCTGGGCTGGAGAGATCGCAGGAGTCAGAGGAAGTACGTGTTATAACGAGAGGTTGGGTAGGAGCCGAAAGACTGGTGTGACCAATGGGGACAGTCCTCAACAGGGAAGGTCTAAAGTGACGGCCTCACGTGGCAGGATGTACTGATACAAAGACAGAAGGGACCCAGTGTGAAGGTGTCTTTGATGACATTCTGCCCAGATGGGTTAGCACTCAACTCATGGCAATAGCTGACCCGCTTTCCAGGTCTTCCCTGCACCATGCCTTGGGCCAAGTGGTGCTTTGGACTTTGAAGGCGTGATTTGAGTGGCGTGTTTAGAGGCATATCGGGCTGCTGCAGGGAACAGGCAACTGGTGGAGAGTGGCAGACATTCGGCCACAGTGGGTAAAGAAACCTCCGATCAATGCTGATGCCATCTTTCAGATATTCTGCCAGGGGCTTCTGATCCCTGCCTGTTGCTGTCTACCGCAGTCCAGGGACCGTGGGAAAGTTCTCTCCTCCCTTCTCTCCAAGGATCTCTGTATAAGGACAGGCTCAGAAGGCAGGATATTTTACACCAGAATCCTGGACTAGGAAGTCGTTTTCGGAAGAGGAAATAGGATGGGGTTTAGGTACCAAGTGTCCTTTTCTTTCAAAACCCCTTTTCTCGGCTGGAGAGATGGCTTAGCGGTTAAGGTGCTTGGCTGCAAAGCCTAAGGACCTATGTCCAACTCTCCAGATCCCACATAAGGGAGACATACAAAGGTGAGGCGAGCGCAAGGTGTCATGTGCCCACTAGGTGGCGCAAGCGCATGGAGTTCAATTGCAGTGGCTGAGGACCTGGCGCGACAATTCTCTCTCTCCCTCTCTTTCTCTCTCTGTGTGTGTGTCTCACGTTCTCTAAAAAAAGAAAAACACCTTTTCCCAGAGCCCCTTAGTAGTCCACAGGAAGACCAGCATTCCTCTTGGGCCCACTCTTCAGTGGTGTTGCCTCCTTTCAAGCCACATGTTTGACACTTGCTTGTCCTCGCTTCCATTTGCTTCCTGGGTAGGCGTGGCCACTAAGGGATCGGATCACTTCGCTTCCACAGCAGTTGGTCCTATCACATAGCACTGTTGTAAGCTTGGCAAAGTCAAGGGCTTCCTCCAAGAACCCTTCCCAGAGTCCAGTACACCTAACGTAACTCTACTAGGGAACTCAGCTTAAAATTTTCACCTACCAAACAACTAGACTTAAATAACTAGGGTTGTCTTATTTGGTTTTTTTTTTTTATAAGAAATGACTTCTCTTTATTTGACCATGTCCCTGTGCTTTAGTGCTTTCTTTCTTTCTTTCTTTCTTTCTTTCTTTCTTTCTTTCTTTCTTCCTTTCTTTTCTGTTTTTTTTTTTTTTTTTTTTTGAAGTAGAATCTTGCTCTAGCTCAGGCTGACCTAGAATTCACTACATAGTCTCAGAATGGCCTCAGAGTCATAGTCATCCTCCTACCTGTGCCTCCCAAGTGCAGGGATTAAAGGTGTAGGTCACCATGCCTGGCCCAGATCCTTCATCTCTGTTTGTATCAGTGAATGCGGAAGGAAACAAGACCTGGTATCATATTTACTGGCTTTAAATCTTGGTGACACTACCAAGCAGTGCTAGTAATTGTCCTTGTTTCATTGGATGGTAAGCTATGGGTACAGAAGATAATCTAGGGCTGGAGAGATGGCTTAGTGGTTAAGGCCTGAGAAGCCTAAAGACCCATGTTCGACTCTCCAGATCCCACGTAAGCCAGATGCACAAAGGTGAGGCAAGTGCAGGGTCACATATGCCCACTAGCTGGTACACGCACCTATAGTTCGATTACAGTGACTGAGGCCCTGGTGTGCCAATTCTCTTTCTCTCACTCTCTCTAAAAATGAAGAAGATAATCTATATAAAGTATTTAGGATGGAGCTGAGCATATAAATGCTATTTTATTATTGCTGTAAGTGAAAACTTTGAGACAGATCCTTTTTGTAGGTTTCCTGAACCTGTTTTAGCTTGTCTTGTTTATAAAACGGCTCTTAAAATTTTACCAAAGTGTCTCTCATAGCAGAGAGTAGGAACATTAACTCTAAGAGGCTAGAGACTTAGCATCTTCCATAACAGTTGAATATCCTGGACTTTTGTATTCTCTTTAAAATGCACGAAAACGTCGCATTCAATCTTAAATATATGTGTGTTATCTCAAGCATGGAAACCATTTATCATTTTATAAAAGAAACTTCTGGCTAGAGAGATT
Source organism: Orientallactaga sibirica (assembly GCA_036365145.1). Lineage (NCBI taxonomy): Eukaryota > Metazoa > Chordata > Mammalia > Rodentia > Dipodidae > Orientallactaga > Orientallactaga sibirica. Next base: position 3,262,285 of record JAEOAD010001893.1, on the reverse strand, counting down.
GCTTAGTGGTTAAGGCACTTGCCTGCGAAGCCTAAGGACCCAGGTTCGACTCTCCAGGTTCCACGTAAGCCAGATGCACAAAGTGGCACATGCGTCTGGAGTTCTTTTGCAGTGGCTAGAGTCCCTGGGGTGTCCATTTTTCTCTCTCTCTCTCTCTCTCTCTCCCTCTGTCTCTAATAAATAAAAATTAAAATTTATATATAAAAAAAGAAACTTCTGAACATATATGATGCCCATCCACTGTTCGGTGTGCAGATCTGTGAGTGTGCAAGTCCAGTGTGCAGGACTTGAAGTTAGAAACTGGAACTTCTTGAAACAGCTGGATCCTGCCAGGACAGGAAGCAGGAAGGAGGGAGAAGCTCACATAGAAGCAGAGATTCCTCCTCAGGGGAGGAGGTGAGGTTGCCCAATATGAACCAACATGATAATGGCACCCCTGAAAGCTTTTCTTCTCTGTAGACCCTGGAGGTCCCTCCATATGACTCTCTGGACTCAGACTGGGGGCTCTGGTCCCGCTGTGCTTCAGAGGGACAGGTTGTGTGCTGAAATGGAGTCAGCTTGGGAACCCTGCAGTGACAGCTTCCTTCACCCTCATGGGAGACTGACAGGCCTTGGCTAAGAAGACAAACAAGGCTTACCGCATGGAGGAGGAGAGCTGGAATTCTTCCTTTCATGTCTCCCTTCTCATAACATGTCACAGAGCCAGCGCTTGGCCCTGGAGGGGTAGAAATTCCCGGCTTTTCAGATCTCCCCAAGATGTTGAAGGGAGAGGCCTGGAGCTCCATGGGCTGAGCTTGGGGTCAGAGTGGCTCCCTCTGCTGGCCAGGCATTTGGTCACTTCCTTGGGAAGTCTGGAAGTCTGGGCACTCAAGGGGACATCTTTTTTTTTTTAATTAAAATTTAATTTAATTAAAAATTTAATTTAATTAAAAATTTATTTATTTATTTGAGAGATACAGAAATGGGGGGGGAGAGAGAGCGAGAATAGGTGTGCCCAAGCCTCCAGCACTGCAAACGAACTCCAGATGTGTGTGCCACCTTGTGCATCTGGCTTACGTGGGTCCTGGAGAATCGAACCTGGGTCCTTTGGTTTTGCAGGCAAGCGCCTTAACCACTAGGCCATCTCTCCGGGCGCATCTTTGATGACTAAAGTCCAGGTTGTCTACCTGGTAGTTGAGAGGCAGTTGTGTCGCTGTACAGCCATCTCCCTGCCCACTCCCCAACAGCATTGTACCTCAGCTCTGCTTACTGTCCCAATCTGGAATTCTGCTCCTGCCCTCAAACATTCCCAAGGAAAAAAACCCACCTCGGCTGTACCTGCTCGGAGGGTCTAGCTCCCATCTGGTTCCAGGAAAGCTACCAATCTTTGTAACTCAAGCCCCCGCCCCCCACTTCCCTGAGCGTTTTGCCTTGTATACCTCTCTCTCTCCTACACCCTCCCACACCCCCCTTTGCAGGGCGAGGATGGCAGTAACACTGGATTTCTGTACCATTACTTACAAAGATAAATGGGTCTGTTAGCCTTTTAGAGTATAATTTAAAAGCCATTTGTCTCGTGGTAATAACTGGAAATGGACTTCCGTCGTAGGCCCGTATGACTTCCTCCAGTGGTGAGGGGTCTGCTAATGGTGTGCGGCTGCCCCGTGGACGGGTTGGCAGAGGCTCTTTCATACCTCCCCGCCACCCCCTCACCACCACTACTGTTTTCCCTGGCAGACTCTGAACTGGGGAAACGGCTCAGGGAACTGCACTAGGAGCTGAGGGAAGGGGGACCTCTCTCTCCTGAGCCAAACAGTGTCTGACCAGAAATACCAATAGACTGGAGTGAGGCAAGGAGGGCAGCCTTGCTAATCCAAACCCTGAGCCTGGGCTATAATAACCTCTGTTTGAAAGACTCCACAGCCCCCGAAGCTCAGCCTGTGACCTGGTACGCTGCCATTTCTATTGCATCCACCTGTTCCTGTGGCTGAACTCAGAGTCAAGGGGCAAGAAAGAGAATGTCAAGGTTCCGTTGCAAAGGGAGGGGGTGCCAGGCAGATGGGAGGGCTGAGATCACTGCCGTCTGCCATAGGCAGCAACATGCCTTCTTAAAGCAAATGCTCAGCAGATCTTATCTGCTCTATTCGCCTAACAGTTTTGCAGGTCTTAGAGAAGTTTTGGGGTGGAACAGGGAAAGGAAATTTCCGCAGAACATATGGAGGAGGAAGGCAGTAAATACATATTTAAGCAAAATCACCCCAGCCTACAGTTACTAGCTGTGCTCAGAGAAAATTTGTTTCGTCTTTCAGTAAATTTGTTACATGCCGAAGAAGTCAAAGTTAAGATGTGTTTGCTACTGTGTCTTTAGTGCCTTTAGCGCTGAATGTGTGGGAGGTGGGTTACGTGTTTCTCAAACAAATTTGACAATGAGAGTCTTCTCGTATGCCACACCTATTAACATTTCTTAGGGCGAAATGTCCTGAGAAACCTCAGCTTTGGAAATGCGAGACTAGATGGTTTTTTAGAGTGACTTTCAATTCCAGGCTCGGATATTTTATACTATTTTATTACACAGGATGTACCTAGAACTATTAAGGGAAGGGATGGTGGTTGGGTCCCATTCCTACATGAAATGGACCCAACCTGTGACCCAGAAAGAAAACAGACAGCAGAATTGTTCCCTCCGACTTCCTGAGCTCCCTGCTGGAATGCTGGGCTAAGTGCCTTTGGTCCTTTGTGCTGACCAGGCTCTGGGCAAGAGGCCGAAGGACAGCACCCTTTCAAGGGCATAGTGTGTGGGTTCGCAGAAAGTTTTTTGTTCCTCTGCTGCTCTTGTTACTGCCCACTGGAAGTTATTCTGGTTCCGTGTGTTGGAGGTTCCAGTAGGTCTTGCCTTCAGCTAACTGCTGTGGTATGAATAAATGACATGAGGACAAGATTAGCAATTGAAAAAAAAAAAAAAACAGTTGGGCTGGAGACATGGCTTAGCCGTTAAAGCGTTTGCCTGTGAAGCCAAAGGACCCAGGTTTGATTCCCCAGGACTCACGTAAGCCAGGTGCACAAGGTGGCGCATGTGTCTGGAGTTCCTTTACAGTAGCTGAAGGTCCTTGCATGCCCATTTTCTCTCTCTCTCTCTCCCTCTCTCTAATAAATCAAATAAAAAGAGAAAAAATAAGTTTTCATGTTGTGGTCCCCCCTAAGGCCAGCCCAGGAGGGACGGCAGGGTCTCTGCCGGGTTGGGGTGACAGGCGCAGAGTCACGACACAGACTCCGGGAGTTGGGTGGAAGCAGCAGAGGACCAGCTGCCGCAAACTCGTTTATTGAGGAAGTACACGGAGTTTTAAGCGGCTTAGCTGGCCAATCATTGTACGGGGTGGTTCCCTTCTTGTGACCAATGACAGCCTGTCTCCAGGCAGATCATCTCTCGGCAGGTTTCTCGTGAGCATGGGACTGTAGCTGTTGTCACACCAGGTCTGCACAGAACGCCGTGTTCACAGAAGCCACTTCCTGGTTTCTCTGCCATGTAGTCTGTCTAGAGCCAGGCCTGCATTGTGCCATACATTTTCATACTTTAGGTACATGTGCTTCATAAGCAACCATTATTTTCTCTTAAGTGGGAATGCAAGATTTCTACTTTTCAGACTCTGTGAACCAGATTCTGAGCCCTACAGGTACATGACAATATCAGAACAGATGACAAAAGGGCATGGAGCTAAGGCTGTTCACAGAATGGGTGGGGCTTTTCTAAGATGGCTTGTGGCTAAGTGGGGTTTATTAAGCTCAGCTGAATGATGGCAGAGTGCTACTGGGCCCTGCGCTCTCTTGGTTGCATTCTGACTCCTCTAGCCCACACTTGTGACTTTTGTTCACCCAGAACTAAAAGGTGGGGCTATTGTGTGAGTTCCTCTTACATCCTGTGTGGGAGGTGGGCAGGCCAAACCTTTGTACCTTTTGGAACTGAATGCGTGGATCTCTGATGTGGACTAAATACAAGCCACCCGGTCTGCCAGGCTCAGGCCTGTAGCAAATGCCCTCTAGCAACTGACTCTTCCCTCCAGCGGTGCAACCAACATGGCTGTTTGAGTGGGGCTGGAAGGGACCCACTGTGACTCTCTGCCTGCCATCTTTGTGGTATGTGAACTAGTGATTGACAGAACTTTGTTCCCCGACATTACATTTCTCTGGTGCATATAAGTTATGCATATAAGTTATGGTATGATACTTCAGAAGCAATCCCGGTCTCTTTCTTGCACTGTGGACTTTTTACCTTAACAGGGAGATAGGTGATTGGGATTCCAGAATGCCAGCACCTAGTTTGAGGTAACTTCGTAAGCCCAGCAGAAGATCTTGAGTAACCCCAGGAAGGCTGGTCCTGCAGCCCTGCCACGTCCCTTCTCTCTAGCAGCTAATTGAATTGGGTGCTTTGTGATCAGGCCTGTGACAGTCAATCCTACAATTCCCCTAGGGAGAGACGCCCTCCAGATGTTCAACACGGCAGAGGATTATTTTCTCCTTGCTGCTGGTGAGATTTCTCAGAAGCTGAGAGAGGGAGTCTTCCTTGCTCCCAAGAAGGTATGCGTTAAAGATCCTGGAGTCAAAAAGCTGCAGGACACAACTCTAATTAGCTCTCATCGGGTTGTCCCCTGAAGGAAATCGGTCTCTCCCCACCTCCATCCCGGTTCCCCCACGTGTCATGACCCCAGTCGAAGACAAGTTCAGTTCCCACAGGTGCGTGGGCCCACTCTCCTAAATGAAGGAGAGGATAAGAGTGATGAGAGCTGATCTCCCGCTCGGAAAACAGGAAGCAAGCGGGATAGATTGACTTGATAGGGAGCTATCAGCCAGCGCTCAGCTCACGCTGGGACTCTTATCGCTGCCAGTCATCAGCGCTCTGGCAAGCTCATGAATAATGCATTTCCCAGTGATTTCCTTCCTCATTTGCTAGCTGGAGGCAATATTGATTGAAAAAAAAAAAAAAAGCCTGCATAGCTGAGCTGTGCTGTGGTAATTTTTTATTTAAAATGATTCGGAGCCAGAACACACATATGTTTATCTCTACACACGTGTGTTGGTGTCTGTTGTCTGTGGTAATATTTGTTTAAGGGGCCAGCTGTTCAGTTAATGTTTTATTTTATTTTATTTATTTATTTTTTCTTTTTTTTTTTTTCAAGGTAGGGTCTCACTCTAGCCCAGGTTGACCTGGAATTCACTATGGAGTCTCAGGGTGGCCTCGAACTCATGGTGATCCTCCTACCTCTGCCTCCAGAGTGCTGGGGTGAAAGGCATGCACCACCACACCCAGCCAATTTTTTTAAATTATTTGAGAGAGACAGAGACAGGGAGAGACAGAGAGAGAATGGGCACGCCAGCAGCCTCTCAGCACTATGAACAAACTCCAGACACGTGCACCCCCTTGTGGGCAAGTGCAGCATTGCGCCCTTGCGTCACTTTGCATCTGGCTAAACGTGGGACCTGGAGTTCAAAAGGGTGTTTTTAGGCTTGGCAGGCAGGCGCCTTAACCGCTAAGCCATCTCTCCAGCCCTCAGTTAATGCTTTTCAAACAAAAGTTTGGTTCAGGTTGGAACCCTGAAATAGCTTATAGGTTGGTGGTCCAAGAATCACCTTCTGCTGGCAGAGTGCGAGAAGTGAGAGGAGGAGGAGGAGGAGGAGGAGAACTAGGGGAAAGAGAAGGAGAGGTAGAAAGAAGAGGGAGAGGAGGAGGAGAAAGATTGGGAGGAAATGGAAGCAGATATGATGGAGATGGAGGTGGGTTGGGAGCAGGTGGCAGTGGACTGAGTGGAGGAGAAGGTGTGTGTGGGGGACTGGGTGTTAGTGACAGGGACATACATACAAGCAGAGGACTCGGGAAATATCGGGGATTAGAAGCTAGACATCAGTGATCATCTTTAAGGACGCAGCTCCTTATAGTGTGAGGGACAGCTGCAAGACATGAAGTGGGGACAGTGTATATGGAGCCTCCCCCAGATGACAAGTTTGGGTTATAGAAAAGGTGAGAGAATTAAACTCGCCCTACACAACTGAGAGGAGAATTTAGGGGGGGCTGAGAACTTAGGGAAACTCATGCATATGTGAGAGGACCTTCAAAACAGTGGGGAGGGGCTGGAGGGATTGTTGAATAGTTAAGGTGCTCGCCTGGGAAGCCCAAGAACTCAGGTTTAAATCTCCAGGTCACACAGAAGCCAGACACACAGTGACTCAAGAGTATAGTCGGACATGCGCCACAAGGGGACGCATGCATCTGGAGTTTGTTTGTAGCAGTGGCTGAAAGCCCTGGGGTGCCCATTCTCTCTCTCTCTGTCTGCCTCTTTCTCTCTTTCAAATATATAAAAGTGGAAAAAAACAGCAGGGAGCCATGTAGACTAAGGACTCTGGGATCCTGATGGTTAATGAGTGAGGAGTACCATAGCCCAAGGATAGGAGAGACGTAAGCCTCAGCTGTCCTGCTGGAAGGTGCCCTTCACCCCTCTGAACTGCCACTGTCCTGGCTTCTCTGCAGAACTTCAGTAACGGTGGCTCTCCACCTCTGCCATTTATACAGCCCTGGAAAATGAAAACTTCAGCCTTGAGTGACTAGAAGACAAAGGAGATGACTGCGGGAGCCGCCTCCTCCTCTTAGCTCCCTCTTTCAACACCAAACAGGTATCTGGGACTCTCCAGAACTTTCTCTTGAGCTTTTAGAGGGAAAGACTAAGGTGCCAAGGGGAGGACCCATGGAGCCAGTGAATGGTGTGGGAGGAGAGTTAAGTTTCACCCAGCAGACTCTGTCTGTGGAATCTCTGAAAGCTTGTGTGACAATATAATTAAGTGGGAGGCTGCGACAGTCTGTCAGACTGGAAGTGTGCTGCTTCTAGCTCGCCCCAGGTGGTGGGTGGGTGAGCAGAAGTGTGGGGCGGGGGGGTGGAGCGTCAGGTCTGCCATCAGCACAAACATGTGCTTTTCTGTTAGCCATAAACGAAAGGAATGGAATGGAGGCTCCGTGCCAGGGCCTTCAGAAGGTGAGGATGGCAGCTATGCAAGAGCACAGCAGCTCTTAGCGGCATCAACAGGACAGAGCCACCCGTGAGAACATGTGCCACCCGTGAGAACATGTGACACTCCAGTCCCACTTGACCTCTTCCTTGGTCCAAGCTCAGCCCCGTGGGGCCCACCCCTAATTAGCTGTGTGGTCCTGTTGTTTCAGACCCCATTCAGGAGAACTGCCCACATCACTGGCACATTTGCCTCTGGGATATGTAGAGTGTTGAAGGGGTTTTATGCCCACAGGAGGGATCTAACAGCAGAAATTCAGCTTCTGGTGTTTAGACTTTCTGGGCCCTCGTTACTGTTCTTGGGGCTCACTTCACACGGCCTCTTCCTAGGCTGCCTTTCTCAGAAGTATCCAGCTTCTCCAGATTGTCCTTCTGGGGTCAGCGGAGCCCGTTTCCCCAAGAGCAGCCTTCCTGACTGCCCTCCCGGCCCTCAGTCCTGTCACACTCATAGCAACTCTCACTGTTTTCCCAAGGAGAGTGGAGGCTTATGGAGTTAGGGACTATTTAGCATTGTGCCTGGCATGAAATAAAAGCCAATTTTTGTTCAGTGGATAGTGTGCTGCTTCTAGCTCGCCCCAGGTGGTGGGTGGGTGAGCAGAAGTGTGGGGCGGGGGTGGAGCGTCAGGTCTGCCATCAGCACAAACATGTGCTTTTCTGTTAGCCATAAACGAAAGGAATGGAATGGAGGCTCCGTGCCAGGGCCTTCAGAAGGTGAGGATGGCAGCTATGCAAGAGCACAGCAGCTCTTAGCGGCATCAACAGGACAGAGCCACCCGTGAGAACATGTGCCACCCGTGAGAACATGTGACACTCCAGTCCCACTTGACCTCTTCCTTGGTCCAAGCTCAGCCCCGTGGGGCCCACCCCTAATTAGCTGTGTGGTCCTGTTGTTTCAGACCCCATTCAGGAGAACTGCCCACATCACTGGCACATTTGCCTCTGGGATATGTAGAGTGTTGAAGGGGTTTTATGCCCACAGGAGGGATCTAACAGCAGAAATTCAGCTTCTGGTGTTTAGACTTTCTGGGCCCTCGTTACTGTTCTTGGGGCTCACTTCACACGGCCTCTTCCTAGGCTGCCTTTCTCAGAAGTATCCAGCTTCTCCAGATTGTCCTTCTGGGGTCAGCGGAGCCCGTTTCCCCAAGAGCAGCCTTCCTGACTGCCCTCCCGGCCCTCAGTCCTGTCACACTCATAGCAACTCTCACTGTTTTCCCAAGGAGAGTGGAGGCTTATGGAGTTAGGGACTATTTAGCATTGTGCCTGGCATGAAATAAAAGCCAATTTTTGTTCAGTGGATAGATGCAGGATGGAACATGAGGGTTTCCTTGGGGCCTGTTCAGAAAGGCTCTGATGGCCATATTCACTTTGAGGAGTTATGGAGCCACGCCGATTTTCCTAGCGGGAGCATTTGCTTGAGAAAAAGAAACCAGGGCTTGAGAGATGGCTTAGCGGTTAAGGTGCTGGCCCGCAAAGCCAAAGGACCCAGATGTGATTACAGCACCCATGTAAGGCTAGATGCACAAGGTGTTGCATGCATCCGGAGTTCATTTGCAGTGGCTAGAGGCCCTGGCATGCCCATTCTCTCTCTCTCTTTCTCTCTCTCTCTCTTTCTTCCTCTCTCAAATAAATACATAAAAATTGAAAAGAAAAGAAAAGAAAAAGAAAGTGAAGGCTAAGCCCAAGGAAACATGTCACCCTGCCATCATTTCAGGAAAAGGACAGGTGATAGTTTGGATCAGGCAACAATACTAGCAGGTCTCCCAAATCTTTGGACAGTCTTCTGTTTGGCCACTATATAAAGATTGCCTGTGACTCTATTGCTAGTAACACTAAGGAATGGCCCAGTGGTGGGTCTTATGCTCCTGCAGTGTTTTTGTGTGTGTGTGTGTGTGTGTGTTTTTCTTTTACGGACTTCGAGACCCCAAAGCTTGAGTTTGGAATGCTGCCTCCCCTGTGTACCAAGTACGGAAAGCTGGAAGCTAGAGTGCCTTTTGGGGTTCTGGGATTTTCTCCTACTCACAGAGGAGGAGAAGGTTAGAAGGGAAGGCTTATTGCCTCTGCAGAGTGTGGAGTACAGGAATCTGCACCAGCCCGCGATGCTCATTCATTTGAAATTGTTCCTTGAAGGAAGGCGCGCTAATTGATCATTCCTTCACAAATGTCAATTGGAGAAACACGCATTCTGTCTTTGTGAAGCCAGAAAAATGGAGGCTTGTCCCCCGCCTCCCAGGTGTGCACTTAATGTATTGATGGATGACCCCAAAGAGGGCTGGCTATAGAAACAGTCCGTGCCGAAGGCAGAGAGCTTGCATCTGGAAACATAGTCCAACGACTGGACCTCTGAGCCAGAGGCCCACACGAGGCTCACCATTTCCTGCCTTTGACTATTGTGGGGCCTCAATCCTGGGGGTGAACCTAAGGGGTTGAGGTTTGGGCCCTCATGGTGTCCACTGTATTATCTCCTCAGGTTGTATTTCTTGTTTTCTTTTTTAAAATTTTTTTTTGTTGCTGTTTATTTTATTTTTACTTTATTTATTTGAGAGCACCAGACAGACAGAGAGAGAAAGAGGCAGATAGATAGAGAATGGGTGCTCCAGGGCCTCCAGCCTCTGCAAATGAACTCCAGATGCATGCACCACCTTGTGCATCTGGCTTATGTGGGTCCTGGGGAATCGAACCTGGGTCCTTTGCCTTTGCAATCAAGTGCCTTAACCGCTAAGCCATCTCTCCAGGCCCTCTTGTTTTGTTTTGTCTCATTGGTTTTGGTGTTGGGCCCCTGGAGCTTAAAAATTCTTGGAGGCCAATTAAAATCGGTATAGAAGAGTAAAACCATAACCCAGATTCTTTATGAGAAGGGAGTCTGAGAAAGAAAGAGTTCATGAGCACAAGACCCTGTGAAGGATTTAAGACATTTAGATGGGTGTTCTCCACACATCCAGGACACTTACCCTGGGGACCACCTCTGCTGCACCAAGGGTGACACCATGATTCCTGTCCTATCCTCCTCTCCCCTCTAAATCAGATGTTCCAGTCCTCAAACAATGGCGTCCTTTGTTTAAACAGGAGGGCGAAATAATCGCGCTCTCCAAAGTGACATGCACAAGAAAGAACAGAGTGAAAAATTAGGATGGGCTAAAGCCAAGTGCGACGTGTGCTGCCCGGGTTCCTGCAGGTCTGCCTCCTTTCAAGGGGGCACCCTCAGCCGAGGTCCACACAGTCAGCTTGACAAATTGGTGCTTTGTGTTTTATGTGCTGCAGAAGGGGTGGGGGGAGCTGCTGTGAAAGGGTTAAAAATTAGCTTTCTTGGTCAAGAACCCCGAGCGGCAGACAGGCACGTTCAGTTTCAGTCGGGGGAAGAAGGACGAGTGTTTGGATAGTAACTGGACACGGCTGGAGGCAGTTCTGGCCTGCAGGTTGAGCCGCTGGGAATGGCCCCGTTCTTGGGATTGTTTGGAGGTGGAATAGAAGCAGGGGGGTCTGGAAGCCAGGGCCAAGGGAGGTGTTGCCCAGCCTCCTTAACATAGAGGGAAACAGACTTGGGGACCTGTTTCTGCTCCAGTCATCCTAGTTGGCACAGCAAAGGCAATATGGAGTAGGCAGCTTCTCAGGCCCATTGCCCCTTACAGAAAGGAGTGGGGTATGCTAGAATGAGGGCTCCGACAGAAGTGGGGCTCATCCAGGCTTTTTCGGCCCCCTTTTGACTGGATTGCCCTTTATCAATCATTCTAGCTCTCCATGCATAGTTCTCTTCCATGACAGGGACCTCAGACAGCTTACTTCCTGGGATTTTTGTATCAGATGAGAGCACATATAAAGCCCAGAAGTTTGGGCACTCAAAAAAAAAAAAAAAAAAAAAAAAAAAAAAAAAGCAGCCGGGCGTGGTGGCGCACGCCTTTAATCCCAGCACTCGGGAGGCAGAGGTGGGAGGATCACCATGAGTTCGAGGCCAGCCTAAGACTACATAGTTCCAGGTCAGCCTGGGCTAGAGTGAGACCCTACCTCGAAAAACCAAAAACAGAAACAAAAAAAAAGCACATTTCTTGGCTAACAGGACTTCTCTGAGGCTTGGGACCATTCACATGGAGGAAAAGACTTCCCAGAGCTCTGAGGACCAAATATCTCTGTTTCAGCCTCAGACACTTGTAGCACAGACTCTCAAACAAGCTAACCCACACCAAAGGGGAAGAAAATGGGGTGGGGAGAAGAAAAGAGCCCTTTCTGAGCAAAGGGGGACTGGGCCCTAAGAGGCCCCAAGTTTCGAAGCCAGAGCAGACGGCCCGCAGATTAGAAGGCTGGTAGGAAATAATGATTTTCTTGTTTTGGCCTGCAGTGGCAGAGGGAAAGCAACAGCTGGCAGGCATATGCAGCCTGTTAGGGGCACGCTCCCTTCAGACAGAAGGAAATCTTGCCCCGTGCTGGCAGGGCCTGGGTAACCACGAGGGAGCCCTGTCTTGGGGTCTCATATTCAAAGCTGTTGCTGCCAAGGTTCTGGGCCCTGTTCCCACTCTCCCCACCCCATCAACTTCTTGGGTAGGGTCTCCCTCCCAAGACCTGCCCTGGAACGCCTTTCACTCCTCCCAGCAGGTGTTGGATCCAGTGATGCTATCAACAGAAACTTCCAGGAAGCGAGGGGGTTTGTTTTGTATCAACTTCAAAACACCTATGAATAGTCCCCTTTGGCCAGGCCCAGATGGGTGACTTTGGCCCAGAATTCATCATTTCCCCAGCCAGGCTAGACAGCGAGAGACGTTCTTCATCTCCCTCCAATTCTTCCTTGCTTTTCCTTACCCAGCCCAGAGGCTCAAACCGCCGAGAAAGACTCCAGGTTGAATCCCTGTGATAAGATGCCTAGCATTAGCGTCTGCTAATTAATCCAAATGCTGGCTCCCTGTTGGCCTGTAGATTTTTACAAACCTGAATTAAACCAAGTGTTTATGTGACAGATATGTGGGAGAGATTTCAGATATAATCACCATCAATCTGGCTGCAGCCAAAATAAATTCTGTGAAAAGTAAAACAAACGATTGCACAGACAAAGTAGGCCTTAGGGGTCTCTAGCAATAATCTGTGTTTTCTTACTGAGCCGCATTTAATATTTCTGCTCTCTTCAGCGCAGATAGGATCTCGGCAGACAGGGCACTCTTGCTGCATCTGATGGGTGTGTATGCTTCCCCCCCCTCCCCAACCTTGCTGCCCCAGTGAATGGAAAGGATGTCGTAGTTAAACCTTAGTTCCAACAAACCAGCTTGGAGCTGGTAGGGAACCAGCTATAACACCCACACCTGCCATAGTCTTTCTCATAGCATGTGTGAGCTGTAGGCAACGCTGTGTTCTCCCTCAATTATCCCAGCACCCCCACGAGGAAAGAGAGCGAGGAGATTGAAATTGACTTGCCCGGCTCTAAATCAGCTGAAGATGCTCCAAGCTGCCTCTTGCTCTGGCTCGAGTTGTCCCCTGTTCCCACTCCAGATCAGGGCCAAGGTCAGAGAAACTGACTGTGCTCAGCCAAGCCCTACTCAGCTGTCTATCTGATCGTCGTGGCTGGCTGACTGGCCGAGGGGCTCAGACTCTCAATAGCCAAGACTCCAGCTTGATCCAAACAGATTAAATCCCTGTACCTGGGCTGAAGTTCTGAGACTCCTGGGAAGTCCCCCTTCTGTGTATCCCTCTGCTTGGTTTTAGAAGAAGCCCCACCCATGGGGCTCAACTGCCTGCCCATCAGACTGCCCCCAAGTCCCAGGATGGCCCTTGCACCTCACTGGTCCTTCGACTTGCTGGGTGTAGAACCTGATTCTGGACGGGAAAACCCTTCGGAATATCTACCATGAAAAGTCGGACTTCCTGTTTCTCCATTTGTCCCCTGTTCCTTTTTTATTTTTTTATTTTTTATTTATTTTTGGAGAGAGAGACAGAGAGAGATAGACAGAGAGGGAGAGGGAGACAGAGATGGGTGCGCCCAGCAGTCTCTCAGCTGCTGTGAACGAAATCCAGATGCGTGCGCCCCTTGTGGTGAAGTGCGGCATTGCGCCCTTGCATCACTTTGCATCTGGCTAAACGTGGGACCTGGAGATTGGAACGGCTGGAGATTGGAACCAGCGTTCTTAGGCTTAGCAGGCAGGCGCTTTAACCGCTAAGCCATCTCTCCAGCCCCCCCTGTTCCTTTTGCAAGAACCATATCTAAAGTCAGGGCTCATGCCTACTGGGGAAGACACTAGATTATGGACCCAGGCCATGATTTCTCCTTCTTCTCTGGACTAAGCTGAGTTTCTGGCCCCTAACAACCACCAAATAGAATTCACTGTTTCAGTTTCACTTAAAAAGGCCAGAAAGAAAAGTTCTGTATGAAAGAAAAGTTGGTTGTAACTTTGCAAAGTTTTTATCCATTCATCTGTCTATTTATTCATTTGTTTCTCAGTACCATTGACTAAGAGACCATTATGGGTCAGACACTGTTCTGTGCCCTGGAGATATTATGAATTTAAATTGCTGTCATCATAGAGCCTATACTCTAATAGGTATAGACAGAGACAGACAATAATAATCGTAAACAATGTATATATGTCACAAATACACACACACACACACACACACACACACACACACAAACCAAAAAAAATGTCATTGAATAGAAAAGAGCAGCGCAAATAGGATATTTGATAAGATTGACATTTTCACAATATTGATTCTTCCAATCCAGGAGCATGGGATATCTTTCCATTTCTTTGTGTCTTTTGCAATTTCTCACTTGCATGTTTTAAAGTTCTCATTGTAGAGATCCTTCACTTCCTTAGTTAAGTTTATTCCAAGATATTTTATTTTTTTTTTTGAGGCAATTGTGAATGGGAGAGATTCCCCGATTTCATCCTCTGCATGTTTGTTGTTAGTATATAGAAAAGCTACTGAGTTCTGTGTGTTTATTTTGTATCCTGCTATATTGCTAAAAGTGTTTATCAGCTCTAACAGTTTTCTAGTAGAGTCTTTATAATGCTTTATATATAGAATCATATCATCTACAAATAATGATAATTTGATATCTTCCTTTCCAATTTGTATCCCTTTTATGAGTGTCTCTTGCCTTATTGCTATAGCTAGGACTTCCAGTACTATATTTAAGACAGACCTTATACAGAGGTAATATTTAATTTGAGGATGAACAGGAAGTTCTAGGGAGAGGGAATGGCCAGTATACAAGATGACAAGATGCTGAGGCAGAAATAAATGTGGCATGTCTGAGGATCAGGGAGACATGAGTGAAGTAAGCAATGGGGCTGCTTAAAGGAAGTGAGGAGAGAGACCTAATGGGGCAGACTACATAGGGTCCATAGGTGCTGTCAGAACTTTGACATTCATTTTTTTATTTTTATTTATTTGAGAGTGACAGACAGACAGAGAGAGAAAGAGGTAGAGAGAGAGAGAATGGGCATGCTGGGACTTCCAGCAAATGAACTCCAGATGCATGCGCCACCTTGTGCATCTGACTTACATGGGGTCCTGGGGAATCAAGCCTTGAACTGGGGTCCTTAGGCTTCACAGGCAAGTGCCCTAACTGCTGAGCCATCTCTCCACAACCCCTGACTGCATTTTAACCACTAAGCCATCTCTCCAGCTCTTCGCCACTACCTGACTAAATTTCTAAAGGTCAGTTCCTCTTGTCAGTCAAGCCAGAGTTGAAGAAATTCAACGCGTATTTCTTTTGTAATCCAAGTCCTGAGGACACAGTGATGACAAAGACGGTCTGCCTTCATAACGTTCATGTCTGAGTCCCAGCGTGAGTGGCAGCAGGGATGGAGGTGGAGGGCGCTGGAACAGGACTAGGAAACCTGTTGTTGACCCTTGACCTGTCATAAACCTACAGCTTCCGTCATTTGGTATGATTGTTGATGCCCTGTTCCCCTCCTCGGTGCTGTGGTGATGGGATGAAACAGGCATGAGATGCTCTGAGAACCAAAGGGTCCTTAGAGACAAGGAGACAAGACGGATTAGGAAACTCAGTTACCATGGCCCTGCACCCCAATCCTGGGCTGTCATCTTTGCCATGCCCCTCGCTGCTCCTTGTGCCCCTTCCACCCTCTCCCTCCACTCTCTCTGCCTGGAGGGAAGCGCACAGGGCCATTTGTTCAAGTTCATGCAAATCTCTAGCATAAAAACCATGTCCAAGGCTCTCTGTTTTGCAAAGGAATTTTACTCGTTGCTTCTATCTCATACTTTCCTAGACAGATAAACCCAAATTTGGTGCTAATTTTTAAGTCACATATGAAAGACTCCAACCAATAATAACAACGACAGGCCCACTGGTTGCCAAGCTCAGGGGGCTTTTAAAATGCAGTCAGGGGTTGTGGAGAGATGGCTCAGCAGTTAGGGTGCTTGCCTGCGAAGCCTAAGGACCCATGTTTGACTCTCCAGATCCCATGTAAGCCAGATGCACAAAGGTGAGGCAAGCGCAAGGTCGCACATGCCCACTAGGTGGCGCAAGTGCCTGGAGTTTGATTGCAGTGGCTGAAGCCCTGGTGCACCAATTTTCTATCTCTCCTCTCTCTCTCTTTCTCTCTCTCTCTCTCTCTCTAAAAATATGCAGACAATGTGAGGCTATGAATAGGAAAATACACAGCTCAGCCTACAATCCCTGGATGAGGCTAGGCTATGAATAGGAAAATACACAGCTCGTTTCAGCCTACCCAGTAGATCCCTGGATGTGGAAACACTTAGGCAGAGAGAGACACTCTGCTGGAATATGGACATGTCTGTGTTAGGTCCCAGTGGCCAGATTCTAGTTCTCCCGTCCCAATCTGTCAGCTTAACTCTGTTTAGAATAGAACACGGCTGATGGCTCCAAACAGCATTTGACTGAAATAGTCAGGCTACGTGTAGACAGTCATAGAGGTGGAGAAAGAGCTAGAAGGATCTTCTGGAAATCACACTGACTATGCTTTCCTTAAGTCATCGGTGAGTATGTCAAAATCTGCAGGCGACATTGCAACTTTGTGATCACGATGAGACTTAAGTCCGGGGTTTCTTGGTTCTCATTTCAATGTCATTTGGGTGACAAACATACTTCATCCCTGAGTGTAGGCGGTTTCATGGGAGTCACAGGGTTCTAATGGGCTCCAGTGTCCTTTATGTGTGACAGTGGTCCTTTGGAATCAGGACTAGGAAAGTGGACACTTAGAGATTATTTTGGGTCCAGTGATAAAGATAGCCTGTTTTGATCAGAGTGGAAAGGACATTGGACAGAAGAAGGAAAGAAAGAAAGAAAGAAAGAAAGAAAGAAAGAAAGAAAGAAAGAAAGAAAGAAAGAAAGCAGAAAGAAAGAAAGAAAGAAAGCAGAAAGAAAGAAAGAAAGAAAGAAGAAAGAAAGGCAGGCAGAAAGAAAGAAAGAAAGAAAGAAAGAAAGAAAGAGAAAGAAAGAAAGAAAGAAAGGAGAGAGAGAAAGAAAGAAAGAAAGCAGAAAGAAAGAAAGAAAGAAAGAAGAAAGAAAGAAGGCAGGCAGAAAGAAAGAAAGAAAGAAAGAAAGAGAAAGAAAGAAAGAAAGAAAGAAAGGAGAGAGAGAAAGAAAGAAAGGAGAGAGAGAAAGAAAGAAAGAAAGAAGGAAAGAGAGAGAGAGAAAGAAAGAAAGAAAGAAAGAAAGAAAGAAAGAAAGAAAGAAAGAAAGAAAGAAAGGAAGAAAGAAAGATCCAAAGACCTGGGTCAAGGCCAAACTCTGTCCTTATTTACCAAGCAATGTTTATTTTTCTGTTTCCCCCACTGCAAACCATGAAGGGAGCTGAAAGAAGGCTGCAGAAGGACTTGGAAAGTGGGGAAATGTGTATAGATTTTATGACCAAGGTTTCCCATGTCGCTTTCCCAAAATCCAGCGTGGCACCTCTGAGGCAATGATTTGGAATTAGGGAGTGGTCTCCACCAAGGGAAGCTGGCTCTATCCATTGCTTTGTCTTTGCTAGTGAGGCAGGATTAGATCTCTCTATAAAGATGCAGGAGACTTCCAGGCTCAAGAACCCCACTTGAGAAATATCTCCCATCCCACCTCCCCCAAACTGACCAGTGCCATATGTGATGAGAATGACCAGTCGGGCTATGATGGTGGCAGTCCCAACCTGCAGCTTACTGGGCATTTGTCCTTCAGTTTCGTTTGCAGTCAGGTTCGCATTGCTAGCAGAAATCATCAGACCAAGAGCAGCTTGTGGGGAGCTTGTGGGGGTTGGGGGGAGAGGAAGGGTTTATTTTGGCTTATAGACTCGAGGGGGAGCTCCATGATGGCAGGGGAAAACGATGGCATGAGCAGAGGGTGGACATCACCCCCTGGGCAACATCAGGCAGACAACAGCAACAGGAGAGTGTGCCAAACACTGGCAAGGGGAAACTGGCTATAACACCCATAAGCCCACCCCAACAATACACCACCTCCAGGAGGCGTTAATCCCCAAATCTCCATCAGCTGGGAACCTAGCATTCAGAACACCTGAGTTTATGGAGGACACCTGAATCCAACCACCAAAGTTTTCTTGTGCCTCCTGAGTTTCTTCACTGACAAAGAGAATCTGGGTCATAAAGTTTTCCAAGGAGTTAGCCTAAGTGAAAAAGCTAGAATAATGTCTGATTCATAGGTGTGACATAAATATTTTCTGTTATTACTAATATATCATTATATATTAGTACTTAATATATGGAATGCAGTGTAATGTACTGGATTATGTATCTGCTTCTCTTACCCAGGCTATGACAGCCAAAATAGAAGTCTATTTTCCTGTTTTTCTCAGTGCTAAATACCATGTCAGGAACATATTAAGTTCTCAATAAACGCTTATTGGATGAATAGCTAGTATATTCTACAGAGTCACATGTGTGACATCATTTGTGTCATCCCCCCCCAGTAAACTTCAAAGAACAAGCAGTCTGCTAGCCATACCCCCCCCCAGTCTTCATATGAATTATCTTGTGGTTTAAAAAATACTGAGGTCTGGGCTGGAGGGATTGCTTAGTGGTTAAGGCATTTGCCTACAAAGCCAAAGGAACCAGGTTCGATTCCCCATAACCCATGCTAGCGAGATGCACAAAGGGATGCACACATCTGGAGTTTGTTTGCAGTGGCTGAAGGCCCTGGCAAACCCATTCTCTCTCTCTCCCTCTTTCTCTCCCTCTCTGTCAAATAAATAAATAAAATAAATACAAATATTTTTTAAAATACTGAGGACTTATTTTTGTTTCAACCACAAAAGAAAGTTCTATAGAATTTTAACCAATAGAATTACAATATGTAAACAAGTGTAGCTTAATTGGTAATAAATCTTTGCACTTGGTGTTGTGCTCTCAGCCACATGGTTGTTGGTATCATTTCAAGAATAGAGTCCAGGCTGGGATCTGTGAAGAATACTTTAAAAAATTAAATTTACTTTAAAAGGGGGATCTGGGGAGATGGCTCAGTGGCTAAATATGCTTGCTCTGCAAGCTTGCTAACTGGAGTTCAAATCCCTAGCTGGTTAAGTGGTGCACACGTCTGTAATCCAGTGTAGCCATGGCAATGGCAGGGGAAGCCAAAAGAATTCTGCAGTTCATGTGCTAGCTAGTCTGGCCTGCCTAGCAGTAAAATCAACAACAGAGACCCTACCTTAAAAATTAAAAGTGAAGGGCTGGAGAGATGGCTTAGCGGTTAAGGTGCCTGCCTGCTAAGCCTAAGAACGCTGGTTCCAATCTCCAGTGGTTCTAATCTCCAGGTCCCACATTTAGCCAGATGCAAAGTGATGCAAGGGCGCAATGCCGCACTTGACCACAAGGGGGCGCACGCATCTGGATTTCGTTCACAGCAGCTGAGAGGCTGCTGGCGTGCCCATCTCTGTCTTCCTCTCCCTCTCTCTCTGTCTCTCTCCAAAAAAAAAAAAAAAATTAAAGTGAAAAAATAAATAAATAAAAAGTGAAAGGACAAGACCAGTATTTGAGGTTGTCCTTGGACCACCACATATGCACAGTGGCACGCATGTACCCATATATATATTCACAAATATCAAATGACTTAACCAAACCATAGGAATCATATGGTGTGACTGGGGACAAGTGACTTCGATTACTAAATGGGTCGCCTAAACAGACAGATAGCAAGGATTTGTATCACAAGGGAAGTCAGTGTGGGGCTGGGGTTAGACTTCTGTGAATGAGGTAGCTTTCAGCTACTCACTTCATTCCTGCCCTAAACCCCATCCCTGTGCGCCATGTCCTGAAGCTAAGATCTGGGAGCCTACCTGCCAGCTTTGACTTAGGGTGAGAGAACTGAGGAGAGAAAAATGCCATTTTCCTACTGCGTGTTTCATTTCCTGCTTCCAAGTGAATTTTTAATACAATGAAAACAATCCTTCCAAAAGATGGCATAGGCTTACTGTCCTATGTTATTTTTTATTTTCATTTATTTATTTATTTATTTATTTATTTTTTGGCCCACGCTGACCTGGAATTCACTATGTAGTCTCAGGGTGGCCTTGAACTGACCTGCCTCCCAAGTGCTGGGAATTCACTATGTTGGTTGGTTTTTCGAGGTAGTCTCACTCTAGCCCAGGTGACCTGCCTTGAACTCAGGATGGCCTTGAACTCACGGCGATCCTCCTACCTCTGCCTCCCAAGTGCTGGGATTAAAGGTGTGCACCACCGTGCCCGGCTCTATATTATTTTTTAAAGATTTTATTTTTATTTATTTATTAGAGAGAGGAAGAGAGAGAGAGAGAGAGAGAGAAAGAGTGAGAATGGGCGCACCAGGGCCTCTAGCCACTGCAAACAAACTCCAGAAGCATGGGCCACCATGTGCATCTGGCTTATGTGGGACCTGGAGAATCGAACTGGGGTGCGTAGGCTTCTCAGGCATGCGCCTTAACTGCTAAGCCATCTCTCCAGCCCCCATATTATTTTTTACGGGTAGTAATAGTAGACGCAGTTATATAACAGCCAATCATATTTGACAATATTTAGACACTAACAAAGGCAGTCGTACCAGTTACCTTCTTATTGCTGGGAACAAACAAACAAACAAACAAACAAAAATCTGACCAGAAACAGCTTATGGGTGGAAAGGATTTATTTCAGCTTACAGTTTCAAGGAGAAATTTCATCATGGCAAAAACAAAACAAAACAAACAAAAAAAAACAGGGCAGAGCAGACAGCCAGGACATCACAGCAGCAGGGGAGGGAAGTAGTCCAAGCGAGTTGGCTATCAACACCCAGTGAGCTGGACTATCAAACCCCAGTGACACACCTCCTACAGCAAGGCTCTGCCCCCCCAAAGGTTCATCACTGTCCCAAATTGCATCCAGCTTAGGACCAAGTAGTCAAGACGCATGAGCCTATTAGGGGACGTTTTTATTCAAATCACCACAGCAGTGATGTGTATATATGTGTGAATATGATGAGGTGCATGTGGTTACATTGATATTTAAATAATTTAAATCAGGGATATTAACAAATGCCCTCCATCTATTTTTTTTATTATTTATTTTTGGAGAGAGTCACAGAGAGAGAGAGACAGACAGACAGAGAGGGAAAGGGAGACAGACAGAGATGGGTGTGCCAGCAGTCTCTCAGCTGCTGTGAACGAAATCCAGATGTGTGCGCCCCCTTGTGGTCAAGTGCGGCATTGCGCCCTTGCGTCACTTTGCATCTAGCTAAACGTGGGACCTGGAGATTGGAACCGCTGGAGATTGGAACCAGCGTTCTTAGGCTTAGCAGGCAGGCGCCTTAACCGCTAAACCATCTCTCCAGCCCCCTCCATCTATTTTGTAACGATTATTCAGTAGGCACACTAGCATCATTGGAGAATGGCCGCCAAGCATTCCTTGATGCGTGTGTTGGGCCTTCCATCAAGATATGGAGTCTGTTTATCCTCCCACTGAGTCCAGCACTGTGAATTGCTGTGGCTTAGCGAATTCTGTTGTGTGGGCTGGAGAGATGGCTTAGCAGTTAAGGCGCTGGCCTGTGAAGCCTAAGGACCCATGTTTGATGCTCCAGATCCCTCATAAGCCAGACGCACAAAGGTGAGGCAAGTGCAAGGTCGCACACACCCACTAGGTGGCACAAGCGTCTGGAGTTCGATTGCCGTGGCTGAAGCCCTGGCACGCCCATTCTCTTTCTCTCTCTCCCACTGTCTCTATCTGTTTCTCTCTCTCTCTCTCTTTCAAATGAATAAATGGAAAAAATATTGAAAAGGGAGAATTCTGTTGTGAGAGACCCCTACAAGACCTGAGTATTTCTGCTTTTATTTTCTTAGATCTGGTCAGCCACTCTCCTGCTCTAACCTCCCACCACTTCAGCATCCCCCCACGCAGCCAAGTCCACTCTCAAGAGAGGGAAAAGTCATCTTGGATCCTCACTAATCACCCTTCCCACCTTAACACCACTCAAAAGAGAGATGAGCTGCTCTTTGAAATTTTTTGTTCACACCGGTCCACCACGAGCAGATGGTCACTGCTCTGGGCCCCTGGATTGTGTTGTTACACGGCAATGCATACCTGAAGCAGAGGATAGAACGGTTGCCCCCCGTCAGTACCTGAGACCCGACTCTCACTGTGGGGGCCTCTTCTTTGTCTTAGGACAGTTGGGGACGGTCTCCAGGGTCTCTCCGATGTTCACTACAATCAGGACTAGTTGATTACAGCTCTTCTCCATTCTGCCCAGACGGCTCCAACAAGCTCTGGCCAACACTCTGAGCTCTGCCATGTTATAATCAGCAGTCATGCTGGCAGGGGAAGACAAGAACATGCTCATGTAATCTCTAGAGTCATGAAACATCCAAGGTGATCAACTGACCTTTATAGATCATCTAACCAGTTCAGAACTCTAGCTAGGCTGTCCTGATATTATTCGGATCTCTGGGCTCCACCCCAAGATTTTTGGGTTCAATGAATGTCTTCACATTCCTTTGCAGGGATACCATTTGACTTCACAAGGCAGGGCCAAAACGGACAGATCACGGCTTGTTGAAAACTGTGCGGACAACTAGTTTCGTTGAGCGACTCTTTTGTGGGATTCCTGGGTTTTCAGGGGCAGATCGTTCAAGGACATTGAGCCACAGGAGGGAGAGGCGGGTTCCTATGGGGCAAACAAGGATTCCAGTAAGGAACAAGAAAAGGACGAGACCGAGGTCTGGAGATAGATTTCCTTCTCTCGGGAGAACCAGCAGCGGACCTGGGAGGGAGTTCCTGTGTCTGCATCCAGATGTGCATGCTTTGAGGGCTTTTCCTGTGAACAGATTCTTAAACCTTAGACACGACTGTCACAAAGAACTGAGACAAGGTAGGAAGCGCACGAAAGATGTGTTTGACACAATGGGGTCAGCAGAGTTCACACTGCCTTCCCTCTCGGCAAGCTCGGCAGGAATGCGAAAACATAACAGGGGAACTGGGAACCTCATGACAGTAAAATTTTAAGGCTTCATTTTTGGTAAAATATGACTTGCTGTCAGGTATATGAGTTGGTAGCTTTGATGCAAATATATAATAAATCTCACCTCTTTACTAAAATCCAAAGAGATTTTTCTGCATATAAATAAAAGCACGAGTGCGGTAAAAATGGCTTTTGATCACCTCACATGAAAGGTGTTAGGAATTTTCATACTGTTACTGTAATTAAAGTACTGTGGGATGAAAAAAAAATCTTGCTTGAATATCTCTCCTCCTAGTCTTAAAAGGCGTTTCTGTTGAAAAGCGCACTTACTCAACTTTGATTTTTTTTTTTTTTTTTGACCTTCACTTTGTAGTTTGAAGTTGTGGCTTTTGGTGACAGCAGAAAATTGTCTTACCACTGAAAACACTACACTACATCCCCGGATGACACTGGCATTTGCAAAACTGAACCAAGTTCAGAAGCAGCTGGCATCTAAGAGCCCATTCTGTCAGTAAGAGTTGCCTGAAGTTTTCCTTCCTTCCTTTCCTGTCTGCTTCTTTATTTCATTGTATTATTTTATTTTTGAGTGAGAGACAGGGAGCAAGAGGCAGAGAGAAACAGAGAGAGAGAGGGAGAGAATGGGCACGCCAGGGCCTTTCAGCCACTGTGCATGAACTCCAGATGTGTGCGCCCCATTGTGGTGCATGTGTGACATTGCATGCTTGCGTCACCATGCGCCTGGCTACACGTGTGTTCTTGGGCTTTGCCGGCAAGCCCCTTAACCGCTAAGCCATCTCTCCAACCCCTGTCTGCTTCTTGGTCTCCTGTCAACTGGATCATGGTGTGAAATTATTTTTTTCTGACTTGTTGTTGTTGTTTTTTCAAGGTAGGGTCTCACTATGGCCCAGGTGGACCTGGAATTCATTATGTAGTCTCTTGAACTCATGGCAATCCTCCTACTTCTGCTTCCAGAGTGCTGGCATTAAAGGTGTGTGCCACCACGCCTGGTTCCAATCAGACCTTTGATTAACTTAAGCAAAATATGATTTATCTTCCTAAACTAAAGGAAAACCCTATCTTTCTCAAAGGCATATCCATAATTAAATAACTGGAGTTTCTTTAGTAAGAGAGAAAGAGAAGATTGTGCTGGAGAGAACAATAATAGTGTCTTCTAAAAGAAATCTTGTGAATAAATCGACTCCAGTGACTCCAGTCTCCATAGCAAAAGCCTAGAATATATATTGGCCTGGAATGAATATGCCTCTTCCTCTTCTAGGCCTTTGCTATGGGGACTCTTATACAATCTCACATCGATGTTGGAATAATTAGAGAATTTAAAGCTTAGTGCCACACACTTGTGATCCCTGCTACTTTGGCAGCTTAGCAGGAAGATTGCAACTTCAACGCATATCCAGAGTGCTCAGTGAGATCCTGCTACAAAAAAAATTTTTTTAATATATATATTTTTAATTTTTTTATTATTTTATTTATTTTTTGGAGAGAGACACACAGAGAGAGACAGAGAGACAGACAGACAGAAAGGGAGACAGAGATGGGTGCAGCAGCAGTCTCTCAGCTGCTGTGAACGAAATCCAGATGCGTGCGCCCCCTTGTGGACAAGTGCGGCATTGTGCTCTTGCCTCACTTTGCATCTGGCTAAACGTGGGACCTGGAGATTGGAACTGCTGGAGATTGGAACCAGTGTTCTTAGGCTTAACAGGCAGGTGCCTTAACCCCTAAGCCATCTCTCCAGCCCCCCCAAAATTTTTTTTAAAAGTAAAACAAACAACAACAACAAAAAAAAGGATTGAGGATAGAACAGTGGTAAAGGGCTTGCCTAACATGCTTGAGGCCCTAGGTTCAATACTCAGTATCATAAAAGCAAATCAATTAATTAGGGCTGGGGAAGTGGCTTAGTGGTTAAGGTGTTTGCCTGCAAAGTCTAAGGACCCTGGTTCAATTCCCCAGGACCCACATAAGCCAGATACACAAGGAGGCGCATGCGTCTGGAGTTCATTTGCAGTGGCTAGAGGCCCTGGCATGCCCATTCTCTCTTTCTCTCTATTTGCCTCTTCCTCTCTCTCTCTCTTTCAAATAAATAAATAAATAAAATAAATAAATAAAATATTTTTTTAAAGATCAATTAATTAAATAACTATCATTTGCATTCTAAAGGTTCTAATGGAGAAGGTGGACAATGGGCAGTAGCAGGTGGAATATTAAAGTGGAGAGGTGGGAATGATAAGGAAAATCAAAGGCAAGTGACAGGAATGAAAGACAGCCATGGAGATGATAAATGCATTCAATAGGCTTCCTTAGTGGAATTGCCACAGCCTATGAAAGAATACATGAGAACTGAGGAAATGGCTTAGCAGTTAAGGCGTTTGCCTGCGAAGCCAAAGGACCCCGGTTCGATTCCCCAGGACCTACGTAAGCCAGATGCACAAGGAGGCACATGCATCTGGAGTTCATTTGCAGTGGATAGAGGCCCTGGCATGCCCATTCTCTCTCTCCCTCTCTCTCTGTCTCTCTCTATCTGCCTCTTTCTTTCTCCTCTCTCACTCTCTCTCAAATAAATAAATAAAATAGAAAGCAAATTTAAAAAATAAAGAATACGTGAGTATCCAGATAGACCGATAGTAATTAAACTGAGTGCAAAAAGGGAAAGATGAAAACACTGAAGGACAGTATCAGCTAGTCAAACATCCACATAAACTATCATCCCAGAAGGAGGAGAGAGAAAGGAAGATGAAATATTTAAAGAAATAATGGTTGCAACTTTACCAAACTTAATTACAACAACTACATCATGGATCTATAAAAGAATACCAAGCAAAACAAAACAAAGCAAAAACACTCCTAGGCATATCATATTAGAACTACCAAAGACTGGGCTGGAGAGATGGCTTAGCGGTTAAGGCATTTGCCTGCGAAGCCAAAGGATCCTGGTTTGATTCTCCAGGATCCATGTAAGCCAGATGCACAAGGGGCACATGCATCTGGAGTTCATTTGCAGTGGCTGGAGGCACTGGCGTGCCCATTCTCTCTCTGTCTGCCTCTCTTCTCTCTCTCTCTCTGCTTGCAAATAAATAAATAAATTAATTTTTTTAAAAAAAGAACTACCCAAGATGAAAACAGAGAGGAGCAGAGAAACAAAGGTAAACTTTACAGCAGACTACAGATTCCTTGTCGGAAAATATGTATACAGAAGATGATGGGGTTCCGTTCTCACAGCAGGGGGGCAGTGTTGAGGGGGATACCTGGGAAACCACAATTTTATACCCCAAGGAAGTATCTTTCACAAGTGAAGTAAGGAAAGAGATAAAGGCTTTCTCAGACAAACAAAAGGATTTTTGAACACGAGTGAAAAACAGTGTCCCATTGTAATTTATTCTACTATGAGAGAAAAGTAAGGCAACCTCCCTTTTTATGCTTAGTACTCATTTGTAGTCTTATATGAATTAGCAGTTCATATCCTTCACCCATTTTTCTTTTGGGCCATTTGCCTTTTTCTTCAAGGTGCTTCCTGGACATTTTGAATGCCAATTCTTTGTTTAAAATGAAGCCAATATCTTTTCCTCATCAGTTACTTTTTTTTTTTTTTTTTTTTTTTTTGGTTTTTTGAGGTAGGGTCTCACTCTGGCCCAGGCTGACCTGGAATTCACTATGTAGTCTCAGGGTGGCCTTGGACTCTCAGTGATCCTCCTACCTCTGCCTCCCGAGTGCTAGAATTAAAGGTGTGTGCCACCACACCCAGCTCTCATCGGTTACTTTTAATACATGTGTGGTGATTTCCTTTGATAGAATTTTATAATTTGACAAAATGCACTTTAATCACATTTATCATGTAATATATTCAGCTATCATCTATTTATCATCTATCTATCTATCATCTATCTCTCTATCCATCCATCTATCCATCTATCATCTATCTATCTATCTATCTATCTATCTATCCATCCATCTATCCATCTATCTATCTATCTATCTGGCTCTGCTTCTAAATTCCCCTTTAGGTTTGACTGAGCTACGTTAGGTCCTTGTATCAGTATCATAATGTTTTGTTTCATATTGGGCTCTGTTGATATTGTGATAGGCAACAGCCAGGTTTATCTTTCTCAGATCCACCCAGTTGATGGGTGACATGCCCATCTGGAATTTTGGAAAAGAAGGTTTAGGAAAGAGAACATGCTCTTTGACTTTTCTGAAGCTGTCCAGCAGAAGATGGGCTTGAGGCTGAATGGTGATGGTAATTGTTGAGATCTGTTTCTGTGATCTTGGTGCCCTGGGGCATGTGTGTTATCACTTCATTTGTGTTTAGTGCAGCAACAGGAAATGATGGCAAAATAGCAGGAATTGAACCTGATAGTGGGTCTGGATAATATGGCTTTCCAATAATATGTTTTTTAATTTTAATTTTATTTGTTTATTTATTTGACAGAGAGAGAGAGAGGAAGGGGGAGAGAGAATGAGTGTGCCAGGGCCTCCAGCCACTACAAACAAACTCCAGACGTGTGCACCACCGTGTGTATCTGGCTAACGTGGATCCTGGGGAATCGAACCTGGGTCCTTTGGCTTTGCAGGCAAACGCCTTAACCACTAAGCCATGCCTCCAGCCCCAAAAGCAGGGTTTTTTTTTGTTTTTTGTTTTTTGTTTTTTAAACCATCCCAGTGTTTTGCAGTGTTGCAACTGGAAACTTCCATGCTACAGAAAACCCCACTGAGGACTTCCTGGCCCCTGGAGGTTCCTCCTGGAAGGTTTCCGTGGACAGCACTCAAGTGGAGTTAAGAAAAACCAAGAAGCCGGGTTCTCCTGCTTACTGCAATCTCACAGGCTTCAAAGTCAGAGTGTGGCATGCACTTTGTGCATTCCACATGTGTGCCCGTCTCACTCATGGTCAAGACAGCCTCCCCAGGTTGGCTTGTGAAATTCAGAACACCGTGTTCTCTTTTAGAATCTTTTTCAAAATGTCCTGGGATAGTCTCACATTTCTCTTGTAGAGGAATTTTAAAGTCCATTTATAAGGTTTTTTTTTTTTTTTTTTTTTTGGTTGGTTTTGAAAAATCCTACTGGGAATTAGATTGCGATTTCACAGAGTTTATGAATGAGTATCTTTACACTGCCAAGTCTTTTCAACCAGATACATAAACATTTTCTTCACTTCCTTGGGTTTTCCTTTATGTCGTTTAGTAAAAGTTTATCATTTTCTCTAGTTAGAGCTTGTATTTTTTTAGGTATTTTTGTAGTTTGAATAAATAGCTCTTTTATGACATTTTTCTAGTATAGTTATTATAAGATGCAGGCAAGCTATAGTCTTTACATGTTAACATTGTGTTTGACCTTCAACAGAAAGAACTCTGTAATCCCAAGCGTTTGCTCCAGATGGTTCTCTCATGCTTTCTTTTAAAAAAATTTATTTAACTTATTTATTTGAGAGAAAGAAAGACGCAGATAAGGAGAAAGGGAGAATGGGCACACCAGGGCCTCCAGCCACTGCAAACCAAATCCAGACACATGCATCATCTGGCTTACGTGGGTCCTAGGGATGCAAACCTGGGTGCTTAGGCTTTGCAGGCAAGCATTTTAACTGCTAAGCCATCTCTCCAGCCCCTCTTATGCTTCCCAAGCACACAATTTTGCTGTATGCAAATTCTGTTTCTTTTCCTCAAATCTTCATATTTGATTTCTTTCCCTCATTTAATTGTCTGGGACTTCCAGGTCAGTGGGAATTAGTTGTGATGTGTAATCTTATTCCTAAGAGCAGGAGGAATAATGATTTCATCCTTAAGTGTAGTGTTTGCTCAAGTTTCTAGCTGGCATTCTGTCTCAGAGGAAAGACATCTTTCTACTTCCAGCTTTGCAAGAGTTTGTTTGCAGTGGGTATTACATTTCATGAAATAATTTTTTTTCTGCTTCCGTGGTGAGGATTGCATAATTTTCTCTTCTAGTCTATTAATTTAGCACTGTTTTGAAATGTTGAACCGATATGTCATCGTAGGGACTACACACTATTTGATTTTTCTCATTTGTGCTAATAATGCTTTGAGTTTGCTTATCAATCCTAAATTGGATAGGCGGTGTTTGATTTGCCTAAAAGCTGAGTGTTTTATAGGCCTTCCCTTGGCTCTGTTGTTCTGCTATTTTGTTCTTGTGATGGAATTGCTCTTTTTATACATCTTACTGAAAGTTATAGGTGGAACCTAAGACTATTTGGAATATATTCTTTTTTTTTTTTTTTTTTTTTTTTTTTTTTTTTTTTTTTTTTGGTTTTGCGAGGTAGGGTCTCACTCTGGTCCAGGCTGACCTGGAATTAACTATGTAGTCTCAGGGTGGCCTCAAACTCTCAGCGATCCTCCTACCTCTGCCTCCCAAGTGCTGGGATTAAAGGCGTGCGCCACCACGCCTGGCTGGAATATATATTCTTAATGTTTTAAAAATATTTTGTTTTATTTATTTGACAGAGAGAAAGAGGGAGAGAGAGAATGGTTGTGCCAGGGCCTCCAGCCACTGCAAACGAACCCCAGATGCATGTGTCACCTTGTGCATCTGGCTAACGTGGATCCTGGGGAATCGAACCTGGGTCCTTTGGCTTTGCAGGCAAATGCTTTAACCGCTAAGCCATCCCTCCAGCCGTATTCTTAACTTTTTAAAAACTTGAGATCATAGGGGACAATCAGAGCATATCAAGTAATGATCGGTGCCTGGCAGAAATACAATTCAATATTTACCTGAGAGGAGCTAAGAGGTGGGAAATGGTTTGACCCATGACCCAAGACAGCATTATATAATTCACCTTCCCATGAGAAAACATGGAGAAGTTCTACTGCACAAGAGCAGAGAGGGTCCTCTACCCTGGAGTCAGGCAACCTAGAATCTTGGATACAGACACAAAGCTCATGAACTTTTGGTTCCCATGACAACCAGAGATGGGTTTTCCCCATGATGTTAATGAAGTTCAAGCTTCTGAGCTTGTCTCTTGAATGGGGCTCTGCATTTTGAATTTGCACGTTTGCGTTATTTTCCTTAAAGAGAGATCTCAAGATGAATAAGCTTTAGACCCCCCCCCCACAACACCTGGGTGTGCCCCCTCATGACAACCCCAGCTTGCATACCAGCTACAAAGCCTGGATCCAGTGTTCTGAATCCCCCCCTTTTTTTTTCTGGCAACCCTGATAATTCTCTCAGTTCAGCAATTAGAGTGGGTGGCAGATTAAATTACCCCGCTGCTTCGCAGCTGGGCTGGGAGAACTGTGGTCTGATACAGAAGCTGGTGGGTGTCACATGGAACTGGTGCTCAGCTATCTCACACTTTGCTCTCTGTGGGGACACGTGACCCAATTCATTATTAACGCGGAGCTGATCCGGTTACCTTGATTGACAATAAGTGATTTCAGCCTGGGCTCTATTTGTCTTCATGGGAGAAAACGAGTGTCGTGGGGCTGAAAGGTTATTTTCCCTCTTCAAATGTGTTTGGGGCTGTCACTGCAGTTACGTACCCTGACACCAGAGTCAGACCCACGGGCTTTGGAAGACAGAAAATGACATCATGGGCAAAAGAAAAGAAGAAAGAAAGTGTCAGATTAGTTTTGTTTTTTCATTGTGTTTCTGAACTCTGACAGAGCAGAGAATTTTCTAAGGCTCCCCGGGCAAGGCAAAGAAGAATCAGTGGTGGTTCGCACTTGTTTGCACGCACAAAAGGTCACTTCCAAGACACACTTCTCTGTCCTTGTGCTCTTTCCCTTCTACTGTTGAGCTTAATTAATTACTTTTATTTGTTAAGGCTTTGGTGTCTAGTTAATCAGCCTAATGGATCACTTAAACTGACACTGAATACAATTTTAAGCTCCTACTAGAATAAAGCACTTTTTTTTTGTTGTTTAGAGTTTCAAAAAGAAAAATATTAGCCATATGTGGTGTGGTTTGATTCAGGCGTCCCCCATAAACTTAGGTGTTCTGAATGCTAGGTTCCCAGCTGATGGAGATTTGGGAAATATCCCTTCCTGGAGTCAGTGTAGAATTGGGGGGGGTGGCTTATGGACATTATAGCTGGTGTCCCCTTACCAGTGTTTGGCACTCTCTCCTGTTGCTATTCTGCACATTATGTTGGCCAGGGGGTGATATCCACCTTCTGCTCATGCCATCATTTCCCCCTGCCATCATGGAGCTTCCCCTCGAGTGTGTAAACCAAAATAAACCTTTTTCCCCACAAGCTGCTCTTGGTCGGGTGATTTCTGCCAGCAATGCAAACCTGACTGCAACAATACAGTTGGTACTGAGGAGTGGGATTGCTGCTAGACACCTGACTATGTGGCTTTGGCCTTTTGGAGCTGATTTTCAAGAGGAATGTGGGAGGATTTGAAACCTTGGCCTAAGAGATGTTTTGCAGTGCTGTAAGTACAGCTTGATGGACCATTCTGGTCAGAGTTGAAAGACCTGAATGCAGTAAGAACTATGGACTGTGAGGTTTGGCTTGTGAGGGTGAGAAAGAGCTTTGCCTGGACTGGCCGCATCCTGAGAAGTTGTGCAGGGTTGCTTTGTGTAGAAATGAACTTTGTGTGAGCAGAGGGATAGGGCACAGAAATGAAATCTTTGGGCTGAAACTTCTGCCTGTTCAGTTGCAATTATATGGGATTACAACCTTTGAGGTTGGGCCAGCTGACCTGCACTGGACAACTGGAAGAATGTAGACTCTTTTGAAGGGGCCTGAGTGCTCAAGGAGTGTCCTGTTCTTCAAAGTCTGCTTTATTCCCCTCCCCCCCGGATTAACATACTGGTGGAGTATAAGAAACGCAGGAAAGAGAGGGTCATTGAGTTTTAATGTGGTCTTGTATTTTGGAAATGGTCATGGGCAGTGTGAAACAGGTTTGCTGTATGCCTGCATGGAGACCCGATGAAGCCATAAGGATGAACCGTGGGTTGCAGTGGAGACCCAGTGGAGATGCCGGGACCACGAGATGACTGCTAGGAAAAGCTGCTGGCCCCGGATGAGGTTTTCCAGGACTGTGAGTGGCCTAGCTGGAGGGGCAGAATTGTAACTCCAGAAACTTGTTGCTGCTTAGAATTAATGGACTTGGAGACTTGTCACTGGCTAGAGTTGTTGAGCTTGGAGCTACAGAGTTTAATGTTTGCCCTGTTTAAATCTTGTATTAGTTGAATATTTCTTTGCTGTGCCCAATGCCATCATTTGTAGTGAGAATGTTTATTCTGTGCCATTATGGTTTTTTGGGTTCTTTTTTTTTTTTTTTTTTTTTTTTTTTTTTTTTTGGTATTATGGCTGAGTTAAAAGACCTTGGATTTTGGGGGCTGTTATGACATCATTACAATTGATAAAAAATATGGGGATCTTAAAAGATGGACTGAATGCTTTTCATTTTACATCATGGGTGGTTATCAGTTTATGGGGGCCAGGGGTGGAATGTGATGGTGTCCCCCATAAACTTAGGCGTTCTGAATGCTAGGTCCCCAATTGATGGAGGTTTGCAAATTAATGCCTCCTGGAGGCAGTGTATTGTTGGAGGCGGGCCTATGGGTGTTATAGCCAGTTTCCCCTTGCCAGTGTTTGGCACACTCTCCTGTTGCTGTTGTCCACCTTATGTTGGCCAGGGCGTGATGTCCACCCTATGCTTGTGCCATTGTTTCCCCCTGCCACCTTGGAGCTTCTCTTTGAGTCTGTAAGCCAAAATAAATCGCACAAGCTGCTCTTGGTCGGGTGATTTCTGCCAGCAGCACAAACCTGACCGCAACACCGTGAGAAACTCCACTCTTGAGTCTGATACCTTTTCCCCTAATTGCTAAGAGTGTAAATCCTCAAATCTTTATATTTTATAAATATAAATTTATGTTCACAATGCTATGCTGCATACATTTTGAATGTGGAAAAATGGATCAAAACTAGTAACAGAAAAACTGAAGAATGCTGATCTACAAATTTCAGTTAGGAAATTTAAATTAGATGGAAAAGGACATTTTTAGCCAGAAGATACTAAATAAGCTGCAGCAGCTCAAAGTGAACTATTGCTCTACCCCATAGGGTTTAATTATTCTGGATAAAGAGATCAACCTAATATGCTGCTTCTTTTCTTTTCTTTTTTTTGAGACAGGGTCTTACTATGTAACCCAAACTGACCTCAAATTTGTGGTGTTCCTCCTGCCTCTGCCCCCACCCCCTAGTACTGGGATTACAAGAATGAGCCATGCCCAGCCGAAGCAAATATTTTTAATGGCGAGATCTTGAATATTTGAGGGTAGAAAAAGAACAACAACCAAAATTAAAAGAATGATAGGCTAGAGATCAGTGGTAGAACAGGTTCTTAGCAAGCACAAGGCCTCCTATTCAATACCCCGAACTGAAAGAATGACAGACAGGCTGGGCGTGGTGGCACACGCCTTTAATCCCAGCACTTGGGAGACAGAGGTAGGAGGATCGCCATGAGTTCAAGGCCACCCTGAGACTACATAGTTAATTCCAGGTCAGCCTGAGCTACAGTGAGACCCTGCCTCGAAAAACCAATAAAATAAAATAAAATAAAATAAAATAAAATAAAATAAAATAATGATAGGAAGGAAGGAAGGAAGGAAGGAAGGAAGGAAGGAAGGAAGGAAGGAAGGAAGGGGGCTGGAAAGACAGCTCAGTACATAGTGCTTGCAGGACAACTCTAAGTACCTGTGTTCAGATCCCCAGGCTCCTTGTCTGAAGCTGGAAGCTGTGGAGTGCTTCTATAATCCAGCTATGGTGAGAAGAGGGGTATAGGCAGCTGGCAAATGAAGCAGTGACCAAGGAGAGATCCTGCATCAAATGAAGTGGAAGGTGAGGACCACCTGAAAGTTGTCCTCACTCACACACATTGGCATACTTACATACACACACACCAAATAATTTAAGAAAGACAAAACAATTTAACAATGGGCTGGAGAGATGGCTCAGCGGTTAAGGTGCTTGCCTGTAAAGTCTAAGGACCTGGGTTTGATTTCCCCAGTACCCATATAAAGCCAGACGCACAAAGTGGTCCATAAATCTGGAGTTTGTTTGCAGTGGCTAGAGGCCCTGGCATGTCCATATCCACTCCTCACTCTCTCTGCTTGCAAATAAATAAAAAATTCCAATTAACAAAAAAAGGAAGGAAAGAAGGAAAGAGGAAGGGATGAAGGGAAGAAAGAAGGAAGAAAGAGAGGGAAGGAGGGAGGGAGGGAAGAAGAGAGGAAACAGGGGAGGGAAGGATGGAGGAATGGCTGTCCACCTCTTGTGATTACTATATGCATCTAGTTCTGTCTTCACTGCTGACATAGAGGGGAAGGACTCTCTTGCAGGGTCTACAGTCAAGGAGTTTTGAGGCTGAGTTGTGATAAAGCCTATTCCAGCAACATGCCTGTGGAAGCAAACAAGTCTTCCACGAGACCGAGGCAGGGGAGTGTGGCGGGAGAGCTACTGTTTAGAAATCGTCCAGCCGCCAAGTTCACCACTGAGTGTGCTGTGCCCTCCCGAGTGCCCGCCTTCTGTGCAGGGGCAGGACAGTGCAGCCAGCTGGTTCCACACTAAGCAGAGGAATGGGAGAGACAGTTCAGTGTCCTAAGAGAGTACCTCAGGAGAACATGGTTTATTTTATACAGAGGCAAATAAAAGCGCATGTAAACAAGCATTTTTATTTGAACATTAAATTTTATTGGTACAGAGCATGTGTTTTGTTATACTGGTGACTAATGCCTTTTAAAAATGAGATTTTGAAATGCCACACTGCTTATGTAACTGAGATAAAGGACTTTTGCAACATGGTCTGATGGAAACCCCTGTAACAACGAGATAAATTGAGGTGCCAAAAATGTTTTCTGCATTACGTGAGAAAGGAGGTGTTTTTTTTTTTTTTTTTTTTTAAAGTTTATCCAAATGGTTTTCATCTGGGAAATCTTTCCAATTAGACCTCAATTTCATCATCTTGGTGTGCAAAAATATTTATTTGCATGTAGGTGCCCTGGTTGGCCCTATTTCCTTCTCTAATTGGGTCAGTAGGTTTTCTTCTTCTTCTTCAACAACATCCAATTTAAAATATGTTTACTCATGAGCGAGGAGGCAAGATCTGAGAATAAGACAACGTTTTGCACGCTTACTGATGTCCCTTCTCAAAACTGTGTATTATGAAAGAGAAAGTCACTTTTTCTCAGCACTAACTCGCAGACCTTGACAATGGCCCATAGTAATGACTTACCTGCTGTAGGTCAGGGATCTTTTTAGATTGCCAACGGATTCCCCGGCGTTAGCTATGATGACATACGCTTGTTCGTGGAAGCAACAGTAAAGTCAAAGAGGCTAAGTGAACAAAGATACTTTCTAAAAACAAAACAACACAAAACAAACACCAACAACAACAAAACGAGTTGTAGACATGATGAATGTATCGGAAACAAACACTCACCTAGACTAGTGATGTGCTTGTCCGAGAGAGTCTTGGGTGATCTGGAGTCCTTGGTCACATTTACCTGTGGTCTCAACAACTGGACTTCTTGGGCACCTCTGGGACCCCAGGTGACATTCCTGAAGGTGTCTGTCCCACACATCACAGGGCACAGGGAAGATCTTCTCGTTTTCAGCTGCAGTGACCTATCTTCTATCCTAACATTAAACAAACACACCAACCCACCCTTGACTTATTGTGTGCAAGGAATGCACAGGCAATCTTGACGTTGAACTTGGAATATGTGACTACTAGCTCTGTAACCTTGAGCGTGCATGCCTCACTTTTTCAGTTTTTCATGTGGACAATGACACTTTCTTTCCCAGACATCTTGAGGATTGAATGAAATAATATGTAAAAAACCATCTGCGAATGGTAGAAGCACGATAAATGTTCATTTTCTTTCCATCGACTACTCTTTTGGGAAACATTTCTGTCTGGATGAATTGAAACGTTGTGGGAGCTAAGCGTTCTTGACAGCTCTCGGTTGTCATAATGGTGTTGTTTGATCTTCAAGGTTATTGAGTCTTCCCAGGGTAAAAAGGAGGCTGTGGTGAGGCAGAGCCCAGGTTGGGAAAGCTTTGTGGTATGGTACTCTGTACTTGCGTGGTCACTCCCTTCTCATCTATACACACCTGGATTAAAAAAAAAAAGGGAGCCAGGCATGGGTGGCATGGGTGGCGCACGCCTTTAATCCCAGCATTTGGGAGGCAGAGGTAGGAGGATTGCTGTGAGTTCGAGGTCACCCTGAGACTACATAATGAATTCCAGGTCAGCCTGAGCTAGAGTGAGACCCTACCTCAAAAAAAAAATGGGGGGCTGGAGAGATGGCTTAGTGGTTAAGGCGCTTGCCTGCAAAACCAAAGGACCTTGGTTTGATTCCCCAGGACCCACGAAAGCCAGATGCACAAGGTGGCACATGCATCTGGAGTTCGTTTGCAGTGGCTGGAAGCCCTGGTGTGCCCATTCTCTCTCTCTGCCTCTTTCCCTTTCTCAAAATAAATAACTAAAAATAAATATTAATAAATTGTTTTCATTTATCTGAGAGAAAGAGAGAGAGACGAGAAGGGGCATGGCAGGGCTTCTTCCTGCTGCAAAACAATGCAGACACACACACCACCTTGTGACCTGGCTCTGTGTGAGCCAAGGCCAGCAGGCTTTGCGAGCAAGCACCCCTAACCATTGAACCATCTCCTCAGCCCTCCACATCTATTCTTAAGCCTGGGGATGTTGTGATAATGATTTTGATCATCATAAAGTTCCAGGCATGGTAGGAACAAAGGAAGATTGTTAGAGGAAGGTGCTTTGGGGAACCCTCTTGAGCCCTACAAATGCCATTTTGCAGTGGCTCTTCCACTTGAGCATGAGGTGGACTCTGGCTAAGGGCTCCTGCTGATTCTGCAGAGTTCTCATCCAGCACCGGGTAAGATCTTGGCCTAGTCAGACTCAGTGTCATTCATTCATTCCACAAACATCCACTGAATGCTTTTTTCTCCCATTGTTCCCCAGCAGCCACAATGGGAAGCTTCCACTATTCACACAGTACTGTGAATGGGCTTCTGAGAGCAGAGGTGCCTCAGATACTGAAACCCAGGCACATGTTTTATGGGTCTTTGTGTACTTCTGGGGAGAACGCCCAGAACTTTCATTAGCTTCTCAGAACTTGGGAACCACCTACTGCTTGTGGACAGAATGTTCTTGTACTCGGCCAGGGCCAATAGGAACCTTGGCTTCCACGTTCCCTCCTGCACCTCCCGCTAATTAAAATACCATGACACAGGATGTCCTTACCTTCCTCCGGAAGCTTCTGCCCAAGAACGTAGTGCTGGGCCTTCATCCAAACACTACTGCGCCCTGACCAGCATGTGGTCACAGACTGGCCTGTATGCCAGTGGACATAAATCACTTTCCACCATCTGCTACTAAGTCACAGTCCAGGCTGAAGTTCTAGAAAGAACATCAACCTTGGCTATGGAGCCATTGCGCTGGGCCAGGCTCAACCACATTAGCCATGCCTTTCAGTCTTGGCTTTCCTGTTGGGGTGGAAGCTATGGGCTGCAGGGACCCCTCTTCCTTTCTCACTGGTGCACCCTGCACAGGGCCCTGGTACCCTGGAGGTGTTCATGGACTTGAAGGGAAGGGGCTGGTCCTTGCCCCTGGCTTAGAGGGGAAGTCAGCCCATATAAATGACCATCATACAACTGCAGGCTAAGGGGTCAAGGGCTACAGCTCAGAAGCTGGTAGATCATGTTGATCCCAAGAGCCAGGTGGGTTGAAGGAAACTGAGAAGAGCCCTTAGGAGGAGAGGTTGTAAAGGTAGTACTTACAGGGATGGTGAAAGGTGGATATAGAAGTGAGTGAGCAGCAGGCCCATGGCAAGAGGAGTGGCTGGGCAGAAAAACACAGGGCAGGGCGGTGTGGGCTTAAGTAAGCAGCTTGCTCCGGCTGTGGGCAACAGTGCCCCAAAAAAGAGTACCCAGATTAAATGGGAGAGTCTATGGAGACCATCCGTTTGGGGCAGAAGAAGGGCTCAGCAAAGGGCCTGACTCGCCCCCTCTCCCAGGTCACTGAGCTGAGGCAGGACCCAGCCACGGCTTCTTTGGCGGTGGTTGCACAACCAGAGCTGCGCAGCCAGGCCCACTGCCACGCGGCCTGGTGCTTTTCACAGCCAGGGTTCCCCCATCTCGAGGCAGGTGCTGCCTGCATTTCACAGTGCTTACAAAGCCGAATGCAGGTAAGGGAGCCATTCCCAGGGGATTGCATTTCAGCTCGGAATGTCATCATTCCTAACCCTCGCTCATCTCGGGTAGTGAAAGGAAGCAGGGCAGTGTTGCTGGATTTGAGATACGAGTATTTCCCTCTTCCCATGCCAACCTTCTCACCTCCTTTCCCCAAACTTCAACTGATCTATAGAATTTTCAAGGTTATCAGTTTTTAACCACAGTAAAAACAAAAAAAAAAAAATGTTTTAGTGGAATAGCAAAGCAGTATTCACAGAACCCAAATCTTTTTTTTTTAATTTCTTATTTTAAATTTTATTTATTTACTTGGGAGGGGGCAGATATAGACAGAGAATGGGCATACCAGGGCCTCCAGCCACTGCAAACAAACTTTAGGCACATGTGCCACCTTGTACATCTGGCTTACGTGGCTACTGGGGAATTGAAGCTGGGTCGTTTAGCTTCACAGGCAAGTGCCTTAACTGCTAAAGCCATTTCTCTAGCCCTTAAATTTTTTCTTGGTTTTTTTTGTTTGTTTGTTTGTTTTGTTTTGAGGTAGGATATTATTGATTTATTTATAAGAATAGAGAGAAAGAGAGAAGAGAGAGAATGGGTGCACTAAGACCTCTAGCCGTCTCAAACAAACTCCAGTTGCGTACGTTACTTTGTGCATCTGGCTTTACGTGGTTCCTGGGGAAATCAAACCTGGGTCTTCAGGCTTTGCAGGCAAGAGCTTTAATCACTAAGCCACCTCTTCAGCCTATTTATTTATTTATTCTTTTATTCATTTGCAAGCAGAGAGACATAGAAGAGAGACAGACAGAGAGAATAGGTATGCCAGGGCCTCTGGCTGCTGCAAACTGACTGCAGATGCATGTGCCACATTGTGCATCTGGCTTTTTATGTGGATATCAGGGAATTGAACTCAGGACATTAGGCTCTGAAAGGCAAACACCTTTACTGCTGAGCCATCTCTCCAGCCCTCAAATCTCCTTTTAAAACTAGGGCCTGGGTTGCTTTTCCTTTCCAGGGATGCCTAGACTTTCGTCATTGGGATGTGACACTGTCATCTTACCAATATGTCGGGCTGCGTTCATAGCTGCCCTAGAATATATGCAGCCCCCTGGCTGCTAAGCATTACTCGCTTTATTAAGGACTTATCATTTACGTAGGTGATTCTCTTCTGCTGTTACTGCTGCTGAAGGAACATCGGGAGTAATTCAGGACCCGGCCCTTCCAAGCATCCGTTTCTCTCCCTTCTATTTAGGGACATGATGGTCGGGATGTTGGTTGGGGGTTGGAGATTCTCATTTCTCCTCCCAGCCTCTGTGTGAGGACAGCCTCCTTTGGTAGCCTGGGTGCTTTGTTCCTCCTTTTTCTTTCAAACTTTTAAAATTAATTAATTCATTTGAGAGAGAAAGAGGTAGACAGAGAGAGAATGGGAGCACCAGGGTCTCCAGGCACTGCAAACAAACTCCAGACTCATGCGCCACCTTGTGCACGTGGCTTACGTGGGTCCTGGGAAATTGAAACAAGGTGTTTGGCTTTGCAGGCAAGCACCTTTCACCGATAAGCAATGATCTCTCCAGCCTGCTCCCTCTTTTTTTCTTCAGAGTGCTTATCTGGGGCTTGCTGAGGGAAGAGGGACCATGCAAGAGATGGATAAGTGGATGGATGGATGGATGGATGATGAATGGATGGATGGATCGATTGTGTGTGTGTGTGTGTGTGTGTGTGTGTGTGTGTTATCCATGTGCAGCCCAGCCCCCTTAGTCTGCTTCCCTAAGAAATCCAGGCATCACTGATAAAGGAACAGAGGACCCCAGAGGGCTTGATGGGCTGAAAGCCCTGAGGGAGAAGGGTGTGCGTGGACACTGCCTGAAGCCATACTTCCGAAGGAAGACGGGCACTGCCCTCTGCTTGCCTCTTGGAGGACAGCGTGGTGGAGGCAGTAGCAGCTGTGACCCTCATCTCCCTTCCACTCCTACCCCCAATCACCTCCTGAGTTCTAGTCTCACTGGACACCACCACAGTCCTGGGCTCTGTGTGTGCGTCTGCTCTGCTGGTAGGACGGGAACAGTATTCCGGGTAAGAGGGAGGCTAAGCCAAGCCTAAGCAGAACAAAATGCACTGACAGCTGCGTGTCTTTTCATCACAAACTGAAATAGTAATTGCAAGGGGTGCTGTATTCGGCATATTGAAAATACGGTGGCTATAAAATAAAACTGTAACATGTCTCCTTGAGTGTGGTCAGTGGACTATAAATATCGCAGCAATTTAATATTAACCCACTACCACCTCCATGAAACGGGGTGGGGACAAGTCCTTTTTCAGCCTTTAGAAGATTACGATAGTCCTAGTTCTCCCTAAATCTGAATTTTTCATTCCACTCTCACACAGAAGTTTATCATAATATGTTCATGTTTGTTAGACTCTTGGTAATTAAAGTGTGTATATAGTAAAATGAGCTTTGCAAACTTATTATAAACTCTGTGTGTTAATTTTTTCCCTCAATTTTGTATATTAAAACAATTTTCATTCATAATTGATCAAAATTCTGTATGATGGAAACCTTAATAAATAAGCAAAATACAATGTTAAATAGAAATACATTCCTTAATGACACAGGAAATTTGTCTTTGTTCAGTTTGCTGACTGACATGGTTTTATATATATATATATATATATATATATATATATATATATATATATTGATTATATATATAATATATTATATATAATACTGGCCTGAGACAATGTTTAGCTTCAATTCTATTCCAATTTTTCTTTTTTATAGACATGCATGCTAAGAAACTGTGTTTACAAGATATGGTGGGCATAGAGAAAGTTTCATTATAAAACTGGCACTCAGTTCTTTTAGCTCCTTCCTGGTTACATATCAAAACACACCAAAGTCACTTTTAGTGATCTATCAGCTAACAATTCAGTTGGGGGCCTCACCAACTGGTTGAATCAAAGATGGACAGTCTGGGTTGGAGAGATGGCTTAGCCGTTAAGGTGCTTGCTGGCAAAGCCAAAAGACCCGGGCTCCATTGCCAGTACTCATGTACAACCAGATGCACAAAGTGGCACATATGTCTGGAGTTCGTTTGCAGTGGCTAGATGCCCAGGTATGCCCATTCTCTCTCTCTCTCTCTCTCTCTCTCTCTCTCTCTATATATATATATATATATATATATAGAATATATATATGTGTGTGTGTGTGTATGTGTATATGTATATGTGTATATGTATATATATCTATATGTATATATGTATATATGTATATATGTATATATGTATATATGTATCAGCCTCTTTCTCTCAAATAAGTAAAATATTTTTGAAAAAGATAGTCATCTGACAGAGAAAAATATGTTCTTAGTCATTACATTTACTCAGATTTGAAGTTTCCAGAAAGTGTATAAAAATATTTTCCTAGGACCTAATTATAGCTGGTCACTTGATTATAAAAGTTCCCTGATTTATTTCATACACTCTGAAAATATTAGAAAGTTGAAGTGCTGTTAGTGTACCTTGCTAGTACAAAGTGGTTCTTAAAAAAGAATTTTTAGGGCTGGAGAGATGGCTTAGTGGTTAAGCGCTTGCCTGTGAAGCCTAAGGACCCTGGTTCAAGGCTCAATTCCCCAGGAGCCATGTAAGCCAGATGTACCAGGTGGTACACGCATCTGGAGTTTGTTTGCAGTGGCTGGAGGCCCTGGCACACCCATTCTCTCTCTATCTATGTGCCTCTTTCTCTCTCGGTCTGTCTGTCACTCTCAAATAAATAAATAAAAATAAACAAAAAAGAATTTGTATATATGAGCACATACTCTTTAAGTTATAGATTAAGTTCTTTCACTCTGTGGATTCAATGTTGATAACCTTTTGACTAAATTCGTAAAGCCAAACATTCATCCTCAAACCAACTGGCCAAATCAGAATGACTTTTGGTCAGAAAAGGTCAGATCCCATTCTTTTAAATTCAAGCAAACATGTCAACATGCATCCCGGAGAGAGCCTCACTTACGAGTCCTATCTCTGCAGGAGTGAAAGATGAGGTGCAGAGGGCTGGGGAGATGGCTTTGCGGTTAAGGAGCTTGCCTGCGAACGCCTAAGAACGCATGTTCAAATCTCCAGGTCCCACGTATCCGGACACACAGTGACACAAACGCACAATGTTGCCCTGGCGCACCTGTTCTCTCTCTCCCTTTCTCTGTCTCTCACTGGAAAATAAAATTTAAAAAAAGATGAGGTGCAGAGGCTTGCTGCAGGTCTGTCACCTGTGAGTAACAAGGTACTGCTACCTTTAGAAGTTTTTTACGTCTCTCTCCCTCTCTTTCAGCCCTGCTCTTAGGAGAGTCTCTCAGAAAACCATTCTTGAGCAATAATTGTCAGGGGATGGAAGAGCTGATATTACTAAATGAAATATATCTTAAATTTCCCCTTTGTTGAATACTGTGGTGGCTTTCAACTCCTAACAGTGGTGCACCATAGTAATTCAAGCATGGGAGAAAGTAGAGGAATCCCTTTCCTTTTTTTTTTTTTTTATTTTTATTTATTTATTTGAGAGAGAGACAGGGATTAAAGAGGCCAGAATAGGAGAGAGAGAGACAGAGAAAGAGGTAGAGGGAGAGTGAGGGAGGGGGAGAGAGAGAGAATTGGGCACACCAGGGCATCTAGCCACTGCAAATGAACTCCAGATGCGTGTGCCACCTTGTGCATCTGGCTTATGTGGATTCTGGGAAATCAAACCTGGGTCCTTTGGCTTTGCAGCAAGCACCTTAACTGCTAAGCCATCTCTCCAGACCATCCCTTTGTTTTTTTTTTTTAATGAGAGAGAGAGAGAGAGAATTGATGTGCCAGGGCCTCAGCCACCACAGTCAAACTCTAGATATGTGCACTACCTTGTGCACATTTGTGACTTTGCCTGCTTGCGTCACCTTCTGCGTCTGGTTTACGTGGGACCTGGAGAGTCAAACATGGGTCCTTAGGCTTCGCAGGCTAGTGCCTTAACCAGTAAACCATCTCTCCAGCCCCATCCCTTATTTTTAAACATGGGATTATAAAAGAGAAGAGAAAAAGAAGAATCCACAAGAGCCTTGACCATGAGATAGTCTCTGGCAAGTGTCTTAGGAAAAATCCAAAATTAGATTCCCTTAAATTTCCCTGTGCACATATGCCTTCTGGGAAGTCTTGGGTTACAGTTGGGCATGCATCATGCATTGAAGATCATCTGACAACACAGACAGGCCGTATGGCAGTACCTGCATGACGACTCATTTCTCACATCTGATGTCACTGAGCACATATTTCCAGAGAGACAGACAGGCTGGAGTCTAGAAGGAACAGCAGACATGGTTCCTGCCCACAAGTTGAAGGAGTTCAGGCAATATGCCCATCTGACATATTAATTTTTTTGGAGCTGAAGGCACTTGAAAATGATCTCTTAATTTATTTGACCTCACTGGTAGGAAAACTAAGGATTCTACCAGGCATAGTGGTAGGCCTCAAAAGAGAGGCTGGTTGGGGAGAAAGGTGGGACCCTGAGAATGATCTCATTGTGACCCCTTCATCCCCAGGCCCCCTTCCTGGCTCATGGGTTCCCTCTTCTTTTTTCCCATTCTTCAGGATATTCTTACCTGCAAAGCCAAAGGACCCCGGTTTGATTCTCCAGGACCCACATAAGCCAGATGCACAAAGGGCTGCATGTATCTAGAGTTCGTTTGCAGTGGCTGGAGGCCCTGGCGCACCCATTCTCTGTCTCTCTCTCTCTCTCTCTGCTTCTTTCTCTCTCTCAAATAAAAAAACCATGTACAAATTTCTAATAGATTGAACAATGTACCCCCCATTAGCCATCAACCACTTCATAATGTAACCTTGTTTGAAAATATGTTCTTTATAAATAGGATCAGTTTAAAGATCTTGAGTTGAAACCATCCTTGCCTTGGAGTGGGCCCTAAACCCAATGACTGGTGTCCTCATCAGGAAACAAAAGACACAGAAAGAAACTCACGAGAGAGCGAGAAGAGAAGGCCAAGGGAAGTCAGAGGAGAGACTGACGTTGTCCAGCCACCAAAGGAACATTCTTCCTTAGAGCATTTGGAGGGAGCCCAGCCTCCCTGGTGTACTGGTTCTGTACTGGCCGACCCCAGAGAACAAATTTTTATTGTTTCAAGCTACCCTGCTAGTGGCACTTGGTCACAACAGTGCCCGTCATCTAATTCAGATGGATGCAGA
The DNA here is from genome assembly GCA_036365145.1 of Orientallactaga sibirica. NCBI lineage: Eukaryota > Metazoa > Chordata > Mammalia > Rodentia > Dipodidae > Orientallactaga > Orientallactaga sibirica. The sequence continues at coordinate 3,218,495 of JAEOAD010001893.1, read as the reverse complement.
CATCTTTGCTCTTTGTGGTCATTTCTTCAGCCAGTTCTTTACTTAGCGTCTGAGTTTCTGGTTCAACTCATATGTAACCGACAAGTTTGAGTTAGTATTTTCTGTATTTCATGGGTTGATCATCTCTCTTGTTTTTAATCTCTTTTTCCTTCTCCTCCACATTCTGAGAGGGTGCCTCAAATATCAGGAAGAATCATCGGGCTGGAGAAATGGCTTAGCAGTTAAGGCGTTTGCCTGTAAAGCCAAAGGACCCCGGTTCAATTCTCCAGGACCCATGTAAGCCAGATGCACAAGGGGGCACGTGTGTCTAGAGTTTGTTTGCAGTGGCTGGAGGCCCTGGCACGTCCATTCTCTGTCTCTGTGTGTCTCTCTCTGTGTCTCTACCTCTTTCTCACTCTCAAATAAATAAATAAAATATATTTTAAAAAAGAAAAACTGAATATATATATATATATATATATATATATATATATATATATATACACATATACATATATATATATATATCTTCATCAAACACCAAAATGGCAAAAGATTACTGGGCACCCTATCTGCAGAGTGGTGTGTGTTGCATAGCTCCTCGGGGCACTCTAACCCAATAAGGTAGGTTCTGAGCCATTATTATTTATTTTTTCTAGGTAACATTATACCTCTGTAATATGTGGAAAATTGGAAATGATTCTTGTCCAGGGGAATGGAGAAAGGGAGGAGGGAACCAGTGAGGCAGGACAGAGGCCTAAGCTCCTGTGAGGACAAAGGGTTTCCAAAAAAAAAACAAAGTTCCCAGAATCCTACCTTTCTCCCCAAGCAGCCACTTTTTTGAGGACTGGCCCCGTGCCTGGCGGTATCCATCATTGCATCTTGACTGCCACTCTCCAATGATTCACTAACTCGGTGTAGCCTAAGTGTTTGCCAAAGTACAAAGAAGCTTTAAAAAAAATGGTTCTTGGAATTTTGGTCTTTTAATCACTGCTCCAGACTGGTTCTGGGAACTGAGAGGTACCATCTGCAAAAAGCTTTTGGAGGAGACAGAGGGAAGAGGGAGGGTGGGTGTCTGAGGGAGAAGAATATGTCCCCAGATCTATCAGTGCAGCCGAGTCTGCCATCCTAAACGGAGCGGCCACTGGGAAGAGAAAACCATGTCACACTGTCTTCACTATGCCTTTATCTTTTTAAAAAAATTTTTTTAAACAACTTCTATACTTACAGACAAAAAACTATGCTATTTCCCTCCCGTCTCCCCATGCCCCTTCAGAACCCCACTCTCCGTCATATCCCCTCCCTCTCTCCATTAGTCTCTCTTTTAATTTATCTTTTAACTCCACTTCCAAGCCCATCTATGACACTCCTTTTTTGATTGACACACTGCTGTTTCCAGTCCCAGGTCTCTGGCTTAATTAGACTTCCTGTGCCTGGACCAGGGAGGAGGGAAGTGCTGAGACCACATTCCATCTGCCCTACGAAGCTCTCCCTGGATGCTCTGAACTCCCATTTTCTTCACTCTTCTCACGTTTGTATTTTATTCTAGATGACTGTATTATATAAATCGTAGAATTTTCTTTTCTTTTTTCTTTTTGAGGTAGGGTTTCACTCTAGCCCAGGCTGACCTGAATTCACTCTGTAGTCTCAGGGTGGCCTTGAACTCACAGCAATCCTCCTACCTCTGCCTCCCGAGTGCTGGCATTAAAGGTGTGCGCCACCACGCCAGGCTAAATCATAGAATTTTCAATATGGAATTCTTCTCTACAAACTCCCTAGCACCAAAGACCTCCCTCTTAGTGTTTACTCACCAAGGCCATTACTGAACTAATGCAGTTTACTGATGGCTTGAGTGGACCTGAATTCAAACCATGGTCTGACCTCTAGTAATATAATAATATAATTAGCATTTTTTAAAGGTAGGGTCTCATTCTAGTCCAGGCTCACCTGGAACTCACTTTGTAGTCCCAGGCTTGCCTCAAACTCACAGTGATCCTCCTAGCTTTTTCTCCCGAGTGCTGGGATTAAAGGCATATGGTACCATGCTCAGCATAATTTACATTTTTAAAAAATATTTAATTTATTTATTTGAGAGAGAGAGAGAGAGAGAGAATGGGTGCACCAGGGCCTCCAGCCACTGCAAACAAATTCCAGGCACATGTGCCACCTTGTGCACCTGGTTTAGGCTTTGTAGGCAAGCGCCTTAACCACTAAGCCATCTCTTCATCCCTAATTTACATGTTTGAAGTTAGGTGAAGGATGCTGGGAAGTAGTCAGTGACTTCCTAGAGACCCGAAACTGGCGAATTGACTGTTCTATCCACTACGGGAAAAATTGTTCAGCGTGCTAGGCGTGACGGCGCACGCCTTTAATCCTAGCACTCCCGAGGCAGAGGTAGGAAGATCACCATGAGTTCGAGACCACCCTGAGACTGCATAGTGAATTACAAATTGCAGTTTCTTTCTCATTGCTGACGCAAACACCCAACCCCAGGCACACATCTTCCCTTTCCTTTAAGCAATCCTTTCCTATCCTTCCTTCCCAGAAAGTCCTGACTGAGTAGAAAAGTGATTGCTTTCCTTTTTTTTTTTTTTTTAATTTTTTGTTGTTCTTGTGCAAATTATTTTTCTTAGGAGCGAGGGATGTAGTTCACTATGCTTGCCCCACATACCAGAAACCCTAGGTTCAGTCCCCAGCACCCGATAAACCAGGAATGAATGGTGCATACCTGAAACCCCAACCTTTGGGAGGTTGGGGCAGTTGGATCCAGAAGTTCAAGGTTACGTAGTGATTTCAAGGCCAGCCTGAAATAGATGAGACCGTTTCAAAATAAAAGGAGCAATACAAAACGCACTGCCCTTGTTCCATGGGCAGGTAATGGGTAGGAAAACCAGGTCAAATTAACTAATCCCAAGGAGCCATGCCAGAAAAAGAATGGCAGTAAGCTAGGACTACTATGATGGTTAACCTTGCTTTTCAACTTGACTGAACTGAGAAGCCCCTAGAAGGTTAGTAACGCACACCTCTGGATGTGTCTACAAGAATAACTAAGGTGGGGAGGCTCTCTCTGAATACAGGCAGTTCTACCTAACAAGCTGGGGTCCCAGGCTGAACAGAAAGGAAAAAAGGAAAAAAAAAAAATCCCTCTCTGTTTTCTTTGGCCACGGCGTGAGTTTCTCTAACCCCAACAGGTCCTCCCTGCTATGAAGAAGTAAAAGAATGAGCTAAAATAACACTGAATGTGAAATGTTCCTCACGGACTCTCGTGAAACCACACCCCATTGGGGGTGATGTTTGGAAAGGCCGTGGAACCTTTTAGAAGTTCCAGCATCCCAGGAACAAGAGGGTGAAGGTGGGGGGTGGGGTGGGAGGGTGGACATTAAAGTTTTATAGCCAGCCACACAAAGGGGAGGCAAGCGCAAGGTCGCACATGCCCACTAGGTGGTACAAGCATCTCGAGTTCGATTATAGTGGCTGAGGCCCTGGTGCACCAATTCTCTCTCTCTCTCTCACTCACTCTCTCTCTCTCTCTAATAAAAAAAAAATGAAAGTATTATAGCCTGGTCCCACTTGTCCCACTGGTCCATTTTCTGCTTCTTGGCCTCAGACACAATGTGAGCAGGTGCCCCACATTCCTGCCACAACCCATGCCTTTTCTGCTATGTTGGCTGTGTCCCCTTGAACTATAAGCCAAAATAAACCCTTTTCTCCTCAAGTTGCTGCTCGTTAGGTGTTTGGTCACAGTGACGAGAAAAGACCTAATACACTGTCTTAAGTTGCTTTTCTCAGATGGTTGGTCATAGTGACGAGAGACTGACTACCCCAGCCCCCCCCCTTTTTTTTTTTTTTTGGCAAGGTGCTACCCAAAAGCCCTGGAAGCTCACCTGTTTAGACAAACACTCAGAAAGATACCTTGCCACAATGAGCTGCCCCAGATTTATTTAGCATGGACATGGCTCCGGCCACGTGTAGAATATTTGAACTAACAGCCAATCTTGTAACAGAGGCGATTAGAAAATTCTAGAGCTGAATGGAAGGTTAGATATCCTTTAGCCTGGGTGTCCCAGTTGGCGCATGAGTGAAGTCAAGCTTCAACCGGAACAATGAAAGTTCCTTCAGTTTGTGAGGACAGAGCTGTGCCTACAGCTGCGTTCTTTTTTTTTTTTTTTTTAATATTTTTTAAATTAAGACCTCTATTTTTAAAATATTTTACTTATTTATTTACATTGAGAGAGAAAGAGGCAGAGAGAGAAAGAGAGGGAGGGAGAGAGCATGGGCATGCCAGGGCCTCCAGCCACTGCAAACAAACTCCAGATGCATGCGCCTCCTTGTGCACCTCTGGCTTACGTGGGTCCTGGGGAATCGAACCAGGATCCTTTGGCTCTGCAGGCAAATACCTTAACCATTAAGCCATCTCTCCAGCCCCTGCAGCTGCATTCTTTATTCTCACTGCAAATCTTGCCCATCACTCCTCTTTCCCCAGTTTTCATGGACATGCTTGCTTACTTTTCTATATGAGTTTTTAAAAAAATAGTTTTTATTTATTTGAGAGGTCATGGTTTCCTGCCCCCTTATCTCCTAAGTCACCTGGTCACTGTCTGGTGTCACACCCTAGCTATTTTAAATGGTCGATGTAATGATCTCCCCAAAGGGACTTTTTTTTATTCAACTTAACAAACGAGTTATTTTTCCCTTCCCCACCTTCCCCCAACTGAAGAAGCCCTATAAAGCCCACTATCTACAAACTCAGGTGGGCTGTGCTCCTCTCTTCAGAGCCAGCCCTGGCACCTCATGCTTTTCCCGAACAAAAGCTTTCATCTCTGCCTCAGAGTGGTCTGCGTGGTCGTGGTCACTCCTGGACCTTACACTGCTATATGCCACAACACCGGTGAACCATGACAAACGTGCTAGGCCAATCACAAATGACCATATACTGTTAAGATTTGACTTAAATCAAAGGCACAGAAAATGGGTTCCTGGTGGCCTAGGGCTGAGAGTGGGGTGAGGGATGGGGAAACTGAGGTAATCATGGCAAAGAGATATGGCAAATTTGGAGGGTAATGAAAATAATCTTCTCAAATGGATGACAGGGATGGATGCTCATGTCTGAAATGCACTGAACATCATTGAGTTGTGTACTTTGCCGTCTGCAAATTGTAAAGCATACGAATTGTGCTTAAGGTGTGCATGGAGAAAATAAGATTTTAGATCTATGACGTGCTCATCGTAAGAAACAAGGTGAAGAAGAAGGGGAGCAAGGGGTCTCCCGCTCAGGTTAGCGGGGCCGGGGGGGACTCGATACCGAGTTTAAGACAAACATGGGGTAATGGTTTACACAGAGGTAGGCAGTGTTATCATCTGTAGTTTCTAAATGGTGGAAAACTAACCGGGGTTTGCTCCACCAGATCCCACAGCTGCTAGTGGCAGAGGCAGGCATCAAACCCTAGGAGTCAGGCAGCAGCGAGCCCCGAGAACACGAGCCTGCTCTTTAAATCCACCATCTGGTAGCGATCACCCTTCCTCGGGATGATTAAAGGGGTGTTTGCTTAAATGTCTCTCTTCTTCACTATGCCTGTGGTTTGGAATCCCCCTCAACACCCCCACCCCCGGGCTTCAGTTTTGAGCCTAGGGTTAGCTGTTCAGGGTCCCCTGAGAGGAGTCACAGTTCATCAGTGGACATCTTCTGGGGATTTATGGTCCCCAGCTGGGTGTTGGGGTTGGGTATCAGAATCCCAGAGAAATGGGCTGTGCGTGGTGGCTCATGCCTTTAATCCCAGCACTCGGGATGCAGAGGTGGGTGGATCACTGTGAGTGTGAGGCCACCCTGAGACTACATAGTGAATTCCAGGTCAGCCTGGGCTAAAGAGTGAACCCTATCTTGGGGGGGGGGGGAAACTGCCAGGGAAATGAAGGCCACACACAGAGCAAGTTGGGCAATGCTGAAAGTCCCCTCCACTTTGAATACTAAGAACAATCTTGGCATCTGGTAGTTTTGTTTGTTTGTTTGTATGTTTGTTTTGTTTTTAATTTTTTAATTTTTAATTTTATTTTTAAAAATTTTTTATTGACAACTTCCTTAATTGTAGACAATATCCCATGGTACTTCCCTCCCTCCCACTCTCCATCATATCCCCTCCTCCTCTCAATCAGTCTCTCTTTTCATTTTGATGTCATGATCTTTTCCTCCTATTAGGATGGTCTTGTGTAGGTAGTGTCAGGCACTGTGAGGTCATGGATATCCAGGCCATTTTGCCTGCACTCTGTCACAGGAGGAGTTTCTAAGGACCTTCAGATAGAGGTATGAGCCTCAGAAGGCTGTACCTGGACCCAGTGGGGTCTCTGCATGTGGCTATGCTTGGTTTTCTTTTTAACTGTGTGCTGAGCTGGGGAGAGGGCTCAGCAGTTAAAAGCACTTGCTTGCAAAGCCTACTGGCCTGGGTTGGCTCCAGGTTCACTTCCCCAGTACCCACATACAGCAAGGTGCACAAAGCGGTGCATACGTCTGGAGTTTGTTTGCAACAGCAAGAGACCCTGGCAGGCACATTGATTTAGACTTTTCTTTCTCCTTGCAAATAGGTAAGAAATAGGTTAAAAAAAAAAAAAACTATCAAATGTTGGGGCTTAGTGGTTAAGCCACTTGCCTGCAAAGCCTGAGGACCCATGTTCGACTCTCCAGATCCCACGTAAGCCAGACGCCTAAAGGTGAGGCAAGGGAAAGGTTGCACATGCCCACTAGATGGCACAAGAGTTCGACTGCAGTGGCTGAGGCTCTTGTGCACCAATTCTCTCTCCCTCTCTCTCTCTCTAAAAAATAAAATAAGGATAATTTAAAAAATTAAATGCTTGGGCTGGAGAGATGGCTTAGCGGTTAAGCGCTTGCCTGTGAAGCTGAAGGACCCTGGTTTGAGGCTCGATTCCCCAATACCCACGTAAGCCAGATGTTCAAGGTGGCGCATGCATCTGGAGTTCGTTTGCAGTGACTGGAGGCCCTGCTGCGCCCATTCTCTCTCTCTCTCTCTCTCTGCCTCTTTCTCTGTCTGTTTCTCTCAAATAAATAAATACAAATAAACAAAATTTTAAAAAAAAGAAATGTGTAAAAAAAAAATTAAATGCTTGCCTCACCAGAATTGAGCATCGTTCATTTGTTAAAGAGGCAGAGGAAACCCACTGCAATGGCTGTGCTCCCATGCATGTCTTTATCCCTGACATTGGGATAAACTGAATCTAACAAGGCCTGGCGCCCCATAGACCTACTTGCTTGTCCAGCTTGGCATTCTTCTGAAGACAGGCATTGGCCAGCCACCCCTGTTGTTTGCAGTCAGGACCTGGGTGTGGGGGGGGGTGCGGGGGGAGGGTGCCTCTTCCTATAGTAGAGTCTTGGGCCTCTCTCCCTTGGTGCTGAATGAGCCTCCACAGGCCCTGAGCCCTCCACCTACCTCCAAACCCCAGCACACTGTCCCAACAGGCTGGGTGGGATGGGGAGTGGCCAGGACAGATGGAAGACAGAGGAATGATGTCAGCGGAGGAATGGGGCAGGAAGGTGTTGATTGGATATAAAACAGTGGTAGGAAAACATAGAAAATACAGAGTGAAATGTGAGAAGAGACAAATGTGGAACCTGGCAGGCACAGGTAGGGGTGTGGGCAGCCCCTAACCTGGTCCATCTGTCTCAGCTTGTTCTAAGCCTTCTCAGATTTCCCTCTGTCCTCTCCCGAGTTCCCTCTCCCGGCTTATGTATCAGTTCTGCCATTGACTGCTTGTGGGTCTTAACAGCACTGACTCTCTGCATCTTGCTTCTCTGACAAAACACAGGTTGAATGGTAGCTCAAGTCTAGCCCATGGGGCTGTTTTAAAGATTAAATAAGGGGCTGGAGAGATGGCTTAGTGGTTAAGGCATTTGCCTGCGAAGCCTAAGGATCACAGGTCAGTTCTCCACGTCCCACGTTAAGCCTTATGCACAAGGGGGCACAGGCATCCGGAGTTTGTTTGCAGTGGCTAGAGGCCCTGGCGCACCCATTCTCACTCTCCCTCTCTCTGTCTCTAATAAATAAATAAGTAAAAATAAAGTCTTTAAAAAAAGATTAAATAAGGTGATACACAAATGTAATAGGGGCTCACTAGGTGCTTAATAATTACACCTAGTCTAGTATAGATATTTTATTATTTAAATAGTTTCATTACATATATTTTATTTTATTTTATTTTAGTATTTTATTTTTATTTATTTGAGAGAGAGATACAGAAATAGACAGGCAGAGAGAGAGAGAGAGAGAATGGGCATGCCAGGGTCTCCAGCCACTGCAAATGAACTCCAGGTGTGTGCACCCCCTTGTGCATCTGGCTTATGTGGGTCCTGGGGAGTCAAACCTGTGTCCTTTGGCTTCGCAGACAAGCGCCTTAACCACTAAGCCATTTCTCCGGCCCTCATCACATATATTTTAAACAGAACACAAAACTTTCAGCTATTTGTAAAGATGTCATTCAGTGGCATTGAGGGCATTCGTGATGTGGTGGGGACATCACCACTATCCATTTCTAGAACATTTTCATTGTCCCACACAGAAACCCTGTCCCCATTAAGCAATAACTTCTCCACCCTCTCCTCTTCCTGCACCTACTGATCGCTGTAACCTATTCTCTGTCTATGAACTGGGTTATTTTGGGTATTTCATACAGTGATATCATATAATATTTTCTTTTCCATGCTTAGCCTGTTTCACTTCGTAGAATGTCTTCAAGGCTTATTCATGTTGTAGCCCATATCAAAATTCAAATGGGAGAGAATACATGTACTGAAAACCTAATCAAAAATCTATGGCAGGGGAGGTCATGAGCCTTAGGGGTATAAGGCCTGCCCTTGTCTAGCTAAATGCATATATTATGCACACCAAACTGCCCTGTAAGCACTACACTTAATGTTCATATTCATATATTAATGCTACTCTCATTTTTGGTTAGAGAAGGTTTTCTTTTCAGATGGTGGTGATCACTGGGATGACCCAAAAGACAACATAGTGCTGAGAAGAAGGGATGGAGGAGTGTCCAGCACTGAAACATCTCTATCACACCCTCCAAGGCTCAGGGTCTATTGAGGAAGAGGTGGCAGAAAGAATGTAAGAGCCAAAAGAAGGGTACAACTTCTTACAATGCAACTGTCCAGACAGAAATTGGCCTCAATATCCATGACCTCGCAGTGCCTAGCAATACCTTCACAAGACCCTCATAATAGAAGGAAAAGATGATGACATCAAAAATAAAAGAGAGACTAACGGAGTGAGGGAGGGGAATATGATGGAGAACCGAGTTGTGAAGGGGAAAGTGGGGGAGGGGAGGGAATTATCATGGGTTTTTTTTTTTTCTGTAAGTATAGAAGTTTTCCATAGAAAAATATAGAAAAACCTGTTAAAGGTTTGGAGATTACCTGCTCAAACTTTGCCCTTTCAATCAGTGGGGAAACTGAGACCTAGAGAAGGGGTACACGAGTGGCAGAGGCAGTTCTGGAGCAGACACCTGTGCCCAGCTTCTAATGGCCTCAGCTGCAAGGAAGCCTGGCTTCACCTGTATGGCACAATACAGGCCTGGTCCTAGCCAGACCACATGGCAGAAGACAACAGGAAGTGGCTTCTGTAAAAATGGTGTTTTGCGCAGGCTCGATGTGACAACAGTTACAGCCCCATGCTCGCAAGAAGCCTACTACGAGATGTCCTGTCCAGAGACAAGCTGTCATTGGTCACCAAAAGGGGACCGCCCCATACAAGGATTAACAGCCCCTTAAACCCTATGTGCATTGTGCTAAATAAATGAGTTTGTGGATTCTCGCTCCCGCTTTCACCCAACTCCCAGAGTCTGTGTCGTGACTCCGCGCTGCTCACCCCAATTCGGCAGAGACCCTATCGTCCCTCCTGAGCTGGCCTTGGGGGGGACCCCAACATCTGGCCAGGACCCTCTTCAAAGAACACAGCACATGGCGAGAGCTGCTATGAGCAGCAGCCTTTTTCTCCCTTAGACAGTCCAGGAGCCCTGTTGTCACTGGGTCCTGGCTCAGGCATAAGGCTGGCTGTTTGCTGTGCTCTGCCCAGCTCTGCCCAGCTCTGCCCAGCTCTGCCCTCCACTTCCCTTGCTTGTACACACTTCTGCCTCCCTGGGTGGGAGGAGGGGAAAGCATGTCAAAGTCTTACTTTGGAGGGTCTTCTGTGACAATGGCACAGAGTGGGCAGGAGGGACCCAGGCCTCACTGTCCCACTGGTGGCGAGACTGGTTGTTTTTGGATTCGGTACCTGCACTGGATTAGCAAGTCTGCCATTGGGTTGTTTGTGTTCCTTTCTTTAGTTCCTCGGTTTTCTTTTTTCTTTTTCTTTTCTTTTTATTTATTTGAGAGTGACAGAGAGAGAGAGAGAGAGAGAGAGTGAGAACACCAGGGCCTCCAGCCACTGCAAACAAACTCCAGATGCATGTGCCTCCTTGTGCATCTGGCTTACGTGGGTCCTGGGGAATCGAGCCTCGAACTGGGGTCCTTAGGTTTCATAGGCAAGCGCTTAACTGCTAAGCCATGTCTCCAGCCCCATTTCCTTGGTTTTCTGTGAGGTTCCTTTTGGAAAATTCCAGTCTGGACTCTTGCAAAAGGTGACCGCAGCAGTGCAGCCTATGCCTGGGCAGGGGGACAAGGCAGGGAAGGGGACTTGGTGAATGAGAACAGCAGAATGGTGCCAATGGAGGGAAAAAAATAAAACCAGGGCCTCCTCCCCAATAATTGACGCTGTTCCCACAACTCGCATAACCTACAACCCCATGAGGAATATCAGCAACCCACTTAGGAGGGTTCCCTGCGGAACAGGGGCAGAGAGGAGGGAAAAGATGGTACCAACACATGATGTGTCCATAAAAAAAACATGTTCAGAAGATGAGGAGGAGGAGAAGAAAGAGGAAGAAAAGAAAGAAAGAAAGAAAGAAAGAAAGAAAGAAAGAAAGAAAGGAAAGAAAGAAAGAAAGAAAGAAAGAAAGAAAGAAAGAAAGAAAGAAAGAAAGGGAAACCCCCGGGGGGGAGGAGAGAGATCAGCTACCAAACTGTTATTTCCCCTCCCACATCATTACATTCCCCCCACCCACCCACCCTGCTCCCAAAGACCTCCTCTCTGGAACTCTTGAGTGAAAGAATTATTATTATTATTCTTTTGATTGTTTACTCAAAGATGAAATTGCTCCTGTGTCTCTTCTAAGGAATTAATGCGGCGGAGGGAAGTGTTCTGAGCTGGGTATGGTGGGGGAAATTTTCTGCCCGCTCATCCATCTGAGGAGCAGTGTAGGAAGGCAGCTATGGCTAGTCGGAAAGGGTATTTCTAACAAGAATGTAACCTTGGATTTTTCCTTCTCTATCATGTCTTTTCTGTGTGTGTGTGTGTGTGTGTGTGTGTGTGTGTGTGTATGTTCATGTACAGCGTATGTGTATATGTGTGTGGAGGCTGGAGGTTCACTCATCCTATTTCTTTCTTTCTTTATTTTTTAACATTTTCACCCAACTTAAAATCCACCAATTCACATTGCTTTTTTAAATATATATTATTTATCTATTTTTTGAGAGAAAGAAGGAGGGAGAGAGACAGAGACAGAGACTGGGCATGCCAGTATCTCCAGCCACTACATACGAACTCCAGATGCATGCACCACCTTGTGCATCTGGCTTACGTGGGTCCTGGAGAATCGAACCAGGGTCCTTTAGCTTTGAGGCAAATGTCTTAACTGCTAAGCCATCTCTCCAGCCCAGAAAAAAACCTTTTTTCCCCCCAGTGATCTTGAACTGCTGGTAGCCTGGTTTGGACACTTAGGACTTAGCACCTTCTTAAGTACCCCACCTTCCCTCAAGCAGGATTTACGTAGGGCTGGGCTGGGGAGAGGGTCGGGGTCCTGCTTTGTGGGTGAGGGCAATGTCTGGGTAAGTCTGAACAAGGTCTTAGGGCAGGAGATGGTTCTCATCTCTCAGGCTGCCCTGAAAACAAACACGGGCAAACAAGGGAGGAAGGGAGCGTTCCTACTTCATCCAAGAGCAGAAAGCAAGATGCTGATAATAGTGAGAAGGCTTGTAATGTACCCCGTAGTAACTGAGCTGTGTCTGGCACGAGCCCACTGGGAAAGGAGGCCACATCCGGCCTGTCAGGCCCCACGGGGCAAATGTAGGGTGCAACAGTTCAGAATCAACACAGTTCCTGCCTGGAGCTATATGGGGATAGCAGTGTGTGTGTTATGTGTGTGTGGGGGGGTCCTATCTCAAGGCCAGGGCACCTGTTTTCACCTTCCAGTGTGGTAGCAAGGATATCCAAGGCCAGGGTGGCCTCGAACTCACAGCGATCCTCCTACCTCTGCCTTCCCAATGCTGGGATTAAAGGCGTGCACCACCATGCCTGGAATTTTTTTTTTTTTAATGTGAAAGTGGTTTGCAGAGGATATGTCGCTGTCTTCCAAACAGAAGCATGCGAAATAAATATGAGAAAGATAAAAAGGACATTATTACCAGGATGGGAGGCAGCGTGGAGAATTGTCGGTATTCCCTGGAAGGAAATTGGCTGGTATTACTGTGTGTGGATATTTTGTGTATGGGGCGGGATGGAGAAGGCTTTTGCTGGAGAAGATATTTACCACTTCATCTATCCTTTTATTTTAGAAACTACAGGGAGGTTTTCAACTATGAGGTCAATGTATTTCCTTTTTTGTTCTGTGAACTTGGCTCGGTTCTCTTGAAACAGAAAGCACTGGTCTTGAACTAGGTTCAGAGGGATGGAGCTGAATGGAGAGTGCAGACTAGACGTGTGGTAACACATGCAGTAGGGAGTGTTGGTGAGGGTTGGGATGTGAAACTGACCAGAGAAGACAGTACCGGCAGACAATGTCCAAAATGCTCTGCAACAGAATGCATACTTCTGTTTCTTGTGTGTGTGTGTGCGTGTGTGTGTGTGTGTGTGTGTGTGTGTGTGTGCGTGTGTGTGTGTCTGCGAACATTTCTTCCATTGAATCTTTTCAACAGCCCATAAGACATTATCATTTCTCCATTTTGTAGGTGAGGAGTCCAGGAGATAAAGAATTTGCCCAGTGTTAGTGACAGAGCTGGGGTCTTTATTAAATTTATTTATTTATTTATTTATTTATTTATTTATTTATTTATCTTTGAGAGAGAAGGAGAGCGAAGCAGAGACAGAGAATGGGTGCGCCAGGGCCTCCAGCCACTGCAAACGGACTCCAAACACACGTGCCACCTTGTGCATCTGGCTTACATGGGTCCTAGGGAATTGAACCTTTGTCCTTAGGCTTCGTAGGTAAATGGCTTAACCACTAAGCCATCTCTCCAGCCCCCAGAGCAGGGATTTTAACCTGAAAATCCAAGCTGCGTGACTAGAGACTACATTCTTTGTTTTATTTATTTTTTTCTTTTTTATACGTGTAGGTGGTATGTGTGTTTGTATATTTGCTTGTGTGTGGGTGCATGTGTGCGGGCCGGTGTGCACATACATGTAGACGCCACGTAGTCGTCCGTAGTTCTCCACTTCGTTGGTAGAGGCAATATCTCTCACGGGAGCTTGCTGAATTGGCTAGGCTAGCCAAGTTCACACGTGCTACCCAGCATTTCCGTAGTTCCTGGGGATCCAAACTCCTCTGGTCCTCACTCTTGTGGCAAGTGCCTTCTCCACTGAGCCATCTCCCCAGCCTTCTACAGCCTACCTTCTTCAGCCTGTGCGGCATGACATCTGGGTTAGCACAGTGGCGGGATTGCACAGGCAGGGGGAACTGGATGATGGCTGCCCGTGGAACACAGTAGTAAAACCATTTTTTTTCCACGTGGCCCTGGTTTGATTGTTTGCTCTTTTGCAGTCAGTCTTTCACAAAGTTTGTTGTTAGGCCAACCCTGAGAGTCTGGTGTCTCCCCTGAGGAGTCACAGGGAGTGGCAGATGACTCCAGGGCGTCACTCCTGAGTCTTCACTGGGAAGCGAAGGTGGGGGCTCCCGTTCATCTGGAAGAACCTCTGGCTGACCTCACTGACTCCTGCCTTCTTCCTGATATCTTCCTACATCTCCTCTTGGATTGCCTCAGGAAAAAGGAAGACGAAATGTGTTTTCCAAAAGGACGTTAAATGAAACCAAACACTTGATTTCCAACTATTGACATTGGACTTGTACTTCTCCGCCTCTCTTTGCCCGACGGTATAATGCAAATAGACCATAAAAAAATAATAATAATAAACTTTCCCCCAAATATTATCTCAGGCCTCCTTTTATCACGCTTCTTTGAGCTGTCTCTGTGAACAAGATGGAAAAGGAATGTGTCTTTCAGTTTGTGCCAGGCTGGCTTGGAGAGCCCCCCCGCCCCGAGGCAGGTTCAAACGTCTCAGCACAGACTGTCTGCTTTGGCCATGAAAGAACTCTTTGCCAAGACATTCCACGTCTATCCCATGCCAGCCTGTGCCCGCTTCGTAGCAATTCTCCAGTTGTGGAATGGGCTAATGCCACCTACGACAAGGCTGATGTGAGACAGAGGAAGCCATTGCACAGGTGACACAGAGCCCAGGAGAGATGTAATTCATAAAGGGGAAACCGTGAGCTACCAGGGAAGAATGGCAGTCTCATTGGACTTAAAAACAAACAAGGGCTGGAGAGATGGCTTAGCGGTTAAGGCGCTTGCCTGCAAAGCCAAAGGACCCTGGTTCGATTCCCCAGGATCCACGTAAGCCAGATGCACAAGGCGGCGCATGCGTCTGGAGTTCGTTCACAGTGGCCCTGGCATGCCCATTCTTTCTCTCTCTCCCTCCTTCCTCTCTCTCAAATAAATCAATAAGTATAAAATATTTTAAAACATCAAGCAAAGGCGCTCTGTGCTAGGCAAAGCTAAACATTCCTGTTGGGTGGGCTTGGGCTGAGGTGAGTTTTAACTAAGAGGATAACCTGAGAGGATGTTTGGGGAGAGGGTCTTCAAATTCAGACTGGTGAGACGGGAAGCTGGGGAGGAAATCTGAGGATGTGCAGTGGCCCAGATGACCTGGAGGGGTCAGAGGGCCTAGAGAAAGCTGTATGGCTTGGACAATGTCTTGTTGGACTTTGACAATGGTTTTGCTAAATTCAGACTTTAAAAAAAAAGTGCGTATATGTGACAAGACTTTGAGCTTTGGAATGAGGCAGCACTGTGGAATTAAACACTAGTGTATGTGTGTGCATGTCTTTCGTTTCTCATGCATCTTCTGGTGAACTAATGGACCACCATCTGGTAGGTCCTCTTGCTTGTCCAAAGGAATCAGTCTTAAATTTGACCAACTATAGATCTAGCTGGCAATTCACAGAAAATACACTGGTGACACCGTAGGATGCCAGTAGAAAAGTCTGAACGGTGGGAAGCTCTACAAATGACCCAATGAATAATTAATTCACGAAGGGGAAGAAAGGGTGGAGGGAAAGGAGACTTTTAAAAAAAAATTAAAAAAAATATATATATATGATTTGTTTTTTTTTTTTTTTCGAGGTAGGGTCTCACTCTAGCCCAGGCTGACCTGGAATTCACTATGTAGTTCCAGGCTGCCTTCAAACTCAAGGCAGTCCTCCCACCTCTGCCTCCTGAATGCGGGAATTAAAGCGTGCACCACCACGCCTGGCTAAAAACATTTTTTAAAGCCAGGCCTGGAAGTACTGGTCTGTAATCCCAGCTACTTGGGAGACTGAGGCAGGAGGATCATAAGGTCACGCCTATCTGAGCAACCTAGTAAGACGCTGTGCTCAAACTAAGAGTTGAAAATATGGACTGGCAATATAGCTCAGCAGTAGAGTGCTTGCCTAGCATGCTCAGTGTCCTGAAGAGATTTAAAATTCAGAAGTTCCCCCCTCCCACCTTTGCTTTTTCAAGATAGGGTTTCTCTCTAAGCCAGGCTAACCTGGAATTCACTTTGTAGTCTCAGGCTGGCCTCTAACTCACAGCAATACTTCTGCCTGGGTCTCCCAAGGGCTGGGATTAAAGGCATGCGCCACCACGCCTGGCTAAGGTATTTAAAATTAAAACTAAACAACACTGCTGAAGGATACACATGTAAGCTGATATTATAAAGAATGGAAGCATGGTCTGGAGAGATGGCTTAGTGGTTAAGGTGTTTGCCTGCAAAGCCAAAGGACCCAGGTTCGATTCCCCAGGACCCATGTAAAGCCAGATGCTCAAGGGGGCACACCTTGACTGGAGTCCATTTATAGTGGCTGCAGGCCCTGGTGTGCCCATTCTCTCTCTGTCTCTGTCCTCTCTCGCAAATAAATAAATACAATATTAAAAGAAAAAGAATGGAAGGAGAATGTTGTCCTAAAATAAAGGGGGCAGCCTACAGAGAAGTGGGCTGTGGTAGGGCAGGGCACGTGAGAAGTTTCTGGATGTGGGTTCTATTTCTTGACTTAGGTGGGAGCTGTAGGAGGGTTTCCTCTTTATAATTTATCGTTATGCCTTTATTTTCTGTATTTCTGTTTATTTGTTTATTACCAAATAAAGATATTTTTGTTGGGTTTGAGTACAGGTCACTTACTCATTTCCTGCCTCTTCCCCCAACCTCCACCCCTGATTTGGTGCACTTTTGACTATCAGATGCCAGTTCCAGAGTTCTGAATTCCCCACACCCTCTCTCCTCTTGTTTTCTAGATTCTCTCCTAAGTATATTTCATGTCAATCGGAATGAATACAATGTCAGACTGTACAAACAAAACAGCCCCAAGACCTTAATGGCTTAAAATCGCGGTTACTTCTTGCTTATGTTACATGTCCACTATATCTTAGTGGGGAGCTGGGAGGAAGGTGCTCTACCCCTCTTAAGTCGCTGAGAGACACAGATGTCCTACTCAGATACCCTTACTTGGTGTGTAACTGATACATGTAACTTCCACTCACAACCCATTGGCCAGGCTGTTCTCACTGATCCAATCACAGGCAGGGTGAAGCACAATGCTCTAAAAAATGCTTAGATATTCAGTAAACATAATAAGACAGTTCCTGCTTTGCATGGCTCTGTCATGCACACGTTTCAGTCTTGTCAAATATTACCACTCCCCATCAGCCAGGTTCAAATTTCAGACGCCAAGCTGTAGTAACTATAATCGTCTGATCTGCCCACATCACTGCAAATTGAACCATGGTGCTGGGGGCTGCGCACATCCCTCCACGCAGAGCGAGACTGTGTCATTAATGCTGTGGACCATACGCTTCCCTGTCAGTGCACACACCACTAAAACAACAGATTGCATCAGGGCGTGACCGATCCTATCACTTCTTTCACTTCTGCCTGTGATTGGTCGCCGCCCTTCTTTAGTTCATACACCCAGAGCAAAGCGTGAGTCCTGTGGTCACCGTCTCTTCCACTAATAAACAAAAAAAGTGTGTGTGTGGGGGTAATAGATAGGGTGACAGAATGAAATGTAGGGCTGAATGAAGAGATGGTGCAAGCGGGTGAGTGCAATGGGTGACCCCGGAGACGGTCTGATGGACAGCACTCTCCTTTATTCAAAAGGGGAGTGGGTTTATAAACACTTGAGAAAGGTGGAGAAGGCACATACAGATCATAAGGTGATTGGATGCATAGGTTTATGGATTGCTATCTAATTAGCTGGTGTTGGGAGGCAGAAGTCGCCAGGGAGAAGCTGCAAGGGAGATAACAGAAGTGGCGGGAAAAGCTACGTGACTTCAGCCACATACTGGATGGCTACAGCTGAAGGGAGACTGTTTATAAGGGTCTCTTGGGCAGCTGGCCACAAGGTCAGGAACTGGGGGCAAAGCCTGACTATGGAATGGTCAGGTGCTTTTGGGATAGAGGGGAGGGTCTCTCCAGTTCTGCGTACTCTGGGCCAAGATAAGGCACACTACAACCTTGCCCGAGGGCAGAGAGGGCCAGTCTCCATTGCCAGAGTGGGTTCCTGACGATAAGGCCGGCTGCCACCCCCACAGCCCAAGGTCCTCAGCCATGTCCAATTGCCCAGGCCAGCTTCCTCACAGTCCCAGCCCGTGTTTAGCAATGCCCAGCAGAATTGTCCCAATTGGGGGGTAAAGGGACAGTCTGTATTTTCCACAGCCACCAGCTTTTGGATACAGCTGTCCCTGATAACTTCCCAGCTGAGCGCATCTCACAGCATCCATTACCTAAGGGAGAGGCGAGCTTGAATAAATGCAGCTATGAAAATACAGACCTTCGGGTTGAGGAGATGGATCGGAAGATCGCTTGCCATACTTAAGCATGAGGGCATCTTGGGCTGGAAACAAATCAAGTTCAACCCCCAGAACCCATGTAAAAACTAAGGGCTGGAGAGGTGGCTTAGTGGTTAAGCACTTGCCTGCAAAGCCTAAGGACCCAAGTTTGATTCCCCTGTGCCCACATAAAGCCAGATGCATAAGGTGGCACATGCATCTGGAGTTTGTTTACAGTGGCTAGAGGCCTTGGTGTGCCTATTCTCTTTCTCTCACTCTCTCTCAAATAAATAAATGAATATAATATTTTTTTAAAAAAATAAGCTTTGCATGCCCATGCACATGTATAACCCCAGTCCACAGAGGGTAGAGACTAGAGAATCACTGACAGCAGCTCCAGGTTGAGGAAGAGACGCTGCCTTAAAGAACTGTGAAGATGAGCAATCAGAGGACACCTAACCTTCTCCTCTGGCCTCTGCCTCTGCATGTACATGCATGGGGCATATGCATCTGTACGCACACTTACATACAACACACATCACACACACCATGTACAACACACACACAAGCACGTGCACACACACAAACCGTATAGACCTTAAGGTCATTCCACTGTGTCTGTTTGGTAAAAGAGATGAGAGTCGAGGAAATTCATTTGTAAATGATAGCCCCAAAGGGCAAGTTAGTCTCTTGGTTCAGTAAAGCAGCACCCATCATTTTGATATTACTTGAAACTTTTAAAGGTAAATTCCTACCTCTCATTCTGGCAACTTTTTTAAGTCTAGGCGCCATAGGGAGTATATAGGAAAGTAATAACCCATTTAATTCTCATTCAAAGGAAGAAAAGACCCCAGAAGTTGGGCATTCTGCTCAAATGGGGGTGCCAGCATTTGGATCCCAATATCGTGTCTCTGTTTGTTTGTTTGTTTGTTTGTTTGTTTGTTTGTTTGTTTGTTTGTTTCAGTGCTGGGGACTGAACGTAAAGAACTCACACATGCTAGGCAAGTGCTCTGCCACTTGAGCCATATCTCCAACCTTGTTTGTTTCGCCTTTTATTTTGAAACAAAGTGACCTTTAGTTACCTAGAGTAGCCTTGAACTGGCCTTGTTGCCCAGGTTGGCCTGGAACTCGTGATCCCCCTGTCTCCACCTTCTGAGTAGCTGAGATGACAGGCCTGGGCCACGAGGCTTCATTGCAACTCTGCTTTGAGCCATGGTGCTATGATGCTCTCTGAGTCAGTGTTCAATTTCGTCGGTACTGTATCATCCCAATGAAATTTAACAAGTATAACTAGGCTCCTGTCCGTTGTCCATGCTCAATATTTGAAGAACATAAAATCTCTTCTCTGGGGCTGCAGAGGTGGCTTAGGGGTGAAGGCGTATATCTGCGGAGCCTAAGGACCCTGGTTCGAGTCTCCAGGTCCCACGTTAGCCCCATGCACATGGTGGCACATGCATCTGGAGTTCATTTGCAATGGCTAGAGGCCCTGACGTGCCCATTCTCTCTCTCTCTCCCTCTCTCTCTCCCTCTCTCTGTCTCTAATAAATAAATAAATAAAATAAAATCTATAAGAAAAATCTCTTCCCTGGGGTGATACAATGTACAACAGTGGTGGGGGTATCAGCAATACTTACCAAGCTCATCCTGCGTGCCAGGCTCTGTCCTGGCAGCTTCCTGTGCATTGCATCTTTAGCTGCGTAGAAAACACTAGAGGAGAGTTTGGTCGACTAGAATGGAAACATACATAAGACACGTGATTAAAGATATGTGGCACAGGTTGTCGCTGAGCAAATGGTCAAAGAGAGGCAGGCTGGGTTCAGATTTAGGAGACTTAGTTAGCCCTGGAAAAAAAGCCCTACTACCTAATTTAAAGATAAGCAGTATTTATTATACACAATAAAAGAAAAGTTAAAGACTCTACAATTGCCTGGTCTTATGGATTAGTCATAGGTTCCCATAACCATAGGAAGCCGTGGGAAGTGTAATGGTTAATCTCACTTGTCAGCTTGACAAGCTCTAGAATCACCATGGAAGCAAATCTCTGGGCATGTCTGTAAGGGGTTTCCAGATTAGATTAATTCAAAGAAGACCTACTCTAAATGGGGATGGTACCACACCTGGATTAGGTTCCTGGGATACTACCTAAAAAGAGAAAGCCTGCTGAGCAGCAGTGTGGATCACTGTGACTGTGCACTGAACGTGACCAGCTGCCACCATGCCTTCCCTGCCATGAGGAACTGAATCCCCTTGAATTGTTAGCTACACTAAGCTCTTCCTCCTTTAAGTTGCTTTTGCCTCGTATTTTTCTTTTTTTCTTTTTTCTTTTTGGATAGAAACAGACAGAGAGGGAGAGGGAAACAGACAGAGATGGGTGCGCCAGCAGTCTCTCAGCTACTGAGAAAGAAATCCAGATGTGTGCTCCCCCTTGTGGTCAAGTGCAGCATTGCGCCCTTGCATCACTTTGCATCTGGCTAAACGTGGGACCTGGAGATTGGAACCGGCGTTCTTAGGCTTAGGAGGCAGGTGCCTTAACCGCTAAGCCATCTCTCCAGCCCTTGCCTCATATTTTTTTAAATTTTTTTATTTAATTAAATTAATTAATTAATTAATTTGAGAGCAACAGACAGAGAGAGAAAGAGGCAGATAGACAGAGAGAGAATGGGTGTGCCAGGGACTCCAGCCACTGCAAATGAACTCCAGATGCAAGTGCCATCTTGTGCATGTGGCTTAAGTGGGTCCTGGGGAATCGAGCCTTGAACTGGGGTCCTTAGGCTTCACAGGCAAATGCTTAACCACCACGGCATCTCTCCAGGGCCGTATTTTTTTTTTTTTTTTGCAGCACCAGGAAAAGAAACGAATACAGGAGGGGACTGTAGTGTTGTTCCTGCAATATCTAGCTTGCCCTAAATCTGAATGCACAGGCAGCTAAGGGTGCTCAAAGTCAAGTCAAGCAGGGAACCTGGCGCTGTGCCTGGGAGCAGCTTGCCTGTGCTGTGGCTCCAACTCCACAGTCACTGTAAACACAAGGAGCTGAAGCTTGTCAATGCAGAATGGAGAGGCACATGGGGATCGGTGTCACCGCGCTGCCACGGGTGAGAAGGCCTAAGGCTTGGCTGTGGCATCCGATACTGGAGACAGACCCAGTTTCTTAAAGGCCTGTGTCCCTGGCTCTCTTTCTCCCAAGAACAATGAGCCTTAGCCACGGTTCATGGAAGGTGCTTCACAGGTCACCCAGTAAGTCACTGAATTGCACTGATTGCATTCTGCTTGCAGAAGAAAGGGATCCAGTTCCAGATTCCTCGGAGGCCCTGGTGCTTTCTTCTCTTTTCTTTCTTTCTTTCTTTCTTTTTCTTTCTTTCTTCCTCCTTCCTTCTTTCTCTTTCTTTCTTTCTTTCTTTCTTCCTTTCTTTCTCTCTCTCCTCCCCTCTTTCTCTCATAAATAAATAAATAAATAAGAATTTCTCCAGATGCTTGCACCACCTAGTGGGCATGTGCCGTCCCATTAAGAATTTCCAGGGCTGGAGAGATAGCTTAGCAATTAAACTGCTTGCCTGTGAAGCCAAAGGATCCAGGTTTGACTCCCCAGGACTCACGTAAGCCAGATGTACAACACATGCACATGCAAAAGAAGAACACACAGAAGATAATTGAATGGTGTTGGGTTTAAAAATTCATTTACAGTGGCTGGAGGCCCTGGTGCACCCATTCTCTCCCTCTCTCTTATCCACTAAGCCATCTCTCCAGCCCTGGAATTTTGACATACACATAAATTGCTAATGAGGAGAATGGCATCTTTCTCAATTAATTAGTCTTTACTGAACCCCACTGTGTACTTCTTTTTTTTTTGGGGGGGGGTTCGAGGTAGGGTCTCACTCTAGCCCAGGCTGACCTGGAATTCACTATGTTGTCTCAGGATGGCCTGAAACTCACAGCGATCCTCCTACCTCTGCCTCCCAAGTGCTGGGATTAAAGTTGTGCACCACTATGTCCGGCACTTTCTCTGTCCTGAATTCCACATTTATATAAAGAAGAACACACAGAAGATTTGAGGTCTAGAGTCTTATGTTTAAAAATTTTTAACACATTTATATATTTGAGAGAGACAGTGGAGGAAAGAAGGAAGCAGAGACGGAGCCAGTGGGCCAGGGCCCAACACTATATGTGTGCAGGCCCTAAACCCTGTTCATCCTTCCCCCGGACAGATCTGGCCAAGGCTCTTGCCTACCTGCGTTCAGCACGGCCCCTGGGGTGATGCAAGTCACATGGACAGCCCATGTTTGCAGCAATAACAAGTCATCAAGATTGAGCTCGAAAACTTGGGGGAAAGCAACTCGTGGTCACCCTCATCATAACATTTTTCTTTGGCGATGAGGCATGCTGGGCTTGTTGAAAGCTCAGCGTTGATGGAGCACAAGCAGTCAGGCTGTCCAGATCGGGGCAGGGACTAGGGCTGAAGGCATCCCAGGCTGATTAGTCCCAAGGCACAGCTGTGCTGCTGAAGTCTTCTCGGTGCACTGGAGCTCTGCAGATGGAGTTGTTCTAGAATACTCTGAATGAAACTCAGTTCATCTCTAGGCTCTGTCATTTGCTGCCTGTGTGACCTGGTGTGAGTTTTCAATTTAAAAGCTATTAAGACTAGAGCCCTTTGCTTCCTGCTTGATTTGGATGAAGTCCAGTTTGTCTCATTTTCTTGGACAGATTGTACTTCTGGTGTTGTAATTAAAAAGTCTCCACAAGAGACTTAAAAAAAATGTGTCCTGGGGTCTGGAGAAATGGCTTAGTGGTTAAGGCACTTGCTTGCAAAGTCAAAGGACCATGGTTCTATTCCCCAGGACCCACGTAAGCCAGATGCACAAGGTGGCACATGCATCTGGAATTCATTTGCCGTGTCTGGAGGCCCTGGCGCACCCATTCTCTCATTCTTTCTATCTCTATCTACCTCTCTCTTTCAAATAGATAAAATATTTTTTAAAAATGTGTCCTGTGTTTAAGTCTACATGTTGTGCACTTCAATGTTTTATGTTTAGATATTTGATCCATTTCAGTTTTGAATAAGCTACAAGGCAAAGAGAATATTGCAATGCAAGGAGTTCTTTTCTTGCTTCCTTCTTACCTCCTTTCCTCCCCCCCCTTTCCTTCCTTCTTCCTTTCATCAAGTTTGAATTTAAATTGTATATTAACTTTTCACTTTATAACTGTCTGCTTCAAGTCTATAAAGTATAAAATTAATTTTTATATATTCACCTTTTAACATATGACCTTACTAAATTCATTTATTAGTTATTGTATTGATTTCATAGTCTTTATCATCTGCAAATAGAGACACTTTTACCTCTTTTCCCCCTGATCTTTGCAATCTTTATTTCGTTTTCTTGCCTTGGCACAATGGCTAGAACACGAGTCCAGTGTTGAGTAGATGTGGTGAGAGGATACCGTGCTTTATCTCCAAACTTGAAAGGGAAATTGCAGCGTTCAGGGTGTCATCATTAAAGATGTTTTTAATCAGATTGATATTCCTTGCTAGATTGCTGGAAGTTTTTATCAGGCATACATGTTCCATTTTGCCAAATGCCTTTTCTACATCTACTGGAATGATTGACTTATTCTGTTAATATAGTGAATTATATTGTTTGATTTTCTTAAATATTAAGCCAACCTTGCATTCCTGGGGTAAACCTTCTCAATTGTGATATATATTTTTAACATATTGTTGGGTTTCATCTGCTAATAGTTTGTTAGTTGTTTGGCATCTATATTCATGAGGCTATTGTCCTGCAATATTCATTTTTATGATGTCTTTGTTATGTTCAGATATTAGAGTATTGATTAAATTATGGATCCAGTTGGGAAGTGCATCCTGTTTGTATCTATTTTATTTCAGTGTTTGTATAAGTTTGGTTTTATTTCTTCTTTGAGTGGTTGATGAAACTTACAAAATTATCTAGAGCCTAGGATTAAAGTTTTCTGTTTTATTTCATATAAACATTACTTATATGATATTTAAATGACTACATATCCTAAATTTTATATTATTGGTATAAGTTCTTTGCAACATTCCTAAGCTCACATCATTTTAAGGTCTGAAAAAAAAATCTGTCATGCTAACGCTTCTTAATTCTTTTTGTTGTTGTTGTTGTTTTTGGTTTTCCAAAATAGGGTCTCACTCTAGCTTAGGCTGACCTGAATTCACTAAGTAGTCTCAGGGTGGCCTTGAACTCTGGGCGAGCCTCCTATCTCTGCCTCCCAAGTGCTGGGATTAAAGGCATGCCCCACCACACCCAGCCTCCTTCTTAATTCTTAATGTTTCTGATTTGTGTGTTCTTCATTTTTCTTGAACAGTCTAGCAAAATTGATCTTTTGGGAGGCAGCATAGGTTTTTCAGAAAGTAGCAGTGCATTTTGCTAATTTTCTTTGTTTCTTGTCTGTTTCTTGTTATATGAGTTTTTTGCTTGGTTCTTACCTGTATTATTTGTTCTATCTTAGTTTACTCTGATTTTAAGGTGTTCTTACACGTCTCTTTTTTCCTAAGAATTCAAAGCTATAAAATTCCTTTTACACTGTTTTACTTGTATCCCATGCTTTTTGATGCATATATTCACTACAATATAGTTTTAAGTATTTTATAACTTCTCTCTGATTTCTTCTTTGCCCCATGGGTTGTTTATACATATGTGTCATGTTGGTTAATACTATATTTTTTCCCTAAATATCTTATTTTTTTATTGAAAAGGGGTGTTCAAATATCTTACTATAATTGTAATATTTTCTGTTTCTTCTTTTATTCTGATAGATCTTCCTTATCTGAAGAATTTCCCATAATAAAGCCTGTCATAATGCCCAAATTATTCCACCTGAAGCACTAACCATTTGTGATGTTTTATTTGCCTGATTCACATCTACTTTCCCACACTGGAATATGAGCCATAATAACAAGAACCTTGTCAGTTATATTCTTTTCTTTCTGAGCTAGGATCTCACTCTAGCCCAGCATGACCTGGAACTCGCTCGATAGCCCCAGGCTGGCCTTCATACTCAAGGCAATCCTAAGTGCTGGCATTAAAAGTGGGCACCACCATGCCCAGTTGTCAGTTATGTTGCTGATTAAATCACCAGCCCCTAGAATAGTGCCAAGCATATTACAGCCCTTTGATTTTAATAGGATATGTAGCTTAGGATCTGGTGAATCTCTTGATGAATCTGTACATTTGGAAAGAATACATATTCTGCAGTTGATGATCTACGCCTATCTAAATGTACCAATTAAATTAAAACGCCAAGTTGCTAAGCTCCTTGATGGCTTCACTAGAAATTTCATCCTATGTTCTGTCAGTTGCAGAGAACTGTGTACTCAAACATCCTTCTTAGAATTGTATTGTTTTCTGCTTCTCCTCTTTCTCCATTGGTTTTTGCTTCATGTATTTTGAAGTTCTATTCTTTTTAATTTCCCCAGTACTGGAGATTGAATCTAGGGTCTCAGCCATGCTAAGCAAGACCTCTACTATTAAGCTATATCAGCCTGGCATGGTGGCGCACACCTTTAATCCCAGCACTTGGGAGGCAGAGGTAGGAGGATCACTGTGACTTTGAGGCCACCCTGAGACTACATAGTGAATTCCAGGTCAGCCTGGGCTAGAGTGAGACCCTACCTCGAAAAATCAAAACAAAAGAAAAGCCATCTTCCTAATGTACTCTCTCTCTCTCTCTTTCTCTCTTGCAATAAAACAAGCCCATTTATTACTCAAAAATCAATTACAGGGCTGGAGAGATGGCTTAGCGGTTAAGGCGCCTGCCTCCTAAGCCTAAGAACGCCAGTTCCAATCTCCAGGTCCCACGTTTAGCCAGATACAAAGTGACACAAGGGAGCAATGCTGCACTTGACCACAAGGGGGCGCACGCATCTGGATTTCGTTCACAGCAGCTGAGAGGCTGCTGGCGCGCCCATCTCTATCTGTGTTCTTCTCCCTCTCTGTCTGTCTCTCTCTGTGTCTCTCTCCAAAAAAAAAAAAAAAATCAATTACATTAGCAAAAAAGGAGAATAAGAATAAGTGCTCAAGAACAACTTGCTAAAACAACTTATATTTGACATTTTTAAATTGTTCTTTTCAATTTCCCTCAATACCTACAGAAACAATCACAGAGGGCCGGAGAAGTGGCTTAGTGGTCAAGGTACTTGCCTGTGAAACCTAAAGATCCAGGTTCAATTCCCCAGTACCCATGTAAGCCAGATGCATAAGGTGATGCATGTGCCTGGAGTTTATTTGCAGTGACCAAAGGCCCTGGCACACACTCTCTTCCTCTCTTTCACTCTTGCTCTCTCTCTCTCTCTGCCTCTTTTTCTCTCTCTCTCTCAAATAAGTAAATAAAAATTTTAAAAAACATAGAAAAGAAGAAGTTTTATTTAAACCCTTATTTTTATATAAGCTTCCTTGAAGACCTAACTAATGGCTGGGATCCATTCCCCTCATAACCTAGCCTTCTTTTTACTTTATAAAAAATATATTTTATTTACTTATTGGAGAAAGACAGATAGATGGAGAGGGGAAGTAGACTGGATACTCCAGGGCCTCCAGCCACTGCACACAAACTCCAGATGCAGGCGCCACCTTGTCCATCTGGGTTACATGGCCCCTGGGGAATCAAGCCTGGGCCATGTTTCCAGCCCTATTTTTACTTTTTGAGACAAAAATATCACTAAGTTGTTCAGACTGAACTTAAACTTACTCTGTAGCCCAGGCAGACCTTGAACTTAGGATCCTTCTTCATCAGCCTCCTGCATAGCTGGGATTACACAAGGCCCAGCCTAAAGCTCTCTGCTTAGGTACATATGCATTTAGGATTATCAAGTCTTCCTTACTAATTAATGCTTTATAAAATTAATCTTTTTAGTCTACTATGATGATCTCTTCCCTTTAATTAAAATATTTTACTCATTAGCATTTAATGTAATTATTAATGTGATTATGGTATGATTATATTTCTTTTCTGTAATATGGCCTGCTTTTAATTTCTCTGTTCATCCTTTCGTGACTTCTGTTGGGTGGCGTAAACATATTTTATAATGTTGTTTTAAATTATTTTATTTTTAGCTGTACCACTCTGCATTCCTTTTTAATTAGTTGGTCTGGTAATTATAATAAACATCCTGAGGTTTTTTTTTCAGTGTACTTCGTTAATACTGTATTTCATTACATAAAATGTAAAAACCTAGTGAAATATTAGCCTATTTACCACTTCCCCAAACTCACTATAAAACCACAGTCATTTGAACCATCATTACTCTGCATGTAATATATCTTAATTTTTTTTTTTTTGAGGTTAGCCCAACAGACTGGCCTTTTAAAGTTTTCTATGCAAGAGCATGAGAGAGAGAGAAAATTGGCACACCAGGGTCTCCAGCCACTGCAATTGAACTCCAGATGCATGCGCCCCTTGTGTGCATGAGTGACCTGTGTGTTTGCATCACTTTGTGCGTCTGGCTTATGTAGGACCTGGAGAGTTGAACATGAGTCCTTAGGCTTAGCAGGCAAGTGCCTTAACCGCTAAGTAATCTCTCCAGCTCTTAAGTTTTTTCTAAATATTTAATTAATTTATTTATTTGAGAGAGAGAGAGAGGGGCACACTAGGGCTTCCAGCTGCTTCAAACAAACTCCAGACACATGCACCACCTTGTGTATCTGGCTTACATGGGTCCTGAGGAACTGAACCTGGGTCCTTTGGCTTTGCAGGCAAGAGTCTTAACCACTAAGCCATCTCTCTAGCCCAAGTTTTTTTTAAATATTTTATTTAAAGAGATTGAGTAAAGGAAGGGTAGGGAGAGGGTTAATCAAAATCTAAGAGAGTATGATTAAGTCATATGTAAACCTAGTTTTTTGGACTTATGGCACACCCAGAACCCATAGATTGTTACTAGAAAATTTTCAGTGCCAGGGATGGGATACCTTCCAGTGAGGTTTTGGCTATGGAGGTTCCTGATGCCCCCAAAACATTATAGGCCATTGCCAAGGCTCTTAGTTCCCCACCAGAAATAGATGGTAAGATACTATTGCTGAAGACTCCATGTACTTGGGCTGCAAGGTCACTGAGAAATCTTGCTGGAGCTGAGCTGAAAACCTCCTCCGTGTAGACCAGCTGATAGAAAACTAGAAAAAGAGCTACACTGCATGCAGCTCTATGGGAGAGAGAGAGAAGTCATCAGTGGAGATAAACAACAGTGGACACTGCAAGCCTTAGTGTGGCCAGCCAGGCCAAATGAGCCAATGGGTGCAATAGTGGCATGTCTGTTATTCGGGGAACCAACCACTCTCTAATTGGACTAGAGGCCCACTCTATGGGAGGGAATACATCCCTGATACTGAAAACCTGTGATGGGGGAAGTCATGAGCCCTAGGGCTGTAATGCCTGCTGGTGTCTAGGTAAATGCATATATTATGCTCACCAAACTGCACAGTAAGCACTTCTCTTAATGTCCACACCCATATATTAATGCTGCTCTCACTTTTGGTTAGAGAAGCTTCTCTTTTCAGATGGTGGTGACCTTGGGATGACTCAGAAGGCACCATGGTGCTGAGAAGGGACAGAGGAGTGCTCAGCACTGAAACATCTCTATCACATCTTCCAAGGCTCAGGGTCCATTGTGGAAGAGGGGGCAGAAAGAATGTAAGAGCCAAAGGAAGGGTAGGACCCCTTACAATACACTCTTCAGACACAAAATGGCCTGAATATCCATGACCTTGCAGTGCCTGACACTACCTACACAAAACCAGTATAATAGGAGGAAAAGATGATGATATCAAAATAAAAGAGACTGCTTGAGAGGGGGAGAGGATATAATAGACAGTAGTGTTATGAAGGGGAAAGTGGGGAGGGAGGGAATTACCATGGCTTATTGTCTACAAAAAGAGACAGGTAGTCTCAGTGTGAATTTTATATTTACTGTAGGTGTAAGTTTGCATTGGCTACATTTCAAATACTCAATGACCTTATGTGGCTGGTGGCTGCTGTAATGGGGAAGTGTGGGGAGGGAATTATCATGGTTTATTGTCTATAGTTACGGAAGTGGTCAACAATAAAAAATAAATAGGGCTGGCTTAGTGGTTAAGGTGCTTGCCTGAGAAGCTTAAATACTCAAGTTCGATTCTCCAGGTCCCACGTAAGCCAGAAGCAAATGGTGGTGAATGCATCTAGAGTTTGCTTGCAGTGGCTAGAAAGCCCTGGTGCGCCCATCCTTTCTCTCTCTCTCTCTTTTCTCTAATAAAATAAATAAATAAATAAAAATAAATCTTTAAGGAATGGATGGATGGTTTAGTAGGTAAGGCATCTGCCTGCAGGGCCAAAGGACCCAGATTTGATTCCCCAGCACCCACGTTAACCAGATGCACAAAGGGGGCACACGTGTCTGGAGCTCATTTGAGTGGCTGGAGGCACCCATTCTCTCTCTCTCTCTCTCCCTCCTTCTCTGTCAAATAAATAAATAAATAAATATTTTAAAAATAAAAAAATCTTTTAAAAATAAATATTTTATTTATTTGAGATAAAGAGAGACAGAGAGAGAGAGAGAGAGAGGAAGAGGCAGATAGAGAGAAAGAGTGCGCCAGGGCCTCCCGTCATTGCAAATGAACTCCAGACACTCACACCACCTTGTGCGTCTGGCTTACGTGGGTACTGAGGAATCAAACCTGGGTCCTTAGTCTTTGCAGGCAAGCACCTTAACAGTTTAACCATCTCTCCAGCCCCAAACTTGTCATCCTACTTGCAAAATTGTCTCTTTAGCTCTAGTTTTCAACAGTTTAACTGTGATATACCTAGTTAAAGTTGTACTCATAACTGTCTTATTTGGGATTCAGTGTACTTTTGAGTCTATGTCTTTCAAATTCCAAATTGGGAGCTTTTCAGCCAGCATTTTCTCAAATAATTTTTCTGCTTCATTATTTTTGTCCATTTGGAACTGTAATTAACTATGTTCTCTGGATATTGTCTCACATTAAAACTGAAGCTCATTTTTTAAAATCTGTTTGGTTCGTCTTCGTATTAGATTACTTCTACTGATCAATTTTCCAGTTTGCTCACTCAGTTGTTCTTTACGGAAGTGTACTTATGTTCTATCAATCCCGTTTTCTATTTAAACTCAAAGTCACAGATCAGAGCTTAAAGTGTAACAGACATCTATAATGGTAGGATCTATAAATTTTTGTTGTTGTTGTTTTTCAAGGTAGGGTCTCACTCTAGCTCAGGCTGACCTGGAATTCACTATGTAATCTCAGGGTGGCTACAAGCTCACTGCGATCCTCCTACCTCTGCCTCTCTAGTGCTGGGATTAAAGGAGTGCACCACCACGTCCGGCTTAGGATCTATAAATATCAACCATATAAGACCATGTTTTTGAATAGAACATGATTAAAATCCTGTAATCACCTTGATTGCTCTTTCAATGCAAGCACAGTGCCAGCCTAGAGAAAGACTCAAGGGATGTATGTCAATAAATGGCTATAACTAAATGCTAACCGTGTGATATGAACTGCATATCAATGGTGGTGGGGGGGAGAATGTGTGGGAGTAAATTATTACATAAAGGAAGAGAGAAGTATACTGGAAGGGGGTGGATCCAGGCGCCAGGAGCACACCTGAAACGTGATCGTGGTACAGGTTCTTCAGCTCCTCAGGGAGAAGGAGTTGTAACACCTTTGAGAAAGATGCTTGCGGCACAGCTGCAAGGTGGTGGTGCAGATTTCCAGGAAGGGGAATTTTGTTGCTGGTAGCATCGTCAAAGCTGAACTGAATGAGTTTCTCACACGAGAGCTGGCTGAAGATGGCTCCTCTGGAGTGGAGGTCGGAGTCACACCCGCCAGGACAGAGATCATTCTCTTAGCCACCAGGACGCAGAATGTTCTCAGGAAGAAGGGTCGTCACATCCGGGAATAGACTACAGGGATCCAGAAGAGGTTGGGCTTCCCTGAGGGCAGTGGAGAGCTTGATGCAGAAAAGGTGTCCACAGAGGTCTGGGTGCCACTGCTCAGAAGGAGTCTGGTTACCGACTCCGAGGAGGGCTTGCTGTGAGAAGGGCCTGCTGTGGTATGCTCATGGAGAGCGGGGCCAAGGGCTGCGGGGTGGTTGTGTCTGGGAAACTTGGAGGACAAGAGGCAAAAATCCATGAAGTTTGTGGACGGCCCGATGACCCACAGTAGAGACCTGGTTAACCACTACGTTGACATTGCTGTGCTTCGTGTAACTGCTCAGGCAAGGTGCGCTGGGCATCAAAGTGAAGATCATGCTGCCCTGGGATCCAAGTGGCAAGACTGGCCCTAAGAAGCCCCTGCCTGACCACGTGAGCAACGTGGAACCCAAAGATGAGATCCTGCCCACACCCCTATCTCAGATCAGAAGGCTGGGAAGCCAGAGCCACCTGCCATGCCTCAGCCAACAGGGTCTTGCTAGCAGCTGCATCTGGAGGCCGAATGTTGCTCTGGAAAGACATTTGATAAAATCTTGCACATAAAAAGAAAGAAAGTAGCCGGGCGTGGTGGCGCGCGCCTTTAATCCCAGCACTTAGGAGGCAGAGGTAGGAGGATTGCCATGAGTTCAAGGCCACCCTGAGACTACATAGTGAATTCCAGGTCAGCCTGGACCAGAGTGAGACCCTACCTCGAAAAACCAAAAAGAAAGAAAGAAAGAAAGAAAGAAAGAAAGAAAGAAAGAAAGAAAGAAAGAAAGAAAGAAAGAAAGATGATAAGATACTCGGAGTAAAGCATCCAGCTCCTGCTCCTCCCTAGGGCACGCTCTGCTCACCTCTGGATAGGCACTTGCACACTCTCAAGCAGGCAACTGTGAGTGCAAACTCATCACACCTTCCCCTTTTCTTGCTTTTGGATCCCCGGGGTGATTTTGAAGAGCTCAACTACTCCATATTACCATCCAACCCTTGGGAGAAGAAACCACAGGAATTGACTTCTTACTCCTGAAGCCAAGAAGAGTCATTCTTGAATAAGAAAATTGCTGGGCTGGAGAGATGGCTTAGCGGTTAAGGCGTTTTACCTGCAAAGCCAAAGGACCCCCATTCAATTCCCCAGGACCCACGTAAGTGAGATGCACAAGGGGTGCATGCACCTGGAGTTTCGTTTCCAGTAGCTGGAGGCCCCAGCACACCCATTTTCTCTCTCCCCCAGCGTGCCTCTCTCTTTCTCTCAAGTAGATAAATAAATTAATTAATTAAAATTTTTTTAACAAACTATAAAAAAATAATTTTTTTTCTAAAGCTAGGATACAGTTGTTTAAAACTCCCCTGCCCAAAACCCAGGCCTGGAAACATCACATAATTAGAAAATGCGAATTTAACAGGAGTTGGAAGCACGGAAGAGTCTCTTCACCACCCCACGAGGTGGAGAAGCATGTGGTATTGGCACGCCCTTTTATGGAGTGGCGAATGATGCTCAGAAAATCTGCAACACATACCCTGGTGGAAATTCTCTTAGTAACAGTCACATGAAGCCAACGAGTGCCCCTTTCCCATGGCCCTCGTACCCCCTTGCTTCCTTACATAGTCATGGGGGGAGAATCTCTCTCACGACTGGATCAGCGGGACTGTCACCTTCTCGGCTGCTAATGAACTGTGCGCAGTGTTCTTGCTATCTGCTCTGCTGGTGCACTTGTGTTGACAGGACAGCGGACTCTCAACTTGGAGGGAGGGGTTTCCGTGGTTTGTGGAGCTCAATTTGAATGCTAAATCTTTCAGAATATTAATATATGACCTAAACACCTCTCCCCAACTTGCTCATTCCATTTTCTTTTTTCTTTCTTTCTTTTTTTTTTTTTGAGAGAGAGAAAAAATTGGCATGCCTCAGCCACTGCAATCAAACTCCAGAAGCTTGTGCCACCTAATGCACATGTGTGACCTTGTGCTTGCCTCACCTTTGCGCGTCTGGCTTACATGGGACTGGAGAGTCAAACAGGTGTCCTTAGCCTTCGCAGGTGAGTGCCTTAACCACTAAGCAGTCTCTCCAGCCCGAGTTGCTCTACTCTTGAATGTGTTTTTCCTGCCCCAGGCTGGATGAGCCTTGGGCATGAAGAGCATGTCTTGAAAAGAAAACATACAGCTGGGTCAAAGGCAGCCCTGTGCCCAGCATGGGATGGCATCATCTCTAAGCCATCAGACTATGCACCTGGGAAAGAGGGGGGTGGTTCTCAATGTTGTTGTAGAGAGTCATATGAGTGGTCCTCAGGGACACTGGTTCTTCGGGGTGCATCAGAGGTCTCAGATCCCTCTGACACAGGACAGGAAGCCCTCCTGGGAAGTAAAGACACATGCATGATTATTACTGGGGCCATGTCACAGAGCCTGCTGCTGTGAATAGGTTTAGCTAAAAAGGTACTTTCTTTTACATATTCCTCAAATGAGCAAATGATGCTTCCCTGGAATCTTAGAAATTCATCTTGTCACCAGGGAAATTAAAATTAAAAAAAAAAAAAAAAAAAAGGACCTTCCCTTTCCAGACTATTCCTCTGAATGGACTGCATGAGATGGCAGTATGCAACTGTGGGTAGAGGGCTGGAGAGATGGCTTAGCGGTTAATGTGCTTGCCTGTGAAGCCTAGGGACCCAGGTTCGACTCTCCTGGTCCCACGTAAGTCAGACACACAAAGGTGAGGCAAGCACAAGGTCGCGCAGAATGCAGTGGCTGGAGGCCCTGGCATACCAATTCTCTCCCTCTTGCTCGCTCTCTCACGTTAAAAAAAAAAAAAAAAAAAAAAAAAAAAAAAAGGCCAGTCGGTTGGGCTTGCCTCAGAAGAAAAGAAAAGAATAGAAAAGAAAAGGAAAGAAAAGGAAAAGAAAAGAAGTTGTGGGTAGATATCTCAGACAGGAGAAGGGGGAAGCACTTTAAGTTGACAAATCAGTCCAAACCCCTAAGGTTATAACTCTTCCCTCCCCGCTTTCCAGCAGAATAGTAAAACAGACTCATTATTGGCAGCCCATTAGTGCTAAGGAAAGGCGCTTTGCAGTGTGACATCAGCCCACTGCTTGACCCAAATCTAGAATTTCACCAGAGAGCCTTACTCTGCCGGCTTCCCAACTGCGCAGAAGACATACACGGGGGAGAGGGGAAGAAGGCATAAATAAGATACAGATTGGAGACTTTTTGATGTGTTTAGCACATTTTTTTGTGACTTCCTTTAATACCACAGCCCTTACATCCTTCCCCCATTAGGGGAACAAAAGACAAGTCTGAGATGGGGGTGGCGGGTGGATTGGGAAGCAGAGCCATTTGGTAGAAAGTTCTGTTCGCCTCATTAACAATTTTAATTCCAGTGATTAAAAGGAGAGACACAAATGGGATGAGAAGAATGGATCCCATAGCCTGGTAAGTTCAGATATATATATATAAAAAAAAAGTCCCTTCATGAAATCAGTTATTTCTTAATTCATAATTGAACTTAAATAAAGAGTGACCTATAAGCAGCTGTTTCTAATATCGAGTCCCCAGCACACATGAAAGACGCATTTATTCCTGCAGCAGCCTCCCTACCCTTGGGTGTTATCAGCTGAACATGTTTTGAACCTACCTAATGCATTTGAGGTAGCTTGGGTTTATTTTTCTTTCAATAAAATAAATGGTTTTGTAATTAAATTTCTGCACTGCCCCGTGCTTAATGGTTACACTGACAAGTGCTAATGTATGGCAAGAGAATGAGTTTGAAATGAAACATGCTGTTTTCGAATCTGCAAGCAATTTTGCAGCGGGGCAATCAAACCCCTCGTGCCAGCGAAACATTTTCATTAATCTGCACAGTACGTCCCTGCTCGCATGAGGGGCACTTTTCAGCTTCCCCGATGCCCACCCCCACCACCTTTACCTTTCTTTAAGAGGAACGCAGGCATGTGCATACACACGCACGCACGCACACACACACACACACACACACACATGCTCGAGCGCACGCACACACACACATATCATGAAGCTAACCGTTGTTTGAAACCATTTCTGTGGTCTCTGGCAGGCGGGCCTGTGGAAATTCGCTGACTTTCCACCTGAAACATTGCAGCTGTCTTTTCTCCACAGGGACAGGCCGCCTGGACGTTCCAATTCCTGGCAGCCAGTCAACAATACACGCTGTCCTCCCCCTTCTTTTCTTTTTCTTTTTCTTTCTTTTTTTTTAACTCCTCCCCTTAGCTAAATTTACTTGTGAATAAATCTTCTCATAGAAAAATAGAGAACATCTATTATATATCTAGATTCGCTTTGCACAAACCACTTCAAGACCCCCAGCCTTCCAAGCTCCCACCATCAGGAGCCTCAAGAATGGAAACCTGTGGATGGGGGGCAGCTGGAGAGATGGTTTAGTGGTTAAGACACTGGCCTGCGAAGCCTAAGGACCCAGGTTCACCTTCCCAGGACCCATGTAAGCCAGATGCACAAGGTGGCGCATGCGTCTGGAGTTCATTTGCAGTGGCTGGAGGCCTTAGTGGGCCTGTTTTCTCTCTCTACCTGCCTCTTCCTCTCTCTAATGAATAGAGGCCTGGATTAGCGAATGAGGACGCTGCTCCACTTCCACCCGCAGACAGGAAGAGGCCCTGGCAGCCACATGCCACACCCAGACTGGCGCTCTGCCCCTTCCCTTCCTGGAAGACCCTGTTCCCCTGAGCATGGCAGGGACGGTGTGGGGGTTGGATTCAGGTGTCCCATAAACTCAGGTGTTCTGAATGCTAGGTTCCCAGCTGATGGAGATTTGAGACTTAATGCCTCCTGGTGGCAGTGTATTGTTGGGGATGGGCTTATGGGTGTTATAGCCAGTGTCCCCTTGCCAGTGTTTGGCACACTCTCCTGTTGCTATGGTCCACCTTATGTTGGCCAGGGGGTGATGTCCACCCTCTACTCATGCCATCGTTTTCCCCTGCCATCATGGAGCTTTCCCTTGAGTCTGTAAGACAAAATACCTGCCTCTCCCTCTCTCTCTCTCTCTCTCTCTTTTTTTTTTGTTCCCAAAAGCTGCTCTTGGTCGGATGATTTCTGGCAGCAATGCGAACCTTACTGCATCAGACGGCTTCCTGGCCACCTGGAGGTTGCTCTGAAGCCTGCCAGGCCCCCTCATCTAATAATACCAAGAGGGTTGTTTGAGGTCCACAAGCCGGCTGTTGGGGGCCCGAGGTGATGGACAGCAACCCCCACGCCTCTGGTTCCATGGCTGCCCACAAGGTGTGTGACTCAGCAGTTTCTCCCTGGGCTGGCTGAGAAGAGCTCAAGGGCTGACCACATGAATGCTGACTCACCATCCGGACCAGCCACATCCCCAGCATCCTTCCCTTTGCTTTCCTTCACTCCCAGCACGGGACCGGCCTCCCTGAATTTCACTGTAGCAAGTCCGATTCCCCTACCGGTTTCCCGAATTCCAAATTGCCCTTCATGGGTTTCAGAGCCTTTCTTCATTTAGACAAGAGGTTTAGCTGCAATGGTCCTTGGGGGAGGAGGAGACATGGGAAATGAGATCATCACGCATGTCAAACAACGGTAGGTGAGGGCCATGTTGAAAGGGCAAAAGAAATAACTGGAACAGTAGGGGGAAGAGGAAGACAGCAAAGAAGTTGGGGATAAGGGTTAGAGCCAACAGCTACCGTCATAGCAGGCCAATGAGGAAACTAGGAGATGTATTAAAGAACAGCTGGGGCTGGAGAGATGGCTTAGCGATTAAGGCGCCTGCCTGCAAAGCCAAAGGAGCCAGGTTCGATTCCCCAGG
Organism: Orientallactaga sibirica; assembly: GCA_036365145.1. Classification (NCBI taxonomy): domain Eukaryota; kingdom Metazoa; phylum Chordata; class Mammalia; order Rodentia; family Dipodidae; genus Orientallactaga; species Orientallactaga sibirica. Next base: position 3,181,616 of record JAEOAD010001893.1, on the reverse strand, counting down.
ACCCATGTAAGCCAGATGCACAAGGTGGCTCATGGATCTGGAGTTCGTTTGCAGTGGCTTGGAGGCCCTGGCATGCCCATTCTCTATCTGCCTTTTTTCTCTCTCTCTCTCTCTCAAATAAATAAATAAAATTAAAATTAAAAAAAAAGCTAGTAAATATATTAATTTTATCTAGTGTAAAAGCAGAGGCTTGTGTCCCAGAAGCGAAGTTAGAGGGCCAGTCCTTACAGACTTTGAGTGTGGGCTGGAATCCTGAGTTACTAAGATACCAACGTATGCATGCTTGGTCATACACACTCAGCCCTCCACTAGCATGATGGTTCTTTCTGATTTGACAGCTAAACACTTCCGCCCCTAATGACTTCTCATTGTCTAAGAGGCATTTTGTTAGGCTGTTTGAAATACAGGCATCTCAAAGGCATACAAGCCTCTCCGGAAACATGTGCTGTGCTGTAGCTACAAACAAAGATTGTTACTTCAGCGGGGAAAGTGAGCCATGCTAGGAGAAACGGAAGAAAGCGACATGGGAGAGGCGAGCCTTGAAACGGACCCGTGGAGAATCTGGTAGTGAAACCAGAGGAGATTACCCTCGCACTTCAGCCAAGCCATAGCTGAATCCACAGAGGAATGGGGAGAGTGCTGCTTCCATGCTGAACCTGATCATCAGCGCCAGGGTGAAGCAGACGGACCCTGAGGACACTCAACACCTACCAAAGCAGAGATCCAGAGGCTCCTAAGAGCTCATCACTGAAGTAGACTTAAAACTCACCCACCACGGCTCAGGGAATTTTACAGAAGAGGGAGCGGAAAGATTGTAAGAGCCACAGGTTGGGACATTATGCCCAGAGGCATTCCCTCCCCGCCCCCCCCCAAAAAAAAAAAAAACTGCTGCTCCCACAATGCGTAAACTACAACCCCATGGGCAATACCTGCAACCCCACTGAGGAGCGACCCCAACAAAATTGGGGCAGGGACGAGGAAAAAGAGGGAACCAACACATGATGTGTCCACACGAAACATCTTGTTAATAACAATAAACATTAAAAAACGATTTCTAAAGGGGGAAAGGATGTTTTAAGGCAGGAAGCCAGCATAAAATATATTATGGTGGGCTGGACAGGTGGCTTAGCTGTTAAGGCATTTGTCTGCAAAGCCAAAGGACCCAGGTTCAATTCCCCAGGACCCATGTTAGTCAGCTGCACGTGGGGGTGGGCACGCATATGGAGCTCATTTGCAGTGGCTGGAGGCCCTGGTGCGCCCATTCTCTCTCTCTCTCTCTTTCTGTCTCTCGCCCTCTTTCTCTGTCAAATAAATAAATCTTTAAAAAAATATTATATATATTGGTATGAGGGTAAAAGTCCACAGAGAATGGTGAGTAATCCCAACTGAATGGAGGATAAAGTAAGTGCTTATACTGTGTGTGTGTGTGTGTGTGTGTGTGTGTGTGTGTGTGTGTGTAGTGGGGAAATGGGGGATGGAATTGAAAGGTTAAGATGGGACATATTGAAGCCTTAGCAGGCTACAAAGGTCATGCTTTATTTCACTAGCCACTGGTAGCCCTTAAAGTGTCAGAGCCTTCAGGATTAGCAGGAACCGGGAAGGGGCTTACTTGTTCATTAATAGACCTTCTTGGACATAAATAAGGGCAGGCAGACCAGAATGTCCTTCAGTAGCTGGGTTGGCATGGCAAGAGAGGTGTGCCAGGACAGAGAGACATCGGATGCATTGCAACAAGCTGGATGTGGTGAAAGGAAGGGAGCTGCCAACAATCAATCTATCTTTAGGGTTCCCTGGAGGAAGCCCATGGCTATGATACGCAGGGAGCTCAGAGAGACTTGGGTTAAAGGAGATACCAAGGAGAGAAATAGACTAAAATAGAAGGAAGAGCCCAGTGTGGTGGCGCACACCTTTAATCTCAGCACTTGGGAGGCAGAGGTAGGAGGGTCACCGTGACTTCGAGGTCACCCTGAGACGACATAGTGAATTCCAGGTCAGCCTGAGCTAGAATTAGACCCTACCTCAAAAAAGAAAACCAAAATAAATAAATAATAATGGGGGCTGGAGAAATGGCTTAGTGGTTAAGGCATTTGCCTGTGAAGCCAAAGGGTCCCAGTTTGATTCTCCAGGACCCACGTAAGCCAGATGCACAAGGGGATGCATGCATCTGGAGTTCATTTGCAGCTGCTAGAGGCCCTGGCGTGCCCATTCTCTCTCTGTCTGCCTCTCTTCTCTCTCTCTCTCTACTTGCAAATAAATAAATAAAATTTTTTTAAAAATGGAAGGAAGGAAGAGCTCTAAAGAATGCACACATCAAAAGGAGCCACAACGATGGGGACAAGAAGGCGCAGGTGAGCCAAGTAAAGGGAGGAGGGGTCTCGGAAGCTCAGGGACGTCCGTGCTTCAGGGCAACCCAAGAAGAGGGTGAGACAATCGAGTTTGGCAAGGAGGGGGAGAATGGGTGATAACCAGAAGTAAAGGAAGGAGGGGCCAGAGCACCACCACCCTCTTGGGGAGCAACAGTGACATGCCCAAGGGTGAGGGCCGGGATGCAGTAATGGGAGAGCGGATGTGAGGCGGGCCCGACCAAGACTGGAAAGTCACACACAGAGAACCCCACTGAAGTCGGAAGCCTGATCAGGCAGCTGTCCCTTTCCTGTGACCATGACATTCAGGCTGATCTTTCTCAGGAGTGTGAAAACAGACACAGCAGCAAGAGAACATGACAGTGGAGGTGCTCTGACTATAGATGATACCACGGCTGTCACGGGAAGCCAGAGGCAAAGGACCTGCCAACTGGAGAAATGTTCAGTTCAGCAGGGGGCTTTTCTGTCCCCATGTGTGAGTGTCATCTTTGAGACCCATACAGCCGTGTGTGTGTGTGTGTGTGTGTGTGTGTGTGATCTCCACCAGAGAGAATTGTAAAATAAGAGTTAAGAGTTAGAATAATATAAATAAAAAATACATATTTTAAAAAAAGAAATGTAATTATATTATGCACATCTAATATAACAAATTTGGCATCATAAAATATAAGTAAATCTATTAAAATACTTTATTAAATGTAAAAAAAAAAGAGTTAGAAAGTAAATTCCCCTTATAGCTGTTTCTATTGCCCTTTGAGTTTTCTGTGCTGTGTGATCTGGGTCATTAATTATGACTTTTCACATCATTTTTCCTCTCCACTTTCCTTGAGGATACATATGGGTAATGTACTAGCTTCCTGGAAGGAAGTTGTTTAAATAAAGAGACTCACTGAGAAGCAGGCTTGAGTCTACGGGAAAAAAAAAAAATCTATGGATTTTGCCTTCTCATTACTACAGGAAAAAAAAAAATCAGGTTAGCTGCAACCTTGTTGAACTTTTGACTTATTCTTGATGTTCAGTGGAGTTTGTCAAAGCTAAAATGCTGAATCGTTCTACCATTTGGTTTTGGATATTGGACACTCTCAGGGCCGCGGGCAGGTTGGTAGCCTCCTCGTGTGTGGAAAATCCTGGCCTCAAGTAAAACTGCCTCCAGTGCATATTCTTTTGTGAGTGGCAGCATCTTAGTCTCTGTGGAGTAGAGGAAGGATCATATCACAGAAGCCAGCTACTGTGACCCACCTTACAGGAAGAACGCAGGGCTTCCATGGGCTGGATCATTCTGTTTCCTTCCATTGTATCCATGTCCCTTTCAAAGCCCTAAAGAGACATTTGAAGCTATTTGTTTTGTCCTGTCAGCATTAAGCTTATGCACTATGCTTGCTTATGAGCTTTGAGAGGGAGCCAATATCAGAGCCCAAGAAAGGCCACCATGGTTTCAGCAGCCCAAGGTTCTGCCCAGCTCAGAAGCTCCGATTGCCAAGGAACTCTCAGGCACGATTGAATAGGGGACTGGGGCGTGTTCTCCACAACTTCAGAAACCCGATGATGGACTGAACACCCAAGGAGGTCACCCCCTACTGTGTCCAGGCAAACGGCTATCATGATACGTTCCTATAAACACTGTCTTCCATCAGGACCACATCTAGCAAGAGTGATCTTCACAATATGACTTCCTACTGGTTTAAATGGATATACCTTTCCTAAGTTTACAAAGGAGCCATTGACTTTTACACCCTTGAACTTGATGATCAAAAAAGAGAGAAATAAGGAAACAATTAATATTAGGAATCTTGGATGGAGAGATGGCTTAGCGGTTAAGACGCATGCCTGTGAAGCCTAAGGACCCAGGTTCGATTCTCCACATTCCACATTAGCCAGATGCACAGGGTGGCGCATGCGTCTGGAGTTCGTTTGCAGTGGCTAGAGGCCCTGGCACACCCATTCTCACTCTTTCTCTCTCTCTCTCCCTCCCTCTCTCTGTCTCAAATAAATAAATAAATATCTTTTTAAAGATTAGGAATCTGTAATACACTAAACCCTTTGCTAAGTGTACCCCTTTGCTAAATTATCTCACAGTATACGAGTTATGTGGGCAGCTTTAGCTTGACTTTACAGATGTGTTGGGGGTCCCCCTAGGGCCAGCCCAGGAGGGACCGCAGGGTCTCTGCGGAGTTGGGGTGACAGGCGCGGAGTCACGACACAGACTCCGGGAGTTGGGTGGAAGCAGCAGACAGAGGGCAAGCTGCCACAAACTCGTTTCTTGAGGAAGTACAGCGAGTTTTAAGGAGCTAGACTGGCCAATCATTGTATGGGGTGGTCCCCTTTTTGTGACCAATGACAGCCTGTCTCCGGACAGATCATCTCGTAGCAGGTTTCTCGCGAGCGTGCCTGTTGTCACGCCAGGCCTGCATTGTGCCATACACAGATGATTAATTAAGTTGTATCTGGACTCAAGCCTTGCTTCATGTACAATGTATCTGTAATATCGGTGTGTGCGGCCCTATGGCAACCTTGATCTCCAAATTGTGGCATGGATGCTTCTATTCTGATGTTCCATGCTGCATCTGTGCAGAAGAGACCTTCCCATCTCAACATGTTTGTGGAAACCAGTGACATTTCCATCAAGTAGGACTGAAACCTACAACTCACTCGGCCTTGAAGGGAAGAAGCAGAAAGGCAGAGCTGATTTCAGCTACTGCTTTGGGATGCACAGAGGAGCATATCCACCTGTTTTGTCTTCCCAGCAGCCAAGCTCCACATGCTTGGGTTGTCACTGTAAGATGCAGAACAAATGTCAAGAAATAACTCCTTAAGGGGCTGGAGAGATGGCTTAGCGGTTAAGGCACTTGCCTGCAAAGCCAAAGGACCTCAGTTCAAGTCCCCAGTACCCATGTAAGACACATGCACAAGGTGGCTCATGCATCTGGAGTTCGTTTGCAGTGGCTTGGAAGCCCTGACGCACTCTCTCTCTCTCTCCTTCTTTCCCTCTCTCAAATAAAGAAAGAAAAAAGAAAGAGAGAAAGAAAGAAAGAGAAAGAAAGAAAGAAAGAAAGAAAGAAAGAAAGAAAGAAAGAAAGAACTCTTTAGGACACATGTAATTCTTCAGTGAGCTCTATGGACCCCTTAATACAGCCCCTTAACACGGTCCTGCCCCAGTGGAGTCCCCGAGGCAGCTTCCTTCTGTGGTGGTGGGTGAATGTGCCAGTAAGAAAAAGGCATTGTTTGATCCCACAACCAATGGGTCTCCCCACTTTGCTTCCTGGATATCTCCATGTGAACCTCAAGGAAGACAGCTGAAGTCAGAAGAGAAAAACATAAGCGTTCTGGTGATACAAAGCAAGCAATCTGAGTCTGCTGAGGCAGCTCACACTTTATGTAGCAGAACTGACTGAGCAGTCTAATCCATCTTCCTTTTGGCCCTGAGCCCTTGTTAAAACTTCCAGGAAGGAAGGGGAAATGAAGAGAAGCCAAGAAAATTCCCATAGCAGAAAGGTGTCTGGCTTGGAGTTGGGAGGGTGGGGCCTGAAGGCTGGCTGCTGAGCGGAGCAGGCAATGTTGGGTGCTTTGGAGGCAAAGCACTAAGTTTTAAGAATTTCTTAATGACCGTGAGTCCTGAGGGAGGCATGTGAGCAATGCCTGGCGTCAGCCAAGCTTGCACAGGGGCTCCTGTCCAGGTGGAAAATGGGAAGGGAGTGAGGGAGGGCCGAAGGTGACTGATGGGCTTGGGATGGCAAACCTGGTTCCTATGGAAACAGATTTTACTAGAATAAGATGCAGAGCCTTTCAGGTGAGAAAGGACCTTCATCCTTGGTTTTCTGGAACAAGATTTCTTCATTGTTTCTTAAAAGTGTCATATGTGGGGCTGGAGAGATGGCTTAGCAGTTAAGGCACTTGCCTGCAAAGCCTAAGGACTCAGGTTTAATTCTCCAGGGCCCATGTAAACCAGCTGCATAAAGTGGTGCATGCTTTTGGAGTTCGTTTGCAGTGGCTAGAGGCCCTGGCATGCTCATTCTCTCTCTCTCTCTCTCTCTTAAATAAATAAAATACATATTTTTTAAAGTTTCATATCTGCTTCACATCTCCATTTCTCAGCTCATGACATTTCTACCTTTTTTTAAACTTTTTTTTATTTATTTGAGAGACAGAGAGAGAGAGGCTGATAGAGAATACAGCATGATGTAACCTAGCCATTACAGTGTCACATATAATCATTGCATTATACACTGCATTTTAGCCAACCCTCACAATAAGTCAGTGAGGTAAATATTGCTCCCATTTTTTTTCTTTTTTTAAATATATTTTTATTTTACTTATTTACTTATTTGAGAGAGAGAGAATGGCAGAGAGAGGGAGAGAATGGGTGTGCCAGGGCCTCCAGCCACTGCAAACAAACTCCAGATGCATGTGCCCCCTTGTGCTTACGTGGGTCCTGGAGAATTGAACCGGGATCCTTTGGCTTTGCAGGCAACTGCTAAGCCATCTCTCCAGCCTTATTGCTCCCATTTTATGGCTGAGGAGATAAAAATCATATCTTTCCCAAGTGGAAAATCAGGTTAAGATTAAGGTACAGGATTGGACCCAGGTCTAGCAGACTCCAAGCTGCTATACCATACCACTGTGGATATCTTAAAGCACAGACGCACAGCATATTATGTCCACATCTTATCATAGGCCCTCCCTGACCGTGAGACTTATGTTAACACCAAATGTGCTGACCGCTACTGCTATAGGTACAGACCCCAGCTCAAATGGAAACCATCTCTCTGCTGTCTCCTCACCTCGGGGCTCCTGGGCCAACTACGTGGGGAGTTTACTCCCTGTGCATCCTGGACTTGCAACGTTTAGACAGTCTCACGGGTCTCCAGCTTGAAGTCTCTAAGAGAGAGAAAGCTGGGTGTGGTGGTGCACACCTTTAATCCCAGCACTCAGGAGGCCAAGGTAGAAGGATCGCCATGAGTTCGAGGCCACCCTGAGACTCCATAGTGAGTTCCAGGTCAGAGTGGGCTAGAGCGAGGCCCTTCCTTGAAAAAAACAACAACAAAAAGTTCATTAGTCTGAGAGAGAATGTCCTCCCGGGACAAGTTTGGGAACCAAGTTACATGTAGATGTCCACAAGACAGCGTCTAGTTGTTCATCTTGCTCTGCTCGAGAAAATTCGGCTAGGAAATAAGACAGGGGCTTCATGGCTGGGCCAGTTTATCTCCAAGAACTTCCGCGCAGAAAGCATCCCGCTTGGACGCGTTCCATCGCCGTCACGTTGACGTTCCCTCATTATTTTTAGTAATACCGCATCCCGTTGAGTCTTGCAGCGTTTTACGATGTGTCTGATCTAGGAATTTCGGACTAGTTTACAAACGAACTGGAGAAAGGGTAAGGTTTTTATTTTCTACCCTCTTTTCTCCTTTCCTTGGCACTTCTGTGCAGAAGGAGCGGGTTTGGATGCCCGGCGCACACTTTTTCCACTGTCTGTTCTGATTGCTCCACGTCCCGAAAGGCCTTTCTAACTTTACACAGCACAAATTCATGCCTCGGGGACGTGCCAGTTCTTGTCAGATCCTACTGCTTTCCTTGGCAGGAGCCACGCCGCTCCACTGAAATGGGTCAGCTGAGTCTTCCTCGGGCTTTTGCCCTGCTTCTTCAGACCCCACACACAGCTGCTGGGTCCCTTCCCAGACTCCAAGGACATAGGCACACCTCACATCTTGTCTTTTCCAAGCCCGGTGGCCCCTCAAAAGCACCAGCAGCCTTCAATACCACCCAGGCCCATAACCCCCAGGAGCATCTTTGTGTGGCCACTTCGTTTTGATAGCCAGTACCAGCTCCCCCAGCACCCTGTACCCTCACCCATCACCCCCCATTCTCTCTTAGCCTCTTCAAGTCTGTCAAAGTGGAAGAGAAAGGTCATTTGCTAATTCTATTGGCACTTAGATAGTATTTACAAAGCTCTGTTCATTGGCTCAGGCACATGCCAATGGACTTAATGGTGAACAATTCTGACAAAAAGCTTAGACCCAAATGGTTCTTATGTTCAGATTCATGTCAACTTTAAAATGCAGGTGCTGGTAATTTAATATGCTGCTGCTCCCAGGATGCTTCCTTCTTAAAAGTTATAGTTTTAACCCAAAAGAATGAAGCACCTGGAGTGGAATTCAAGGTGCCCTGTGCATGGGGGGTGAGGAGGGGCTGGGATTGGAGACTCAGAGACATCTGTGTTCTAGAACAGAGTGGAGAGATGACTGCTCATTGGCCAAACTTGTCCCGGTACCTTTTTTGTATGATCCGTAAGCTACCAGTAGTGTTTGCATTTTTTAAAGGTTGAAAACAATTCAATGAGAATTTTTTGGATGAAGGAAGCAGAGAGAGAGAGACAGACAGATAGAGAAGGAATGGGCACGCCAGGGCCTCTAGCCACTGCAAATGAACTCCAGATGCATGCGCCACCTTGTGTGTCTAGCTTACTTGGGTCCAGGGGAATGGAACCTGGGTCCTTTGGCTTTGCAAGCAAGCGCCTTAACCGCTAAGCCATCTCCCCAGCCCTCAGTGAATGTTTTGTGACATTATATGCTATGAACGTTTTGTGAAAATTATGAGATGCACATGTCAGTGCTCACAAAGCTTCTTTGGCATGCAGCCGCACCCCTTCATTTACACATTGTGGCTGTAGTCACACCTCAACAGGGAGTTGAGGAGTAAATACAGAGATAGCCATAGAAAGTTTGCTGAACCTACCTACAGAATCTCATGGAGACAGCCATTTATTGTCCGCATAGCAAGCAGGAATTCTTCTGTCTCATGCTTCCCGTGGCAGAGATCGTAAATGGATCGTACGTGGATCTAAGATCCTTTCCTTGGCATCTGTCTTCTCTTTGGCACACTCAAACAAGCCTTTCTGGGAAGTGTTTCCACAGACATGGGATTCCTTCCCAGGTCATCTTCAATGTTACTTAACATATGTGATGCAAACATGCTGGGTACCCTGGTGGAGGGGTTCCTCTGTGTCACAGCTGCAATTTTAAATATTAGTTGATGGCTGTGAAAAGAACACAATTTCTTTCTTTCTTTCCTTCCTTTCTTTCTTTCTTTCTTTCTTTCTTTTTTTCTCCTTTTTTTAATTTTAGAGAGAATGAGAGACAGAGACAGAGGGAAAGTCGAACCTTAACTGCTAAGCCAGCCCTCCAGCCCAAGAACACAATTTTAAATCTTCCCTCTGCCACTTAACGCATATGTGGTACTGTGCAAATCACGTGACCTGTAGAACTGAAGCCCCCCCCCACACTTACGTGAGATGGTCAGTCTTGCCTACTTCGAAGGCTACAAAGGGAAACAAATTCAGTCATAACTCGGGAAGGTGTGGACTTGCAAATACGTCACATCCTTCGTCCCATGGGCTGGGTGCAACAGTAGCTGGATTTTTGTCCTGTGTTCTTTGTCAGTGAAGATGACCTGAGCCAGGGTCTCTTTGCCTTCAGTCAGGGTCTGGGCCTTTCTGGAGCCTCCCACTGCACTGCAGACCTGACCTACTCCTTGAAAGCAGCTTTGGGGAGTCTCGACCTCATCTGGACCCCGTCTCTCACAACCTCCAGCTCTTCCTCTTGGACTGGGTCTCTGACTTTGGAGCATATCACACCTGTTCCTCATCATGCATCCCTTAGGATTCACGATGGAGTGCAGGCTTATATGCCAGTCCAACCCTCTCAAAGAGCAGAGCCGATAGCCTGTTGTGCGCCCTTGTTCATCCAGAGCACAAACAATTCTCCTGACGTAGTTTGAGGCTGGGGAATGGTGGGAGGAGTGCTTGTTAAAACTGAGTCTTGGGCTGGAGAGATGGCTTAGCGGTTAAGGCATTTGCCTGAGAAGTCTAAGGACCCAGGTTCGATTCTCCAGGTCCCACGTAAACCAGATGCACAAGGTGGCACATGTGTCTGGAGTTTGTGTTTGCAGTGGCTAGAGTCCCTGGCATTTCTCTTTCTTTCTCTCTCTCTTTCTCTCCCTCTCTGTCTCTAATAAATAAATAAAAACAAAATCTAAAAAAAAACAACAACTGAGTCTTCCTCACTCACGGGGTTCCAGCAAGTTCCACGGCACTGTGTTGTGTTATCAATAGTTATATGGTGCCAACACCCAGTGGAGACTTAACAAATGTTCTTTGCATGAATGCATGGTATGTTGGGATTCGTGATACAACCCGACTCATTCTACTAATATTGGGGGGGGGTACCTTTTATTCGTTTGTACATGTTCCTTCTATACAAACACAGAATTGTCCTCTCAGAAGGTGCCTGATGCAAAGCAACGGTTGATGACAGCCGTGAATGTGACGTGGAAGAATCAATTGCTACAAGTCTAAAGCCAAGTGAACAGAACCAGGTCAGGGAGCTAAGTTTGACGATATCATTTTAACACTTTGATTTATTTACTTATTTTAGAGACAACGAGCGGGAAAGACACAGAGAGAATTGGCGCCCCAGGGCCTCAGCCACTGCAATAAAACTTCACATGCTTGCACCACCTAGTGGGCATGTGCAACCTTGCACTTGCATCACCTTTGTGCATCTGGCTTACGTGGGATCTGTAGAGTCAAACATGGGTCCTTAGGCTTCGCAGGCAAGCGCCTTAACCGCTAAGCCATCTCTCTAGCCCAACAATATCATTTTTAAAAGAACTTTAAAAGGCTGCTATCTTGTACTTCATCTTCTGTGCAAGGACTGAGCTGCCATAAATTAACAAAAAGATGGCACTTTGACACATGGCCTGGGAAGACAAGGGCAATGTAATTCATCAGTTGTATCTTCCTGGAAAATTCTAAAACTAGAAAAAAATATCTTCTGATAGTACCTGGCACTTATAACTACCATCCTAGGTGTTTAGGGGAAGGAAGTTTGAATTTTGCATGGTTGGAACAGATGTCAGCTCCCCATCCCTGACTCTGCTGAACGCTGTTTGCTATGGGGACACCTGGCCGGTGCCAGTTTTCATAGGAAGCATCAGTGTGTGCGGATGGATGGGATCTGGAGGCTAGAGCTGGGAGACTGGGCCTCAGGCTTCTTTGCATCTTTTCCCTTCTAGTCCTCCATCACGTTCATCCTCCCCTCCCTAGTGAGTTTTGGGCCTGTTGCTGGGCCCCTAGTCTCTGAAGTGCTGACTGTGCAGGTGGAAGTTGGGATGCTCAGGGCGAACAGGTAGTCTCTGGAAGGCCATTTCCTAGAGAGTGGTACAAAGAGATAAGTGGCTTTCCTGAATTCCCTTGGGAACCCCATGAGAGAACCTTTTTTTTTTTTTTTTTTTTTTTTTAATCTTGATGACCACTTGCTCCATAGCTTCTCCAGGACTTCCCGGGGCTTCTCATTGGCTCGGCCATTTCCCCCAGTGGACCTCTCATCTCCTTCATATTCCAAACTAGGCATGAGCATTCCCTTCCTTCCTTCCCACCTCCCTTTAAAAATGTTCTGACAGGGGCTGTAGAGATGGCTTAGCTGTTAAGGCATTTGCCTGAGACGCCAAAGGATTCCAGTTCAATTCTCCAGGACCCACGTAAGCCAGATACACAAAGGGGCACATGCATCTGGAGTTCATTTGCAGTGACTAGAGGCCCTGGCATGCCTATTCTCTTTCTGTCTGCCTCTCGTCTCTCTCTCTCTCTTTCTGCTGGCAAATAAATAAATAAATAATTTTTTTAATTAAAAAAATTTTTTAAATACCAAAAAATAAAAAAATTAAAATGTTCTGACAATGGGCTGGAGAGATATCTTAGTAGTTGAAAGCACTTGTTTGCAAAGTCTGACAGCCCAGGTTTGATTCCCCAGTACTCACATAAAGCCAGATACGCAAAGTGGTGCATACATCTGGAGTTTGCAGGGCAGGAGGCCCAGGCATGCCTATTCTCTCTCCCCCGATGTGTGTGTGTTTACAAATAAATAAAAGTATTTTTCAATTATATGAAAAAGTTCTGACAAGTAAAAATTATATATGGTACAATATGATGCTGTTCTGATGCGTGTATACATTGTGGAATAACAAGTTATTTAACATATTACCTCCTATTCTTTTTCTAATTAAAATATGTTACTTATTTATTTACTTGAGAGGGAGAGAGAGCAAGAAAGAGGCAGGTAGTATTTTATTTATTTATTTGAGAGAGAGGCACAGGTAGAGAGAGAGAGGGAGAGAGAGAGTGAGTGGGTGCACCAGGGCTTCCAGCCACTGCAAATAAACTCCAGATGCATGCGCCACCTTGTGCCTCTGGCTTCATATGGGTCCTGGGGAATCAAACCTGGGTCGTTTGGCTTTACTGGCAAGCACCTAACTACTAAGCCATCTCTCCAGCCCGTGCCCTCTTTTTTCGTTGTTGTTGTTGTTGTTGTTCTTTTGTAAGAACACTTAAAATCTAAAAGCTACTCTTAGCAATTTTTAAGCAATAAGCAATATATTGTTATTAACTGTGGTCGCCATAACATATAATAGATCTCTTTCTTCTTCCCCTTCAATGAAACCACAATAATACTGATGGAAACCTAAAGAAAACCTGCACATTTGGAATAGGATTTCCTAAGCCTGGCTAACTTCATGAGACTATATCCCTGTTCCTGCCTAAGTGGGTTCCTGGACCCACCAACAAGAGCCCCAGACCGGACAGGTTCCACAGGTACAGCACGTCTGCAATGCACCTGGCCACTCTGCAGTCCCGACAGCAACATAGGAGTGCTGATCCATCTCTGCTACAGTCAGCTTTAAGTTCAGTCCTTTTCAAGGGGGTGCTTGGGCACTGTTGCAGTCAGGTTTGCATTGCTGGCTGAAATCACCTGGCTGAGAGTAGCTTGTGGGGGAAATAAAGGGTTTATTTTGGCTTATAGGCTTGAGGGGAAGCTCCATGATGGCAGAGAAAACGATGGCATCAGCAGAGGGTGGACATCACCTCCTGACCAACCTAAGGTGGACAATAGCAACAGGAGAGTGTGCCAAACACTGGCAAGGGGACACTGGCTATTACACCCATAAGCCCGCCCCCAAGAATACACCGCCTCCAGGAGGCTTTAATTTCCAATTGCCATCAGCTGGGGGGACTAGCATTCAGAATACCTAAGTTTAGGGGGGACACTGGAAACAAACCACCACACACATCATGTTGGCATCTTAATTTGCATTTCCCCAGAGTTACAACTTTGTCTAGATTCTGAGCATTGGGTTGCTCCCTGTTTGCAAAGGGAATGTTCATTCCTTTGCATACTTTTAACTGGCTATGAGCGGTATCTCACATCTATCTGTTATTTTAAAAAACAAATCTGCTAATCCGAAACTTGCCCTTGTACTTTTCATGCTCATATGGCCCAAGTGAAATCCTTCAGCAACATAAAACCACGAGAGAATCTACAGTATGGCAGGCTGCTTTTACGTGAATGCATTTGCAAATCACTTTTCTCAAAGTCAATAATATTTAGACTCCAGTGTCACAGAAGGTGTCCATGCGACCTCTCCCAGCCAATAACCTCCCCTGTGAAAGTAAACCCTATCTTGACCTAGGGAAGCATGGGTCTGTCCTGTGTGCTCACATATGTGCCCTCCTGTGTCGGACCTCTGAGCATCTATGCTGTGTGTTCTTAAGTGGTGTGCACTCCTGTGTCTGAACTGCGAACGTGGGTTTGTTCTGCGTGTTCTCCGTGCAGTGTGCACTCCTGTGTCTGAACTGTGAACGTGGGTTTGTTCTGAGAGTTCCGTGCAGTGTGCACTCGTGTGTCTGAACTGTTAGCGTGGGTTTGTTTTGCGTGTTCTCCGTGGGTTTGTTCTGAACTGTGAACGTTCTTGTTCTGTGCAGTTCCGTGCACTGTGCCTGTGTTTGAACTGTTAGTGTGGGTTTGTTCTGCATGTTCTCCTGCAGTGTGCACTCGTGTGTCTGAACTGTGAACGTTTGTTTGTTCTGAACTGAGTTCCGTTTGTTCAGTGTGCAACTGTGAACGTGGGTTTGTTCTGAACTTCCGTTAGCTGTGAACGTGGGTTTGTTCTGAGAGTTCCGTGTTCTCCTGAAGTCTGAACTGTGAACGTGGGTTTGTTCTGAGAGTTCTGCAGTCTGAACTGTCTGAACTGTGAACGTGGGTTTGTTCTGAGAGTTCTGTGCAGTGTGCGTGTGTCAGTGTGCACTGAGAGTTCTGTGCAGTGTGCTGAACTGTTAGCGTGGGTTTGTTTTGAGAGTTCTGTGCAGTGTGCACTGTTCTCTGTGAAGTGTGTTTGTTCTGAGAGTTCTGTGCAGTGTGCACTCGTGTGTCTGAACTGTGAACGTGGGTTTGTTCTGAGAGTTCCGTGCAGTGTGCACTCCTGTGTCTGAACTGTGAACGTGGGTTTGTTCTGAGAGTTCTGTGCAGTGTGCACTCCTGTGTCTGAACTGTGAACGTGGGTTTGTTCTGAGAGTTCCGTGCAGTGTGCACTCCTGTGCCTGGCTTCCTTTGTTCTGCATATAAATACGTCCATGAGATTCATCCAGCTTCTGGATGGTAGTAGTTTTGTTTTTCATCACTACCTGATATTCTATTGCAATATAAACTGCAACTGGGGTTGTATCCAAGTTGGTGATATAATGAATGAAGTGATAAATATGTTAATGAATATATTTATACTTTGCCCATGTCTTTTGATAGGTTAATGTAGTCTTGGCCCTGTACCCAACAATGTAGTTGTCAGATGTCAAAATATAAGTTGATGTTTTTTTTTTTTTCTTCAGTAGGTTGGAAAAGCTTCCCATAGTGGTTGTACTAGTATCCATTCCAATGCGCAGTGTGAGTTTCCATCACCACGCAGGCTAGCCAATGCTTACTGTGAAGAAACGCCTTTTTTTGTTACAACGCCTGTACAATGTCTGCATCTCAGCTGCATTTTAATTTTCAGTTTCCTGATACTGACATACCTCAATGACTTTTTAATATGTTCTATGGCCACTTGAATAGCATCCTTTCTGAAATTCCTGCTGAGCTTTCTAAAGACACACACACACACACACACACTTTTTAGAGCGTACTTTCCTTTTTGCTTTGCAAGAGTTCTTTGTGTGTTCTGGAATCTTCTATCAGGTATGTGTCATGAATGTTCCTCCCCCACGCCCCCCGGGTATATGGGTCGCCTTTCATTTTTCAAATGATTGGTGTTGTTAACGGAAGTTTTCAGATAGAATTAAGTTCCGGTTATAAGGCACGTCCTTGCTGACGCTTCAAGAAGACCCTCCTGCTGGAGTGCGATCACTCTGCTCGCAGGCTGTTCGGGCTGACCTGCAGAGGAGGCTTCCGTCTCCCCTCCTGCAGAGACCCTCTGCTTTGACACCTACTCCTTCCCTGGCTGGAGGCTCCCTGGTAGGAGGCAGAGGGAGTAACTCCTGTTTTGGAGAAGATGTCTACTCTTTATCTGACTCGTGCCTGGACATTTCCTGGGTGACCACCACACTTGAGGGTTGGAGCTTTGCCCTACTCGAGGTGAGGCAGGTGGTGGTAGCCCCTGCCGGGCCAATCAATAGCCAGCTCTCCTTCCCTAACTCAATCTACTATTCTCATTCAACTCTGAGTCCCCACCTTGGCTTCCTTCAGCAACTGGAGGCGGTTCAAACATCCTTATCAAGTCCTTCCAGGTTCTGGTTTCCACTCCTCTGCCCGGACAGGTGATTCTGACACCTTCCTTCAGTGTTCTGTCAGTAAGAGAATGAGCCTCAAGATCCGAACTCTCCAAGATCACAATATCGAGTTACTTCTCACCTTAGGAACAAGATCTTATGTCGCAGCCTCAACGTTCACGCTCAAATTGGGCCCAGTGTTATCCAGCCAAAAGTCTATTACCTCCCTGCCTATTCCTAGAGGCGGTGGGAATGCCCCTCTTCCTCCTTCCCACTCAGAAGCCGAGATATGTGGAAATGTAATCATAATAGCAGACATCCATAAGTTTGGTTGATATATATATATATATATATATATATATATATATATATATATTCCTTCATTTCTACAAACCTCTGGATGAAGACAACCTCAGTCGACTAGTGGCTTTGTCAACAATGAAGTCACACGTTCCCTCATATCACATTAGCATTATTGATATTCTGAATTATTATTCACAGTTATTATTTCAGTATTGCAGACATTAAACCCATCACTAGAGTGTGCATTTATTGTGCTAATTAAGAAGTAAATATAATCCAGACATCATATCACAAACTTTTTCTAGAAATATATTGGTCATTTTATTTTATTTAAACCATTATTCTAAGAAACAGTCTGTAGGGTTTTCAAAAGTGCCAGAAGGTCATTGGGTCCAGGGTTAAAAATTCCTGTCAACTAAGCAATCCTCTTAAATGCACAGAATTTCGGAGCCTCCGTGACCCATACTGGTGCTTGGACAGCAACACATCTAGGTTGAGTGGTGCTACATGCCTGCTCCGGTTAAGGGGGAAAAGGGGGAAATCTCAGTGGGTCTAAGCATGTGGCTCCAGTTTCCCCCGGATTCTTGAATTCTGGTGATTCTGAAAGAACAGGGCATCGCTCTTGCAGGTCAGAGGAAATGGGTAGCTATCCAGCTAACTAGATTTCATGCCTGACTGGAGGGGAATAGCCCAAATGATGATCTGTTTGTGAGAGTAAATTAAAGAGGCAGGTTTATTTGATTTAATTTCTGCCACTTTAGTTGCTCCTGTAAGCTTCTCAAAGGAAGAATATGATGTGCCAAACCTCTTCTGCTAACACCCCCCTCCCTCAAATTCTGGCTAGATTCGGCTTCTCTAAGGGCATGGACCTCAAAGTAGCTTGAAGAAAAAAAACCTTACTAGAATCTCCTGTCTGCAGGGCAATCAAAACATAACTATTCGCTGGCTGGAGAGATGGCTTAGCAGTTAAGGTGCTTGCCTGGGAAGTCTAAGGACCCATGTTCCATCTCTCTTCAGATCCCAGGTTAGCCAGATGCACAAAGGTGAGGCACACGCAAGGCCACACATACCCAGTAGGTGGCGCAAGCGTCTGGAGTTCAGTTAGAGTGGCTGAGGCCCTGGCACACCTCTAAAAGAATTCTCTCTCTAAAAAAAAAAACTATTGTCACAACTGCAAATATTAAGTCTTGATGTCATCACACACCTCCCCTATCATTAACTTTCCTCACATTTCTTGGTTGAAAGTGGTAGTGAAGAAGCAGGAAGTTGTTTCCTTTCTGGAAAGCAAAGCTCCTATGTTCTCGTTGGATATAAATAGAATGTTAAATGGAAAGTGGTTAATAACATCATGTACGCTGATGCTCTGAAGGACTTAAAAGAACCCCCCCCACCACCACCACCATTCATAAAATTGGTAATGGCTACTTCATATTGCTATCAGAATATCCGGAAATAGAACATTTCTGCCTGACACCCCACACTCCCATTCTCCACACCCACCTTCCCATGGCTCTTGCCCTTTCAGGCTGCTGGAGGGAATGGAGCTGGCCCTGAGTTGGGTGAAGAACCATCAACCTCTACGCCTTTGACAAAGAGTGGAGTTGGCATAGCTGTGAGCCCTCCTCCTCCCTCTTCTCCATGAGAGTCACTTGTTCTTGAGTATTTGAATGTGTTACCTTTTGAGAAAAGTGACCACAGCATTTTGCACGTGACAGTCATCCAAGCACTGTAAGCTCTATTAAACAAACAACAACAACAAAAATCTAAGCTGTCATTTGTTGTTAACAGGATCTCTGGCCAAAATGAGTGGAGATGAAAGAGTTGTTTTCTTAATATATTTTTTAAATTTTTATTTATTTATTTGAGGGGTGGGAGAATGGGCACTCCAGAGCCTCCAGCTGCTGCAAACAAACTCCAGACACATGCACCACCTTGTTCATCTGGCTTATGTGGGTCCTGGGAAATCGAACCTGGGTCCTTTGGCTTTGCAGGCAAGCGCCTTAACCACTAAGCCACCTCTCCAGCCCCGAGAGAGTTTTATTAACTCTGTTTGTGCGATAGCCTTTCTCACTCGGGCAACTGTTTCTTCATGCTGGCTTTGTTTCAGAGCTTTGAGATGTGTAGCAAATGAATAGCTGGGAGCTGTTTCCATCCATAGTGGCTAGTGTCGGGTTCTTGGACACCACCAGGAAAGGCTGTCACTCTGAGCGGTGCTGTAGGGATCCAAGGCAAGCTGCTCCAGAGAGAGGCTTGGCTTCTGTGAATCACAACTGGACCTCAAAAACTCTACCTCTCACCCTTCGTCTTACTCACGTGTGCCCTATGACAAGTCCACTCATACCTTTGGCCCCCAATTTACCTATCTATAAAAGAATAAATAAGGCCTAGATGACCTACAGTTCTGTCATTTTATTATTCTAGTATACGGATCACAATAAAAGGTACAAAACATCCAATTATAGCAGTCTAGAACAACATCTGCGATTGTGTATTATGTGGTGCTAAAGATTCCTGTTTGACTTTAAATCTCTTGACTACTCAGTATGTGTACCCATGAAAGTCTATTAGATTCCTATAAGCTATTTAAAAAATTTATTTATTTATTTATTTGATAGAGAGAGAGAGAGAGATACAGAAATAGGCAGGTAGAGAGAGAGAGAACGGGTACACCATGGCCTTCAGCCACTGCAAACAAACTCCAGATGCGTGTGCCACCTTGTGCATCTGGCTTACGCGGGTCCTGGAGAATCGAGCCTTGAATGGGGATCCTTAGGCTTCACAAGCAAGCATTTAACTGCTAAGCCATGGCTCCACCCCCTGTAAGCTACTTTTTTAATTTTTTTAAATTTTTTTTTTAATTTTTGAAGAGAGACACAGAGAGAGACAGACAGAGAGAGAGGGAGAGGGAGACAGATAGAGAATGGGCGCGACAGCAGTCTCAGCTGCTGTGAACCAAATCCAGATGCGTGCGCCCCCTTGTGGTCAAGTGCAGCATTGCGCCCTTGCGTCACTGCATCTGGCTAAACGTGGGGCCTGGAGATTGGAACCGGGTTCTTAGGCTTAGCAGGCAGACGCCTTAACCGCTAAGCCATCTCTCCAGCCCTGTAAGCTATTTTTTAAGGCTGATTTTGGCCCAATATAAAATGTCCCCTTACCCAGGGCTCAGATGTGGAGCTGTAAGAAGACCTATTTAAAATGGTAGGTTTTTCCTTCAGCAGTTGTCAAGGGGTGGGTTCTAGCATTCGTTGCGCTCATTATCTAAGCACTGTCCTATAACCCAGTGAGTGCGAGGTTAGGAAGTGGCCTGGAATGCATTCTGGGTCTGATCTCATCTGCCGATTCTAGTGGAAGGCCTCTCATATTGGCCCCCTTCTTCCTCAAACATGGCTAAGGCACAGACCTGGAAAACTTCTGACTCCACTCATGATTTTTAAAATCTCCATGACTTCGGGGCAAAGGAAAACATTTTGCTGTGTCTTCATCCCCAAGCTTAACAACTGTAAAACGTGGTGACATCTTACATGAAATCTAGTTGTCATCACTGTATTTTCACGTGATTAAGATATTCACCATATTGCTTTTTCGATATACTTTTCAAATATTAAAAAAAAAAAAAACCAGCTCTGCTTCCACATAGAGCTCTCGAGTCCTAATCACGTTGAATGGCGCATTGCATTCATCTGTTTGATAATGCTCCACAAAGGAGGAGTGGGAAGGAGCTGCAGAATGCACACTGGCATGGCATAGTCCACTGGCTCCTCACACATAGGGCATGCCAACCAAGCCATGGCTAAATGCTATGCTTCACCCATGCTGTGATGGACTTTTGGAAAACCCTGTCCTTTTAGCCACACAGTTCTCCCACTGAACAAGGATCTCGCTCTCTCTCTCTTTTTTTTTTTTTTTTTGGAGAGAGACACAGAGAGAGAGAGACAGAGAGAGAGGGAAAGGAAGACAGAGATGGGCGCGCCAGCAGCCTCTCAGCTGCTGTGAACGAAATCCAGATGCGTGCGCCCCCTTGTGGGCAACTGTGGCATTGCGCCCTTGCGTCACTTTGCATCTGGCTAAACGTGGGACCTGGAGATTGGAACCAGCATTCTTAGGCTTAGGAGGCAGGCGCCTTAACCGCTAAGCCATCTCTCCAGCCGGATCTATCTCTTTTACCATCCTGTTCTGCTCTACCTGTCCCCCAAGCACACTAACACTTGTGCTTGGGATACATTGTCCAAAGCATGGTTTCACTGACTGATTGCCTTGCTATATTCCAAATGGCCTAGCATATTGTAGCTGAAGGAGTGTAAATTATGCCTTACATGGGATACAGTAGGACGTGATGTTTAGAGAAAGGAAAATACACTTCCTTATAGAAGCACTAGGCATTCAACCATCTGGATTGTAGAAGGGGGAAAAAATCGGTCATTCATTCTGGTGTTTTGTCTATACAGTACCAAACATCTGGAAGCTGAGTGACAGACGAAATTTTTCACTTCATATCCCAATGTCTTTGCATGATGCTGAAACAACTTCAAATCCTAAAGGATTTAAGGCCTGAGATCACAAACGTTGTACTAATTTAAGTTTTAGGGTAGAAGCAATAAATGAAACTGAAGTAAATTTTTGGTTGATTCACTATGCAATATGCTAGGGTTTTTTTTTTTTTTTTTGTTTTTTTTTTAGGCCACATTGTTTACAACCAAACTATAAGCATTAAGGGACCCATGAATAAATATTCCCATAAATACTGAGGGTCTGTCACAGAAAATGCAATCTGGACAGTGGTGTCTTTTCAAATTCAGGATCACACTCACAGTTTTCCTGGAAAAAAACAAAGATAAAACAAATTGAACAGCCCGATTTTACTCAAAGCAACTCTGTTGAGAGGTTAAAAGCAATTATCCTGGAAAAAAAACAAAGATAAAACAGTTGCTGATCCCTTCCACACAGCCACACACACGAGTTTTACCCTTCCAAGATTCAACTCTGTACACTGCATGATCCCTTCCACACATGATTCCTTACACACACGCATGATCCCTTCCACATGATTCTTACACACGTGTGCACTGCATGATCCCTTCCACACATGATTCCTTACACACGTTCCATGATCCCTTCCACACATGATGCATGATCCCTTCCACACCTTACACACACGTGTGCACTGCATGATCCCTTCCACACACGATTCCTTACACACACGTGTGCACTGCATGATCCCTTCCACACATGATTCCTTACACACACGTGTGCACTACATGATCCCTTCCACACATGATTCCTCACACACACGTGTGCACTGCATGATCCCTTCCACATGATCCCTTCCACATCCCTTCCACACGATTCCCTTCCACTTCCTTCCACACACACGTGTGCACTATGATCCCTTCCATTCCTCCCTTCCCTTCCACACGATTCCTTACACACACGTGTGTGCTGCATGATCCCTTCCACACATGATTCCTTACACACACGTGTGCACTACATGATCCCTTCCACACGATTCCTTACACACATCCACTGCATGATCCACCACATGATTCCTTACACACGCGTGTATTGATCCCTTCCACACACACACGTGTGCACTGCATGATCCCTTCCACACGATTCCTTACCCTTCATGATCCCTTCCACACGATTCCTTACACACACGTGTGCACTGCATGATCCCTTCCACTTCCTTACATGATCCCCCTTCCACACTGCATGATCCCTTCCACACATGATTCCTTACACACACGTGTGCACTGCATGATCCCTTCCACACGATTCCCTTACACACACACGTGCCCTTCCACACGATTCCTTACACACGTGTGCATCCCTTCCACACACGATTCCTTCCACACATGATTCCTTACACACACGTGCACTGCATGATCCCTTCCACACATGATTCACACACACGTGTGCACTGCATGATCCCTTCCACACATGATTCACGTGTGCACTGCATGATCCCTTCCACACACGTGTGCACTGCATGATCCCTTCCACACATGATTCCTTACACACACATGATCCCTTCCACACATTTCCACACACACGATTCCCCTTCCACACATGATTCCTTACACACACGTGTCCTGCACATGATCCCTTCCACACATGATTCCTTACACACACGTGTGCACTGCATGATCCCTTCCACACATTTCCACACACACGTGATTGATCCCTTCCACACATGATTCCACACACGTGTGCACTGCATGATCCCTTCCACACATGATTCCTTACACACACGTGTGCACTGCATGATCCCTTCCACACATGATTCCTTACACACACGTGTGCACTGCATGATCCCTTCCACACATTCCTTACACACACGTGATTGATCCTTCCACATGATTCCTTACACACACGTGTGCACTGCATGATCCCTTCCACACATGATTCCTTACACACTGCATGATCCCTTCCACACATGATTCCTTACACACACGACTTGATCCTTTCCACATGATTCACACACGTGTGCACTGCATGATCCCTTCCACACATTCCTTACACACGTGCACTGCATGATCCTTTCCATTGATTCCATCCCTTCCACACATGATTCCTTACACACACGTGTGCACTACATGATCCCTTCCACACATGATTCCTCACACACACGTGTGCACTGCATGATCCCTTCCACACGATTCCTTACACACACGTGTGCACTGCATGATCCCTTCCACACATGATTCCTTACACACACGTGTGCACTACATGATCCCTTCCACACATGATTCCTTACACCACGTCCCCTTCCACACATGATTCCTTACACACACGTGTGCACTGCATGATCCCTTCCACACGATTCCACTATGATCATGATCCCCTTCCACACATGATTCCTTACACACACGTGTGCACTGCATGATCCCTTCCACACATGATTCCTCACACACACGTGTGCACTGCATGATCCCTTCCACACATGATTCCTTACACACACGTGTGCACTGCATGATCCCTTCCACACATGATTCCTTACACACACGTGTGCACTGCATGATCCCTTCCACACATGATTCCTTATTCTGCATGATCCCTTCCACACATGATTCGTGCACTGCCCTTCCACTTCCTTACACACACGTGTGCATGATCCCTTCCACACTGCATGATTTCCTCACCCTTCCACACACCTTACACACACGTGTGCACTGCATGATCCCTTCCACACACGATCCCTTCCACACATGATCCCTTCCACACACATGCATGATCCCTTCCACACATGATTCCTTACACACACGTGTGCACTACATGATCCCTTCCACACATGATTCCTCACACACACGTGTGCACTGCATGATCCCTAGGTCATCAAGGTTCCAAATGGGATTAACAAAGAGACTTTTGAGACCTTTTAAAGATGCTGTGCTTGGGAAGCATTTTTATTAATGCAAAATAAAATTTAAAAAAAAAAACATTCCATCCGCTGACACCTTGAACATTTGTCACAGAACAGGCAGGAAGAGTGTCTTTTCTGCAACGTGGCCATTTGAAAAATCAGGATTTTTATGCTGAGATTTGTGTTTCTCGTTTACTCCACATGCAGTGCTGCTGTGGGATCTCACACTTGTCATGCATTCAGGACATCCTTCTGCGTGTAAAGAAGACACAGCACTGACTCAATTTGGCCTCTCTGCTGCCAGCAGGCTTTGTGGACATTTCTTAAGCCATGAAAAATTCCAATATATTTTTGATTATTTCCACAAAGGCATAAATGATCCCTTCCAGACCTTTTAAAGATGCTGTGTTGGGAAGCATTTTTATTAATGCAAAATAAAATTTAAAAAAAAAAAAAAACATGAACTGAACTTTGTCACAGAACAGGCTGGAAGAGTGTCTTTTCTGCAACGTTTTTTGCTGAGATTTGTGTTTCTCGTTTACTCCACATGCAGTGCTGCTGTGGGATCTCGCACTTGTCATGCATTCAGGACATCCTTCTGCGTGTTAAGAAGACACAGCACTGACTCAGTTTGGCCTCTCTGCTGCCAGCAGGCTTTGATTACTAAAACAAATATATTTTTGATTATTTCCACAAAGGCATATAGAGTGTGTACATTACACATAGCAGTATTATTGAACTGAACTGGCCTGGTGCTGCTTTTTTTTTTTTTTTTTGCTGATTCAGCACACAGTTTCTCGTTCCCAGATTACTAAAACAACTTTCCTCTGGGGGAAAGGGCTTTTGCAGAAAAGCAAAAGGGAACAGAAATACAAAGGGGTCTTATTTTCACTCTTAATTATACCAAGTCCAAAGGCAAACACAAAATCAGAACAAACTTTTTTGAGTCCCATGAAGTTCCCAATCTTGTGGTGAGGTGTCCCCTCCCACCCGCCCCCACCCTTGTGAGGGTCTCATAAATTGGAATACAGCTTATTATTATTATTAATAATTTTTTTAACAGATGAACTTGACCCAGCCTTAAGCAGAATCTGGGATGCGGGTCACTCCTGCCTTTCTTAGCTTTGTGTGCAGCACTGGAAGTGAGGTGGGCCAATCACATCTTTTATGAACCTGCACCAGTAAACATTTGTAAAAAGAGTTTTACACTGAGAAAGCTGCGTATGCAACACTTACAAACACACTTGTAGGCCCTGGAGTGAAAGCACTGTTCACTTTCTCTGCGTGGTTCGCTGTGGAAGCTTCCTGAAATTTAGGGTCTGTGTGCTCACCAGACACAGTGCCCCACAGCGGAAACTGTCAGTTCCCATACACATCCAATGTTCTTGAAGTTCCCGAACGCACTCAGCAATCTCGTGCAGTGGGAATATGCAGACTGGAGGGATGGGGTAGGCAGATGATGCTGAACTTCTGGTCTACCCCTTATAGCCCACTACCCCCATGACCCGCTCACTAATCAACGCAAATATCATAGAGGACTAGGCCTGCAATTGGCATTCCAGAGAGAGAGAGAGAGAGGCCACCAGCTGAGCTTTAAATAAATACAGATGTGACAGGCAGAGGAGACCCCAGGGAGGGCAACCTCTCCACCTCACTTCTCCTTCCCTGCGCAGGCCAGTGCTGGGACAGAGAGCGGTGGCTGCGGGTGGGGTGCACAGCAAGTTGACAGCGGAGGACACCCAGAGGCCCTGAGTTCAAGGGCAGTGCACAGATAGTGTGAGTCTAGTGGGCCTCACTGCTTTTTACCCTCAGCCTTCCACCAACCCAGAATCTAGAACCTGGTCGTACCTGGCCAGACCAAGGGGAAAATGTGGCACATGCACAACAGAACCTGACCTCACTGCCAAGTAGCCAAGTCACCCCACCGATTAGGACCAACACCTTCTCCATCCCAGCGCCACTGTGGGTAGCCGGACAGGCGGGGTAGGGGGTTGCTGGGTACGGGTCCCCGGATAAGCGGTGGTCGTGGAGGCGTCTGGCCTGCAGGGCGCAATGTGCGTGCGATGGAAGATGAAACCCCAGGACAGTCCCTACACCCTAGGGAGGCAGAAAGAAACTGTCCTGCGCCCAGGAACCCGCCACCCTCGGGAGTCCACAAAGGAAAGGCCGGGCGGAAGCGAAGAGAAGAGAACTGAGCTTTACCCATTACCAGGAGGTTTTGTTCTGCCGCGGGCCGACTAGGATGCATCGTAGGCCTGGCGTCTCTTCCATCCTTGTCCAGGGCCACCGCTCAGGCCTTGGAACCCCCCCCACCCCCTCCACACACACCCCTCTGCCCATGCCGGTCGATCTTGGAGGGTGCCACTCCGAGGGTGGCGGAGATCCCAGCAGCGACTTCACTTGGGGAGATAGCACCAGTCCGCGGACCCCCAGCCCCACGCGCGCGTGCGAGCGCCCCGACCCACGCGCCCCGAGGGCACCGTGCAGCGGGTAGGGGTGGATCCCCGAGCCAAGCCGGTCTCCTCGCAGCATCCCGCTGCCTCGGCCAGCCCGGGGAGCCCCGGGGTCTCCGCAGCACCAGCCCCCATCCCGCGCGCCCCGGGCGGCGCGGCGCGAAGGTTCAGCGCGAGCCGCGGGCAGCTGCAGATGCTCTGGCCACCCGCTCTGGGGCTAGGAACCGAGCTGGCGCCGCACCGTCCCCGGCACCTGCACCCGCACCCACCTCTCCAGCTCGCCTTCCCTTGCGCGCCGAAATGCCACTTGACTCCAAACCATTGCAGCCCGTGCTCCGAAGAAGAAGTCGGCGGCGACAGGGACGATCGGAGCGCCCAGGCGCAGGAAGCGCGGTGAACTGACCGGGTGGGGGGGCGGTGACCCAGATTCGAGTGGAGCCCACCCCGGGAGGAGGCAAGGAAGGACTCTGGAAAGACAGCTTCAAGTTATGCCCAAGAACTCTCTCCAAACCTTTTCATTCCGTTCTGCAAACCTGGCAGAAAGAACCTGGAAATGTTGCTTGCGACCAAGTGCAAGAAAAGAAAAAAGAAAAGAAAAGAAGAGGAAAGGGAAAAGGAAAAGGAAAAGGGAAGGGAAGGAAAGGAAAGAAAAGAAAAGAAAAGAAAAGAAAAGAAAGGAAAAGAAAAGAAAGGAAAAGAAAACTTGAGATTTATTGGTGTTAAAGGGTGCCAGTGCAAGCAGGAGACATGACAATTAAATGCCGGGTGAGGCGACTGCTGGATTGGACTGGGCACTATGGAGACGTTCTCGTGGGTCATTCAATTATTATCAATTTTTTAAAGTCAGGATGTGGCTAAACATGTTTTCCTACAGCAGTCAATCCCAGGTATACGGTTACTTTCCCCCATGCAAAAATCCTTGACGCTGTGTCATCTAAAACGGAATTCACAAGGCTTGTCCATGTATGAGCAGCAAGGTAGAAGCGAGCTAAAAGAACGGAGTCCCCGGGTGCAACTTCATTCCAACATTGAAAAAAAAAAAAAAAAAGCCACTGGTTTGCATAGTAAATCTAAATCACAAAGAGCCGAACAGAGCTGCCTTTTCCCAGACGTGGTCTCAGTTTTCCTGACTCTCAAAGAAGACGACCTGCATTGTCAGTATTTTGTTCTTGGGGTGATGGGATAAACTGGCCTTTTGGAACCACCCGAAAGTGCTCAGGAATGAGATGCGCTTAGCATCTTTATTAAGATAGTTTGGGACTGCGTGCAGGTGTGGGCTGATTCAAGTTACTTGGTTTTGTGTTTTTTGGTTTTTTTTTTCTAAAAGGTCACATGTACTAGGATCTGGCTTTAGGGGATGCAGCGAGAATAAGATTTCCTGAGTGCAATGCCTGCGCCCTACCCAGCCTCCCTCCTGTGGAAGAAGTAATGCAAACCTGACAAGGCACTCACAAGTTGCACCCTGAAAAAAAAAAAGATTTCCCTGTCAGCATGCGGGGACATCAACCAAAAAATTATTGAGTACTTGCCTTTGGTTAATTAAATGACTCCACTATGTTGAGAATGTCACAAGTAAGCAATGAGTAAATTAATCAGTAAATGTCGTTCACTCGTGCTCATTTGATGGCAAATTAATGAGCACTATTATCCTTATTGTGTGTGTGTGTGTTTTGAGTAGCCAGGGAATTAGTAGTGTGGTGAAAAAAGTGCATGAATTTCACAGTAAAATTTATATATATATATATATATATATATATATATATATATATATATATATATACATTCAAATTTTTCCAAACTCATAGAAAATAGTAACAAAAATTACTAAAGAACCTTTTTTTAAAAAATCAGGACTAAAAAGGACTAAAACTAGAAAACAAAATCAGAATGATTGCAACAGCTGAGGGTTCTGGTGAGTTGCCTGCATGGCTGCATATATAGCTTTCTACAGAAAAATTCAAAGGCCTTTGCAGATCCCTCTGAAGACAACGTGGGCTCTGTCAAGATAGTTGTTCTTGTCTTATGGAAGAGGAAACTAGGAGGCTATGTTGGTTTTATTCCCTAAATATCAGTAATTTAAGTTTCCTGAATATAAATGACTGTGAGGTTGAATCCTAAGACAGAAAAGTTGTGCTTTTATATAGAATTATATAGATCAGTAGTAGTTTTTAAGTTACTAATAACTGAATGTATAAATTTTCTGGTCTGAAGGAGAGACTATAAATCTAGCTTCTATAATTTTCTAGTCATCTCTTAATAGGAACTAAGTTATTGCATATAAACATCCTTGAGATCTGTTTTATTATAAGGAAATAATTTTCTTTGCTGTCAGAGATGCCCACGAGAGCAACATTTTATTATCTTTTTTGAGAGCTGTTAAATTTGATGGTTAAATAACTTGAGCCATTTCTCAGAAAAGTTCTCAGACCATTAATAACATTTTGCTTCCGAGAAATGCATTTAAAAACACACAATTAGTAACATTAATATGGAACTTTCTGAACCAAGAATCTGTACCTAGAACAGAAAATATGTGCCAATAAAAATTAAATACCAAGGTCCAGGTGGAGAAGGACATTCAAAATTATGTTTGGCAGAAAAAGAATCTATTTAGCCGACAGTTTCTCAGGGACCCCTCTCACCAACCTTGCACAATTGCAGCTGTGTGTGTATGTGTTGTGTGGGTGTGCCCCTCCCCCAATCTCTGTTTGCCTTGACAAGGCAAAGAAATAAGAGGATGAAAATCTTAAACGACTCTGCCACACATAAGGACTTAGGGTTTATTAATCGGAGAATTTAGCTTATCTGCCTCAAAATTCATCTGAAATTAATTAACTGTGTAGCATTACAAGGTGGGTGTCTCCCAGACAGCAGGCCCTGCTCAGACTAATCAAAAGGGCACATGTTGAATGAGCACAATTTAGTTAAGGTTAATCCAGTGAAGACGATCCGTCCCTGGACTTAATTACTCTAGGTGATAGATTGTGGAATGGGAAAATAGGAAGGAAGGGAAATTCGGTCTTGCTGAATACCAGAATTTTCTAATTTAATTGAGCTCCGTTTTCACAGAAGCAAATAGTTTCCATTGCAAGAGCAGAGGACCATGCTCTCTGGGCTCTTGCTTAAGGTGGGTAAAAGCAAGAAAATACAAATTGTGTGTGTGTGTGTGTTTGTTTTTTTTGAAAAAAAAATTTTTTAAAGCAAGAACCAAAGATGAAGGTTTCTAACGTGTTTGGCTTTCAGTGCATATATGTCAGCTTGAGAATTTTAGCATAGGCCAGTGAATTTTGGGTTATTTCTGGTGACAGATAGTTTTGAACTCTTCTGAGTGCCTGGATTTGTCACCTTGGTGCAATAGACAATTCTGTACCTATGAGACTGTGACGGCAATGACTGAGTGCATCGGTATTCAAAAAAATGCAATTTAAATAGCAATTAAGATGCAACTAGCCACCGAGGATGAACTGCACAAACATAATACTAAGCAAAAGAAACCGGTTAAAAGAATATGTCCTGTGTGCTTCCATTTATATGCAGCTCCAAAGGCAGTAATCTATTGTGTTAGCAAGCACGGTAGTGTTATCCTTTGATGAGCTGTCAGCAGCCAGTTTCCATCCGGGCACTGGTAGGGTTTGTTTCTTAAACTGAGCATTAGTTACACAGGTATGCTCCCTTACGAAAGTTCATTGAGTAACTCGTGAGCTTGTGATTCGTGCTTTATGAAGACTCATGTTTCTAATTCAATAAAATATTTGCTTTAACAAATGAACAACTGTTCAAAAGTAAAGGGTTGATGTTGTGGGGAAAGCACTTTTTTTTAAAAGGCAGAGGATTCGGGCAGAGAGCTGAGGTTGTGATTCCAACGGAAAATAAATGAAATGTCTTCGCAAAATATTTGTAAGGTTTAAACATGTCCAGTTTGCCATTTAACATTGCACATCCACAAAACCACACGTTTCACGTCAATATCCATTCTTCTCCAAGTATCATCTGGATCTTTCTTATTTCTTTTGCAAGTGTTAAAGTTGAAGTTTGACCAAATTGTTTAAGAGCCGTTGTCCCTGTTATCCCAGTGCCCCCCCCCAAGTTAATTTCTTCCACGCCTATGCATTAAGAAACCATCAGATTTCTTCATTTTCAGTTTTGTGATATATTTTCTACTCACGAGGAGGTATCTGTTTCAGATTTATTAGCATTTGATCCCCTAGTTTCCTGCCATTGATCAAGCTTAATACTTAGTTCAGCTGATGAGTTTTATATGAAATCTGATATTTCAGGAAGACAGAAGGTTGAATCCATCTTTAATATTTTTCTGCCCTTCGTCTCTTTCAAAGTCTGACGTACACAGGAGACATCAGCAAAGCCTGAAACTGTATTTATTTTTCACTACGTCTCCATGGTAAGGAAACCTTTTGGAAGTAAGCATGTATTTATCAATAAAACAGATGTTTGTCAAGTGTCATGCACATCCTGTGCTCGTATATACATTTACACTTTCCCGCCAAAGCATTCCTTCACCCTGCTACCAGCCGGCTGTCTGCCGTGCCATCCCCCCACCCCACCCACCCCAGTCTCAGCCGAACAGGTCGGCCCCTGGAAACATCTGCATTTGATCATTTTTGCACAAAACAGGGTCCTTCCTGGTGCTAGACTTCCCTGGAGTCAGCCATGCCGCTGCTCAAACCTCCCTCAGGAAATCTTTTCTTCCCCCTGTGAGATTATACAATGGCCAGATTAACTCCAACCCTAATGAGCCCAGGAGCATTTGCAGTTCCAGTTTCCCAGGTGGCATTGCGCTGGGGGAAGAAGGATTTCCCATCAACCGGGGAAAATGTCCTTATAATTATTGCTGACATCGGACTGCCTGTTGTCCTTTATCTGTTTGGATTCGGAGAAAGAGAAACCATTGGCATCTGATCAGATAGTGATCAATGAGAGGGCCAGTATTTCAGGCCCTCCAGGCTTGAGTATAGAGCAGGTCTGGGCTTCCAGGTGCACACGGTTCAAAGAGAGCATTCTTCTCTCTCTCTCTTTTCTCTCTCTCTCTCTCTCTCTCTCTCTGTGTGTGTGTGTGTGTGTGTGTGTGTGATTTTTCTCTTCCTTCTCACTCTCCCCCCCTTTGGCCATGTTGTTCATATTATATCCACGACATATTTTCCCAACAGAGAATCTAAAGGGCACTTCTATAGTTCCTTTTCCTTTAACGCTAAAAGTACCTTTTGGGATTGTTTGATGGTGAAAGAAGGTATTTTGAGGGACATCAAAGCTATTGAATCACCTTGGCAGAAGGGAAATTGGAATATAAAAGAATAATTGACAAAAACGTGTCCTATACACATTAAACGTAGACCTTAAGACTCTATGAAAGAGTTACGTGAACATTTGGGACATCTTTAAATTCATTCTAGCATAACATTTAGAAAACCCACAATCAAGTGTTTACAAAATTTGTGCACCCTGTTGGAAAAAGCTGGGGTCTGACAGTCCTCCATTTGCAAAGGGTGGAGCAGAAGACAGAAACGAATCAGATACATCTTCCCTGAAAGTCTTCACAAACGGTAGGCAAGAGACCCACAGAAGCAGCGTGCATCTTCAAGAGCTGTGTGTGTGTCTAGTTGAGGGAAGAAACAAGTATCTTGACAATTAAATAACACAGCCAATGAGAAGTGTCAGGTAGCCAGTGAATCGTTTACTCACATGTAGCCTGCCCTTCCTTTTCCAGTACTAAACACGGCATAGGTAGGTCGGGGGTTTTATCTTAGGAGCTTTCTTTGGTCTCAAGGCTGGCCTACCAACACATCCTTGGCTATAGGCTGGGGTTAGAAGACCTGCATTATACCTCCAGCCCAACTGAGACTGGGACAGACCTCCTCTCATGAAGAAAATAGTCCTTTCTTACAAGACCTTGTCAGAAGCAGGAAATAACTCTGATGTATGCTAAGTGCGTAGGGCCTCAGTTTATGCATGCTTAGTGCTGTTGGCCTGATCCTCCCACAACATTTAGTCCTATGGTTAATATCTCCTGATTCCATTTGGATGAAAATGAACTTGCTTGGAAATACTTCAGTAAGCCTTTAAAAAAAAAAAAACCAAGAAAACCTCCCTGCTGTGGAGTCTACTGGTTCCCAAGTACACTGTACACTCCCATTCACCAGGCACAGAGGTCACAGGGTGACTCAGATCACTGTGTTTTCCCCTAAGTGCAAAAATGACAGACTGTGATCACAAGACCCTGTGGTAGCTATAGAAATCCTTCTTGGCGTGAAAGCCAGTGCCTGGTCCCGAACGTCAATATGTGCTGGAAACCCTGACCTTGCTGTTTTCAGCATGTTATGCAAATGAGCCAAGTGCTCAAGTCAGACTGTCTGAGTCACCTCTTCTTCTGAATCACCAGACATGCAAGGGACCTTTTTCTCGTCTGTCTCCAGCAATCTCGTGTTTTTCCACCCAAATGGAGTCTCCTGCCAGGAAGATTTCCCTTTCAAGGCTTCTGGGCCCCCTGATATTCTTCAGGAATCAGCCATCCCCTCTTGCACTTCTCCAGATAGTCCACCAGACTCCCCCTTTCTCCTCTTCTGCCCGCATAGACTTTCCTTATGATTAGCGTTGGTTCCGACTAGCTTGTGAATAGAATCCCAGTCGTCACCTTTAGGGCTGTACACATTGGCCCTCTTGACAGCTCATCTTTCAACACCAGCCTTTCTTTGCCTTCCTCCCTACACCACGCTCACCATCCCCTTGATCTGCCTCCCTTTTCAGTCTTTCCTTCTTCATGAGACTTCGAAAATATCTGAAGAGCTGAGGAGTTGCGGGGGCGGGGGGAGGAGATTCCTAGCCATCTTGGATTTTCATGCCTTCTTCCTTTTTCCTCATCCATTAAAACCATTCGGGAGCCTGCTAGAACCAGTCACAACTGTCCAGTTATGAATGGAGAAGAATCACTGTTGGGAACCCCACTGGCCAGCCTGTCAGGGGCACAGGATGCTCATCCCAGGTGTGTGTCCCCTTCTGCAGAAACACCTTTCCTTTTGTGTCGTGTGCTCACGGATGGTTCTCTGCAAGAACTACGCTTAATCGAGAGACTGTCTAGTCATGTCATGTCACTAGGTTCAAAGGTCCACCATCAGTTCTGTTCAATGCAGTTGATGTAAAATGTGAAGATAAGTCAGGGTTGCTGTGAGCAATGAGGAGAAAAGAAGAGAGGATTCTTCCTGCTTGCTCTGTTGCTGGAAAAAGGAGTGTATCTGAAAGAAACAGTGGAATGAGAAAGGTGCATGGGCGAGCAGCCTCAGAGGTGGCCTTTCCCGGGGAAGAAGTCAGAACTTGTTATGTCCAAGGAGTTCTGGGGATAGAAAAATAAATTATTATGATTTATTGTTGTCCAATTCACTAATTCCTAAGCAATTAACATCTTGAAAGTATTCACACTACTGAATAACTAATAATTCAAAAATAGCAATTGATTAGATTTCTCCAGTAAGTAAATACTTCTGGTACACTTAAGCAATTAAAGTCTTGATCGTTCCAATATATCAATTCCTCCTAATTGCTTCGAATGCCTTGACAAATCAATTGACAATAATTGGATGATTACAAAACTCCTCAGTTTACATGCACAACTTGTTGCAAAAGGGCCAGCGCCAGGCTGGAGAGATGGCTTTAGCGGTTAAGGCGCCTGCCTCCTAAGCCTAAGAACGCTGGTTCCAATCTCCATCGGTTCCAATCTCCAGGTCCCACGTTTAGCCAGATGCAAAGTGAGGCAAGGGCGCAATGCCGCACTTGACCACAAGGGGGCGCATGCATCTGGATTTCGTTCACAGCAGCTGAGAGACTGCTGGCACACCCATCTCTATCTGTCTTCCTCTCTCTCTCTCTCTCTCTCTCTGTGTCTCTCCAAAAAAAAAAAAAAAGTAAAAAAAAAAAAAAAAAAAAGGGCCAGCGCCACACATTTACAATGAAATTCTGCCCTATTTTGTTGTTGGTGGTGTTTTATTCTTAATCACTTAATTCACTTTCTTAATCCTTGCTTTTCACATGGGATATGATTTTTCATTAAGCTTCCCTATTGAGTCCAAGTTGTCTTTTCAGCCAAGCAAAGGTGGCAACACAGGTGGCTGGCCTTGATTAGGGACAGGTACTGCTGACGGGCAATGTATAATTCAGTGGGCACTTTGCAAAGCTGAGACTCTGGTCATTACAGGAGAATATTCAGAATTATAAGCTCTGATTAGATCTATCACTGGGGCTTTGATCTTAATTTTTTCTCCCCAAATGATGCATGGGTTCAGTGTCTTGCCTTTTAAAAAAAATTGTTTATTTTTTGTTTTTATTTATTTATTTATTTATTTATTTATTTATTTGAGAGCAACAGACAGAGCAAGAAAGAGGCAGATAGATAGAGAGAGAATGGGTGTGCCAGGGCCTCCAGCCACTGCAAATGAACTCCAGTTGCATACGCCACCTTGTGCATCTGGCTTTCGAGGCTCCTGGAGAATCGAGCCTCGAACCAGAGTCCTTAGGCTTCACAGGTAAGCCCTCAACCACTAAGCCATCTCTCCAGGCCCTAGAAAGTACTTTTTTTGATGCTATAAGTTCAGCTCCAGATACCCCTTGGTAAAGAGATGTTGATTCTCCCTATGCCTCTGTGCATGGGGCTGGAGGGGAAGGTTATCTACCAGATGGTGAGAATTATGGGTGCAACAGCTTGACCACTCTCTTCCTTTCTTACCTGGCCCCTGCCCTCCTATCTGGGTTTTCCGTAGCTAGCATAAAATGACTTAAAACAACAAAACTTCCTCTCTCATGCTTCCGTGTTGGGCTGGGATCAGCAAGGTAGTTCTGCTCTGCATAAATGCCAAGACGTTCAGCATTCAGAATTCAGTGGTTAAGCTGCTAGGCTGCAAGGTCAAGGAAGACTTTACGCCATCTCGGGTGCATAGGTGCCTGTCTACGTGGCCTTTTCTCCTGTAAGCTCCCACAAATGATCAGATTGCATCCCTGGTTTCTAGAAAAAGGGGATGCAGAAGCTGGCCTTGTAGGTTCAACAATGTCATTTACACAGCATTCTGTCCATCAGGAACGAGTCACAAAGCTCACCCAGCTCTAACTCTGAGCCTCTCCTACTGAGGGGAGGAGTGTGTATGGAGCAGTGACCTGTGCAGAAGAGGAATTGATAGCTACCATCTTCCAGGAACAGCTACTTACTGCCCGGTAAGTTGCTGGGGGGATTTAAACAACATCATGTGGCGAATAGTGCTCAGAACGTACAC
Organism: Orientallactaga sibirica; assembly: GCA_036365145.1. Taxonomy (NCBI): domain Eukaryota; kingdom Metazoa; phylum Chordata; class Mammalia; order Rodentia; family Dipodidae; genus Orientallactaga; species Orientallactaga sibirica. The sequence continues at coordinate 3,146,283 of JAEOAD010001893.1, read as the reverse complement.
TGGTCTCTCTGCAAGGTGTTAAGGTTTCCCATCTGTGAGCAGACGCTGACAGCTCTGTTTACATCTGTTTCTCAAGTTGAAGCTTTCTTCCCCCTAATTAGGTCAAGAGCTCCTAGAGGCAGGGGACACCTGTGTTTCTTTCAGATGCCTAACTAGACCCTGAGCCGGCCTGATGGATTCTGAAAGAAGTTTGTATAAAAATCTACGCACCCACGTTTCTGGATCACTAAAGAGAATTCACTAAAAGTGAATGAAGTTCCCACATTCACGAGCTGACCTTATTATAGACTAGTAATAGCCATGTCGTGTTAAGGTGGTGGTGTTTTATTCTTAATCACTTAATTCACTTTCTTAATCCTTGCTTTTCACATGGGATATGACTTTTCATTAAGCTTCCCTAAGGAGTCCGAGTTGTCTTTTCAGCCAAGCTAAGGTGGTTACACAGGTGGGTGGCCTTGATTAGGGACAGGAACTGCTGATGGGCAATGTATAATTCAATGGGCATTTTTGCAAAGCCGAGACTCTGGTCATTACAGGAGAATATTCAGAATTATAAGCTCTGATTAGATCTATCACTGGGGCTTTGATCTTAATTTTTTCTCCCCAAATGATGCATGGGTTCAGTGTCTTGCCTTTTAAAAAAAATTGTTTATTTTTTGTTTTTATTTATTTATTTATTTATTTGAGAGCAACAGACAGAGCAAGAAAGAGGCAGATAGAGAAAGAATGGGTGTGCCAGGGCCTCCAGCCACTGCAAACGAACTCCAGTTGCGTACGCCACCTTGTGCATCTGGCTTTCGTGGCTCCTGGAGAATCGAGCCTCGAACCAGGGTCCTTAGGCTTCACAGGTAAGCCCTCAACCACTAAACCATCTCTCCAGGCCCTAGAAAGTACTTTTTTTGATGCTGTAAGTTCAGCTACAGATACCCCTTGGTAAAGAGATGTTGATTCTCCCTATGCCTCTGTGCATGAGGCTAGAGGGGAAGGTTATCTACCAGATGGTGAGAATTATGGGTGCAACAGCTTGACCACTCTCTTCCTTTCTTACCTGGCCCCTGCCCTCCTATCTGGGTTTTCCGTAGCTAGCATAAAATGACTTAAAACAACAAAACTTCCTCTCTCATGCTTCCGTGTTGGGCTGGAGTCAGCAAGGTAGTTCTGCTCTGCATAAATGCCAAGACGTTCAGCATTCAGAATTCAGTGGTTAAGCTGCTAGGCTGCAAGGTCAAGGAAGACTTTACGCCATCTCGGGTGCATAGGTGCCTGTCTACGTGGCCTTTTCTCCTGTAAGCTCCCACAAATGATCAGATTGCGTCCCTGGTTTCTAGAAAAAGGGGATGCAGAAGCTGGCCTTGTAGGTTCAACAATGTCACTTACACAGCATTCTGTCCATCAGGAATGAGTCACAAAGCTCACCCAGCTCTAACACTGAGCCTCTCCTACTGAGGGGAGGAGTGTGTATGGAGCAGCGACCTGTGCAGAAGAGGAATTGATAGCTATCATCTTCCAGGAACAGCTACTTACTGCCCGGTAAGTTGCTGGGGGGATTTAAACAACATCATGTGGCGAATAGTGCTCAGAACATACACTGGTCTCTCTGCAAGGTGTTAAGGTTTCCCATCTGTGAGCAGACGGTGACAGCTCTGTTTACATCTGTTTCTCAAGTTGAAGCTTTCTTCCCCCTAATTAGGTCAAGAGCTCCTAGAGGCAGGGGACACCTGTGTTTCTTTCAGATGCCTAACTAGACCCTGAGCCGGCCTGATGGATTCTGAAAGAAGTTTGTATAAAAATCTACGCACCCACGTTTCTGGATCACTAAAGAGAATTCACTAAAAGTGAATGAAGTTCCCACATTCACGAGCTGACCTTATTATAGACTAGTAATAGCCATGTCGTGTTAACATCAGTTCACACCTAGCTTCCTTATTTCCTTCCTTTTTAAATTTCATTTATTTGAGAGAGAGATAGAAAGAGGCAGACAGACAGAGAGAGAGAAAGGGAGAGAGATGTACCAGGGCCTGTAGCTTCTGTAAACAAACTCCAGGCGCATGCACCCCCTTGTACATCTGGAATTGAACCTGGGTCCTTTGGCTTTGCAGGCAAACACCTTAACTGCTAAGCCATCTGTCCAGCCCTCTTATTTACCTTATTGTAGCTGTTTCTTTTTTCAATTGTGTGTGTGTGTGTTTGTGTGTGTGTAGATGCTTGAGGTCAGTGCATGACAACTGGGAGGACAAAGGTTTGTCAGCTGTATGTGATAAGAAAGGAAATGTGGGCTGGAGAGATGGCTTAGCGGTTAAGGCGCCTGCCTCCTAAGCCTAAGAACGCTGGTTCCAATCTCCAGGTCCCACGTTTAGCCAGATGCAAAGTGACGCAAGGGTGCAATGCCGCACTTGCCCACAAGGGGGCGCACGCATCTGGATTTCGTTCACAGCAGCTGAGAGACCGCTGGCGCGCCCATCTCTATCTGTCTTCCTCTCCCTCTCTCTCTGTCTCTCTCTCCAAAAAAAAAAAAGAAAGAAAGGAAATGTGTTGCTTTGTTACCACTGAACAAAGCCCTTGTCTTTGACTTGTCCTACGATTAGGAACAGATAGTCCACTGAGCAACTCGGTGGGCCCCAAGTTATACATTCAGTTCCTCTTAAAACGTTTTTATCATGCAGCAAAGATGTGAACAAAGTATTTAATCGGCCAGATTCACACAGCCAGCTTCACTCTCTTACTTGCTCCTGACAGAGAAGATGCTCACAGATTGGGAAACACAGGCTAGTGAAGTCTAGTCACAGGTAAATCTACAAGGAAGCTTATCCTAAAGGTGGAATTCCAGGGTAAAAAAAAAAAGATTCAGGGGCTGGGGAAATGGCTTAGTGGTTAAGGTGTTTGCCTGCGAAGCCTAAAGACCCAGGTTCGATTCCCCAGGACCCATGTGAGCCAGCGGCACAAGAGGGCGCATGCGTCTGGAGTTCGTTTGCAGTGGCTGGAGACCATGACATGCCTGTTCTCTCTCTCTCTCTCTGCCTCTTCCTCTCTCTCAAATAAATAAATAAATAATTTTTTTAAAAAGGTGTGCAACCACACCCGACTATACATTCTTAAAAAAAAAAAAAAAAAAAGATTCAGAACAACTCCCGGGAGAGCGGCAACATCGCTTTCAGGAAATGGCCCCCTAGTTCTCTTCCGTGCCCATCCCACGTCATCACCACCTTCTCCGTCTCTCCTTTCCCACTCTCTGTTCTCAACATCTTTTCTTCATTTACCTTTCCTTCCTTTCCTGGGTTTTGGGCCTGGAATCTGTGGACTTGACTTTGACCCACTGAAGATGTATGATACAAAGTGCTGCTGAGTTGGAGAGAGAGAGAGCAATGGGGGTGTGGCAGGCAGGGAGAATCCGTTCGCAAAGTGCCTTAATAAGCAGCATGTGAATCTCATCTTGGGTAGACATTCTTTCATTTGATTAGTGTAATGATGCTATCTTTAAATATATATATTTTAGTTTATTTTACTTATTTATTTGAGAAAGAGTCAGAGAGATAGAAAGAGAGAGAGGATGGACGCCCAGGGCCTCCAGCCACTGCAAACAAACTCCAGACGCATGCACCCCCTTGTGCATTTGGCTTACGTGGGTCCTGGGGAATCGAACCCAGGTCCTTACACCTCGCAGGCAAATGCCTTAACAGCTAAGCCATCGCTCCAGCCGGATGCTATCGTTATACATCCCCGATCACAGAGATGAAGGCGTCTGAATGGTGGCATCCCGGTCACAGACAGAGCTGTTGACAATGCTTATCTAAAAGGATTCGAAGACTACAAGGCACTGTGTCTCTGACGGTGGAATCTTGGGCTCTGAGACAGACGGAAGTGGTTGTTATTAGGAAAAGGACTGATTCTCTACATCAAAAGCAAAACATAAATCCTCTAAGGCCCCATCTTTAAGAATGAAGTGTCTGGGTGGTGTGGCTCCATGAACAGAGGAGTGGAGCAACATTTCATTCATTCATTCATTCATGAATCAGGGAGGGAGGGGATCAGGGTTTCCAGGGGAATGTGAGGACGGCTATTACCGCTTCACAGTTAAGACGGAACCTTCTGGTGGGCAAGGCTTGCTTCATCACCACAACAGAATCTTTGAGAGAGGCCTGTCTGCCTCCCGGGGAAGAACAAACTCCCAGAAACAAGGAGAAAAGGGGTCAGAAAAGTGCCCGTCCACTTTGGGATGGCCGCTCACCACTCAGAACACCGTGTTAAGCAATGCCTGCTCTCCCGGGCTTCATCTTCTAAAACACGGCCGAATCCTGGAAGCTCTTGGTATGGGTACAACTCATTTCTGTCTCGAGCAGATCAAGAAGCATCCGTGTATTCTGAGGCCTACTTGCAAGAGAGCTGGGAAGACCTTTCTGGGCTCTGGCTTCCGCTTCTGCTATGGGCACTGGGTACTAAGACACATACCCCACTGAACAAATGGATTAAACCCTAAGCGCTCATTCTCCCCCCGGAAGGACAGAGGAGAGGAGGCAAAGGCTGGCAAAGGAAAGGTGAATGAAGACTTCGATTCAAGTCCCAAGCCTTGAATGCGTGATCTGAGCAGTTCACTTGGCCATGTGGAGACACGGGTATTAATTTCCTTCATCACTGGTGAAACCAGAAGAGTGACGTCACAAGCTGTGTGAGCTAAGACAGCTAAGACAGAGAAACTGCATTCCTCTGCTAGAGAACACAGGAGCATTAGGGATTAATCATTCTATCGGTACTGTGGGATCGTGTCACCTAGCTGGGTGGGACATTTCCATGTTGCACAGAGGGATCAGGGGAAAGGTTTCCACAGCAGCAGAAATATGGCCCAAAGCTGGCTGGTGAAGGTTTATGGGGCTCCTGTAAAGCACCGTAAGGTCATAGGGAGATTAAGTGGGGTCTTGAGAGAAAGGAGGTGCAGAAGAGAGCTAAGATCCCCGACAGAACAATCAAGTTCGTGACTTGTCAGAGACTTCAGCTCAGTTTCCCATGTCAAAACACTGAGCTCGGGAGGATCCACAGAACGTGGTAGAAGGAGTCGCACGTTCACTCCATAGGGCCAGGAGCAGTTTAGGAAACCAGGACCCAGACATGGGGCGCTCAGATTCCTAGTCCAGGAAGCCCTTTGGAGAGGAGCTCGGAATTCCCTCACTGCCACTCTCCAGTTGAGGTAGGAATGCGCCATATGCTTTGCAGTGGGTTGAAGAAGTCACTAGTGGGTGTTCTGCCCACTCACTGGGAGCCTAAAGACAAGCACGTAGCTCACAGCTGAAGAAGAACCACCTCGCTTGGAGCCCAGTGCTTGTATTGTAGAGCCACGGGCATCCGCCTGCGTGGACTTGTAAGGCATTCAAGGTTTACCAAGGGAAACGTGCCCACCTGCATGGTAAGTGCCCTGTAGCCTGATTCACCAAGCAAGAAAGCTCTATAGGGCCCAGCTGCTGCTAATGGGGCCTTGAGGACGGACCAGCCATTTCCCGGCCCCAGCAGTAAGAGTGAGGCCCCAGTAAACCGCCCAGCAGAGCTGCCGGCTCAGGCCACAAGGCTCTTACCACGTTGTAAACCATACATTTGCAAATCTCACAGCTAATCCACAGTACAGCCTGTGTGCAACCTAATATGGGTCTCAGAGCTCAGAGGCACCCTCATGGCATAGGCAGACCCCGTCTTAAGCCTCACGCTGAAAAGCACAACCAGTTAGCCAGACTGCAAAAATATGTAACTTGAAGTCCTCTTGCCATGAGAACCATGGCTCTGGAATTTCCTGGCTTCGGGAGGGCTGGCGTTCCGTTTCTAACCTTTTGCTTTCTGGTGGCTGAGTGCTCGCACTTTATTCTGGGGTCAGTTCTGCATTTGGTAGGGAGGCAAGGGGGCAGGAAGAAAGGAATGAAGGCATCTCAAGGAGCCCGAGGCTGCCACACAGCCCACCATGGGGCCCATTTGGACTCAAGACCACAGAGACAAAAGCCCTACTAAAATGCTTTTTTTATCCCCTGCCCACACATACTGGGCTTTTCCCACAGCCCCATTGATAATTGTGGCAAGGGGACGACAGCTGTCACATGAAAATAGAAATATTAGAATTGGGGTCAGACCATTGCACTTCTTTGTCCTGTGTGGTGGTTTGAATTAGGTGTGTGCCCCCTCCCCCACATAAACTCGTGTTTTCTGAATGTTTGGTGGCCAGCTGATGGCAATTTGAAACCTTGTTGGAGGTGTGTTGTCGGGATGGACTTATGGGTGTTATAACCAGCTTCCCCTTGCCAGTGTTTGGCATAGTCTCCTGTTGCTGTTGTCCACCTGATGTTGGCCAGGAGGTGATGTCCAGCTCTGCTGATGCCATCCTTTTCCTCTGCCATCATGGAGCGTCCCCTTGAGTCTGGAAGCCAAAATAAGCCCTTTCCTCCCACAAACTGCCTTTGATCGGGTGCGTTGTGGCAGCAGTGCGAAGCTGACCACAACACCGTGGTTCTGCCACTAGCTCTCCGAGGGAGCATTGGAAAATACCTTGAATCCTCGGAGTTACAGCTCCCTCCTTGTTGAAATGGCAGTGGCACCACGCGATGAAGTGTGAGGACGGGTGAATTAAATATCTGGATTCACAGAAGCTTCCTCTGGGTGTAGCTAGCACAGGGACCGAATAGACCACCTGTGGAACAGCTACTGCACTTGACTCTGAGGATGGTGCCGGGGAAAATGTGAAAGGCCACCAGGAGTATGCTGAATGCTGCGAGACGAGCCGCCAACACCCTCCAAAATTGCATAACGGGGCAAGGTATTGCTTCCTTAGACTCAGTAGATGTCGAAAAGAGGAAAAATTCTTCCAGAAAGAAAAGAGGCCCCGGAAAATGTCTCTCCTTGTTCTCCTTGGCATTCTGGAGATATTTCTTGCTTCCTCCATAGGCTGGCCACATGTGTTTCAATGAGATTGGTGGATGCTTGGGCTGGCTGCCTCAAACAAAACGAGACAGCTCCCAAGAAGCTCTGTACCTCTAGTGCAATGTGTCTTTTCTGCTCCAGGTCACGGGTCCTGACACTGCAGAGCAGGGGACACCTCCCATCCAGTGATGGATGTACAGGCCCTACAACTTTATCCTTCAGTGCGTGTTTCTTTTTTTTTTTTTTTTTTTTGAATTATCAAATGTCATCATGTGATTCGATTTCTTGGCTCCCGCCTTAAAAAGCCTGGGGTTTGCCTCTGAGGGAATTTCTTGTTGATAGCTCACACCTTCAGAAGGAGAACAAAGCCACATGTCCCACCTGCCCCATAGCCCTGGGATTCAAGCTGCAGTCACGAGGGGGGGGATTTGAGTTACAACCCAAGAGCACAGATGACATCTTTAAAAGATCCAAGCTGCCAGAAAAACGTCTGCAGACTTGTCCCTGTGTGAGCATTACACGACAGAGGCCAGCAGCTACAGAGTCTCTCTCAACAGGAGCAATTTCTGAAGAGCAAGCCAAGACTGAAGGTTTTGACGAAGCTCTGTTAAAAGTGAGGTGAGGGCTGGAGAGAAGGCTCAGCGGTTAAGGCGCTTGCCCGCAAAGCCCAATGACCTAGGTTCAATTCGTCAGTACCCACATAAAGCCAGAGGCACTAAGTGGCACATGCATCTGGAGTCCATTTGCAGCTGCTAGAGATCCTGGCACACCCATTCTTTATCTCTCTGTCTCTCTCTCTCTGCTTGCAATAAAAATAAGTATATGTAAAAGAGTGAGGTGAACACTGTGCTTAGAGGGGGAGGGACATTTCTGAGGGCAGCTATGTGATAAGGTATTAAAGTAAACTCAAAGTTAAGCATAGAAACATATAGACAGAGGCAAAGCAATAGGAAACAAAGAAATATGATTTCATGGCTTTCTGTGAAAATGGTATGACGGGTGATTTATACTTTTTTTTCCTCTAGAATTTTCTGCAATGAAAATTCATCAAGAGAAAAATATCCAATGATTTTTAATTTAAAAATAAAATAGGGCTGGAAAGATGGCTTAGCGGTTAAGGCATTTGCCTGCAAAAGCCAAAGGATCCCGGTTTGACTCTCCAGGACCCACATAAGCCAGATGCACAAGGGAACTCACACATCTGGAGTTTGTTTGCAGTGGCTGAAGGCCCTGGCGTGCCCATTCTCTCCCTTCCTCTCTCTCTCTCTCTCTCTCTCTCTCTCTCTCTCAAATAAGTAAATAAAATGTATTTAAAAAATAAAATAGGGCTGGAGAGATGGCTTAGGGGTTAAGGCGCCTGCCTGCTAAGCCTAAGAACACTGGTTCCAATGTCCAGCGGTTCCAATCTCCAGGTCCCACGTTTAGCCAGATGCAGTGATGCAAGGGCGCAATGCTGCACTTGCCCACAAGGGGGCGCACACATCTGGATTTCGTTCGCAGCAGCTGAGACACTGCTGGTGTGCCCATCTCTGTCTTCCTCTCCCTCTCTCTCTCTGTCTCTCTCTGTGTCTCTCTCCAAAAAAATAATTTAAAAATTAAAAAAAAAAATAATCCATGATCTTTGAGTCTAAAGTGGGGAATTTGATTCTATATAATCTTGGGCAAGCTGCTTAACTTTTTTTTTTTTTTGGTCTTTGCTCAGTTTTCTTCTCTGTAAGTTGAAGAGCCATCAGCCTCAGATAGTTGCTGTGCAAGCTTCACAAAGTCATCACTGAGGAAAAATGGTGCTGAGGAAATATAGGTTGATTTTTTCTTTTAGCCATTATTTTTATCATCGTAACATCCCTTTGTGGATTGGATTTTTAAAATACGGAATGAAGAGCTGGTGCCATCCTTTCTGAGTGACAAAGGGATGATCAAAGCCAGCAGGACAGGAGAGTACAATGTTCCTTGGCGTGTGTGAGTGATAAAATCTACTTTTCCCAAACAGAGCCAAGGCGTGAGCTCCAGCCCTCCTACCATGTGAGAGAACGTCGGGCTGACTTTAAGTTCTTAGTTTCCTTCATTGAATGAACTCAGTCTTTCTAGTAGGAAAACATAGCCAGACCTTTGTTTCCAGTGGGGAGATTGTCCTGGAATAGGAGACTCCCACATTCACCCCAATCAGAGCACAGCCCACGCCTTCCCTTCCCTGTGGAGTGTGTGTGTGTGTGTGTGTGTGTGTGGCCAAGCCGAAGAATGCCTCCCTGAACACCCGGCCTGAGTTGGGCAAGAAACAAGGTGCTTTAAACGGCAGAGCCTCCTTCCTTTGTTGGAGGGTGAGTTTCCGGAAAGTAGAAAGAAGCACCAACCTGATTGGGGAACTTGAAGAAAATGGTGACGGGGGTTTTTCTAGTGGTATATCAAGGGGACATCTCTCAGATTGCCTGATTGAATAGATGATAGATAGATAGATAGATAGATAGATAGATAGATAGATAGATAGATAGATGATGGATAGATGATAGATGATGATGGATAGATAGATAGATAGATAGATAGATAGATAGATAATAGATAGATAGATGATAGATGATAGATGGATAGATAGATAGATAATAGATAGATGATAGATAGATAATAGATAGATAGACAATAGATAGATGGATAGATAGATGATAGATAGATAGATAGATAGATAGACAGATAGATGGATGATAGATAGATAGATGATAGATAAATAGATAGACAGATAGATAGATAGATGGATGATAGATAGAGAATAGATAGATGATTGATAGATAATAGATAGATAGATGATAGATAATAGATAGATAGATGATAGATAGATAATAGATAGATGATAGATAGATAATAGATGATAGATGATAGATAGATAATAGAAGATAGATAGATAGATAGATAGATAGATGATAGATGGATGATAGATAGATAGATAGATAGATAGATAGATAGATAGATAGATAGATACATACATACATACATACATACATACATACATACAGGAACAACATGGCCTCTTCTGCTTTGATTCTCCTCCCACTGCTAGACGCGGAGATGCAATGGAAGGAGAACTGGATGGCTCCCAGATTACAAAGGACTGGGAAGCAGGAAGGCAGGAGTAAAGGGCTCACAGCCCCCTAAAGCTGTCAATTACCCATGAGTTGCTAATGCTTAGACGGTCGGGTTGGGGGAGATGGGCGTGGCCAATGACACACACCTTGGTAACCTGCTTCCTGGTTCACTCTGGTTTGTGATCTGAAGCAAGAGCTTTGTCATATAAAGAGGGTTCCTTGTGTTTTCTCTGTTAATTAATTTATTTTGTTTTTTCTTTTTTTGGTTTTTCAAGGTAGGGTCTCACTCTGATCCAGGCTAACCTGGAATTAACTATGTCTTCTCAGGGTGGCCTCGAACTCATGGCAATCCTCCTACCTCTGCCTCCCAAGTGCTGGGATTAAAGGCGTGAGCAACCACGCCTGGCTTGTTTTTTCATTTTTATTTTATTTGAAAGCAGAGCAGTAAGGGGGGGAGAGAGAGAGAGAGAATGAGCATGCAAGGGCCTCTAGATGCTGCAAACGAATTCCAGACACAAGCATCAATTTGTGTGTGTAGCTTTATGTAGGTATTGGGGATGGAACTCAGGTCCTCAGGCTTGGCAGGCAAGCGTCTTAACCACTGAGCCATCTCTCCAGCCTCTGTGTGAACTCGTGATGGATGATTTGTCTGTAGCCTGAATACGGGCTACAGGTCAAAATTCGAAGATCATCTTGTGTGAGTGAGCTGCCGTCCCAGGCTCATGCAGAGAATCTGGAGTCTGGCTGCTCCATAAGCCGAATTCTGCCTGGCATTTTTGAATTCAATTGCCTCCTTAACTCTTGTGACATTAGGGCATATTTTCAGATAGGGGGTGTTCTCACTGAAAGATCAATCTCATATCAACTGGTGATTTTACATATAAGAAGTCATATCCCAATATCATGCTGTTTGTAAGGAATTTAGATTCACATTTACAAAAAAAAAAAAAAGAGGAAGAGAATAATAATAGTATATGTGAGAGACAACCCAAGGACCATAGCTGTTGTAGTCAGGTTCGCATTGCCGGCAGAAATCACCTGACCAAGAGCAGCTTGTGAGGGAAGAAGGGTTTATTTTGGCTTAAATACTCGAGGCGAAGCTCCAGGATGGCAGGGGAAAATGATGGCATGAGCACAGGGTGGACATCACCCCCTGGCCAACATCAGGTGGATAAAGCAACAGAAGAGTGTGCCAAACACTGGCAAGAGGGAACTGGCTATATAACACCCATAAGCCCACCCCCAACAATACACCGCCTCCAGGAGTTGTTAATTCCCAAATCCCTATCAGCTGGGGAACCTAGCATTCAGAACCCCTAAGTTTATGGGGGACACCTGGATCAAACCACCACAATAGCAAAGGACAAACTCAACATCATGTCAAGTGGAAAAATTGGGGACCCAACCAGGAAAGTTCATTGAAACAGCACTTTTTTTTTTTTTGGACTATCCATTTTGTCTTCTTTGTTTCTACATGGAGGAATTAAGCTATAAATCTGGATGATTAAGACAGCCTTGATAGCTCAGGGACCATTGTGGAAGAGGGGGCGGATAGAATGGAAGAGCCAAAGGAAGGGTATGACCTCTTACAATGCAACTGCCCAGACAGAAATTGGCCTCGATATCCATGACCTTGCAGTGCATAGCAATACCTTCTCAAAACCCTCAAAATAGAAGAAAAAGATGATGACATCAAATTAAAAGAGAGACTAATGGAGAGAGGGAGGGGATATGATGGAGACTTGAGTTCTAAAGTGGAATGGGGGAGGGAAGGGAAATATCAGGTGGTTTTTCTGTATGTAAATATAAAAGTCAATAAAAAATAATAATTAAAAAAATAAAAAAATAAAAATTAGAGCAAATATAAAAAAAAAAAAAGACAGCCTTAATAACCTTGATAATGACTATCTGAGGACTATACGACCTCTAAGAAAGTGGATGCATTTCTTATGGACATTGTCACACACCTTTTAAATGTCCTTAAGTTAACCCGGCTCCGGCTGTACATCTTTATTAACTCTTTGGGTTCATTTAAAAGATTTCCCACAGTTTTAAAATTATAAGACCGGGGAAATGGTTCCACAGGTAATTATGTGTGCTGCAAGCACAAGAGCCTGAGGCCACCTGACTTCAGTTCCCTAGGACCCACATGAACGGCTGAGCATGGGTCACACATGGCTGTAACCACAGAGCTGTGAGAAGCAGAGACTTGACTCATTGGACTCAGAATAACTGCCCTTCCTTCCTTCCTTCCTTCCTTCCTTCCTTCCTTCCTTCCTTCCTTTCTTTTTCTATTTTCTTTTTCTATCTTTCTTTCTTTATTTACTTATTCATTTATTTATTTTGTTTTTTTAAGGTAGGGTCTAGGCTGACCTGAAATTCACTATAGAGTCTCAGGGTGGCCTTGAACTCATGGCGCTCCTCCTACCACTGCCTCCCAAGTGCTGGGATGAAAGGCGTGCGCCACCACGCCTGGCTGCAGTTCCTCTTTTAAAGAGATCTCAAGGAAATGCACAGATGAGTGATATATTGGAAGGATAATTAACGTTCTCTTCTGTTTTCTGACTGCCCGTGAGTTCATCTGCACATATCTGTGTAACACACACACACACACACACACACACACACACACTACCACTACAATATTGCGTATGCAAAAAAAAAGAGAAAGTTTTGAACACTTGAAAAAATGCCTACCTTGTATAAGCCATGTCATTTATCCCTCCTGTGTTCTACTTACTCCAGGGAGCAGAGGAATAGAAGCCAAGTAACTGGATCCGGGAGAGGGAAGTTGAAGGGCCAAGAATGTCTATGGAGGGCTTACTGGCCAAGGCCCAGGCTTGAAAGGGGCCCTTGGTTCAGAACAAGGCACTAATTGACACATTTAGAGATTCAACCCTTGTCGCTCCCATAAAGCTGAAACAAATGAACAACCCTTCCCGACCCAGCATAGGTGTGTACTAGGACGGGGAACAGGGATAGCTCCCCTGCTCATTCCACCTGGTTCCCAGCTCCTCACTGGAACATTGAGAATCCACTGAAGATTTGCCCACCCTTTGATGGGCGCTCATGGGGTTGTTTCTCTTTCTAATATGAGGAAACCAACTCATGATTGTCTGTGGAGTCCCTTCACTTGAACCCTCTGTACCCTAATCTTGGTCTTTTCCAGTCCCGCCCAAGTCTTTTTTTTTTTAATATATGTTATTTATTTATTTGTTTGAGAAAGACAAAAAGGCAGAGAGAGAGAGAGAGAGAGAGAGAGAATATGGGCATGCCAGGGTCTCCAGACACTGCAAACAACTCCAGACTCATGCATCTGGTTTACCTACATGGGTCCTAGGGAATCGAACCGAGGTCCTTTGGCTTTGCAGGCATGCACCCTAACCGCTAAGCCATCTCTCCAGTCCCTGCCCTAGTCTTTGACAAGGATTGTCAGCTCTCATTTCCATCTCATCTGAGAAGTGGGTTGGGGCCTTGGGCTCCCAGAAGTAGAACAGTCTGCAAGAATCTGAGGATCGCTTTGCTAAGAACACAATTTATCAAACTCCTTGGGCTGCATTGTCAGCTGGCTTTCCACGAGTGTGCACCTGGTGGGGAGGGATGGGAATTGGACAGTAGTTGATGCCTATCTCATCACCATGGACTTTAATTTCCAGAACATATATGCACCCTATGCTGTGACTCGTACTCGGTAGCTTAGGGCTTATAAGTCATTTTAAAGCTCCTCAGGACCAGGCTGGAGAGTTGGCTTAATAGTTAAGGTGCTTGCCTGCAAAGCCAAAGGACCTCGGTTCGATTCCCCAGTACCCATGTAAGCCAGATGCACAAGGTGGTGCATGCATCTGGAGTTCGTTTGCAGTACCTAGAAGCCCTGGTGCACCCATTCTCTCCCTCCCTCTCTCTCTCTTTCTCTCTGCCTCTTTTCTTCTCTCAAATAAATAAATATAAATATAAATAAATATTGGAAAAACTCCTCAGATCCCTAATTTCCTCAAATTAGCTCTGCACACAGGCCACTTCAAGGTTTGCTAATTATATTTGAATTACTTGGAACACCTTGCATGCCCGATATATGGTAATGACTATTATTACCAAGGTCCCACATAATCCTGTAAACAATGAGGCTTGAAGTTCACCATCCAAAGGGATCACAGCGTAGAGGGTTAGGAGAAGGGGGGAAGAGTCCCAGGCAGTGGGCACCCTAAAAGAATGGTTGGGGAAGCAGCAATGACAGGTCCACTTCAACGCTGACCAGCAGAAGGAAATGGAAAAGGGCCTGGACTGGAGTCAGCAGACAGAAGGGGCCTTTGGAAAGTTCTGGAATTCATGGAGGCCAAATGTTCTACAGTTGTGTGCCCTCCTGGGTGATGTGCTGGCCACACAGAACTAGTGTGCCCCACAGACCCTCCATTCCTCTCTCTTCCTCTTCCTGTGCCATGTTGAGTAGAACTAGTCCAGCTGCCAGAACCCTTGTAAATCTTCTAGGGGAGTTTTGTGGTATTATTTCTTGTTATTTCTGGGAAAATGGTGGGAAGTCTAACCAACCAGTTCACCTTTCAAATAAAGCTTATTTGACCAAACTTAAAAGCTGGAGCCAAAGATATCACCATAATTGCTGCTGTGTAGCACAAATACACTTAACATCTTCACAAGACCCCTCATAGGGGTGGCCTCCAGGAAAACTGAAAATGACAAAAATGACTATTTTGGGCCATCAAACCAGCATTTGTGTTAAGATTGGCTGACTGCTCAGACACAATTTAAAAAATAAACTTGAGGGCTTCCGGGTAAGATGGCGGCATAGTAGCCACACCAAGGCAGCCTGGGGAGGGAAATAAGCCGAAAAACAGCAAAATACACTCTTCTACCAAAAATGTGAGGGTGCATAAGTGATTACCAACCACAGCAGAGAAGTAGGAGAGACTCAGATCTACTAGAAAGGAAGAAAGCGAGGCCCTGGCAAGCCCGGTCTGCACGCCTGCCTGGCCAGCACAGAGCCGCAGGAGCAAAACCAGGTGAAGGATTTTTTTCACTCCCACAGGCCTCTTTACAAAGTCAAAAACCTGAAGTGGAAGACAGAAGGGTCGAGCCAAGCAGCTGCTGAAGGAGAACACACACGAGACCAGCTGGGCAACCCTGGTACAACTCCAGGTACCCTGTACAGCCTCCACCAATGCCAGGAACCACCAGAGAGCCACACAGCATCCAGCCCAGCCCATCAGAACACCAGATCCAGGGACCCAAGCAGCCCAACAGTTCACAGCATGACAGAGAGGGACGGAGATGGGCACTCAGCACTGGTAAGATTGGAAGCCATCCCAAAAGGTAACAGAGCCTAAAAAGCAGGTACATAGGTCTGCAAAGGAAGTGCTAATCTCACCTTCCATGTCAGGGCAGGTCATGTGTTCGATTTGATGGATGTGTTCTTGGTCAGCTTTACCATTCTAAAATAAGCTGGATTTGGGTGTTGACTACTGTTGCCTTTGAGGTTACCTGATTTTTTTAGGGCCTCCGTCTTTTTCTTCTGTCATTTTTGGGGCAGGATCTGACTGGGCTTCAGGCTGACCTGGAACCCATTTCAGACCAGAAATCTCAACCTCCCAGTTGACAGGATTAAGGGTGTGGAGCAACACATACCCTTGGGGATTTCAGCTTTATTCCATTATCTGTTTCTTTTAATCCCCACGCTTGTATAAATGCTCTGGGCTGGTTTTGATTGAATGTGTATATTACTCAGTTGAATTTTAGAATTTTCCAGTAATTTGCTCCACACAGTCTACTAGAATATTTGAATAGCAGGCAAATTCAACACCTAGGGTCACTTTTGCTATTTCTGTCGGAGCATAAGAGCCACACCTGGCACCTTAAACTCCTACCTGAAGATATATAAAGTCAGATTTACATGGCTAGGAACACTGCAGATAATTAGAAAACCCAAGCATCAGATTAACTCAAGATGCAAAAATCTCTACCTTATAATACAAGATACACAAAAAAATGACGACAATACAATCCCACCAAAGATTGTAAATCCATCAGAAATGACCTCCAGTGAGACTGTTTTAGATGCAATGCCTGACAAAGATTTCAAAAAATATTATTATATCTATGCTCAAAGAAATCAAAGAAGAAAACGAACTCATGAAGGAATCCTAAGAGAACACAGGAAACCAGCTTAATGAAATAAGGAGGTCAATACAAGACATGAATAAGGAAATACAGTCCAACAAAGAGAAGGACAAACTAATAGGAAGGCATGAATGGGAATTTCAAGACATTTGGGACACCATGAAAAGATCAAACGTAAGAACTCAGAGCATA